>OY757259.1:13213757-13878770 GCA_963584085.1 Pyrausta aurata | reverse complement strand
TTAAAAATAAAATGTGTTAAGGTTCTTTTGGTACCTTTGGTATAGTTGTCTTCAGAAAAACCGGTTAAGTGCGTGTCGGACCCGCGCACTGAGGGTTCCGTGCCACCCTTAACTGAATTCAGGGTCCACTTACTGTCACTAAACGTAAAACATCACAATATATTGCGACAGCAAAAATAACTTTGTTTTTCATAGTGTTTGTATGAAAAACAAAGTTATATTTGCGGTTGATAAAAATGTGCAATATCTCAAAAACTACTGGTTCGATCTCCTTCAAGCCAATTTTCGTTGCAAGTTTTTGTTGAGATCTACATCATATATTTTTTTCAAAATTTTCACTTTCTTAGTTCAAAAGTTAGATGGGGGGGGACGCCCATTTTACCACTTTGGAAGCGTCTATATCTCAAACCTTACACTTTTAGAAAAAATGGTTTTAGAAACCTCAACATCATTTTCAAAGACCTATCCATAGACACCACACTTGCATAGGATTGAGTAAAAAAAAATTTTTAGGTTTTAGTTTCATGTATGCGAGCCCCCCCTTAAATTTAATTTTTTCTTACTTTTTGTATCTGAATCGGAAAGCGGTGAACAAGATACACCTACCTACCAAGTTTCAGGTGTGAGATGCTAATAGTTTCAGAATAAAGTGGCTGTGACATACGGACGGACAGACAGACAGACAGACAGACAGACAGACAGACAGACAGACAGACTTGACGAAACTATAAGGGTTCCGTTTTTTGCCATTCGGCTACGGAACCCTAAAAATGGATCAAACTGTGTGTGGCAGAATTCATGCATCCATCAGTGAACTTAAATTTTTATAAGATTTTAACCTTTCACGTTGCATTGAAATTTGTATTGGCCTCGTCATGACGAATACATCCTTGTGTTTCAGGTTTAATTAATTAATTTCGGCTTAGCAAGTATCATTTAGTTCTGACTTGCAATCAAATAATACTGCACCACATGCATTTTATTTGTTAACAGAACAACCAAATTCCATGTGAACGTTAAATAAAAAGCTGCAATAAATAAAAATCTTCATGAAGGAAAGCTTTTGCATTGATTACTTATAAACGGATATCGCAGGATTGAATCTATCGAACAAAATTCGTTTTGAACTCAAAGGCACATTTCCATAAAAATATCACCTCCCAATTTGAAAGCAAATCTCAAAAGGAATAAGGATATAAATGTTTTTTATTTAGGCAAACGAACATCAAAGAAACACATCACATAAAAAGGCTTTACGAGTATATTTTCGACCAAAATACACTTGTATGGGCAATGCGGTGGGGATCCAGGGTATAAATTATGTAGGAGGTCTTTGTTTTTTACATTGACAACGAATACTTGTGATTTTGTCAGCGACAGGTTGTATTTCTTTGGTTTGTATCAACGTATCAGTTATTTCGTTTCAGTAATATATATTTTTAGAAATCACTGAGTTGGAACAATAGCTTTTGATCAAGATATTTTATGACTAACTGGGTGACGTGATTGTATTATGAACAAGAAACCAAATTTCCCGGGACGTACGAAAAGCTGTGCAAATAAAACAATAGTTTATTTTGTCTTTAATAATTATTTTTACAACAAACTTACTTAAAATGTTTAAGCGGCATAAACATATGTTTTTCATCACACCGCGTACTGAATGTCAAATGGCTAAAATAATATAGTTATGGCAAAAAAAAGACTACTTTGATTGAGTATTTATAAAGGACATTGATAAAAATGGCCTAAGAATCAACACAAATTTGTCAATTACCAAAATTCATGTTGTTTTTGCATTAATAAACATTCATTAGATTGTAACGGACACTTCTGTTTCGTGAAATCAATTTAAAAAGGACTTTTTTTATTTTGAACCCTTTACATAACCTTTTTATACTATTGTGCTCTGTATGCGCTTTTGTGATTTGGCCAATACCACAATACGGTCTGCACTTACTTACTTTAGGTAGTAAATAGTAAATAGGCTAGACATCAATTATTATGTACCCCAGGAAAATGGAAAATTGTAAATTCAACGTTTTTCATTTACAAAAAACAATATTATTGTACCGTCATTGGCTAAATCAGCTTTGTTCCACGAAAAAAAAATTGACAGATGGCAGAGTGAGTGAGTGACAGGACGTATAAATAGCCGTACGAAAATAAACATTGTTAGTATCTGTCATATCTATGATAAACACAAAAAATTGGAGTGAGTAACAAGTGTTTAAATTATTTAGTGATTAGTTTTTATTTATTACGATTCGGCTCAAACAACGGATAAACTAAACATCATGTTTGTGAAATAAAGAAGTAGTTAAAACAAGCTGCCAGTACTTAGTACGACGATCAGAATAATGTTTCATATTAATAAAACATAACCTAAAATTCACTATGAGAAAGTTTTATTTATGTTCTTATAGAAGTGTCCGTCTAAAATTATTGTTCTCACATACAAATACATGTCATTTCGAACCTAGAAAGGTACTTTTCATCACTGTTGGTTCTTAGGCGAACGATATATGGACTCGGAACAATGTCATTTACCAGTGGACTTGGCGAATTTTCTATGCCTGGGTCCCGTAAATTCTGATATTTAAATAGTTATTCTACTATATAGTAGTATGAAGTCAAATCCAATAAACTAATAACTTTTAAAATCTGTCCAGCCATTCTCGATACATAAATGGTGGTGTTACTAACACAGATTTATTTTAAAAATATAGAAATTCTACAATACAAATTTATCTAAACTCAAACTCACTTCATGCTGTAAAAGCTTGGACGATATTGTAAAGTAACGGAAGGTCATGGCAAGTACTTACATGTATATAAAAATAATTTTACAACCCTAGCCTATCATTTTTTCCCTAATTATAACAATGATTATGAATTTAACGAAGTCTTGTTGCCGACGATGCTCTCCTTGAGTTCAGGGTCCTTGTCCAGCAGGGCTTTCCCTTCAGGGGTGTCGATGGCGGGTGCTTCACCATGGAAGGTTTCTTCGGTGTACACCTTGTTGGTTCTCCTCATGGTTCCGTGGAGCTGAGGAAATATGGTTGGTTAAGAATTTAAACGACACGATTGGTGTGGTGGTTAACACTCCTGACTACTACGCCAGCGGTTGCGGGTTCGAATCCCGCAAGGGGCAAATGTTTGTGTGATGAGCATGAATATTTGTACTTAAGTCATGGACGTTTTAAATAAATAATTGAACACACGAATGAGGTCCGATATAACTGCAAAATTCTTGTAGGTAGTACAAGAATTTTGCAGTTATATCGGACCTCATTCGTCTATTGCTAAGTGGAAATCTCAACACAATGCCATTCTATTGGACTAGGTAAGTAAAAGTATTGCACACATGTTGTCTACTCTCTTGACAACACAAAATTATTCTAAATGAGGTGGGAATTGTGGTGCATCCATTTTGTATTTGCCCACGCTATGTTTCATCCCACCCATAAGTCTAGACATGTTTTCAGACTAGGACACAAATAGTGGCTATCTGTCTGCCAGCCAAGCAGACAACAAGCGTAACTCGTGCTTTGCTGGAAACACGTGTCTCGTATGACAAGCAGGTAACGACGGATACACCAAAATATGATAACACTAGCGGTTTCTCTCAAGTTTTCCCCGCGTTAATATCGGATCTCACAAAATATCGTTATGAATTATAGATATGAGGTAAATAATTGTAAATTTTCATCAAAATACACTCTTTAGTTTTAGCGTGAAGCAGTAACAGACTGCCATACATCCTCACAAACTTTCGCATTTATAATATTAAGCAGGTATTAGTATACATAGGCATAGGTACATCGTGTCGCGTGGACAAGTATTTGTTGAAATCTGCAAAGTAGCTGTTTTTAAATCCACGTCAAAATTAGAGGTTGTCTTAATGCTAGCTGATTACCAATTGGCAAATATAGAAATGACCTTAAAATCTTGTTGTTGTACTAAAAAATACTAAAGATAAGCTAACACGTGAAGTCTATCAACACGTAGGTATAAATAAAGCTTCTTATACACGTTTTTTAAGTATGTTTACATGTTCCTACATAATTATCTACTTGTTTAGAACATATTTGTTTTATGATTTGTTTTCTATAACAACGTCATTCTTATTTTTTTCATCGTATAAATCTTCTTCAACAAAGTTCTCATCGCACATTAAAATGCACCAAAAATAGTCAATATACCAACCTTGTCCCAAATAAACATGTTGAATCCAAAGTTGCAGTGGAAGAACTCATGATGCTTGTCATGGAAGTCTGCATCAGGCTGCCACGGCTGCCACCACTGAGCCTTGAAGTTGATACCGGAGTGATCGATAATGCCGTGGTAGTACGTGTACAGTGCGATGATGTAGAACGAGACTGGAGAAAGATGTTGAAATTAGTCAAAAAATATATTATTATTATTATTATGAGCCCGTAGTGTCCCACTGCAGGGCAAAGGCCTCCCTACCCCTTTTCCACTCTCCACGATTTTGGGCAACGGCCTGCCAGTCTCTGTTAAACGAGTTCAGATCGTCACGCCATCTTTTTCTGGGTCTACCACGCGGCCGTCTTCCATTTGAGGAAAAAAATTTATTTGGCGTAGTTCGTTTCTTAGCTTATTGAAATGTAGCAGCTAGATGTAAAAAAAAAGGATTTTTTTACAGTAGGTTGTCATGGTGAAAACATGTGCACTTGAGGGGTGAGGCTCCTTCTCTAAGTTTGTTGGCTATAGTTCAGAAAGGCTTCTTCCTTTCAGTTAATACCTTTAGTCAACGCTTGTTGTAGTTAATCTTGGAACTTAGCTTGCATTAGCCCGCCAGCAAGGCAAATGATGCATACGAGTATTGAAGTAGCTATCGAGAAAAGAGTAAGAAAAAAGTAATTAGATCTTGCGTCTTCAAAGCCTTGTCTGCTCAACGAACAAATGCTTTAGTGGTCATATTTTATACTTATACTTGGTCACTTGCCATATTTAAAAATCGCGACAAAAAAACGTTCCAAAACTCTATGAAAAAAGCATCTATTTCTTAAAGTAATAAAAATAATAGTTTCTTAGCCGATTTTAACAACAGTGGCCAGCCACAACGACTAACCGACTGCGCGGGATATAATAGTGCACAAGTGTGTGCGCACACACAGGCGCACTTTCTATTCCTTTCACTCTCATAGCCCGATGGGACAGCGATCTGAGATGACCAGAGAGAGATCAGGCGCAGGACCAATGGCTTTACGTGCTTTCCAAGGCACGGACAAAAGTAAAGTAATACTTACACCAATGAACAGGGAACAAGAACAGTGGCAGGCAGCTGGTCAGTTGCACATGCATGATCTCCACCGGATGTATGGCGGTAACGGAGAAGGCTGTAGGCTGCTTGTACTTATGGTGGAGCTTGTGGAAGTTCTTGTACAGCCATGGAGTGTGGTACAGGCGGTGGAGGATGTAGGTCGTGTAGTCCTGGAAGAGCAGATTTTTTTTTCAAAATTACATTTAAAAACCAAAAGAAAATAATCATCATAAAAAGTACACTTAAAACCTACTAATAGTCCCCCTAGCCGATTTCGACTACGGTGGCCATTCACAACGAGTAACCGACTGCGCGGGACATATTATAGTGCACAAGTGTGTGCGCAAACACAAGTGCACTCTCTATTCCTTTCACTCTCATAGCCCGACTGGACAGCCATCAGACACGACTGGAGAGAGATCAGGCGCAGGACCAACGGCTTAACGTGCTTTCCGATGCACGGGGGTGAAACACCGCCAACTTCCAAACTCTGGGCTTCCCTGAGAATTTCTGAACAGAAAAACCTAGGTACATTTTTGGCCCGACCCGGGAAATACTATTGAAACCTACTAATCACACAAGAAAAAAATATGTGGTATTGTTTTTGTATTATGCTACATTTTATTGTGCAGATTAATTGACAACAGGTTGTTAGATTTTGTAAATAGGTGTTTCAGACCAGACCTGCGTATTTATTTAAAAAATAAACAGGTATATCACGGGATTTTATGCATCTTCACTTCCTTAATAGGTAAAAATGGTATTTACCTTCCCGACGTTGTGTTTTGACGTTTTTACGTTTTGTGAAGCTTAGTTTAAAAATGCAACAAAGTTTAAAATCTTAAACAGTTTTATGACCAGTGTCAGAAGGTTTATTAACTTAGTCTATTTATTATCGTTTTGAACTACTAGATAATATCATCGCACTCTATTTTCCTGAGCATGAATTACTTACAACAACATCTGTTACACATTCGTATGAACGCAGTACGACAATGAATAAATACAGCAGCCTTGTATTGTGTTTATACGAGGTATTTGCGCGATATTTCGAAACAATGTATCATTTTATTTGTTAATGGCATAATTGTTGGGGTATCGTTATCGGAAAATCTGTGCTTTATGATACACATTTGTTGGAAAATATAAATATGTTTATTGGTCCGACACACCAGCCAACGGTAAAAGCAGTTAAATTAAAGTACATTATGATCTGTTTGATAAAATTTATGACTATATCGTCAATTTTCGAAAACATTATCGTCGGTTAAATATGTATTGTTCAATATAAAGTCAGATGAAACCAATGATGTTTTAAAAGTAATAGATACGTTACCCGGGTGCGCAATGTGAAGACGCGAAAAGATCCTAATTAGGATCTCTTACCCCCAGTCGGCGAAAAGCGATACAACGAGTGTGACGTCTCGGTTCGTGATTGTGAATTGGTTTGAATCCATCAAAATGCCATCATGTGTGTTTCGAAGGTGTACGTACGAACTATGACAAAAAAGTTGAAAAAGCTCAGGGCATCTCATATCACAATTAAGTAAACAAGAATAATGCATAAATCATTACATTTTATAATTTTTTACTTAAAATCCATTTCACAATACGATTACACGAGCGAAAGAGAAAGTGAATAGTTTTTCTACAAGTGTGAAAAGGACGCAATGTCCTGCTTGGTGCCTTGATTATTGAAGTGGGCAGTGCAGTGCCGTGATTGGTCATAGTGACATTTGGCTGACACTTGTGCAAAGCAGAGAGTTACCAACTATCTCTTTCGTTCTTACTGTTTCAATTATACTATCTATTTCACCTTAGTCTAGGAATGTGGTTCATAAGAACTGCGCATGTGTGCAGTCGCTCGCGACCAGCACAGATTTGCCGTTTGTTTTGTGAGCGTATAGCGTATCTATTACTTTAAAAACATCATTGGATAAAACTAAATGTTTCTTTTGTGTGATAGACTTCTTATCAATAAACTAAATTCAAATCAAATATGTAGCTTCTGACCTTGAAATAAAATTATTTCAAACCCCACTTACATTTTGTATCACCCGTCTGAATCTTTTCTTTAGCGCACTGCACACTACTGTGTGCTAATGTGTAATTTTCATCACACCTGACACGCGCAGTAGCGCGTGTCAGTTGTGATGAAAATTCAAACATACATTTCCCCCATAAATTATATTCAAGAAACAGTCTCATACTCACAGAATAAAGAAAGATCACAGGGAACTGTAAGAAGAACCACCACCATCCGTACTCGTCAAACTGGTAATACACCGTCGATGGGTTGCCATTGTAGATGTAGGTTGCCAGGAACGCAGAGAAAGAGCCGACGATCAGCAAGGATAAAGTGCCAACCATGATCTCGTGTCGTTCAAGTTCGGGTGACAGCCACTTTTCTGGCTGGATCTTCCACTCGTGGGCACGATCCCGACGCTTGATGTAGAAGTACCACTGAAACGTGGGAATGGGTTCTATGAATGGGTATAGATGGTCAAATTAAGAGAGTTACTTTTTATTTAGGATAGGTTAGGAGGGACAGTGGTGGCAGCGCTTTGGTAGTAATACCGAAGTTAAGCAACTTACAGCGCGGTCGGTGTTTGGATGGGTGACCATTCCGACCATATAAGTGACGTATATCACGAGCATCTCCGTGCTTCGGAAGGCACGTTAAGCCGTTGGTCCCGGCTAATATCGATTGTTATTAGTCGTTAAGCCTAGTCAGAGGCCCTATGGGCGGCTTGATAAAATCTGACAGCAAGGTTGGTCGCTTGCCTTGCAAACACCCCTCCGCCAATCCGCACTGAGCCCGCGTGGTGGAGTATGGCTCATACTACCTCACATTTGAGTTAAGGCCTTTGCCCAGCAGTGGGATGCTTACAGGCTAACTTTACTTTACTAGGAGGGATAGTAAACTTTGTATTAGAAAAACAACGCTTCAAAAATCCACTGAAACTTAAGCCTATAGGATCGACCTCCATACAATCTATCCTTGTGCATCATACTTTTTTTGTTTAATATTGTCTAAAACAATAGCTTATTTGTAGCAAAAATAAAGTAACTTCTTCTATAAATTATATAATAATACAAACAGTTTCGTGTTAGCAGCTCCCAAATATCATATTTTTTCATTACATATTTTTATTATTCAAATTCAACGCTTCATTTTATTAAGATCCTTTTAAATAGTATACATTTTCACCATTTATTTGTAATTGCATATTATTTAACTCGTCAAGTATGTGTAAACGAGAAACAATATAAATTCCATTGTTATGCGACTCCCGGGTGTCGTTTGATACCAGACTGATTACAGATGAATATTCCATCTCAATAAATACCAAGACGGCTATAATCTAATGAATTTATATCGACATGATAAGACATTTCTTTTGTTACCATATTTCATGATAAATTCTTATCTTTGATTGTTAAATGAATATTTTTTTAAGTTACGATGTTTTGCACTGAATCTCAATATTCAGTATACTTGCACTTTATGAACGATAGTGTACCTAGATTGTTTACACTGTTTATTAGAACTACAAATCAATGATAATGTGTCAAGTCAAGATATGGATCTGTAAAAGTGATAAGCTGGATAATTTTATGCAACTTTTGCATAAAAAATCAAAAATTTTATCTTTTAGGATCTTTACTGGCTTTAATAAATATTCGTATTTTTCGATATTTTCAAGTTCAACTGATTTACGTTATGTGAAATAAGATCTAAGCTAAGATAAAGTTGAATGTTGCCGCAATTACCAATATGCACAGTGTACAATACGAGCGAGTTGGTACATTAAGGTATTCTCTACTTACGTGTAAGAATCCACCGATCAGGAAGTACATGCTCAAGGAAACAACATGAGCTGCGATGAAGATGACGCCAAAGCTTTCCATCTTCAGGTTTTCAGACGTGAACATCTTAAAGATTTCCTCTGAAGTGACATTTTTGTTGTTCTGCGTATGTCCTGCAAACTGTTTCAGTGCTGTTACTAGGATCACCACCCATTCTCCTGAAAAGAGACTTGAATTTAGTTTAAGTGGCTTCAGCCCCAAAATTGGAACACCTAAATTCTCACATTGCTTACACTATACTGAAATCGTGTCTTTTTGTGCCTAAATTTACATACTTCCTACGCGCTAGTCCTATTTGGAAAAAAACTGATTATTTAAAACATTTCGACATCACTCTTAAAAATAGTTTAGAAAAAATTTTAAATTTACGTTTCGATAATAATTCTTGGGCTCAGGCTTCGCTTCCTATTCGTTTTGGTGGGATCGGCATTCGCCAAATTTCTAGTGTTGCCCTCCCCGCTTTTCTCTCCTCTCTGCATAGCACTTCCGTTTTAGCCGGAAAAATCTTCGAACATCCTCATCAGCTTTCTGAGGTGAGAGAGGCGGAGGAATATTGGCAAGGTCTCTGTCCTAGAGAAGACATTCCAAAGGAACGTCATCAACAAAAACTTTGGGATGTCCCTCTTGCGAGAGAGACCTTTAATACTTTACTTCAAAATTCCGTCAGTGATAGTTGTCGCGCTAGGCTCTTGGCAGTTTCCTGCAAAGACTCTGGCCACTGGCTTCATGCTTTACCATCAAAAAATCTGGGCACTCTCTTTGATAGTGAGTCTTTCCGGGTGTGTGTGGGTCTTCGCCTTGGTACTCCTATTTGTGAAATTTTTACGTGTCCCTGTGGCAAGGAGGTTGACAAATTTGGTCTCCACTGCCTTTGTTGCCAGCAAAGCGCTGGGCGTCTCGCCCGTCACGCCACTCTTAATGACGCCATCAGAAGAGCTCTTGCCACCATTAATGTTCCTTCCACGTTGGAACCACGTGGTTTGGTTCGTGATGATGGCAAGAGACCCGATGGCCTCACGCTCATTCCCTGGGAACGGGGTCGGGCCCTAGTATGGGATGCAACTTGTGTCGATACTTTGGCCCCCTCCCATCTCAGAGAATCAGCCCTTAAAGCTGGAGCAGCAGCGGAGTTGGCTGAAAACTCCAAGCGTCGCAAGTACGGCTCACTTGCAAGTGATTATGTATTTGCGCCGTTTGGCGTTGAAACGTTTGGGCCGTGGGGGCCTTCGGCTAAATTACTGTTTAGAAAAATTTCGCCAAAACTAAATTCTGTTACGGCCGATAGTAAAGCTGGCTGGTTCCTAGCTCAAAGGATTAGCATAGCTATCCAACGCGGCAACGCAGCCAGCATTATAGCCTCCTTGCCACAAGGAAATGGTTTCGTTTTTGAATAGGGTAGTCTTTTTTTTTATGTTGCATGTCTTAGTTTTAATTTTTTCTTGTTTGTTATTAATAGAGTTTAGCTCATTTCTTTGGGATCAGAGCAATGTATGTAGTGGCTTCACAATAATATCCGAATTCTTTTGTAAAGTAAAGTTAGTCTGTAGCGTCCTGCGGGGGAGCAAAGCCCTCATCATAAGAAATTACTGAAAAACCCATTTATAAGAGTTGATATTAAAACAAAATCTATCACAAAGTCAACGAACGAACAAGCACACGCATTGAATTTAAAGAATCGCTTCTCTGTCTTATTTCTGCAGAACATAATTTTACTTATGTTTTTTTATAATTTAATTATCAAGGTCAGTTAAAACTCCTCATGGGAGAAGGATTCATTTATGCATCAAAAATAAGGAAGCCAGGTATGAACATTATTCCAGTGGTTTATATGGTGTCAAGTCTAGGTTAACTTTTTATCTTGTACCTACCCGAAATTACTAGGTTCTGTAAATGTAAATTATGGCTTTAACAGAAATTCAAATTTGATTATTTATAATTGCGTCACATTCCACAAACGATAAAGGGATTAATCTACCGAATTGGCCGTAATTGATAAACTTTTACGTAACCACCTTGACAACGAAATGTTAATCAGAAATTAGCCATACTTTGTAACATGTACGTGAATTTTAATTATTCGCGATATTGACGGTAAGCCAATTATCTAATCTGAAGAGTGTACATGAGACATTAATTGATTGTAAATGACTTTGTAAATTAATAAATTTATTTATATTTACATTAAAATTTTGATCGAACAGAAATGTTTTTATATCAATTGACACATGAGAAGTTTTTACTTGTATTACACACTTATTAAGTAAACAAGCAGAACATTAAGTGACATTTTAGAGCTGACTAACTTGGTCAAGACTTGGTAGAACCGGTTTTAGTACTCAAAAAGCATTTGGTTATGAATGGTCAATTGTTTCTTTACAATCACGCAAAAGTGTTTCATATCAGTCACTAAAACCACACAACATTTGAACATTTTGTAACTTGATGTGAGTATCACCTTATATTTTTCTCTGTGGCATAACTTTTAGACATATTCAATGACGTGCTAGTTAACATTGAATTATTATCGGTTATCGCCACGTTAATACTATTAACCTGGGATTAATAGATATTCCGTATTAATATTTCAAGAAGAGATAATACTATACTTTTTGATAAAAGTAGAAACACCTTTTTTGCGTATAAAATAAATTTGTAATAATCATTAATTGAGCTGGTTTAAATAAATAAAATGCCCTGGGATCGATTTCTTTAACAGATTATGACATTATCATCATCATTATCAGTCAAAGGACGTCCACTGTTGAACATAGGCCTCCCCATGATTTTCCACAGGAACCGATTGTACAAGGTTGTCTGTTCATCTGGCGGTGGACGTCCCACTCTGCGCCTTTGGTCGGCGGGTCTCAAATCTAGATCTGTTCTGCCTTAACGGCCATCAGTTCTTCGCTCTATGTGCCCTGTACATTGCCACTTAAGCTTATGGATTTGCACCGCAAAGAGGTTATAGTAAAAAATGAAAAAAAAATATTGATAGTGCAGAATAAACGTCGTTTGAATAATCAAATCTACATTATTAAAATGCTTCGTACAGCGAAATACACTTTAGGAGGTTATACTACTCACTGAAATTTTAAAGATATTTCGTACACTTGAGTGTTCTCTTTTACAAAAGCAGGTTTTATTAAAATTACTGGCTTCAAAAAACAAAGTGATTTTCAAAGATATCAATACGTCAATCTAATGGTGACCCAAGACTGAACTATAAAAGCTTTTTTCTCTCACTTTGCAACAAATTGATTTCAAAGTTTTACTCGCAAACCTAATTGAAGTCAGTGCTTAAGTGAAATGTTAATGTTAAGTCTGAGGACGTAATTTTCAATAAAATGCAAACTAGTGAAGCCGATTTACATTTTCAATATTAACTTCACTATCGCCATAAAGTTTGTTATTTTAACTACTTCAAACTCCCGCGGATCCTTAAAATAGTTGGTCGGAGAGTTTTTCAAATATTTACTTCATCTAGCTAGCTTTGATTTGTTCACTAACTAATTTATTTTGATGGTTTATTGTTTTTTGTCGGAAAATAAGAGTACGTACATAAAAGCCCTTGAATGCTTAAAAGACCTAAAATAATATTTCCATTATAAGTTACTAGCGGTCCTTACGAACTTCGTTCTGCCCCAGCCCCTATTAAGGTTATTATCATATACGGGGCAAAGATGAATCGAACAACGTAAAAATAATGAAAACTGGTCAACCCTTTCTCGAGTTATAAGTTTAACTAACGCGACTTTTTTATAGATATAAATCTGCCCGTGACTTATTATCATCGTCAAATTTAAAAGAGCTAGGCTCAGTGACGTGTTTTCCTTAAAAAATTGTTTGTTGGTTTCCCTCTTGCCTTCTACACCGCAGTTTAACTCGTCAAGTATGTGTGAACGAGACACAATAGAAATTCCATTATTATGCGACTCCCGGCAGTCGTTTGATACCTGACTGATTACGAACCGAGGGTTTCCCGCCTCTTAATACCCTGTCAAAAGCCTTTCCTGATATAGGTACTATATCTTCAGCCTTACTGATTTTGCTGCTACCCAACACCAAAAAGATGCTTATTTGATTCGAGCTGAGCTGCCACCAGATTTGGTGTAACTTATAATAAGATAGGTAGGTAGGTATATAAATAATTTAAATTACCTCTTAAAGTAGAACCAAATGTAAATATAGCTAACGTAGCGATAAAAGTACTGATGAACTCTGGTATTCTTTCGAAGAATTTCTCCAATGGTTCAGCGTACTTCTCGATCCACCTGACTCCTTCTGTCAAGGGGTCCCAGTACTTAGGGGTTTGTTCAGATTCAGTTTGTTCAGGTTTTGAGCTTCCATTTGAAGCATTTGTTCTCTGTCTTGCCTCCGTGCCCATTCTGGAATAATACAATATTCTTGTCAATTATACATACATCCATTTAAATCCGCATAAAAAAGTTATTGAAATATTTCTCATGAGATAAACGATTTAAGTATTTATACACAATTAATGAAAGCAGATTAGGATCTTTTGATTGAGGAAACCGGATAGTTAGACATCTACCAACATATTTATTTTACGTAAAAATATAATTGACCTCGTCTGTGCTATTACTATCATTTAAACTTGCATAAAATTTGCGCTCACCAATGTCCTTGTTAAAAATGAAAACTTACTTTGAGTCTTAAGCTAAGAGCTTTCCTTACACAGATCACTTAATTTAAGTTCATATGTGATTTTTTTTATTAACTACACACACGTCCCCCACACACCGACAATCACACATAAGTAAAATTAATTCAAGATATAAATTACTTTTAATACATGATAAAAGATATTGCTAATATCTCAATACATTTGCTGATTAGGATTTTATATCTATAAGTTAGAGCTAAATGAACAAAAGAGTGTAATAAAAACAATGAACAAAAAGAATATGGGTCTATTTCTTAATGTCTATGTGGGTTCTGGTTACTGTTATCTTTCAGATACTTCAAAAAAGTCTTTATTTAGTAGTGCTTTCTTGTCGATTGTGCCATAAGGGCGGTTGCGCACTTGACGGATCCGAACTTATGAAAATAAGATAAAGCCTATTCGTGAAACTATCTATGATTGAATACTACACACTAATGTGCCATCCCGTATCCCAAATCATATTTCTCATTTGACTCGCTTTCACGGGCTATAATCGGGTTCGAATCGGAAATCGGGTTATTGTGGAACCGCCATGAAGTGAAATCTGTTTAAAAATATGTCGATAAAACAAGAAAATACTTCAATTTCTTTTTAATTTCGATTTATCATAAGAATATATTATACATAGGAAGATAAAGGGAAGGCCTTAATTAAATTCATAACTGTTTTGTGATTCGGGGATGAATACTTATAAATGGCTTGCTTTATCGTGGAGTATGTTACAACTTTGCTCGAAGCGTATTCAAAATAAATTTATGTAGGTGGGTTAATGAAAAACACAAGCCAAAAAGAAATATTTTTTTTCGATCGTACAAAAATAATCAGTCTATGGTTGAAATCGCCGTTCAAATAGTAATACATTTATTTTTACTACATAAATAAAGTGTTGCAATATTGATAACGTTCGACCAATCCCATTATAATTACATTTCTACTTTATGATTTAAACGTAGGTAAAAATAAATACATTAAATAACTCATTTTATACACGTCGTTTAATTATTTCACATTACGATCATTCATTAGTCACAAGTTAATCAATTCTTTTGCAAATTATATTGTAAATAAATGTAATTCAAACGAGAGGTTATATTTATCTACGAATACCTGATGATTGTCACGTAATTATTACGAACGATTTCACTCAATGTTAGTAAATATCTAATTAAAATACCTACGCCGAGATAAACGCCTTCTTAATAAACGCACGGCTTAAATGTAAAATTAATTACAGATAAAGTTTAGATATTTTAGACTATAAAGAAATTTATAAATATAAACCATTTCATATATTGCTAAGGGCCGCAAGTGTGTCTTACCACAGATAAATAATACTAGTCTTACAGAGACTTCTGTGTAAGTTATTCTATTTGAATAAGTAAGAAACGTTATCTCTTATGTATGCTTTATCGCTCAGAATATTTTTACTCAAGCATGTGATGATTATAATAATTTCAAAACAAATAATAAAATAAACATAATTTATTAAGTTACTATTATTACATTAAATAAACACTTTTGCAAGCAAATAAATAATAAGTAAGATATTTCTTTACCTTTGAAATGCAACCGGGGAGTTCAGCTGAAATTATTTTGTGTCACTTTGTTTTCTTTAATTTCGGTGTTTTGCATGATAAGATTGCAGTTTACCTAATTGCTGCAATTTTGCATACATTTTTAAACTCTTACCGCCATCTGTAGTTATTCAAGAGAAACAGCTTCAGAAGCTAAGCACGCATGCTTGCGGAATGGACAAAGTGCCTAGCGCACTTTACACTGTTGTTACGTAGATGGCGTTACTGGTGCAAATAATTGCAGACATTTTTTTACTACTAATTGTACTACTAGGTACTTATTGTTTCCTTAGTAAGCAGAAGTGTTTTTTTTTCTTTAATTTCGTCATCATTTATAACAAAATGTTTATTTTTATCAATCAAGCAAGTGCTATCTGTGGTCATAAAATGTCACCACTAGCGAACTACCTACGAAAATCAAATGCTTGCAGTTCTTACTCGTTGCGTTGCGTAGTGGTTTGGGTAAGGGGCAGATGGCACTTTTTCATCTTTTTAGTGGTCATAAAATGTAACCACTAGCAAAATACTAAAACCATATGCTTGCAGTTCTTACTCGTTGCATTGCGAAGTGTTTCGGGTTACGGGCAGATGGCGCTTTTTTACATTTTTAAGTGTAGAAAGATTATACAAAAGAAATGAATGAATATTGATTCAGTTTTCAATTTTATTGAAAAGACGAAAGGTCATAATAATTGATATCAGGCATTAGGTTTTTATTGAAAACTAATGAATTGTGTGCTCAAGTAAAGATGTTGTTACCAATAACATTTGTTTGATTTAAACAATAATACTAGTACTTACGTATGTGTAGAGATAAAAAACTGTTTGTTCACCACATTTATTTTTTCCTCAGACTCTTGAAACATGTTTTAGTAGGGTATTAATATACTTATTACAAAACTTAAACATGAACTGTTTTCAAATATTATATTATTTTTCCTATGCAGTTGTACATTTTGTGCGTTCTAATCATCTTATCTTTAAAACAAACTTATCTGTGCAAAATATAGCACACTCCTAATTACCCCGCCAAAATCACTTCTCGTTATTTATGCAGCACTAAATAACGTCACCGATACCGTTATTAGGTAACGTTAATACGTTACCGCACCCTAAATTATTATCCCCTATAACTCACAGAATGGCGGATGCAACAGCCACTGAGACCTCCAACCGGGCAAATGATAAATTCGCAGCTTTATCATCATAGTGATACAAGCATTATAGCGCTTATTGAAATAATGAGTTATTATTTCTTATTTAACGATGAGTACGCAGGGAACAAATGAGTGAATTTTATTCATTGTATTAACCATTTACATATTTTATAAATATTTTTAGTTAATCTTGACTAAGTTGACATACTTCTAGGAATAGATAATTTCATTGAATGGTTAAAAAAAAGTACGAGTGTCTATGTTTAACTTATTACCTAGTATTTTTTTTTAATACACACACAAACAAAATGTAAGATAAGTCAATTATATACCTCATGATTGTAGGATGATAAATTAGGATGCTAATATTCATCCAAAGCAATACAATTTGAGGATATCAAACAGCAGTCTATTTGCAAGCAAATCTGGGTGGTATAGTAATATAATAGAAACAGAATCAGAGATTTAGGGGTGCGACGCATTGAGGGATGATCTCCAAATAGTAATTTAAATATTTAATGTCGATACTTGATAAAACTTTTTGGAATAAAATTAGATAGAAAACATCACTACAAGGCCCAATATTTCATTGTTTTTTTTTTAAATTGGTGTAATGGAGAACTTCTTATTTCATTCAATATTTACGAGGCAGCCATAAAAAAATTGCATAAAATTTCGTACAGGTATGGATTGTTCTGAACAATAATTCATAATTAGTAGATCTAAGATTCTAATCTCTATCAACAAAAAGCGCAGCGTAGGACGTCCACCGACAAAATGGATAGACGACCTTGTAAAGATTGCAGGATCACACTGGATGCAGCAGACCGCTTGCAACCGGTCGCCGTGGAAAAAAAATTGGGAAGCTTTTGATCAGCAGTGGACGTCCTATGGCTAATTATAAATAAATATGCGCCAGTAGTTCCCTTTATTTCGATATAAGGAACTTTCTTCCTTAAGCTACGAATACCAGGCAACGATGAACGAAAAAAACATTACGACTCGATACATGAGATCGGATCTCAACATTCTCAGCTTGCCTATAATGTTCTCATAAAGATTGGATACTGTTTCCTAATCGACACCCGTGTGACATCACTAAACATAGTAGCCGTCAAACGCCGCAGGCTTCATATCACAATGGGCGAGGGATTAGTCGCAAGAGCTCTAGGCTGGCCCTTTGTGTATTGATGCGACAACACATCACGGCAAGAGCATAGAATAACTTGCAGATGGGACACCAATAAATAAAATGTTACCATAAAAGAAAGCAAATAATAAATAAGAGACACCAATCACATACATGTACGTACATTGTTTTGATACCAAAATTAGTTTCAGTGCACTTTTATTACGGAAATCAGAATTACAGTGACTATATGCTTACCCACTAGCACGGAGGTCGTCAATTAAGTTAACAATTAGTTTTAGCAAGCATTTAGGTGTTTTTCTTTTGTGTCGCACACAAGCCTGTAAATATTTTATTTCCACACAATAATTTAAATGTAGATTTTTGCCAATTGAGCCAATGACTTGTAATGATTTTTTTTTGTATTAGAAAACTTAAGTCACTCCGTGATCGTGGCACTTGCAACGGTGCCAAAATATCGGAAGCTAATAAAAATAAGGTATATAATAAGGTAATCTATTCCAATATTTTAAAAAATGAATAAAGTTTTTTTTAATTAGATAGCCAGCCAGACATTTGGCTACGCTGTTAAGTGACAATGTACAGGTAGGTATTATTTTATAGAAAGTCAAAACTATTGGTCGTATCATGAAGTTTACACTCTTAGTTCTTCTCCTAAGGGTTTATTTATTTTATTTCATTTAAACGTGATACTACTACATAATTGTTGGGAGGTATGAACCATATCCATCTCAGTGTACCTTCTGTGCACGTCATCTATGAGCACATTTCCCGATACATTTTCAAAGAGTGTTTCGACATTGTCGCATGCGAGTGTGACCGCATGGGGTGGCAGCGGGAGGCATTTTAATCATCAACCACAATGAGTCCCATCACCAGGCAACACGTGTGCGGTGGAAGTAGTAGAGTGGAATATTGGTGATTAAGTAAAAAGTGGATAGATTGATGATTTTTAACAAAAAATGCTACATGATTCATTAGAAAAAAAAAGTCATAGATAAAGACCTAATTAAACAATCTTGACAATCTTCTAAAACAAACATGGAAATGTTACTCAAGATTTAGGTCAAAGAAATAATTTAATCCTACACTAAATAAAATTATTTATCACACTTAACCAGGTTACGAATAAAATATAAGAAATGACGCTTAACGTGCAAATAACCAGGCACTCGCAGTACCTATCATGCGTTATATATAATTTATGTATTTTTTATGTATTTGTGATATCGAGAATTTAAAAATACATTGAAATCTAGAAAAAGATTATGTATTAATATTCTTTCTAAGGTTATCTCAACTTTTTTATCACAAAAAACTGAATATACATCAACTTTTTATTATCATTTTACCCTTTCCAAAACCATTAGCAATAACGTCGAATCACGCTTTTAATATTTTTCCATAACAATCGTAAATAGTACAAAAAACGTTACCATACAAAACGCGATGATAAACAAAAATACAAACAGATTGGTTTTCAATAGACATATTGTAGCGAACAGTAGGAAGAGTTACGGTGCAAATAAAAAATGAGACTTTCTGAACACAAACCAAAAGCTCTATTGAGTGAAGTAATCAGTTACAGAAAGCTTTATCATTATGCCTTATATTGAGCTTTTGAGTCGAAAATAATATCCTGGGTAATAGGTTCGATTCCCGCGGGGCGCTTGCTAGGGGTTCCGGTATTACGGTCATAGAGTGAAATTGTAGAAGGTACATTCCGGTTCAATACACGGTAGACATATATTTCGTATGATTTCGATAGGTATGTAGAAGATGTTCCTCGTATTATGGGGTTTAAATAAGCTGATATGAATATTTAATATGGAACTTGCCAATGTATGGCGATTGTTTCAGTCGTGTCATATTAATTTTCGAATGCTATTTTTTCAAGTCTTACATAAAAAAAAAAATAATTCATTCAGCACTTATTTTATCAAAAGGTTATTAAATTTGATATATTAAAAACCGTTAAGTGCGTGTCGGACCCGCGCACTGAGGGTTCCGTGCCACCCTTAACTGAATTCAGGGTCCACTTACTTTCACTTAACGAAAACATCACAATATATTGCGACAGCAAAAATAACTTTGTTTTTCATAGTGTTTGTATGAAAGACAAAGTTATATTTGCGGTTGATAAAAATGTGCAATATCTCAAAAACTACTGGTTCGATCTCCTTCAAAGCAATTTTCGTTGCAAGTTTTTGTTGAGATCTACATCATATATTTTTTTCCAAAATTTTCACTTTCTTAGTTCAAAAGTTAGATGGACAGGGGACAGACAGACAGACAGACTTGACGAAACTATAAGGGTTCCGTTTTTTTGCCATTCGGCTACGGAACCCTAAAAAACAATACTTAGGAAGTGAATCTCAGGATCTAATGAAAAGATTCTGAAAATTCTAACACTGTGCAGACTTGTAACTCGTGAAGTATTTAATTATTTTATAATTGAAATCGCTGGGTCAAGTCAAGAGTGATTTTTCGAAATGTCCTATCTGTGTCGTAATTTAATCTTTGCCCAAAGCAGACGCAAAGCAGTATCGCTACAGGGGACCACAGTAATCCTACCGCGATTTGAAATTGAGAAAAATCAGCCGCCATCGATTGTTACTAAGCTGCCAAGTCATTGGAGCAGAAGGAGATATTGTTACGAGTTTCATTAAAAATGTAATAGAATAGCTACGGATTACCAGGAGAAGGGCATTTGATATCCGATTATTTACGTTGATATTTTGATAAAATATTTTTTTTATTATTCGAATTTGCCGTATAATTTGTGATGTTCTTAACATTATTATTATATTTTTTTAATAAAAAATTTGTGATTTACAATGATGATGATGATAATAATAATAATGATGAAGTACCTGTTAAGAAAAAAATAAAAGATGAAAACCTTATAAAATAACCATTACGAATAGAATACAACCGGAAAACTTTAGTCAGAGTGAACACGCTTGCTCTAGGTGAGCTCGCTTCATTGTCGACTCTGCGTAGCAAAGAGTCAAGAGCAAACCTATTTTGAATAAAAAAACTAAATTATAAAGTCCTAGCTACTTCATTTACTATCGCAATCTCCATTAATTCCGCACATAAAACCTAGGAAACATAAATTGTTTTTACTATCTTATCTCCAAGATGTTGCGGTTCAATTCCGGGTTTGGTAATTTATCGGCTATTATGAACAGGTGTTACGTGCAACCAACAGACAGACTAAGGTTTAAATTACTATCACAAACGATTTACGACTTCCCCATGAATTATTGTTTGAGTAATCAAGATTTTAGTCAGGCATTTAGTATTGTTGTAAATACCAACCGTTATAAGTGACTTGCTCGAAACTAACAGAAGACGAGTGGAAGGGAATGGCTCCCTGAGTAGAACAGATACGGTCCTGGCTTCGGGACTTCGTTCTGGTCACATCCCTTAACAAATTCGCGTCTTGAATGAAAAAAGTACCATCTACCAACTGCCAGATATGTGGAGTTGTGAAAGATGTGTCACCTGTCAAGAGATATCGGCTGTTGCAACGTACTTCTGGCTTCACCTACATCAGATTTAACCTCTCATTTGCTCAAAGTAGTTAAAATATGTTTTAAAAATAGGTTGTAGGTAATGTTAAATGTAAGTTGATTTTGTGATTTAGGTTTAAGAGGATTGTGTGCGCGCAAGCTTCCATACAAAAAGAGAAAACGTTTACCACCCTTTAAACGTTGTCTGATTTTGTCATTTTTTTATTTTGAAAAACTATGCTCGTACGTTTTTATTTTTTTTGAATATTGTATGTTTCTGAAAATGTAAGAATAAACATTCACTTTTTTGACAAAAAAATCTCTTTGGAATTTCGTTCATTTTTAACTTATTAATCCTTTAAACAAAAAATCGAAGACGCACAAGCGTAGTTCAGAATGTGTGAAAACGAATGAGACCAATTTTGTCTCATTTAGTTATGCATTCGAATTTCGACGTGCCTACCTTTAGCCTAGAATATACATAGGTATTGTAAAAGACTGTTTAACTTGCAAGGACAAAACACTTTTAATTTGCATAAACGAAAATCTACAAGAAACCGCTAGAGTGATGACGAGTATACGTTGAGAGAATCTTTGCCACTGAACTTTTTATAGGTCTGAAAAGTACCCGACACGGAGGTTTTAGTGGGTAACCTATGAGTTAAAAAGAGTCCTTCATTACCTGCTGTTTCATTAGGCATTTCGGTGATCATGATTCTACCTCAAATAATAGGCATAAACACAAGAAAAGCGTACCCTAATCATTTTATTAGCCGTCCATATTTTGGTCAGCAGCATTAGCAGAGCAGTCGGTTTTTTATGGCCCAATAAAGAACGTTCTGCCCGCCACCTATCGGTGCGCCATCGCAACAAATTGCATGTGATGTATCGTCAGCCATTATTAGGGTGGCTACACAGATGGTTGTTGATAGGACAGTTCCAGAAATATGAGTATTAAAGAGCTTTGATTTACAGCTTCGATGTACTATCAAATTGAACCAATTGGTTGCTTATTGAAACTTATTTAGTTCTTTCGTGCTAAAATTTGCCTATCTTTTTTATGTCTTCCTCTAATAATAACTTATGGACGAATGTTACTTAAGGAAAAGTTATCCATCATTACTAGCCAAGGACTTCCACTGCTGAACATAGACCTTCCCTACGGTTTCCTATAGCGACTAGTTGTGACTTGTGAGTCTGCACATCCAGTGTGATTATGTGATCTTTACAAGTAACTGTTCAGCTGAATGTTTACTACATTAGCGGATTTACCTACCTATACATACCAGATTCAGATGCAAACCATGATCCAGCATATTCAACACACTATTGTTTGCTTATAATGTGATTACACCCATTAGAACCGTCAGCAGCTTTTGAATCTAATGCACCCAACAACGACATTGATTGATTTATTACTTTAAAAGATATCAGGAACATCGTTACAATTACACGGTCCTTAAGTCCTAAAATTCAATGAAAAAATACCCACATTCGTCCGGTCCGAGCCGAGCTAGATTTTATCGTTCCTTCAAGCCATTAAACCGACCATAATGAAGTTTCCGTGGATAATGCACTGGGGCATTACGCAATGATTTACAAGGGTGGCAATAAAAAGAATTTAAGGGATGACCTCTCGCAGTAAAAATACCCGCGCGATAGTACAAGGGACAGAGTATATCGATGTGTCATAACATAAGGGTAAAGGTTGTCAAGGTTAAAGTACCTACCTAGTAATCACAAATGTATATTTTTAAACACATGTTTGTAAACACAAACATGGGCTTGTAGCATCTGGTTAGGATAGATACAATTAGTTATAGTACGTTTCATGAAATCATTTTCTGAGAATGCATGCCATTGCTTAATGTGTGATAGTAAGCACCTCATCAAAATTCATAGCTATTTCTGAACACAGTTAAACATTCATGTCATTGAAGGTTTATTTTTGGTGTTGAATACAATCACAATAGTCAAGAACCTCACTTTCACATGCCACGACTAGCAAGAATTGGCAGATGATTTGACGTTGAAATGGCAGTTGACAGGTGTCGCCTGTCAGTCGCTTGTCACAAAACACACTGTCATTTTCGACGTGAAACATGTCGTTAGCTGATATCTCCTTGTCAGCGGCATTTAACTGTCCGTGGTGAAATTCAATAGTAAGACAATCGGCACGAGTCAAGCATAAATTATTAATAGACAACAGTCTTGGTATTTGTGACCTCGGGAATTTCTGTAGAATGATGTCGTTTGTCCAATTAGTGTTTTTTTATTGTTTATCAACTAGCTAACAGGTATTAAGTTACGATTATTCGTAACCTGTAGTTTTGAAATCGGTAAATTGTGACCACTAATTATTTCACTTAATCAAAAATATACCGTTGAAATACTTCTTAGATTTCAAGTTCACTAGTTCTGTCCCTTGGCCTATAGGGAAACAGGGAGACGTCGTAAAGAAGAGCGATGTTGCCACAGTCGGTCCCAACTGCTGTACGTTTTATATGGGGAGTTTTATTATTTCATATTTCGGAATGTGCCATTCTGCTTAGGTCTGAGTGCAGCGTTATGCTCGAAACTAGCGTAAAACTGAATGGCTTTTATTGATATTCAGACAAAGGGATGTAAAATATGAAACATTGAAATCCTGTTAATAACTGTTTCAGTAACAGTGGCAGTCATTGAGTAACAATGCAGAAATATCATAAATCATAAGGTACATGGTAGCAATCCCATATCTAGTTACATGTTCTAATGTTAGTTTGCATGAAAGTTTCATTAAAACAATATGTTATCTTTGAAGTTTAATATTTTATCTTTGAAGTGAAGCTAGATGTTCATTTCAAAATGGTTTTTAAAAGTTTAACCAAATAAAACTTCTTGTGACCAGCTAACTTTCAAATCGTCGTGCCTACACCGACTATAACTTGCTGGAGGTGTCTAAGATTACCAATACAAGGAAAATAGTGTCAAAATAAAACTGACGTAATAGATATCAAAATTATTAGCAAAATTATGATGGCCATATAATATTTGTTGAACACAATATTTTGCCACGAAGTAATATCAATAAAGCCTTTTTCAGAACCTGTTATTAACTTAACTGAAGCGCCTTTTACGAGTAAGTCGTAACATGAGTTAACGAAATTGACTTTGCTCACTCTATAATTTTGATTTTGGGGTCCCTTTTAGAACAAAAACATCATAAAAATCCGCAGATAATAAATCAATATAAAAATCTTGTCAAATAGCTAACTGATTATCTACGGAAAAATGATATAAGAGTAACTAGACATAATTTAAAAGTGAGATTGAGATCAAAAAAGTACCTTTTTGAAAAAAAATACAAAATCAATTTCAATTATTCTATTTCAGAACAAAATTCCATATTATTAGTTAGTAAAATTGACAATTAATTTTATAAAAGCATTTTATTAATTTCAGAATAAAAATTCATATAAATCTTAATAATTCAAACTCAAACAAAAATTTAAAAATTGAAATATCCCAAAATGTTTCTATCATTCCATGTTCCAATAAGAGAATAGTGTCCATAAAATTGTATTTCATTTGCATGTTTAAAGCTATTTGAGATTTCATTTTATCCAATGTCCATATTGTCCATCCTTGTTTATGATGTCACCCAAACCAACAGGGTTTTATAAAAAAAAAAACTTAAAAAATACGGAATTCCTCCCTCCCCTGCCTATCCATACAACTCTTTTCCACACAACCCAAGGGTCGGCAATAACAAATTGAAATCGTCCGATTGCGCCGCGCAATTAAGGCGTGCGTATAAATCGGCGCGTATCTGATGCGGACATGGAAGAGGCGGCGCGCCCTCCAGCGTGCGCAGGAGTGAGCCACACTGAGAGCTTGAGTCATGCCCATAAATATTTTGACATCTAGCACAGGATCTGTCTAAGATAATCTCTGTGAGAGCTAGAAAATGATGATGATCTACCAACTTACAAGCTATCGTCATCATTATAATCATTATAATAGTTCCACAGCAACTAGTTGCAAGTGGTCTGCATTCAGTAAAGTCCAGCGAACTTTATAAGGCAATCTGTTCCACTTGCCAGTCGTACATGGCGCTTTTTAACAAAGGATTCTCAAATAATTTATTTGCCCTAACGGCAACCTTCTTACTTACCAGGTTTTCCTAAATATTTCCTTATTTTGACATCGAAAAGAAAGAGAAGAGACATCTGCAACTGAGTGGCCTTAGCAGGAATTATGGACTTATTTCTCTGTTTAGGTCTATAGTTGACTGTAAAGAATGCTTTTGGCATTAAGTCTGCCATATATTCAGATTGTTTGTGCAGTCTTAAAGTCATAAATGAATAACATAATGATGCACTCACAGCATCTCCCGCACACACGCATTCACGCCCCCGGCCTCTCGGACGCGCTGAGGAATATATTAGCGATGTTCGATGTTACCGCCGGATGCCCGCTCAGTCGCAGAGTGTCGGTGCTTATTAATAATCAGCTGATAGTAGATTCTGGTGATTAAGATTACAAGCAAGGAACTAAATGGAATAGGTTAATTTCAGTGAAAAGTCTCCTTCATCAACCTAGTTAATCCTCAGCGCGCTTGACCTACCTATAGTAGGTATAGTTACCATGGCGTCAACAAGCCACTTTAATAAACAATACTAATCAAAATATTTAATTCTTCACTTTTACTAAAACTTTGTCACTAAATACACTTTATGCTTTTTTATTTAAACGTGAAAGCGACTATGATCTTCTGTGCCTAAGTGACTATGAAAATTGAGTATGCTTATATTTGAAAATAAATCATGTTGTGAAGTAATAACTTAGAACGGCCTTTTCTACTTGTCCTCACAAAGCAACTTACACACTTATTCCGCAAATAAATAAAACAGACCTTCACCACTACAAAGTAAATCCATAAACAAACCAAGCCATATCTGCGCTATTAAAAAGAGCAGAGTCGAACAGCAAAAATAGGAAAGAGAGACATAAATAATACCCAGTATCGGCAGGCCTGGGTCATAAATAACGCGGTCGTGAGTTCAAACCGATCTGGTAGCAATATTGTACAAGTCCTGATAGTTTTTGCTGACTGCCCAAACTCCCTTAAAACGAATGGGCTAGAGCTGAAAATTGAACACACCAAAAACCATGTTGCTTGTCCCAGGGTTTTGCAACCGTTTTTCCAGTCAGTACTATGGTCGTTTCGTCGTAAGCTTTGATAGATGTAGGATAAATGATTAGTGGGAATGCAGCAAAAAATGCGGTGAAACCAGTAGGAGCTATTTGTATTTGCAATGTTGAAATGACATTAATATCTTAGAATTGAGATGTATGGAATGTTAAGGCGGTGTGGTGTTTCAATTTGTCTCAACAAGTAGTGTCTTGTTTTTCGTTTCTTTTTACAGAAGCATTTTTTTCTCAAATTTAAAACGTTACATTTGTCTACTGAGTTATGTATGGTGAATTTATAAAACTGATTATATTTCTAAAGATTTTATGGATTTGCAACATCCATTAGCTGAGATGTGAGGTTTGAAATAATTTGATTACCTATTACAATCTTCCTAAATATCATGAAGGTTAACACATTAAGCTTGTCTAACTTTTGTATTGTATTAAACCATAACAGTTAGTTTACCTGAATTAGCTTAAATGTAGATTTATTCATGACTTAATATTTTATTGTAACTGATCTTAAAAACTGCGATGCTAACCAGATATACGCATTCCTAATCTAAAGCCTACAGTCGACAAGACCATCTGATGAGCGGGGCTTGTAAATTATAGTTATCGCGGCGGTTAACCTCTGATATTCGGGGTCGCGGCACTTCGCGCGATTTACTCGCAAGAAGATTATTTATTATCACCACTATTTAATGTTTCATACGATGTGGCTTGGAGAACTTATGGTCGGGGTTAGCAAGTGTTTGTGTGGATTTGTTTGAGTTGCTTGGGTAATTTGAGTTAAAGATAATCATTTACATTTTGTATACATATATTTCATCCTTAATCCCCTCCCTCATAACATCACGTGATATTTATTCTTATTTATACTTTCCGTTCAATCATCAAGACCCAAAGGGGACGTAAGGGAGCTTAACCAAGACCCAAAGCTCCAAGCCAACCTCACCTTCACGTGGTGCGTCCTGTTTCAACAGACGAGGCTCTGGCGACCGACCGATGGCGGGATAACCATGCAACAAAAGGCGCAGCTAAATGTTGAGCTGTGACGGGCAGCAGCGTCATAGCTACAAAGAACTGCGCCTCTGCGCTCGCCAACCCGCCTGCCAAGCGTGGCGAGTATTGGCAAATACCCCCCTAAAAAATGGTAGGACACAGAAAAACCAGGCCCCCAGTCTCCGGCAGACCCGCTATTCCTGACTCCGGTAGCGGCCACGGTAACGGCGGGGCAGGGGGTGCTAAGAATCCCCGGAGGCGATCGCGCTACCACCCCCAACGACAACTGGCCCTGGTAACCTATAACGCGTGCACACTGAGGACAGACGAGAAGCTGCTCGAGCTGGAGGAAGAATTGAGCAGGTTACACTGGGACATAGTGGGTTTATCGGAAGTCCGTAGAGAGGGCGAGGACACGATAACTCTGAAGTCCGGCAACCTGCTCTTCTACCGGGAGGGTGACCAAAAGTCCCAAGGTGGTGTTGGGTTTCTCGTCCACAAGTCCCTCGTTAACAACATCGTAACCATCGAGAGTGTGTCGAGCAGGGTGATATACCTTATACTCAGAATAACCGAGAGGTATTCGCTGAAGGTCATACAGATATATGCACCGACCTCTAAACACCCCGATGAAGAGGTGGAGGAAATGTATGAGGACGTAAGTAGAGCCATACATACTTCCAAAACCTATTTTACTGTTGTTATGGGGGACTTCAATGCAAAACTCGGCAGTCGTGGCGAAGATGAGTTGAAAGTGGGACCTTTTGGATATGGTCAAAGGAACGCCAGGGGACATAGGCTGGCCGACTTTCTGGAGAAGGAGGGACTCTTTGCGATGAACTCTTTCTTCCAGAAGCCGCCTCAAAGGAAATGGACCTGGTTGAGTCCGGATGGCACCACGAGAAATGAGATAGACTTTATCATGACCACCAAGAGACGGTTATTCAGTGATGTCTCCGTGATCAACAGGGTAAAGACCGGTAGTGATCACCGAATGGTTCGAGGTACATTGAATATAAATGTCAAATTGGAAAGGTCCCGCCTGATGAAGTCTACGCTCCGACCTACTCTTGCCCATATCCAAAATCCCGAGAGCTTTCAACTCGAGTTGTCAAACCGCTTTGATTGCCTAGAGAGTTGCGTTTCAGTTGACGAAATAAACAACGGGTTTGTGGAAACTGTCCAAACGGTCGGGTCAAAGTTTTTTAGGCCTGGCCGTAAAAATAGACCTCAAAAACTCTCGGTCCACACTCTCGACCTCATGGCAGAACGTCGATCTATGGCACTGCAGACCTCCGATAATGCTGAAAACTACAGGCTGCTCAATAGACGAATATGGAAGTCCTTGCGACACGACATTCGTGCCTTTAACACGAACAGCGTTAAAGAGACGATAGAGCGGAACCAAGGCTCCAAAGTGTTTGCAAGGGACATATCTATTGGGCAAAGCCAGTTGACGAAGCTTAAGACGGAGGACGGCAGTGTAGCGTCGACGAAAGCAGAGGTTTCGAGGGAGATCGAGAAGTTCTATAGGCAGTTGTACACCTCAGTTGCTGAACCCGTTGATAGCTCGGCCAGAGACCCAAGAGCTACCCTGACCCGACACTACACTGAAGACATCCCGGACATCAGCCTTTACGAGATTAGGATGGCCCTGAAACAGCTTAAAAACAACAAAGCACCTGGCGAAGACGGAATCACAGCAGAACTTCTGAAAGCGGGTGGAACACCGGTACTCAAAGTCCTTCAGAAGCTTTTTAATTCCGTGCTGCTAGAGGGCATCACACCGGAGGCATGGAACAGGAGTGTGGTGGTGTTGTTCTTCAAAAAAGGAGACAAAACCTTATTGAAGAACTATAGACCTATCTCACTTCTGAGCCATGTCTACAAGCTGTTCTCAAGGGTCATCACGAATCGTCTCGCACGTAGGTTTGATGACTTCCAGCCTCCCGAACAAGCCGGATTCCGAAAAGGCTATAGTACCATAGACCACATCCATACGCTTAGGCAAATTATACAGAAGTCAGAGGAGTATAATATGCCTCTATGCTTAGCGTTTGTGGACTATGAGAAGGCCTTTGATTCGATCGAAACTTGGGCGGTGCTTCGGTCTCTTCAGCGGTGCCACATAGACTATAGGTATATAGAGGTGTTAAAGTGTCTGTATAACAACGCCACCATGTCGGTCCGAGTACAGGAACAGAATACGAGGGCGATTCCACTGCGAAGAGGTGTAAGACAGGGAGACGTTATATCTCCGAAACTGTTTACAGCGGCACTGGAAGACGCCTTCAAGCTCCTGGAATGGGAAGGATTCGGCATCAACGTCAATGGCGAATACATCACACACCTCCGGTTTGCCGATGATATAGTCGTTGTGGCAAAGACGCTGGATGATCTGGGCATTATGCTCGAAGACCTTGACCGAGTGTCCCAACAAGTGGGTCTTAAAATGAACATGGAAAAGACGAAAATTATGTCGAACTCCCGTGTTGTACCCACTCCTGTATCTGTTGGGAACTCAATTCTTGAAGTTGTTGACGAGTACGTCTACCTGGGACAAGTAATCCAATTAGGTAGGTCCAACTTCGAGAAAGAGGTCAATCGACGAATCCAACTCGGCTGGGCAGCGTTCGGGAAGCTGCGTAAGAGCGTCTTCTCGTCTCAATTACCTCAGTGTCTGAAGACGAAAGTCTTCAACCAGTGTGTGTTACCAGTGATGACATACGGATCCGAAACGTGGTCTCTAACTATGGGCCTCATAAAGAAGCTCAAAATCACACAACGAGCGATGGAGAGGGCTATGCTCGGTGTTTCTCTACGAGATCGAATCAGAAACGAGGAGATACGTAGAAGAACTAAGGTAACGGACATAGCCCTGCGAATCAGTAAGCTCAAGTGGCAGTGGGCAGGGCACATAGCGCGAAGAACTGATGGCCGTTGGGGCAGAAAAGTTCTAGATTGGAGACCCTTCGACCAAAGGCGCAGCGTAGGACGTCCGCCGACAAGATGGACAGACGACCTTGTGAAGATCGCAGGATCGCACTGGATGCAGACCGCTCACAACCGGTCGTTGTGGAAAGCCGTGGGGGAGGCCTATGTTCAGCAGTGGACGTCCTTCGGCTGATAATGATGATGATGATGATACTTTCCGTTAAGTTTCTTATAACCTCAAACATGGTTCTAACTTTGATCCTCGTTGGTCAGCACAGCGCCATTAATGGCTATGAAGCCTAAAAGCTGTTTACATAATTTTAGAAAATAAAGTTTGTGATAGCCTCTATTTTATTGTTTGGTTCTTTGACTATATCTCGTCTGATAGGTCCTCAAACAATTGCAATACATTGGACACTCAGCAGTAAATACTTACAAATCAGAACGTGATCAACGATCCAGTCAACGTCCCCTTTTAATTTGAATCTGGGCGTTAAATGACGTGAAGCACTCTTGCAGTCTCCGCCCACTCTCTAATAATGAGAGGCTTGGAGTCTTCAAGTTCTTAACAATTGAAGATGTCGTAAATGAAACGGTGACGATTGGAGAGGCCTTTGAGATAGGTCGCGTGACTGATGGGTAGATAATTGAGACGTTTAGAAGAATCTATTAGGTTAAATTGGGAAAAAAATTGGAACGAAAAGCTTAGGAACAGTGGCTACAAATACTCAAAATCTCTTATTTATCGAGGAGTGTTATTCTGTTAAATGATATCAAAACTGTTAAGCAGCTCTATTTTATCTATTTTATCTGACGCCTTAAATTTCGTCGTGGTGATCGATATGTTTCCTGAAAGATTGCTCGTAAAAATGCAATTATGGACCAATTTCTTCATAGATATTAATGGTAAAGTTACGTTATCAGCGGTCGAATATTCTGTTATGTGTCAAAATACACACAATCGTAAATATTCAACCGCTGGTATCGTAACTTTACTATTACTACCGATGAAGAAATTGGGCCTCAGTCACTGATTGATTGCATTTCATCACCTATCTAAAAATTGTACAACACAGATAAATTTTTATTTCTTTTATTTTAATATTACAACAAAATTCGTAGCTCTTTTAAAAATACAGTATAAATTATTTGGACAGACCTGCACTGATACTGGAATTATTTTGACAGCAATTTCGCGCTTTATTATGAACCGTATGGCACGAGTCACAAAAAATCAGGAGTTAAAAAGTGTTACCAAATCTCACGGTGGGTACATAATAGAAGTCTATGTACGAACAATTAAATGAAAGGACGTACCAACTCAGTAAATTTGGACCATTAGTAAATTCTCAAGTGTAGTCGTTAGTGATGGGCGGAGCGGTGAAGTCAGCGGGGTGTTAAAGGGCAGTTGCAATTGACTAGGATAGGAAAATCTAAAAACGTATACTTACAGTAATAAAAGCGATGAAAACAACGGTAAAGGACGCCCAAAAACATCAAATTATTTGCAGCTGGTTAAAGTTTAAGATATAGGAGTTTATGAACCTGAAATGTCAGTTTATATATTATAAATTCTTCGGCAGAAGTATACATTCAAATTCATATAAATTTTTGAATTTATTTTCTTTTTTGTATGTTTTTTTAATAATATGTTATACAAATATAAATGTCCGTTCCTACTGAGGTCCTTGAGGTGGTCTTTGAGTTTTCTTTCAGAGTAATAGATAACCATCTGTATGAAAGTAAGAGAATCATTCATATTTTAAAGTTTTCCATAATTAGAATCCACCTATCAATTTCAATGCGTCTTTCAAAACCGTCGAAGTAAAAAGCAAATTACCATCACAAAACATACCAACCACGGCGAGGCTTACACTGCCGTTGACATCCTGTCTCCGACCTCATCTGGCCCTTAACAAGGCGCCACGCTGAGTCGACTAGGCGTTCCGCCCCGCCCATCCGGCTCGAAGGACCAAAACTCGAATAAATTATAAACCCCATACAATCTCAGAACATATTGTACTCTATTGATGTTGTGAATGCAAATTCATGATTGTTGTTTCGCTTGAATCGGTGATAATAGGTGTGTGGAGTTTGAATATGCATTACTGAACCTGAACGCATGTTAATTCGTATTGTGGTATGTTTATGGAGTGTTGACTAGGTGTTCGACTTTTGACAATACAAAGCTTTTGATTGGGAATATTTGGTTGTTTATTTCCTTTTTGCTTTGTCATGATTAACCCATTCATTTATCGACATAATAATGAAGTAATGCCAAAATTACGTAATGTTGTTGATATGTACAGCATTATTATGTAGAAGGTAGGCCGAGGATTTCAGCTTGATCCAAGGCTATAACTTAATTATTTTTAGCAATATTCAAAGAGACTATGTACTAAAACGAAAATCCAATTAACAATAAATTTGCGCCATATATGAAGAGGCATAAATTTAAAGAAAATGGCCACTGCGAATAAAGTGGCTCTACTTTAAATAATAAAGCGCTGGCGTTGAGCCTAAAAACGAGGCTAGAATGTAACAAGACAGTGCCGTCGTAGCTTGCCATATCTGTCTAAAACACTACTAAGGTTTTTGACAACATAAGCAAAAGTGAGATGGAAATTTTTCTTACTTAACTATATCATAATCATGATCATCAATAATGTGTTTCTGCACTTTAAACATTGATTTGTACCGGTATGAGTGACCCCTATAGATGGTTAACTGAACCAAGCAAGATCTTTAACCTAAAGGTCTGTTTCTTCTGACAGTCCTGAATGTGATGTCAGGTGCGATAGTGGACAAATGTCTGACTATCTAAAAATTACAAAAAAATAATTTGGATATAAAAGGAAGTGAATCTACTTTCGAGAACTCAAAGTAGGGCTGCTGTTTTTCATAACTTCTAGACTCGCCCGTTCCAAAAGCGTAATGGGCAAGTCACTGCCAAAATAAATGTTGCTTAATACGCCGAAACTTTTGAAATATGCTCCGCTTAAATGTGTTGCTGAAAGCGTAATAATTTTCCCCTTTATGTTGCAAGTTCTGTAGTCTTTTTGTTTGGGATGAGCGTGTATCTTTTTTATTGTTTAGCTACAATGTTTGCAGCGCCTTTTGTGCGTGAAAATAATGTTGCGGTTTGGCGCTATTTGTCACGGCGTTTTATCTTCATTTTAATAACGCTTCTAACTTTATTGGTGGAGGCACTATCTTTTTATTTTGGTAATAATGCAAGTTACCCAGACTTCTGAACTGATTTATATGGCCTACATAAGTTTCTATGATTAATGTAAATGAATATTAAGTTGCGTCTGCTAAACAAATATTCTTCGTAGAAATTTGTCACTCATCACATCATTATAGTCTTTATTTATTTTTATTTATAGACTTTATTGCACAAATTTAGTGTACAAAGGTGGACTAATTGTCTTTCTGTTCTGCCTCGGTGCGCAGCGGTGAGAGGGTCACATTTTACAGCGAAGGCTGCGCCAGAGGTCCTGAGTTCAATCCGCAGGGCGGGCAAAAAATTCAACCAGGGTATTTTTGCCTCAAAATTCTCAGGGTAGCCCGGAGTTTGGAAGTTGGCGGTGTTTCACCCCCGTGCCTCGGAAAGCACGTAAAGCCGTTGGTCCTGCGCCGGATCTCTCTCCAGTAGTGTCAGATTGCTGTCCCTTCGGGCTACGAGAGCGAAAGAAATAGAGAGTGCACCTGTGTATGTACGCACTTGTGCACTATAATGTGTCCCGCCCGCGCAGTCTGTTAGTCGTTGTGACTGTCCACCGTAGTCGAAGTCGGCTATTACTATAGTAATTCTGTTAGCAATTAACCCAGGTAAATAATGGTACATCAGAGGTAGTTAAAAACTTCAGCCATATTATTTTATTGCCTCCTACTCCCCATTATTTCCGTCAAAGGTAATGTAGTCATGAATACTTTGCAACGAAGATATGAAAATTCAAGGGCCAATAAGAACCGTACAATAGCTGCTAATACCAATAACTATTGAAACCGTTCTGAACCATTCTCAGCCAATAGAGCGATATTGATACGGTATCTGGAGTCGGTCGTTACTGATACTGACACTGGATGTGCACTAACGCCTGCATGTGCACTGATGGGGTCGTTTCCGTACCATTCCGTACGAATGGGGCAGATAAGACGTTGGAGTGTTGAATGTTTAGGATAAGAGGGTCTTTGTTCTATTTTTTGTAAGTTATGAATATCTAGGTTTTGGAAAGTATTTGCTTTAAATGATATTTTGGTTCAAGAAACTTAATCGTGGCCTTTAAATTAACAGCCTGAATGCGTACAGTTACTAGTATAATCATCAACAACTGTTTTGATCATGACTGTGTAAATTAAAAGTAATGATGATGACGTCATGGTTTTTTTTTTGTTACAAGACTTTGTAACTTTGATATAAAATATGCATAGGTTAGTTAAACTGTTATGGTTTTGTTTCAGATTATTCGTATGCAGAATAGCTGAAGTGTTCTTCGCTTCGCTTGGACTACACAAGGAACGGGCGTTTAAGGTAAGTTTTTGTACTGTTAAATGTTTATCTCTTCACTTAAACTACGTAACACCGTTAATAGTAACACAATCTTGATTGACCGATGGCTTTGAGACACTAACTTGCGTTTTGCTGTCGTCAAATAAATCACTACCGTCCCTTGATTTACCGATACCCTTCCAGATAATGTTGTCATTTAAAGGACAGCTACACCTCTCGGGGCTTCGTGACCCATCTGTCAATGTTCCGATAATCTTTATAGCCCGACCGTTAATAGATAATGCTTAATCGGCCTTATAAAACAGGCAATCTCAACGCGAACCTCCGGCGCCGAAATTATCGGACCGACCAGACTATAAATGCATATATTATAGTAGGCCCTTTGATGTATGGGATTGGGTTATTACTGCCACAATGAGTTGAAATTGAGTTCAGAAGTTTTTGCGGTGGAATTTTGAGGCTGTTTTATTTTTAAGGCTTTTATTCTATTTGGTCTCTTTCTCTTGAAACTTAAATTCTCTTATTTTATTTTATCTATTTATCTGGGTACTTTTCTTAGTTAGCTCTATGTACGTTTCACTTATCATGAAAATGACTTTAAAAGACAGACAGATTTAAAATTATTGGAAACACATTCCAATAAGTTTACAACCTTTAGATTTTATACTTTGTAACGAGTCTTAGTTTTAACATCTGTAGTTTTCAATCTTACATTAACTACATCTGTTGTCGTTCGAAGTCTCATACGCTGGTCACATTACCAAGTACGGCTTTGGCTACTTTTTCATCAATCTCACTTCTTTCACAACTGATTTGGCTTACTGTACTCGCCTACATTATGCCCAAGCGCTCAGGATAATATTATTGGATTTACGAGGGCGTGCGCCGGCGCGCGATTTACGCCTTCCTCCGGCGGTAAATTATGGCGATAGTGAACTGCGCCGCGGTCTGACTCGATGGGATTGTTTTTGACACGCGCTAATAGGTTCGAGTGTTTAGCGCGGTGGATCAGTTCAGGAGTAGGCCTCCTGTCTAGGGTGTATTTGGATTAAGTACTTATAATAAGGTGAAGCTCTATCTTGTATATTTTATCTGAATAAAATTGCTAGCTTTGATCAATCACTAATGTTCATGCCTAATTAAAATTGTAAGTAATATCATACATGTAATACCTATTTTTGTGAAGGAAAATAAATAAATATTATTATTATGTTGGTCATTTTCCAATCTCAGGACCATGGGGTCCCGGACCTTTGGAAGGCGTACATGGGGCCGAAGCCAACATGCAGAGGCCCGTTTGACATCATTAATATAAAAGCGTTGTGACACCACCCGGCAATTATTATTATTATTACTAATCACCAGTACAGTGGATACAAAGAATTTGCAACTAAAAGTGATCGTGGGTCATTTCTACTACGATACGATTACTGACTTCAATTTTGTAAATAGTATGTACTATCCTACAGATAGGGTAGGGATAGATATGTAGGACGTCCACCGACAAGATGGACAACTTGTAAAGATCGCATGGTCGCACTAGGTGCAGACCGCTTACAATCGGTCGCTGTGGAAAGCCGTAGGCGAAGTCTATGTTTAGCATTGGACGTCCTTTGGCTGATAATGATGATGATGAACCTACAGATCAAAATTACCTAATAAGACTTCAGATAACAAAAAAATAGTATTAAACCATTACGTTTGAATGTCCTGTGTTACGTTTGAAATGATAAAAGTTTAAATGACTAGTTTTTGTTCTCTTTGTCATCTTTCACGACGCTATCCGAAGACTGCGCAGTATTTCATCTGCAAACCGATTTTATAGTCTTTATAATTTACATGGCCATTAATCAGGAGAGTACGGGCGGACCCGTTAACACATCTCAATCGTATATCTCGATGGGCGCAATTAAATATAAAAGCGATGCTGGAGGCTAGTTGGTGCTCGTATATCATGGGTGGGTGAATTTCCCAACAGCAAATTTTACGCGGCATGAGTGAAATCGGCAGTGCAGAGTGATACAATGAGGCTTATTTATTTTTTTATTTATAGAAAGCGTTATCTCGTATACGAGACCATTAATATTTTTTGATTAGGACTACGTTAAATTCGGAATAAAAAATGATAAAGCACCATATTTTTCATTTCGGTTGCGCGGTCAAATCCAGTTTTCTGTTTAATTTCCCTTATATAGTAAAAACTATTGGTTATTTAGTATTATTTCTTATTTCATTTAAATCGTGAATAGTTATATTACTATCACATAATATTTTCATAATTTAATCTATTTAATTAAATAACTTATAAGTAAAAATGCATGTGGTCAAATAAGACTTTTCATATCGGTGAATTTTTGTTTGTCGAGAATATTTTTGCGTGGGAGAACTCTAGCTCCTTGCCCCCGCGCTAAAACGCTACGTACCAGTGCCGCCTCAATGCTTAAAGTAAATAGACGTGCGCCGCTTGCTCCGTGTTCCCGCCAAAAAAGTAAGTAGTTGGTTTCGGTGACATGGGACATTTTATTTTTCATTTCCGCAGGTTGGAATATATTGTCATCCAATTCTCCATAAAATTTATGAAATATTTATTGGTATCCTTCCCAAACTACGTTTATTAGTGTGGTATTATTAACGTTGTGACTTTAAAACTTTTATTGTTATGTTAAATTTTGTCGTTGATTTTAATATCGGTGTTTTCATTTCGGTTGATTCGGTGGCCTAGATTGACCACCGAAATGAAACAAAATTCACCGAAATGATAAAAAATATCATTTCGGTGAATTTTATTAATTCCGGTGCGTAAATTGTTCATATCGGTGATTGTTTTTCTCATTTCTATGGCTTCATTTTATCATTCCGGTGAAATCTATACTATATTATACAGTTGAAGAGTTTGTTTGTTTGTTTTTTATTTGAACGCGGTAATCTCAGGAACTACTGGTTGAATTTGAAAAAATATTTTTGTTTTGCCTTCTTTTTTAGGATTCCGTACCTTGAAAGGTAAAAAACGGAACCTTTTTTAGGATTCCGTACCTTGAAAGGTAAAAAAAATCAAAAGATATAGCCGTTATTGCCGTAAATATCAGCAAATTTCCGCAATTTTTCAACACTCGAAAAGGAATCAAAACCTACCTACAGGGTACTTTCCGTGAACTTAGAATCTTGAAATTTGGTACAAAGCAACGTCATTTATAATACAGATACAGGAATAATTGCGAAAACTGTATTTTTTTGTTATATCATATAAAAAAAAAATACTGCCCCTTTCTTTATAAACGCGTTAAGGTGTTCGTTAAACGAAAATAACAATGACATACATAATGAACTATAATTAAGATACAAATTATTCTTTCAGCGAAAAGCGTCGTCATTTTATTACAAAATGTCACAGGAAAAAAAGACGCTTTGAATTTCCTTATAACTACTATTGATTCCCACTCTACGCTCTGACCGATCCAAAGGTTCCCATTATGCTAGCAGCATTGCCTCGTTGAATAGCAATGGAAACCTGTTGAACCAGCCAGAGTGGGGATCATTACCCTTATCCCTCAGTCGTTGTCCTAACTCTTTGAAGAGCTCGCGTGCCTCATCACCCCAGGGCCCAGCCGTCTCCACAGCGATTGGAACAAAATCATACTCAGACTTTAGCTCAGCATACTTAGTATGTTTTAACTTGGCAGCATTTCCCGCCGCTGAACCTGCTGAAGTTCCAGTATGCCGTAAATGTGTCTTACGCATGTTGCGTCCCATAAGAGGCTACGCCCTCTTTGCCATGGAACCAACGTTAGGCCATCTGGTCTCTTACCATCCATGCGGGACAAGCCTGGTGGCTCTAGGACGCAAGGAATATTTACGGAAACCGTGACCCAACGCACAAATTCATTAATATAATGGTGCCTCGGGAACCACCCCACACATCTTTGGCAACTCAGTCCATGGCGGCCGTTTTCATCTACCATCACACCACAAATACAGTGATGAGGTTCAAAAACTTTTCTGCCCAGTCTTAAAGCTACTGCAATTCTTAAGGAATTGTTGTCGAGAAGCGTACCCAACTGTTGAGACGGCAAAGCATGCAGCCAAGCACCAGATTCAGGTTTTGCAACTGCTTTAAGGCGTGCCAACATCATGCTGGAACCTACGGGAACGGAGTAAAGGCAAAACGCACAGAAAATGTCGAAGGGGACCGCTAGTAGTGTTAAGCGTAAGCTAAAAATTTTTTTTTTAATATGGTATGGGTTTACTTTTGTCTCTAGACTATACCAGACGAGGCTCAGACAGGGACGACGATGAAGCGAGCTCACCCAGAAGAAGCCTGTTTACTCTTTTCCTGAAAATAACAGGGTTGTAGACCGATGGAAACACATATGCGGGTAGAGAGTTCCACTCTTTTGCTGTGCGCATTATGAAAGTTGACGAGAAGCGCTTAGTTCGAAAACTTTTTAACGCGCTAATCTCAGGAACTACTGCACCGATTTGAAAAAAAAAATGTTAGATAGCTTGGAATTTATCGGAAAAGGTTTTTTTTTTTTTTTTTTTTTTAATTAAGAATGCTTTTATTTGAAATTAAAACAATGACATGCAACATATTAACAGAAAAAAAAAAATAACCTAAAAACTAAAATATATTATTAAAAGAAGTCCCTATAGGTAAAGTACCGAAGAAAAGGTTATTGGCTATACTTGGTGTTCCTTAAATAGAGGTCCAGCCTAAAATGGGTGATAGGCTTGACAATGACAGTCATTAGAAAATTATATAAAAAAATGTAAGGTTTGTCCTTTTCAAGTTGTGTACATTAGAAAATCTACCAAATTGTCATCTAGTGATGGGTTTTTGACTACTGTTAATACAAATACTTTTTTACTTGTTTATTTGTAAATCAGATTACATTTAAATAAATAGTAAATAAAAAAGTGAAAATTTGTAGTCACAGTAGTCTAGCTTATTACCCGTATTATGCGCGGCGCATGGCGCTTAAATTTTGCGGGGAGAATTGCTGTTTTTCCGTTATAACTTCCACATACGGGATACTGTAAAACATCACGCTACGACCTACGGGAATGGAGTAAAATCAAAACGCACGGATGCAACGAGGAACCACGTGTTTTAGTGTATAGAAGTAATTTTTTTAAAGGTTTTCGCTGGGTGGATAAGTGTTGTCATTTCGGTGGGCAAGTTATTTCATTTCAATGAATCGTTTTTTCATTTCGGTGGCATCAAAACTTTGAAGTAATGTATCTTTTTAGTTTATCAAGATATTTTGATGGCGTTACGTATATGATCTAAACAACATCAAGAAGTAGCATAAACCAAAGTTTGAATTCGAAAAATGTTAAAAATAAAAAAGTTCACCGAAGTGATAAAAAAATCGACTTTGTTGAAATTGACCCGGGTGCAATGTGCATAGTGTAGTTTTGAAACTTGGCTAACACACTGTCGTGTTAGAATCGATATTTCTTTTAATAAGACAGATCCGTTGTTTTGGTCAGTCACCAAATATGAGGTTTTGAATGTGGCGAATAATATAAACAAAATTTTTGTAAGCCCATGATAAATAAAAACATAACATAAATAAAAACTTTTTTATTTATAGTTTTTGCATTAAAATGAAAGTAATTTTTCTTTTCATTTATTTCATAAATATACTTATTAAGTGGGCTTCTTTGATTAGCTCAAGCAACTGAGTTTCATTCAGTTGTATCTTAAATTAGAACCCGAATTACACGAACCGATCTATTCTTAGATTCTATTATATAATAGATATAAGAAAATATTTCCAGTTATTGCTACAAATTCTACATTACAAAACGCATTTTGAAGCCAAGCTATTGCACTAGATTTAATTTCAATAAACAGTTTCAAATAAAAGTCTGCCATACATTGTTTCAGTTTTACAGCGATAATAATATTAGTATTAGATGCAAGTTAACTGAAGCGGAATTGAATGCTTAGTTTATGAATACTTGCTGCCATAACTTGAACTACAAATTCCGATTTATGATTTATAAACAATAGGTATTATACGATATCTCTAGTGAAACGATAATAATGGTTTAGTTATAGTTTTCTAACTGCATTATGACAAAGAGAAATTTTAATTTATACCAGTAATATCCTTCATAGTAAAAACACACTTGAGTATCATTCATCCGTTGATGTTGTGTGAAGTTGCATTAATCAAATTCCAAACTTAAAAACTATCTGACGATTGCTGTAGTAACTGTCGCGGTAGATATTTAATGGCCGATGAACCATTTGCTGGTTTTGTTATTAAATCTACTGTTTCTGAAATCTTACGAGCGTCTATTCTTCATCATACCTACCCTTTATATTGACTTGACTTGGTCATTCAAAATAATTTAAAAATTACTGATCTCTGATTCTCTTGAGCTAAACAACCCTCTTATCATGCCATCCACAATGAGATCTAAAAGCGTGGCTTTGCGGTGTGTGTGCGCATAAACAAATATGTAATCCGTTCAAATATTGCAATCTAAACTCAATAAACGTGGAGATTCTAACTACGTGATTTAACGGGCGTGGAAATGTCGGTAGGGTGTGATAATTGTACCTGTACACAAAATTTTGACCCTTGCATATACATAAATATGCACTAGACAACACACCAATTTTGTAAATATAAATATCAAATGTCAGTAACACCATAATGATATCAATGATATCATAAAATGCGTTATTGCATGCCATTTTTATTAATAACATTCAATAGGAATTCCCAATGGCTTTGCTATTGGAATTACAATTGTAATTGCTGCACGTGTAATCGATTGAGATCGTATAGCAAACGATTAGCAACCTTGTTTGTCGTTAAGAACAACATTCTGTGATATTGTTAACGGATAGGAATTTACTATCAATATCTTTGGTTTAATTGCACCTGTTACTACAAATTTAGGTTTCTGCAAAGTCATAGATATGTAGGTAATAATTATCTGCCAAACTCTTGTTTCCTCTGCATCTGCAAGTATTTTGGTGTCAAACTTGGGATTGTAGTTTTATCTTATGATCTTTTGGTCTCTCAATAGGTTTTGTATGTTGTACTTGTTACCACAATAGTTCTGATTAAAGTAAGAAGTTTTATAGATAGACCAAAATCAAATAAAACTTTTTGAAATAACAGCCTAACTCTACCATTATCGACCATTTGATCTCAGAAATACCTAAGATTGTTCAGATTTAAGCTGTACTAAAATCAGACCATTGAATGCTCCAGCTTACAAATATAGCAATAAATCCTCACGTTGCGTGGGTTCTATGGACTATAGAAGTCTTTATTCGCGAGCTACAGCTCATTCTAAAATTTACCTTAATTTAAGATTGGTAGAGTCAGTTTTGCAATACCATGCTAGGTGCAACGGCTGGATCCGCCATTGTTCTGAACGTTAGATTTAAAAAATAGTAAAATTAGTACAGCCATATAAGTACAAAAAGTGTATTATTCGTAAGATACCCGCTGTAAGTTTTAGTGAAGTATCATATCTGAAAATTTTCAACTTTATGTCTTATTAGTTACGATATAATATAATTATAATTTATGTGATTTTTTGTGCGATGAATAAACTCTCAAGCTTGCGATTAAGGTATTTAAAGAAGACATAAATTGGTGTAACTATTTCAACTGGTCGCCTTTCCTCTTTCGCTACTTTCAATCCCCAGTATTTTTTTTTGTGCCTAAAATGAAATTTATCTGAGCTTAGTAAAACTGGCTCTTTTCTTCAGTCTATGCCGTTATTCTGAACATTAGGTTTTATCGTGTCGATGTCGTATCGATATTTTCCTTATCAGTCCAGTTTGTATGAATTGCTCCAGTAATGCCGATTTCGGCTCCGTTTCCCGCTTGCACTAGTAAGATTTTAAAATGATAGTGTATGTTTCTTTGTTTCGTCATTTCTAAGACAAACATTTCGTATGACATACAATTTTGTACTTTAAAAATAAGCGTACATGTTTGTTTCGTTCTCACTTATAAGATTACATATTTTTTTCAAAAATGATAATGATTATTAATTTGCTGACCATACGATTTATCATCTTAAACTCTCAACCTTCGTGCATGGACTTAGGAACAAATAAGTATCTCGTAAGTCGTGACGTGACTCTAAAAGGTGTCGACATCCATCGTCTGCAATAAAACTGCAGATATTATCGCTTAATTGCATTATTGTAGACTATATAATGATAATAGAGGCAAATATCAGTTGATTTATTCTTGCTCTAAGAACAGTGTTACAAATTCTTGATATATCGGACTTACCTTTTATAAAATAATTTCACAATTTTACTGATAAAAGTTTTATTTTATCTGTTATCCAGATCACGTTAAAACCTGCCATATGGTAACTTGAAATATTCTTAACGTCTTGCAAATGCGAAAGCCAACAAATAAGGTTAAATTGCACGAAGTTAACCATAAAAAAGAGCGCGTTTTTAAATACAGTCTGGTCGTGATGGCCAAAGACTGTGTAACTTAATCTGGATGACTATAAAGATGTGAAAAAAAGAACTATAAACTATGTGAGACTACTCTACTTACCTTATTCAAGGATCATAAACCAACAGGATAGGCACTTGCGCGCGCGAAAACCAGTGCTTAAGAGTTGTAAAGTTTACATAATCGTACAGATAAATGCACCGAGATCGTTTACCCTTGGGCCATCGCATAGTTCTCATGCTAAAGTGTCGGATATGAAATACTAAGTGCAGCTTACAAAGTAGAAGGCTTATAAGTCATGACAGATAAAACACTTCAGAAAATTACCAGAGGGCTAAGGATATGCTAGCTATCTTTGATGCAGATTTGAACTGAACCGATTGCTTATTTGTTTAATATTACATAAAAATTCCTACTAAAAAAAGTGTTTCAACGCTGGTTGAAATTTCTAGTCTCGTCTGATACCTATGTATAAGTGGATTTTAAACGTATCTTGCATGAGAGTTGAGAAGCCTAGTCCCAAATTTATTGGTCTCTCGCAAGAGTAAAATACAAAATAACATGCGTTAGAGAATGTTAATTTTGATAGAGATTGATGAACTTATTACATTTTCGCAATGCTTACAATTATTGCTTACTCTTGGCTTCAATACAAAGAGAAACCAGAGCACACCCTTAGGCATTATAGTGAAACCTATTGGAAGTACCCTAAATGTACCCAGTTCAAACAATTCCCCAATCGACCGACCGGCTACAGGCAGTACCTTATTACCCTGCCAATTTTCAAATCATAAACAATCCATCGACTCACTCGGAGCCTCTACTCTTGAAGCACATGTCGAAACTTCAATTTACTATCTCTTTTCTTGGTGGCAGTGTCAATTGCTGTGACGTTGTAATATTGGCACCTGAGCAGCTGAGTAGAGGTAAGCGTTCCCTTATTGTTCGGGGACTATAGTCCATTATAATAACGTCTGGGTGTTCTATATATTGTTATTCAGACAGAAAACTAACATATCGCGGTTCAGGCTTGTATGGACATTCGGATGTCGTATAGAGTTAGGCTATCAGCGCCATCTAGCCGACGCGAAGTCGAGTTTAGTTTTCATGTGCATCGCCACATCCACAAAGATAAATCAAAATAGTGACCATTGGACTTTTTAGCCTATCTAGCCATGAAACAGGTTGGTTGCAAGCGCTCTCTTCTTCGTTTGTTGCCCGGTTGTGTCAAACACTACAGAATAATAAGTTAAGACCTAAAAATGTAGAGAACTTTAGTGTAGAACCCCAGTACCAACAGCAACACATGATTGCAGCGAAAGTACGGTCGTAAAATAAATCAAAGGCTACACAATGAGCGGTTAAGCGGCTGAGATTACCGCTTCATTTGACTTATTGATGGACCGTCGGCAGAGAAAATTAAAATTGCCAAGAATAATAGGTACCGAGGAATAATCATGTTGGTGAATAAAAACTTCCTAAAAATTAAATGAGTGTCCCATAGTGTTGTAGATTTTATTGTTCGTAATTTGATAACACGCACCGACTCCAAATTAATTTGTTACTCCTAAATAGAAGACTAATTCGTTATTATAAACTTTTTTAAAAGATTTTGGAGGTGAATTAATTTTTGATTACTTATGTTTTAATTATTTTATCCATTTTTCAAAAACCACTAAGCCGATTTTAATAAAATTAATACTGTAGCCCAAGTTATAATATACATATTAAACTGAAATTAAAATTATTGCGATATGATTTTCCGTTTTCGAGCAATCCGAGGACAAACATACATACACCTATAAAATTTTACACACACGCTAAGAAACTAGGCTAGATTATCCATCATACTTGAATTTTATTCAAATCTATCAATATCACATTCATACAGGTCAAATTGACAACCTCCTTTTTTTGAAGTCGGTCAAAAGGTACTGACGGAGTATCGTGAATGTACTTACTTATTACTAAAGTAAATATTTTGGAAGTTAGAAGTACCTACAAAAGTATTCTTTTTTTCTTGGTTCTCAAAAACTCTGGTAGTTAAACACCTTCTTTCATTTTATTACCAAAAATCCCCAAATCCTAGGTATAAACAACTACTACCCATTAACCCAACCTAATGTTTCTTATTTGAAATATTCCACATTTTTGGAAAACCCCAGATAAGTTATATAAAGACTGAGTTCGTCACACAGGTATTAAATATAGATTATATTTTTATTACTTAAGTAATTAATACGATCCTAAGCTATCATCCGGCCTTACTCCCAATTTACGACAAAGATTAACTCATTGACATGTTTTCTAAGACGTCGTAAAGGAGACATAATAAATTACTCATGTAAAAATATAATCACAATGGATTATGAAATAATCCACGTACTTTTTGAATTTCAAAATCGTACTCAAATAATGTGCCTTTGTATAAAATAATAAAAATGTCCGCATTTTTAATGACAAATAGCAACGAGACTTCTCAAGTTAACGTTAAAATAATACGTGTCTATCTTCAATTACTTTTTCAACTCCATTGGATAAAGGCGTGTTCACACTAGCCGGGCCCACTTCACACGTGAACGCGGCGCTGACGCGCATTAGCATAATAAAATCGTAATGGACGACACATAATAACTGACGTGCAGCGCTGAGATCGTTATTGTGTCCTCTGTTCAGAACAGGGAATGGGATGGAGAAGACTGAGTTGTACTTATTGTTATAAGACTACTTGCGAGATTGCTGTCAGTTATAGCATATGAAAATACCTAGCCGGAATTTCAATTAGATAAGAGAGTAGTTAGTATCTTAAATTGAAAATAACTCTTCGTGGTTCATAAAGATATGTCATTTGATGTCAATTTAAACTTTTAAACTTGTTCGAAGAAAAATGATTTTAATAATATACCTACTAAAATAAGATGACAAAACCAGAAAAGTAGCCAACTCGAACTATTAAGTTTTAATAACACAGTTTTAATTACTTTTTACCAATTCAAGGTGTGCTATTCCTAGATTTTTGTGACATTACTTATTGTTTAATTTATATAAAAATGCACACCCCTCTCAAATCTCTTACCCAAAAATATCATTCATTCTTTAAGCTTTTTTAGCAATAAATAAATTCACACCAAGGTCTACTCTACACCCAGCTTTGTCTCGCCCGCGCACGGTGGCCGCTAAACAGTGATTTATCACGAATATTCATTTCAACAGGCTCGCTGTCAGATCGCTCGCGATTACCGCGCGATTTATGCCGCGTCGCGCGTCCGTGTGTGGGGGGCTTTATGTTACGGCTAGAGCAGGCTGTGAAAATATGGTTGTGTTCGTGTTGGTGTGGTGGTTTTGATTAATTAGTACGATCTGTAGCATTGTGGAGTAGGATGGCGAAAAGTAGTCGTTGATATAGCTTTGAGTTGTTACATTTTTTTACATATAATTATGTAGTTATTGTGATCGTTCTTGTAAAATTTCAATAACTCATCAATGAGTGTGCTTTCTGTCTACGTATTTTTATCATATCTGTTAAAAATATTCTCTTATTTTTATGGTAATATTTTTTTGTTAGCTCTACCATGAAAACATAGACACTTTTAATAAAATTGCTAGCTTCTCAATTTCCGTATTAAGTATTTGACAAAACATAAGCTATAGGCATGCCCTCGGATAGCGTAAAACACAGGGTTCGATTCCCTGTCTGGCCCAGTTACTTTTTACAAGTTCAATTTAGAAAACATAATTATTATGTACTTTCACAAACTACCAACACCATGCACAAAACTATCGCGACAAAACATAACAGAAGGTTGTTGCGCGACTAATCGCAGCCATGCATCGTCGGGAACGGTTGGCGACACCGCTGACAATTTGATTTACACCCTGTATGTGGCCCATGCTTTGTCTCAAGTGGCCATGATACTGGTGTGATGTATGGAATGGAACAGTATTACAATTGCTACCATTGGGACTGTTGTAAGTAGGAAAAGTTGTGTTAGTTATTATGGTAAGGCACTTTCTGTTCGTAGATTCTTTATAGCTATTCTAGCATCAAAATTAAAGTACCAATGTGGCGTGTATGGTATGATAATATTCTAGAATCATCCAAATATCCACTACACTACTGAGCATTCTCCTCCTGAATATGAACGAAGTTTATTGAATTTGGAGTAGTTCTCTGTCACTTTAGTCTACCATTTAGTAAGATACTTATAATTTTGAAACCCCTAACAATTAAAAGGAACGACTGAAAATTAGAAATCATCATGCAACGCTCAAAATTATATAAGGCAGTTCTGTTATATCTGTAATCCATTGACAGAACCAACCTTGCATCTTTTAGCTCATCACTCACTCATTGGCCTTTACGACCTGATGACAGATACTGCCTTTCATCTCTCATTGATCAGGCAAGACTGGAAACTGACCTCTTTTTGGTATATGGTAGAGCTGAAAATTGAAGAAAGGGTAAATTAAAGTTCAAATAAAGCTGCGCTTACATGGACTAGTAGTTTTTAGTTTAGTTAATTTCAGTTTTCCTTGAATCCATCCATTCATAAAGAAGGCCATCGATAAAGGTTTAATCTGTAACTGAATTCTCTATACTAACCCAGAAACGTTAGTGGATTAATGTTTGGTCCACCCCCGCATTTACGGGCGACATGATGTGACATTGGCATATGCTATGTCTCGCTCTAAAATAGCTAGATATTATAATAGTTGCATCCTTGGCGTTATTTTATTATTCAGCCGCATCACTGCCGCATGGGTATGCGTTGGTATATTCATATGCCTTTACCCATGCTGGTCCATTTTGAGTAAAGTTTAAACTGTTTTCAGCTTTAAATCTATCAAAATAAATGGTCTCGATCAAAGTACGTTACAAAAGAGTAGTTAAGTCTAATTAATGAACCAGTAAATATGCATCTCGCATTGTGTCTGTTTGTTGTGTGTTTTTGATGTAGCCTCAACCTTATTCCTTTCAGATCATAAATTCTGCTCTGAAATAAATCCCCAAGGTTGACTTTACATTGACAGATCAAAAAGATCTCCTCCCATTTGACTTTGAACTTTAACTTGTGTATGTAGAGAACATTTTGTTTTATCTGTTACAACCAGTCTGATGGAAATGAATGCAAACTGCAGTCGATGAGTGATACTGAAATATTGAATTGTAAATTGTATCGGAGAGGAGTAAACGCGTTTTAGTGTGATGCGCTGACTTTTCACTGGTAGTGGGTCATACTTCTTTGTGATACATCGTGTATTTGTACTCCAGAATCAGATTGATTTCATGTAATTAATTAAATGAAAGTACACCTACCTAAACATACCTAAAAGGGGTTAAAACTTAAATGAATCCAGATATAAATAAATTATTTGCTTGAACAATAATATCGCGATCATTGACTTGCACTGCTTGTAGTAATTTGGCGTTAAACCAGTAAGTTTTTCACTTCCCTATTTTTTTTCACTCGTCTGAAACATCTAACATTTTGTATGAAGCCCATATTTAATCTGAAAATTTAAAAGCTCATTGCTCATTTCACCGGAAAGTTAGTTTTTTTTTTGAGATGGGGATATTAAGTTTGGGGCAAATAGTCATAAGCAAGTATGAATATTGCAATCTTTTTGATTTATTAAACAGAGTGTACGAATGAAAGAATATACCTGAGTATAGGTACTCGTACTTACATCCTTTGTCCAAGTCCTTATAGTTACCGTCTATCTCCTATTTATCGTGAAAGAACTTACTCGTGCACAGTATGTGGTATCTCCAAAAACCATAAATCTATAGCTCAAAGAGTAGACTTCCAATAATCAATCGCTAATTGACATTCCTAGAAACATCAAAGGCGGCGTTTAAAAGAATTCTGAGGAACAACAATCAACTCGAGATCACAACCTTTGATGTCTGTAACTATTAATAATGTTGGTGATGTAACGAACTATTTGAAAATATAAGAGTGTTATTCACAGTCGAAACCGATAGGATAGTCTACCAAATTTTAGTTTAATTGTTAAATGAGCTATCATTTCGTCGGATACATGGAAATTTTAACTAAAAGGGAAACATGTTGTTAATTTGGTGTTCATTCTAAATCTGTATACTATAGGTATTTATAATAGAGGGGAAAAAAAAAGGAAGAATGAAGAAGACAGCGAGGAAGACAGAGAAAAGGCTAAATATAGCTAATGATAAATGTCGTGTCGTATCAAGAGAGAAATCAGGAGAATGACGGAAACCAAACTGAAAAAATTAATCTCCACCGACACGAGCCAAAGCCTCTTAAATTATATGATGATTCTCTATCTGTGCCCGTAAGCATATGGTTTATATATTTCATTGATAAAGTAGGGAATGTGAAATATTTATTTTCAGATTTAAAAACAAAAAATGAAAAATAAAGGAACATGAGTCTTTCAATTGCTTTTCAAGGCAAATCAAATAAAGGCTGTCATTACCAACCCACTGAGCACACCTACAGCGTCTTCACTTAACTTTGATAATTGATGAGCGCGCGCGCACCAAGATTGATGCTCCCGGTTCGAATAGGCACCGCCCTGTGTGGTCCGGAACAATGAAGTGTGTAGGTAATAGGGACCTACTCTGAAATACAATAAAGTAATTAATTGCTTAGGGAATACTCAATTGTCGGAGGTAGAATTGTACTGTACCTGTAATGGGAAAATGGGTTAAAAGTTTTTCAGTAATATTACGGCGAAACGTTGAATCAGTAATCGCCTTTTAATCACACAAACACATAATAAAATGGAAATATGTGTTTTTTGTCTTAACGTCTAGGAGAGACGATGAGAATAGTGTTGTAAATATACGATTAATACTTAGTTATTCTAAGTTGATAAGTTATCAGCTGAATTGAAATGATTTTTTTTTAATTTAGTACGAGTACAAGGTACTTGCAAATTTTTTTTTCGTGTAAGAAAGTTTGATTTATTGCATCCTAGCAAGCTTTAAAATCAATAATAGTAAGTTGAGGGCTTAAACTTCATCAAAGTAATTATTATGAAAACCTATATTTTGCAAAGCAAAGGAAACAAAGAACGCTTCAAAGATCATTACAGAAATAACAGTCTTTAGCCTCAAACTTTAATGCGTAACGTAATCATAACATTTTAGTATCGCAAACCTTCCTCGAATCACCGATTTTGACTAATAACAACGTTTAAAATTAATGTACAACATAATTGTGGATATGGCAAGCTTTGACAGCTGCGATTTTCGCATCAAAATTCTGGACCAAATTGCAACCGATTAGTTTAAGTCTAAACATTGCGCAATTCGGGCTCAATTCTGAATCTATTAAGTTAACACTCTGCCGTTAAATTTGCATAAATTACTCGACTGTTATGAGCATTACAAAACAATTCTCCGATGGTAGAAACATTAGGACGCCTGAGGCTGGCAAAGTAATTTCCTTTTTAGTGAGGGGACAGGTTTGGATGGATGGCTATCGATAAGTGGAGCTTTCCTATTTTACTAATAACACATCTTAGGTAACCTTAAAATTTATCTAGACAGCCCTTTGAAAGTAGTATGTCATGTGCTTAGTAATAATCGGTAATCTTTGATAATTACTTACTAGTTACATTTCAGAATTCTAACAAAACCAAACTAAGCAGCAAGCAAAGATATCTAAACAATCATACCTCTAACCCTTGGCACTACTACCATAAAGTTTTTGTACTTAAATCTATTTGTTGTACATTTCAAATCTTTCACTTCATCATAAATCTTACAAAGCTCGATGTTATCACTGCATTATGTTTCTATCGTGTCCCAGCACTATCTTCCTGCATAATATTTCACGTGGCTAGTTGGCTATCGCATAAATATGAATAATCGCCGGCGTTCGCGGCCGACAACACTCGTAAATTACGACTATCGATAGTCGATAGCGAGTAGGGAGTAGGGCTCGTTTCTCATCTCCTTTGACGGTGTCCGTAATAATAATGAGGTTTTGGTTTAGATTTTAGGAGGTTTTATTGTATATTTTTTTTAAACTGATAATAAAAGTACTGGAGTACTTGAATATCACAAGAAGATATCCCAACAAACTACAAAGCGCCAAATTTGTTTAATTTCTCATAACTTTCTATTTAATGCAGTGATCTTTTGACCGTTTCATCTTCAAATGAGTTTTGAAAACTCTTGTCGTTTTTAGTTCTATTTAAGTTTGCTTACTGCTTACTGCTGTCATTTATGTATGAATTGATAGCGCTCTAAGAGCGCTTTCATTTATGCGACTTAGGCAGCTTTAACGCGCTGCTATGATATAACTCATAATGAAGGCGCACTACGTCTGTTATTATATTAGTTCCAAACTTTTTCAGTCTTACGATTTTTTATTATTAAAAACCCGCTACTGCTTAAAACTTAACACTAGGTATTGACCATGACCGAAAAGCTGTTAGTATATTCATACTTATGACAGATTCGGAGATTAATTTATCAGTAAAATCAGCACTTTTAACAATTAAATAGATTAATAACGTATCTATCTTTTTTGTAGTCTGTTATGCCTTGTATTAATAATTGGCGTTAGTTCAATATCCGAATATCAATTTCAGAACTGATTGATTGACTTCGTAGAATGTTGTTACACTTTTCCGTAAAAATGTGTTAACCTGGGGTAAAGCTAACCCGTTCATGCAGTTGGACCTAAAGTTTTTGAGACAAAAGCTATTCTATTTACTAACCCTATAATGCCGAGTAATGACAGAGCACCGTCTATGCAATACCCATTAACAACAAAACGTCTTGTCACGTTCCCGAACGCGTAACAGTGTAACGCTGTATTATTTCACCATTACCCTTTCATTATGGGTAATAGGGGGTAATTTCGTGGCTTCGCCGCAGACGAAACTATACTAAATAAGCGGTTGCAGGAAAAGGGTTGAATCTTATTCGTGGTTTATTTATTTGGTAAACGTGGCGGGGTATTGTCACATCAAATGTTGGGTATGATGATCTAAGAATAGTAGATATTGTTTCTTACTATAAGATAAAATGAAAATTGATTGATTCCAAATGATAAGGAGTTATTTTACAACGGCTATAAAACAAGGTTTTTCACACATACGCACTGTCAAAAACAGGCTAATTACCATCACAGATAGGCAATTCCTCAAATATTCAATGGGTTTGCATTATTCTTCAGACAAACAAAAAAAAAACACTAAAACTCAACTACATCGTTACTCGTGAAAATCAAACTTCGCTAAACACTTCAATCCACTCTCGCAACACTTTGTCACGACTTCACTTAACTCAGTCTTTATTTTAGATTTGCCAGTTTATTTCTATTATGACGTTCTCCGACAATAATAGGACATGATTATATGGAACCGTGTCAGTGGGGCCAGTTTAATGAGCCCAAATTATAGTAGATTGGTTTTGTTACCGGCTTAATGGACAGACGGTTTAAGTCGCTTGTGTGACAGCTGTCGAAATGAAGGCTTCAAATTGTCACTCTATCATTAGCGGTAATGATAGCGCAGTTGATATTACATGTCAGTTCTGACCTTGATATTCAGACAGATTAATAGTCGGCTTTAGGCGAGGTGGTTAGTGAACAAGTTATCGATATCACCAAACAATGAAGACATGGATAAAAACAATGTCAAATTACGTACATGAAAATTATCAAAAACTCACTGATTTTGTGCTTGTGTATCTTCAAAACTTGATAATGGAACAAACCTTTTATTTCGGAAATCTAGAACCACGACCATTTATAATTTTATAATAGTTTGCTGCTCTTAATAGACAGTGAGTTAGAAACACACCTGATTTATCGTCCTCTTCTTCTCTCCTATATACGAGTAAATCTGTAAGCTCTGCTAAAATGCTGTAAAACTAAAATCATACTTTCCTTTGACTCTTTTCCCATAAAAATACTGAATCTAACAATTTATTTTCTTTTTTACAAGCAACTAGCAAAACAAGCTAATAATAAAATAAATTGAGTTAATCCATCAACTGTTTGGTCATAAATCAAATAAGCTTATCGCTTCGGTAGTGAGTACGTAATGAGGTGCCCCGCTGCGAAAGGTGGGGGCAAATGGATTTAATACAGCAGGTTTCGAAGGCAGTGCTCATCAGGCTGTATATTTTGTTGCATAGTAGCCTTTAATACAATGGAATAAGATAACGCAGTGATTAGCTTGAGCGGCTGTATTTGTTTGTAACGTGCACATAAATCTGACACTTCCAAAAACAGTTGTATCTAAAGTAGGTAATTTGAGACGACTCTTTAAGGAACAAATTAATATCAGGATAGCTGCTCTTTCTTTTTAAATTAAATGTATGTAGCAATAGTGCTACTTTAATTACAAAAAAATATAGGACTCTTACTCTTATCTTCGATTAGAAATCTTTCTCAAATTATACTAGCTACGTAGAACAACACAAAATATTTTTTTTTCTAAAATACTGAACTAGTTATTTCATATCACCTTTCTGTCAGTATCATTGAATAGTATGCAAGGAACCTACTGTTTCTATTTTTATTTTATAAGCAAGTGAAATATGTTGCCAACTTTAATGTGGAACATAAATTATGTGCGTATGTTTTATGGCGCTCGAGGGATCGCGTTTCTATCATAAACTTCGAGATAATTTTGCTAAATGTAGCTAGAAAATGGAGTGTTAAGTAAAAATAGTGTGTGCCGGAAATTGAAACTTGGGAGTTATTACTGGTATTTATAGCAGTTTTGTCACGATATTATGTTGACAACTGAATAGGCTTATCTATGTTTGTAGAATTGTTGTTCATACAGCCAAATTAGTAAATAAAATTTTCGTTTTTACTGTTTTATGACCTATTTAGTAGGTGCGTTTAATGGCAGGCTTGATATATTGTGAGTCTTGAGTTTTCAAAAATTTACAACTATCCTTGAAATATGGGACTCCAAATACATCCACCTTATCATCTTTATCTTTACGAACATTGATTTATTCAATTAATCAATATTGAAACACTACAAACATATCGCTCTAGCTTCATATCAGACCTTTAGCGTCCAAGGATTCAATATTCACTACCATAACACTGATTCATTTAAAACTCTTCAATTACACCATACATTATAGTAACAATTAAAAAGATACACATCAGAACCATCAGAAACCCTACCAGCTTTTCAAATATGATCCTTATATCTTCACTAATTACAGTGAGAATAAATCCTCACACACTTCCCTTGTGGGATTAACCTATAATCGCTACCATTGTTAAGTCGACAATGAGTCCACAGTTCTTTCGTCTTCGAGTCATTAGACGGAGTGGTGCATCGATCATGCTGTCAGGAGTTACGGGGTACATGACTGTTGGGGAGACAAAGCAATGCAGGCAGTACATTTCTTACAAAACGTTGAAGTGACTTGCAGGGTTGAAAATTTTCAGAATTTCAGATTACGCTAACTAAGACCCGTGCACCAATGGTGTGTGATATAATTATTAATGACGATAAAGTTTCATAAAACACGTAACGGGCAGGAAACTTTCAAATTGATTTTGATTGGAACATAATTTTTCATTGAAACCGCATTTCTCTACCGCTAAACTTTTGCGTCTTGTGAAATCCAAAATGACATCATGCAATTTTTAAGCACTGCTGGCTGGTGTCGTTTGTACTTTTTTTTATTTTTGCTATCACCAACAAAAATTTAACATAGGTATTTAGGGGTATACATTTATTCAAACTTTGGGTTTACAATAAATAAGAAAGATGTAATAAAGATAACCATTTTGCTGTCTTCTTTGGGCTGTGTCCGTCTGCTATTACTTGGAAGATTTTTGTGGGGACTCTAATTACGCGCATTACTCACGAATGCTTGAGCAAGATTGATTTCGCTTGCGCTTGTAAACATTGCCTTAGTTTCCGCTCTTTGATTGAGTACTCAATTGCTAATATTTATGTTTTAAAAATATTATTTTATTAGCCTTTTTTTCTTAAAGATGAAATAAGAAACCAAAAATTGCGCACGGGCGGGACTCGAACTAGCATCTTTCTGGCTAACCGGGCCAACTGCTCTTCCAATTGAGCTACCGTCTGTCGGTCCGACCGCGCGAAATTCTTGGTCTCTCGGATACGTCATTGCGTGACGTTAGAGCCATCTACCCTTCTGTTTATGCAACACTGACAGGCTTAAATCTTGCGGGCACCTCAAGGCTGCCCTTTCGTCCGGTATTGATACGACGGGAAGAGGCGCTGACAAGCGATTGAGGCTCTGACAAGCGATTGTACCGCTGTCTGCGGGCTCCCAGGCGCTTGCGTCGGAGTGGATCGGCCTGTGCGTCTGCTTCCCTTGCTCTCTCAGCTGTTTCTTTTACAGCAATGATTGTGTCGCAAAAAGAAACTACTACTTCCCAAGCGTCAACGATAGCTGAGGTCAACATTTGTCGCTGTGGATCCCACGCAGAGCACTCCACTAAAGTGTGTTCAGCTGTGTCTTCCTCCGCATCTCAGTAGTGACATTTTTGTGATGGCTCTCTCCTAGCAATCTTGTACAGGTAGCGGCCAAAGCAACCATGCCCAGATATCACCTGTACAAGCCTGAAGGTGAGGCGCCCTTGGCGACAGGTAACCCATTCCGGAAGGCAAGGGCGTATGGCCTCTAACGTCCATTTCCCATAAATTGGGTTTTCAAGGCTCTCTTGCCAGCGCAATATCATTTCTTGTTGCGCCAACACCCGGACTTGGTTGATTTCGTAGAAAGCTGGACGTTCACCCCGATTTCTGGCATCCACTCTGTAACGATAGACCTCTGATAGAACAGGCCAGGGCAAATGCAGCATCTCCTGCGATCGTTCGGTAACCCAACAAACTTGAATTTTGTACTGCAGTTAAACCATGTTAGTTACTCATATTCGTTATAAGAGCATAAGGGAAGACAGATCGAACAAATGATAAGTAACTAAGAATGGGTAACTGAAACAATTTTGAGACTTCTTTGAATATTATGTTGCAATATATTTGGACAGTCAGTATTACTTTTAATTAAATGTGTCATCATCAGTCAACTAAGCAATGGTAGGCGCTTATAAAATTATGAATCACAATTAATTCTACTTAATCAGCTTTCGATGATTTTTGACATTAAAAGAATGGATGGAAACCCATATATTGAGATAAGATTAACGTTTTATCGTAATAAAAAAGTCCTATCTTCTTATGAAGACGATAATGTTTCAATAAACATGATTGATTATATATATGGAGTAGCAAATTCACAAAACTAAAATCAGTAGAGTCGTTCTAATTCTTGAAATTTCTTTTTTGGAGGTCTATACATAGTTTTGTCTTAAACGAAGTCGAAAGAACTTATTTTTTCATTGCGGGATGTTACTAACCTATCCTACATTTTAGGCACTCATTATTAAAAAAAAAGTATTTTTTTGCAAATGGACCCACTTTTACACGTCCCAATATAAACCTTACCACAGCTTCGGGACATTTATGAGCTAGTGCAGAGAAGAAGCTGCGCAACAAACCCAGTCACTATTGTCAATGTCTCAATTGTAAAATAAAAACCATTTAATGGTTTAAATGTTTTAACGTTCACAGTATCATATTTGAATTTTTAAAAGATAAAATAAGAAACTAAAAATTGCGCACGGGCGGGACTCCAACCAGCATCTTTCTGGCTAACAGGGCCAATTGGCCTGCTGTTGCATAAACAGACGGGTAGATTGCGCTCACGTCACGCAATGACGTATCCATAAGAAACCAAGAATTTCGCGCGGTCGGACCGACAGCAGGGTAGCTCAATTGGAAGAGCAGTTGACCCGGTTAGCCATTTAAAGCAATGGAAAAAATTTACCTTGAGCCCTTATTTATTACGCTTACTGATTTGTCCTGTGTGTGTGATTTGTTTGCTTTAATCTAACACGGCATTTATCATGTTCGTCACATTAGTCTACTATCTACCATTCTCCGTAAATTCATGATCACCGAGAAAGTTTACAGGCCCAACATGCAGAAAGTTATTACTCAGAAATAATAATGTCATACACAGGAACGGAGGCACTGCCGTGTAGTGACATGTCATTATAACGAAATAAAGGGAGCCGGTCAAGTTGACAAGTTGGTTACAATAAAAATGAGTTTTGACGTTGACAAATTGCCAGCCGGACGCCCCGGGCAGCTTAATGTCTCGTGGGTGAACACAAAATGCATGGAGTTGAGACATGACAACTTTTAACATAATATTTGTTACTGACATTTATTATTATGTATTGTTTTCTTTTTTACATTTTCACCATTTTCAGAAGGCTTTATTATTCAAGCTAGTGATGCTTAGATGGCCGTAAGTAGTTATTTCTTTAAACATATATATATTTTTAATCTTATTGTATTTGATAACTGAGGGTCACTTTGATAATATTGAGTGATGTTTTTTCGTTTTGTTTTCTACACCTTGTGGGCAATAGAGTAACTTCCATAATATTGAATCCTCTGACTAAAAATACAAACCCATTTTAAGGTGGCCTTGTATAAATTTAGTTGGCTTGGATATTTAGTTTGGCTATATTTCGTGTTTAAGTAGCTAAATACAGCAGCTCCATTACATCGAGTTGGGTGACGTGCGGGCCACGGTTTAATGTCGCCTTAACACCGGGTGCAGTCTGTTTCCACGTCATCCTTGTATGCTGATGACAACAGATTTCAAAATCTAAACAGGTTTGAGATTCTCTAAAGCAATTGAAATTATATTTGGTGACATTAGGAGTTGAGGCAATAGAAAACGTCTCCTCAAACCTGAGGATCCTTAAATTCGTCATGGCATACTTAAAATGAAGTATTCTTGCTTATTTGAATTTTACATAAATGTCTTTCATTTATTTTCATTACGTCTAATAAACCTAATATTCTTGAGATTTGGGTAAGCCATGTCTCGTGTAACAAGAAAAGCATTGTAAATAACATTATATTATATGGCTTTACTTATTGTGACAACCTCTTTTACTTTGCTTAAAATACATTTTCTTGAAAACATAGCAAAAAATATAATGTCAAAACACTGCGTAGCTTTCACTTCATTATATGATTATTATATGTTAACATATGGACTAATCATTACTTTCATATTTAAATTTCAAACCAATTTTTTTGGGAAATGCTAAAGGGTTACTTGACAACTATAAATTATCTGGTAATTGTAAATACATTCAACAAGTACCGAGAATGCTTTTGGTTAAATATTTCAATACCTAATAATTACAGTGCTTAAAATATATTTTTATGATTTTTGAAAGAGTCGCAATTACATTACATTGTAGGTTTCACAATAATCATAATGGAGTGAGTAATATGAATGTTGTCAGATGTTTCCTTCTCTGAATTATGTGCAAACGTTTATTCATTATATTCTTGACAAATCTAAACATTACATCTAAACATAATCCATCATAGTTTGGTTTGTAGTTCTCAGCTTATAAGACTTAGTGATTTTATATTTGAAATGTGATGGATAGACCGATCCAAGCGTGGCGTACATAATAATTGTATAATTTGTTTAATTTATATCAATAAAAATAAATGGCTAACGCGAACAAAAACCTTGTCTTATAATAATGCAAATTTCTCACGTGTTACAGTCCACTTATAGCTTTTAAATTGATCCATTGTGGGAAAGAATAAATCTTTACTCAGAATGTTATCTTAATCATACTATTAAAAAGACAATGCGTTATGCAGACGTTTTCTACAATAAACATTTTAATTGAATGATAAAATTTACTGCTTGTAATTAAAATACATACTTGAGTGGAGCGTAATATTTTTTTTTATTATTATGAATACTTAAACTTTGAAAGGATACAAACTTTTTTTCTACCTCTATATGGTTCTATTTTTATTAGAAATAAATGAAAATCTGCAGACTTAAACAAAAAAAATATTGTCTTTATATCTGAATAAGCAATTCAATTAGTGTATTCCCATAACTTTTACCATAAATAACAAATAACGCTATTCACCTAACGCCTTGCAGCATAACTCAAAAAGTTCACAAAATACAAAGGGGCTATTACTTGGCTCCCAAGTGCAACTGCCTTTCAAATCTGACAACAACATGAATAAATCATAAACGTTCCCTGTAATAAAGTAGCCATGTTTATCCGGAGGACCATTTATCACCGTTTCGCGAGACCACCAAACTGTGACCTTCTTCGGACCCCTCCTCCAAAATAAAGACAGAGCCTCAAGAAGAAATATTTTAACTGCTGAGAGGTCTAGCTCTCTGGTCGCGTGGTATTCATGATTGTGGTCCTCATCAATCAAATGAGTCAGTTAGAATGATGGTTCGTAGTGGTTCGTCTATTGCATAACGGGTTTGAAGACCATTCGTTTGTTCTTTTTTGTAGCTGATGTTAGATTTCGAGTTTGTATTATGATAAATGTGTTGATCGTTATAATAGAGATGACCTTGCCATGTTTGCGCAAGTCTTTAACTCATATATTTTAAGCTGAGATAAAGAATTCATATTTGAATACAATTTTCCCAGCTTCAAGGTAGTTGTTAAAACACATTTAAAATATACGTTTTTATCTTAAAAAGCATTCAAAGCTTTTTATTGATATTTAGCAACGAATTCGAGCTATTAGACAGAATCAATACCTAATAGCTTCACAGAGAGATCCATTTTTACTTTATTATAATTTGGTATAGTGTTCAAGTAAGATACTGCATGGATCTTGCTTAAACATCAAAATACGAAAACAATATTTTCATTCTACTAAATAAACTGCTTTGCTTTCTTATCTCTGGATTTCCAGTAGTTCTCGCACGTCCAGTCAAAAACACTGGACTTTATCTGACTGGAGGATTAAAAACTATGACGTAATATGAAACGAGTAAAGCCCTATGTCCGTTAGATTCTCTTCATAATTTCGTTCCTAAAGTTGGAGTGAGCAGGCTCTGTCACATTGATCTCACTTCATTGCTTACCTTGTATTTGCCATGCTAGGGACAGGAAAAAACAAACTCACTCATTCAAGCAGTTAAAAATGTAAAGAACTTTATCAAAAAGCCAGCAAGATGGGCACTTAAAATTTTTGGTCATTTCCCGTTATTTCAGATACGGTAGAAATAGGAAATAGAAGGTTGCTAATGCTAAAAATACCTAAATATATAAAACACACATCACAAGTTTTATTTACGGTGATAGATACAGTTCACAAAACACCAGACACTATGCTTGAGTGTCAACCTCTCATTAACATTGAATGCACCATGTTTTGCATGGAAGGTCGCTCAAATTCTTTATTTTCATCGGTTTTTCCTGTGTCATGAACTTTTGTTTGCGTGTTTGTACAAAAAAGTATTTAAAACCATCGTTTGAATTTCAAATAATACGATGACATTGACAAATTCGTTTTTTATTAAAAGGGCATGACAACTGTTTTTTTTTTAAGCCGCCTGAAAAAAACACTTATCGAGTTATGCTACATAATCAATATAATTTATGCGCTTTTTACCAAATTTTATCAAAATACTCAGCTGACATACCTCGAATTCTTAAATTGAACAAAAAACCTGACTCTTATTACAATAAAGCCCAATGTTAGCACAAAACAAACGTACATAATAATATGTATCATTAAAATAATGTCAACATAAAACACCATTATTCAAGGAAATTATGTATCAGGTAATAATCTGAATAATGTTGCCTCAATAAATCTGAATTACATAAAGCTGTTAGATAAATCTTAACTAATGTAGACAGGATAAACAGTGCGCGCCAACGCATTCGACAAAATATACAGACAGACAAACAGACACTTGATTTATTGGACATCATTCCTCAGTCGTTAATACACACCCACTCTTTGCATGTTAAAATGACAAATGTGAAGAAATTTTCAATTAAATTCTGCATATTTCATCTCACAAAAATATTCAATTTAAGTATCAGATTTACCGGTTGATAAAAGTGTTACTCCTATGGATGGAGAATGAATGGTTTAACTTTATTAATCAAGTATATGCTGACAAAATATTACTATTAAATTCATTAGATACGTCAATGGTGTTCTGTGTTGAATTTTGCCTTTTTATTACTAGTAAATAGTAAAAGATTTTGGTGTAATTTATATAAATTTATTGATTGAAAAGAATTCAATATAAGCGAAGCAAAATCAAAACTGATAGCTATTATATATTCTGTGCTGATAGTGCACTTTAAAAATTAAGTTGTCATTCTACTGTTGTTTTCTTAACAAGGCTATTAATAGCAGACTTTTATTACCTAGTTATCTATTGAAATTAATCTCGCAATTAAAGACACGCTGATAGCGTCTGATTTCACATCATCGCGTCGTATAAAACCCGCCCACACTTTTAAATTGACGGATGTTTAGATGTTTTCATTGCATCGTTCACAATGGCATTTGATCTAACGGCTAACAGATGTTGCTGTCAAATTAATAAAATAAGACCAATCACACGATCAAGCATATCTACACTGATCAACGAAATAGGTGAAACTGATTAACCTTCCGCGTATGGTGATAAAGTTGAAAGTGTTATTGATGTTTTCGTTGTTGCCTGTACGGGCGTGGAGATAATTACTCACCACTGGCGGCATGATACCGATTGACTTTGATAAAACGGCGCAACCTACTTGTTTAACACGATTTATTACCTGCGAGCCGCGAGAGAGGGCTCGTTCATCCAACAACGGAGCCCGGAAACTGTTTTGGAGGTGTCACGCAAGGAACGGTCTTGAGTCTTTTATATTTCCTACTAAGATTTTAGTATCATTTTTATTTCGATGGTTGCAATCAGTTCATTAAAGCAAAACTAAATTTAGTATCGGTTCTTATTATAACTACTTGGGTTTCACAAGCAATGATTGATTTATGTTAACACTAGAAAGATCGTAAAACCGTTTTGCCAATCCGGAAACGTCTACATTAATGACTATTATTTGAACAGACTCACGTCCTATTAGCAATCGTTCGTTAACTTAACGGAAACATTAAATATACGGTTTAACCTTCCAATTATTGCGGCGATATGTTAATCTGGTGCTGCAGTTGAATCGCAACGCATTGATCCTTAGATCGACGGTTTCGATATATGCCATGACCATATTGAGTAGACGCATAGCTCTAAGCCGCCGTCGGCGATGTCAACAACCGAAGGCCTAGGTGGGCTTACATGCGCACATTTAACATAAATCACACAGGACGTTTCAAATGTCCATAGGGGATGCACTAGAGGCCGTATGTGGAAACGGGTGATGGAATATTGAAGGGAATTGGATGTCTCTACAATCACGGAAATTCTAGGCACTTTTTATATGTAAGAAAAATTTACCTTTAGGTGATTTTAGTGTTTCATCAAAAACAATCTAATGTGTCAATGGAACATGATGTTCAAATATCATTACTAGGTCCAGCAGTAACGAATCAAAAGTACTTTTCTATTTACTGCAAGTAGTGTTAGTATATTAATCAATTACTATTTAGTTATTCTCTTTGCCAGACTAAATAAATAAATTGTCAACCTTAAAAATCCTCAAAACAAATAAAATATATTATAAACGAGGTCATGTGTTTCGCTTTTCAGTTAGCATAACATGTTAAAAAGCAACATTTCATCATAAATTAATTTCACTACTATCGCGCAGTCACGCTATGCCCTCAGGAGCAATACGTTATGCGGCGTATTGCCAGGGCTGAACGATAAACATAGGGGTGGTGATTCGACCCCACTGTAAAATAAACAATATTAGTAAAAAATTTGCACATATACACAATATGCTCTTACAGCACGCATTTTAATCCCGCTAAGTATCTCAATTGCAACCCGAAGAGTTTTCTAATTGATGATGTCCAAAAACGTAATGATACTGATGATTATAATAGTAATACATAGTTGTAACTACGGGAAAAAGAAAATCTATTAAAAAAATATATTAAAAATAAAAAAGTGCCGTATCCAAAGCTAGAGTCGCTTCTCACTCTGCGCCAGCACAGAGCGATGATCTATCAACTTGTCTGCACAAGATTAATGCGTACAGATGATTGACGATTCGCGTTGCGTCGGCGTTCGTCTAATGCTCCATGTGCCAACGTTTGGCAATTGGCACAAACCTTGGCTAAAACAGCACCAACATTGGATGCAACGCCAAAATCACCAACATTTGGAGCTACTAATTGATTCTTTCGGGCGTTAATCGCAGATGGTGTTTTGTTTCGTTTTAATTGGCGCCAGAACGCTTGTTTGGGTTAAGTGTCTTGTGGATTAATGGTAGTGTATTTTGGCTCCTTTTGGTTTAAGTTTGAGATTTAGTATTGTTATTCTAAGATCGTTAAGTTCCAGTGTGTTGCATTGCATAGGCGTTGCGTCTTGGCTTATTATAAATTAAGATACATATTGAATCTAATTGAGTAAGTTGCATATATATCAAATTATTTTAGATCATTAACTGTGACTACGTTTCTATATTTATACTGCCCATAAATTAAGCCATCTCAATTCCCACGCGACTTTCATACCTGTCATAGATCAAAGAAGATCAGACAGACGGCTAATGGCTGACAGTTCAAAAATAAAACAACGCGACTCAAGAGGGGCAGAGATAATGAAAACATCGTCCAGTCAAAGTGAATGTAACACCTAATTACATAGTAATTATGTCAGATCTGAGCGTAATAAATCATAGCTGGCATCGCGTGACGAGCAACGGGTAGACGCCAATCAGTGTTAGGGCAAAGATTAAGAAAACAGACAGGGAGCTTGATGAAACAGAGCTTGAATTAAATGAAGTTTGTTGAAAAATGGTCTTACTATCAAAAACTTCTGCTGATTTTCAGTCACACAAAATATATACAAGTTTGTGATTGTATTTTTCTTTAGTTTCCTTTCTTTAATCATATCACACAAGCCTGTATTTTTCAGAAGTCCCACACACAAGACATTATATCGTGCTTTAAAAATCATGATGTCTTCAGTTTCTTGTCTCTGAATTTTACTTTGCCATTGTATAGAATTACTTAAACTGAATATTTCAAAACTCATATTTCAACCTTGGTTTTGTAAAACTACATAAAGGTGATATAAAATATATATTTTTAAATTTTACCCTATGTTCTCACACAACTTATAACCAAAGGATGGACATTCTGTTTTATTTCCAAAGTTAATCTGTGTTTGCACCTAGTTCAGACGTACAATAATAACAGAGCTGTTTTGATGTCTGTCAGTGAGGAAAGTATAATGGTTCTTAGAAAATGTTTACGCGATAATTTCGTACTGTTTCTCGACAGTGTAACGAGGCGATTCAGATCTTATCTGATGCTGGTTTAAATTACCGTTGGTTTTTGTAAAATATTATAATGGCTGTAGCTGAGGCTTAAGAGCTACTTATTTACTGTTGAATAAATAAAGTGTTCTAAGTTGCACTCACTCTGATTTCTTTTCTGTTTTTTATTCGCATATTTACTAACTGTTTCTACCAATAAACAGTTATGGCTGTGACATTGCGTATTTAATTTAGCACACTGGTATTATGTAATAAATGTTATGCTTTTGAAAAATTACATAATGCTCTCAACATTTTAATTTTGTTCGAAATAGCTTTATGGTATTTCCTTGGCGGCAAATCTTGATTACGCATCAATTTCCTATTGGTAACGCCGTTAGTCTACCGCAGCATTAGAAGCGGAATGTGACATTGGCATATAGTATGTCTCGCTTTAATACATACGTGATAATTGTCGGTATCGTTCAGCCACATCGCTGCCGCATGCGAACGCGTTGGTGTACTAGCGGCGTCAAAGCTTCTGTTTTGATTTTCCTAGATTTTCTCATCGTGAGAGTCATCAGATAGTTCTACCAAGAAAACATCTTGGTCCAGATAACAATCATCTAAATACAAGACAGCGTTAGTCACGCTGCGTTCTTTGGATAACGACATCAACATTGTTGCTGCGACGCATCGCTCATTCAGTGCGAACCGACTTGGCGAAAGATTTGTGGAGCAACGGAGAAGTAGTGATCGATTGATAGAAGACGGTGCTAAAATAGAAAAGTGTGCATATTGACCTATAAGTATTTTCGACCTGTGCACATTGGTCTGTTCTGTATACTTTATCATTTGAATATTCTAAAATAATTTGTTTTATGTACGTTTAAAGTCACTCCTATTGCTCCAAAAGGATTTATGTTGATAATTTGATTTTTTTATAATAAATAGGGCGGTTATTATGTAAATATCCAATGCTATATTTGTGATAGTTCAAGATATGTTAGAGATATGAATTTATATTAAAGGCAAAAACATAACTCATAAATATTACTTGGACGTCAAGAACTTTTATTTGTCATTTTCATGAAAAATTAAATTGTTCTTTTCAATTTAGGGTAAAAATACCATTTATGATCAGTTTAGTGATTTGTAAGACCCATTGTCCAAGTAATATCTATGAGCAATGTTTTTTTTCTTATCCCCTGCAGCATTCCAAGCATTATTGTTCTATCGAATCAGGCGCAAGAGTTACGCGCAAAATGCGTCCATGCAAATAAATGCGATGCGATTTAAGACGCTTAGGCTAGGCACACACTTTTGGTACTGCAAGATATTTCTTTAAGATACCTAAGTGGTGAATGTTTACCAGCAATAATGTTTTGCAAACTTCGCAATCTATAACTATCAGATAAAAACACGGACTGCGCAGACAATAACTGATTTTCTACTGCAGGAAAATAAGATTTTCTGTTACGCAACTATGTCAGCAAACTTATTTGCTAAATAACTTTCTTTCTTTATTTATTTCAGGATTATGCACTTACAGTTTTAATACAAAAAAACTAACAGCGAGGTCATCTATCACGCAATCATATTGTAACATGTTACTATACCAGTAGTGTGTATGTATTTGAATTTGAAGATAAATCTTGTTTCACTTTAAAATAACTTTAAAACTTATACCCAATAGTGAATGGAAGCTATCATAAAGCTATAATAAAGTTTAAATAAGTATGAACTAGCCCTTATAAGAATCAAGATTCACTATTGCGCACGAGTTGCCGAAAGCTTGGCAGCGGTAATGATGTCGCGAAAGACGAGACAGACATACTGACGATCGTTTTACACGCATTCTGCGGGTTTGCATTAATTCACACGTCCGAATGAGTGACAGAAACATTTATTGTGGTTGACGGCTTGTTATTTTATAGTAGAGAAGACATACCATTATTTGAGGGTCTGGCTTAATTGTTGATTTTCCCGATATATACAATCTGTCATGTGTCCGCGGTTTTACTCCACAAGACATGTGCCATCTCTTGTCATGTCCTGCGTGCACTTATTACTTTTTTTTCTTAATTTCTTATGTGTGCAAACGACAAGGCAATCCACGTCGTCAAATACTGGGTACAATTTACCATTGACACGATAAATTAATCGTATTTTCAAACATTAATGCCAAAATTTATCTTAAATAACACAATATTGTTGCTTTAGCATGTTATATGTAATTTTAACCACTAGATTCATATATTTTTTATCTATTGTTACAGTAAAACTTAGTCTTACAGTAACACTGCGACTAGTAAAGGTTGAAAATGTTTCTGTTCCTTAGGTTTATCGCATAGCAGCATCAAGAACTTTATAATAATGTTTACACATTTATTATTCTAATAGGGTCTCATACTTTCATTTAAACTTACTGTTTAGAAGTATTGCAGCAGCTACGACAAGCTGAGTTGATAAGACAAAATATAGATGCTATATTCTAATAGTGCGAACAAATTGTACGTATATTTTTGCCAAGCTACAAAGACACACCATAGACTTATCTCCAACAATGCAGCTCGTTTTCAAACCCCATAACAGTGACAGAACAGCTCGTCCAAAGTCACTCTGTCACGCAACAGCTGCTATGTGTCCCGACATCACGTCGCGTCGTCACGTCGCTTTTAATTAGCTAATTGCCGACGACCATGCTACGCTACAGACTATCGAATAAAGAGTTTGTTTGAGTTGTGTTGGGAATGATTGTTATCTGTTAGAATTTTTGATATTTCGTACCTCCAAAGCACAAACAAGGATTCCTGTTAGGGTCCCTCCGTTCCGTGTGTGTTTTATAGTCCATTTAAATTAGTAAGTTGCGCTATCAAATATTATTGTGACGTTCCGTGTATCCTTTCCCTTTATATTTTTACTTTAATTTTCAAATATCTTATTTTAGAGAAATGTCAAAAGCTCCACGTAAAGAATTCAAAATTACTTTAACAGTTATGGAGTTATTGAAAAAAAAACAACGCTTGATTGACCATTTTCATTTACCGCCTGTCAGTTACATCATCGACAAACTACACAGGTTGAGCCGTGTTAAGATCCTCATATAAGAATACACACAGTAGAATCATAATCGTAGAAACACAAAAAATAAACCGTTTCAAGCCCAAAAAGCAAAAAAAAGGCACGGTAGCACTGGTAAAAGATACACAATTGAAATTTAGTTGAAGATTTAAATTAAAATAACTTGTATTCGATTAGAAATAAATAAGTATTCGTTTCACTAGCAAATCGACCGTTATTTATAAACTATTTGTTTGAATGCTTGAATATGCCTCCATTTAAGAAGATATAAGACTGCATCTACACCTCACATCAGATATAATTGTAGTATGATATCTAATTTGTATACAATTGCACTTTATACAGCTACAATCCAGGTGATTATTAGGGGTTAATAACATCAACTTGATACTACTCAGTTTGATCTCTATTATGTCACCCGTGTCGACGTTTTGACGGACACCAGTTGACATAACAATGCTGGGACCGTATTAATGAACTAATCCGACTTTTGATTGATCGATGGGGCAGTGAGTAATCGCGTTTTTGCAAAGTCCGGTTGGGTAATGCATTGATTCGATTTATAAGGTCATATCACAATTATTACAGAGGCTGATTATTATGATTGAACGCTTTAACTGATGAACAAATGAACGGAAAAACAAACTAAAATAGAGTAATGAAAGACCCATGACGGTTTTCCAAGAACCTACATAATTGCACTATATTATCATAACTTACTTTTATATAAGTAATGTTTATGCTGTTAACGCAAGGGCGCTCGAGTTTATTTAAACTTTGGTGTCAATAAAACACATGCACAATATAATATTATAAATAAACCATTACCCGGAACTATTTGCACCGAGACCTCAAGCGCATAAATATCTGTGAATGCGTACGCGCACGTATTGAGCGCCGACAGCGTGCCGCGGACTCGCATGTGATTCGGTTTTCTTTTAAGTTTTGAGACCGCCATTTTGTTTTGATTTTTGTGTGCAAATGGATGCTTAATCGTCAATATTCACTCAGCACTCAGTAGATAGGATATTTCCTCTAATCTAAAAGATTAAATCTGATAGACTGATAAGCTTTGGATTTTTGTATTTCCATTTTGGACTTTTTGTAACAAAATAAATTGTTATCATCAGAAAATTTACTAATAATATTTATTACTTATATTTTCAACACGTTTATGTTGTACATAGTGTGACAAATTATGACGTTGAATTTTTTATAACAAATCACTGCTTATTATCCAACAGCACCTATTTATGTAATAATTTATTAGATCGCTGTTGTTTGCGAGTCGTGTCTAATATGTTACTGTTGACACGAAATTGATTTATAGTTTCAACAAGTCGGATATTTTAATTAGTAACCGATGCCAAGAATGTTTAAAAGTGAAAGTTTAATATGTCAACTCTTCATTCTCTAAATTTTGGCAGTGTTAATTGAATTCAGCTATAAATCAAGCTAATTGACAATCAAATGTTAACACTCCGATGTTTATAAATAGATACTTGTATCTTTACCTGCCAAACTTTTGTGACATAACGAGGTATCAATCAACTGATTGATTTGACTGATGTGTGAAAAATCTTTATTGACATCATAATGTGCTCTAGAAAGAGAGAGAGAGTTTAAGACTCACTATTCAAACTATTGAATTCAGGTTTTTTGACTGGCTAAAGATTGTCGTGATCGTCAAGTAATTCTTAGAGGATTAAACGTTTTGTCTCTGTTCAAAGTGAGACAGATATATTTTTCACTACTACTCGTATAAAATTTTGTTATATAAAATGTTGTGTCAATGCAGTCAATAATTAATTAATGAGTAATTGAAATCATATTAAAGTTTAGTTTGTATTCGGTTAGAAAGGCTTTTATAGAACTTTTAAAAGCACACTCTTAAACCTTAAACAATATGCATCCAACACAGGCGCCCTGAACATACTCGTACTCCCGACACCTCACAAATTGCATTGCGATTGACATGGCGTGACGTCACGCTCGTCGCGAGTCGCAGTCGCACGTCGCACGTCGCTGCGGCTGTCTTGGTTGTCGCCCCGTTGCTTCCGTCTTGAGCTTCCGGGCAGAGTTAGGAGGATTTTAGGGATGGGATCGAGTCAATACTAACATCGATGGTTATTGGAAATTGATGTGTTTTTAAGTCAATAATAAGCGAAGAAGTGCCATAAAGCTAACGTCATATTATACTCGTATTACACAAAAAAAACTATTTGATTGGCGCATTTTATGTTTTAATCGAAGTACTCATGTATATTTTTGTAGAGTGAAAGAGTCCTGCTTAAAAAAGGAGGAAACAAAATAGCAACATTTTCAGATATCGGCTCGGTTCAAACAAAAAAAAAGACTAGAATTGAAATGTTTGAAAAACAAAATTGAGCAACAAACAAAAGTACTGTTATGATCACTCACTATGATTTTTCTATTACACAAAAACAAACACTGAAACGGTTTTAATAATCATGCTTCAAGTGTAATGACAAACAAAGTATGGGTATATTTATCTGTTTTTGAAACTATCGACATCTTATTTATTTTGCCGCCTCACTATCACTTCCGCTCCCGCCAGACGTGTCAATTAGGGCGGTATCTGGCGCATTGAAACGTTCGCGTTGACAGCTAGACAAGTAGTGGCGAGTTTGGAACTGTCGAGCTATCGATTTCGAGTGCTGTCGGTTATCGATGCCGGAGCGGAACTGGCTAGGCAGCTTCCGTCGTTTGTTACTGAGAAAACTGTTGCTGAACCTTGAACCAATTACTTGATATTAGATGTATGTATTTCAAAGTATGATACGCTAAGATTTTGCTTATTTTGCTATTTCGATACTTAACAAAACAGATTATTCAAAGCACAAAAAATATGAGTGTCTAAGTAATATTTTACAGTCTATAAACTTCAAAGTTAAAAAGTTCCTAAACGTCCCAAAAAATTTATTTTATTGTCGACCTCATGCATAGATAGGTATAACGTATGTTTGATAATGCAAGGCATTTTATAACCGATACCTATACATATATCGGTATATTTTTAGCGTATCTGTACCACAAATGTGTTTTAATAAACAAAATATTGCTTCGGTAAGACAATAAAGTCAACACTTGAAGATAAATGCATGTAATAAAATAATATTTCTTTGTGGTCTATAAATAAATTAACAGCCCATACAATCAGCTTTACTTGACAAGGGCTGATAAATTATTTATAACTCAATAGTGAACATAATTTCTGTAAGCGGGCGCATTGTTTTTATTGATTTGCAGTACTTTAGCATGACTTCAAGCTGTGCTGTATAAATAATTCATAGTTTCAAGGAGGGCAGGGCTTACTCGTATTGCTTTGATATCTCAACGACTTATTATTTGTTAAATTACCTGATTTCAATAAACATCGACATTGATATGATAATTGATTTGTTGGAACATTATCATAACTAATTTTAAACACGAGTTGAACATCAAATAATATTTTATGATGAATGACGGACAAAGCAATTGGCTAGTTAGAGTTGGAGTGACTCTATTTTTTTTTATATCGAACCTGGGTTCTCACGCAGGTTTGAAATATAGAAAACAAGGTCTACGTATTTATACCGCCATTGTTTCTATTTTTGAAGACACATACGAGTAATGCATGTGATGTAAACTAATTATAAATGTTTTCACTTAGCCATCTCTCATAGGCTTCATAGCCATAAAACTCGTAGTTTTTAAACTAGGCGTTCGAAATAAAATCCGCATGAATTTTCTTACATGGATGAAATAATTGCGTTTTACAATTCATTCTAAGCAAATAGCGGCAACACATTATTATCGTCGTGAAATATCTATGAGTTTTATTCAAATAAATCCAATGAATGATTCAGCAACATACAGATTATGTTAAGGAGATGGCTGTCTGTGATAGGTACTAGTAATCCCTTGACATGAACCACCTTTTGAAGTTGAAAGCGTGAGTTTGTGATGATGTGTGGATTTATTCTTTGTTCATTGGTTACCTAGCCTAGACCCATCAGACTAGAATAGAATAGAATAATTATTTATTTGACACACACAAAGATTAAAAATTACAAAGAAGACATAGACTTAACTAAATTGTTGATGTTCTAGAGACAAATCACTTTTTTCAGCTAGGCTTTTTCTGGAATAAATGATATTATATAGGAAAATGCATTTTATGTCCTTATTTATGATTAAACCTCAATTTTATTTCGGCCCTAAAATAAGAAATAGAAAAGACATGAATGATGATTATTTTCTTTTTCTTATAGGTAAGCCGTTTTGCCTCATCCGGTCATACATATCCAAGGTATTTATATTTTAATCTATTAATTTTATCACGTATTTATAGCGATGGAACAGGATAGTATAATTTACTGCCTTTGACGGCGGCGGTTCTGACAATCGATTTTTCTATCGGATTAATGTTAGGATCGATAAAGATCTAAATGACCGTCGATTATAAGAATTATAACAGGTTGGCCTATTAACACAATCAATCGCTGATGAAATTACCGCGATAAATGATAAATATGTCACGCACAGCTCAGGATTTTGTTGATATTGAAATAATCTGGTTTGAATTTATGACTAGTCATAACTGTGAACTTACTTGCGATTAAGTATATATGTTTTGTTTTGTTCTGAGTCTTTATTTAGGTGGTTTATTATATAGACAGAAAATTCATGTTATTTTATTGAAAATTGTTTTCAACAAAACAGTTTTGGAATAGAATCATAATTTGAAACATTTGATTTTCTTAGAAGCCTCTTTTCTTTAAGTTTATTTAAAAAACCTGAAGAATTTTGAAAATCGATTTTTCTTACGTGAAGAACGTTATTAGCTGTTTAAATTATAACGCAAGCCCAAACGAACATGGTTTTATTTTTGAGTAGGTTGTAAGTTATTAGTTTTTCATGTATTTTCTTTAACCTTTTTAATTCCAAAAGCCCAAACTATAATCATAAAACCGTTAATGATTTAAGTTCCGCCCCTGCCTCACCCTAGAAAATCTTGCACCAAATAATGCGGTAATCAATCTCTTTCTTAATAAAACCATGAACATATCGCGATACCACCCCTCGGAGACTTTGATTAACGGGCTCGTTTGTCAAGTGTTATGACGCGTCTGCCAACCATTTAATTGGCTCAAAGAGTCAAGGGGTACGCTTAAATAAATATAGTTTTTTAAAAGAAGTCGTATTTAAAATAACCATTTCTAGGCTCAATGCTGCTTTCCAAACCGATAACTGTAACTTGTGTTTGATTTACATTGTGAGTTTGACATTTATTTAACTTTCGCCGTAGTTAAGACAGCGCATCCGAGCCCTTCTTAATGAAATTCTTTTTGACCAGAGTTAACATGACTTAAATTGGACTTGATCACTAGGTACTTACGTAAACCTTAGAATACATTTTTTTAAAAACTTGCTGTCTTTATGCTGACATAAAGCCAGATAGTTTTTTTAATTAAATATGCCGTAGATTAGTAGATCATTTTTTCTTACAATAACTCAAAACTGTAAATGTTTAACCGCTGGTCATAACATTTAACCATAATTTGAGTTAACTAACGATCACGCAACCTTGCTTTCGTCGTGCTGCGACACTTGTTCTGATATCGTTCAAAACTAATTTAGTTTGATTAAGTGTGGCTCCTCCAAAACCGTTCAGAAATCCTTCAGAATAAACTTATTAAAAAACTGCTTTTAACATAACACCCACGAAATAAACGAGTGTAATCAATTCAAGAACGCCACTCTAACTCGGCTCCGGCGTCGGTTGTCGCGGCGTGACGCGTCGGTCGTCAGTCGTCGGTCGTCGGTCGTCGGATGATAGATGAGGTCGTCGTTAATCACTGCCGCGCCATCACTCATCGTCAGGGCGGGGGTGGTGACCACAGTACAGAGAGGGTGAAATAGTAGCTTGCAAGACCATAGATGTAATTAGTGTTACGTTTTTTTTCTACATTATTTTGTTTATTCAAAGTTACTTTAATTTACTAACATCACAGTTCAGTTCATGTATGCAGTTCTCTACTTACAAAACTTAAACTCCAACTTAACGTTTATTTGCCAAGAATACAGTTAACACGTTCCGGGACACTACTCCAGACACAATAGATGTTTTATTGTTTTCACGCCTGTAGGCGGGCACTGTCCCGGAACGTGTTAATAAAATTTTCAGCTGTAAAAGTTTATAGACAATCTAATATGTTACACGTGATTGATGACTTATTTTTCACATATTTAATGATATTTTTACTATAAAAGGAATACGTAAACACACTTTGTAAAGAAATGAATTTTTAAACTTACGATATTCACTTTTGTATAATTACCTTTTTGTTAATAGTGTGCATTGAATTATAATTATTATTTCATTAATATTTTTATTTCATTTTTAAATTAAAGAAACAGCTATGTTAGTAATACACAAAAAATACTGGACTGATAAATAGCTGTGGCTCAAGCAAACAGCTTGAAGGAGAAAATGCGTTAAGGGAATTGTGTTTAGCTATAATTACTCAATTTCATCCGGGATTAATACGTCCCACATGATTTACTTGCTCTTGTTTATATCACGCAAATCACAATTAAAAAGGATGATAAGAAGAATTAATATGTTAATACAATAATTACGTTATTCTAAAATTGCACTTTTCTGAACAGCACTGTTTGTCTATACTAACAAAAAAAATTAAGCTAGAATTATTAGCTTTTATTGAGATATTAATTTTAATTTGAAAAAATATGAGGCATGATTAAAGCTTTTTTCGTGTAATACCTCAGTGTAATACTGATTTCTCTATTATTTGGAAAGCGTTAGAGATAAGGCTCCTCGGTATTAAAATTATCCGTCACTATCAAACGGTCGCGCTAAAAATATCTCACTGAACAAACATAGACGCATGCACAGATCTAATAGGGAAATAAATTCAAATTTCACAGTAAACGTGTCAATTTTATTTGTGAGTAAACACGAGGTGCGCCCGCGCATGTTGGCATGTTTGTCCACACTCCCGAGTTTGGGCGTCAGGTGCGCGATTAGCACGTTACTTGTGTCAGAATAAAATATGGGATTGATAAGGAACGATACGCACAGATCTTTCCTGACGTCAATCCGAAATTTTTAGGATCTCTTTGTTGTTTGTGATGAATTACCGCACAATAATGCAGAATATCAATTAAGTACATTATCTAAAACACACTCGCAACCGTATAGGTAATAAATTGTTACGCACACATAATTTTCGTATATCTGCTTACGCGTAATTTTATAATTAAATAAATTACCTTGAAAAATCAGTGTTAGAACAATTTTCTTTGTTATTTTTTTCCTACTTTAACTATCCCTTATTATTATAAAATCAACTCTAGCTCATCAAACTGATACACGGTTCATCAAAGATTTAGGGTGATGACAAAAAATCGCCTGAAAAATAATCACAGCATTATTAATAGCTGTAATTGTAACTTTATATGCGTATTTTCCAATTAGAAAATTGAGGATGAAAAATCAAGAAATATTGTATCGTCAAAACACTTCCAGTAAGTTAACCAAAAGCATTCAATTACCGCTATAAGTAATGAGCTCAATGTATTTTAAAAAAACCGGCTACCGAAACCCAAGTTAGAGCACCATAATTTAAAAGCGTATCGCCGATATTTACATTTAAAAGTGCGATCCCAAAACGGGCAGCTCAATCGAATCGATATCGATAAGTTTTATTTTTTCAACAGTGGCAAGTGGTCGGCTGCCCGTGTTCGAATATCGAATAATCCAAATATTTGCCTTGTCCTCATCCATCACTTATCGATGATAGATGGAGTTGTCCCTACGCTTCTCCAAATCTGAAACGACGTAAACACAAATGACACAACATTTGAGATTCAACTTTATTTTGATGCAAGCACAAGTCATTATTTAATAAAAATGGTTTATTGAAGGTGTATTCGGCGTGGCAGTAAGTTGCCCCTAATAACCGATAGGTCAGTTTGTGTAAGTCCATGTTTGCTCGATTGACATTATCATTTATGTTTCACTTAGGAATAATTTATTGAAGCCCCGCTGTTGTGGATAAGATAAAAAGGCGATGTTCGCTTTAATTGTCTGAAAAGGATATTGGAGTGATTAATTTTATAATGTGATGATTTATTTTATAGTGTCAATGAGATCTTTAGGATATTGATTGCGTTAAATACATTGCAACATCTGTCTCTAGAGTTTTGCTTTCAACGTAAATAGGAAACGTACTTTTCTACATACCGCAAAGTTTTGACACCATTCAAAGTAATCATGAAACAAGCCATGAGTATTAAGTATTTATTTGAGTAACTTTTTGGTGTACTTTCAATGTTTTTTTTATAAGTCGATTATATGGCATAAAAGCTCTATCACAAATAGTGACTCAAGCCTTTTTAAATTCTTATTGGATTTTTTTAAAAAAGTACCAGTTGGTACTTTCAAATATTCTCGACAAGTGAATAAAATCTCACACCCAGTTGGGACATTACAGTGTAGCTTTTCTTAACCATTCCCAAAAACAAACTCAAGATAAAACAACACCCAAAGAAAGAGCATAAGACAAACATTACTACCTCATCATAGGGTGACACAGTTTACACCTCAATTTACCTACAATAAAAGATAAAGCTTCTTGTTAAATAAACACGGCCACGAATAAAAAGAATTAACATTGAAATACGAGGTGCGATAAGAGGCTGACAGCTGGCAGTGGCAGCCATTTTTTAATCTATACGCACACAAAATGGAAGTCGTGACATCCATTGTGTGGTTTTATTTTTTTAGATGCTCGATGACTTACTCGGTGTTTTATTTAAATTAATTTTATTTATGTGCTGGAAGCAGTCGGGTTGGTAAACATCTTTTTAGAGATCCGTCCATTATTTAGTGTATCATTACATTATTTTTATTTATTTATTTAAAGACTTTATTGCACAAATCATAGTGTACAAAGGTGAACTTAATGCTAAAAGCATTCTCTGCCAGTCAAACGTTTAGGTCATGCAGAGAGATGGCAATGGGTGCAGCGAAAATAATAAACAGAAAAGAAATAAAAAAGCAACAATTAACTTATATGTATAGTAAAAAATAAACCTACATAAACTACTGCAATAACATATATTCTATAAACATACTTAAACTTACACAAAATACATAAATTATATATAAATATACATATATACAAATATTATGCAATTATCTATTCTTTGAGAAATTGTCGGACTTTGCTCTTGAACGATAACTTCGACTCGGAATTATTAAATTGAATTATTAAATTTTAAACGTGGTCAGTTACTTTATTTGATAGACATTATTATATTAGTAATACATGTATTGATGTATTTAATATGTAACGTTGTAGTATTAAAAAAGCTTAAAGCAATATCAAATTGACAGCACTGAAATTCAGTTTAAAATTTTCTAAATTTTCTGTGGAATTCCAGTAATATACTGACCCTGATATAATGTTGAAATAATTATGTGACATCCCTGCAAGAAGGGGTCATAAAAACAAAGCTTCACTGGAGTCGGTATCGTAGCTTTTATTTGTCATACATTTATGTTCACACAGTGAGTTAAGGCGCCGTTATGGCCTCTACGATAAGCATATTTTATTTTTATTGTCACTTCGTACATGGGGGGCAGGCCCCTAATGACTTTCGTGGTACTATTTTCCCCTTAAGTGAACCGATAAATGGGTAAATACACTATGGCTGTATTGTGATGATGACACGGTTTGTATGAGCTTTGCGGTAATGATAGTTTATAGGAGTATAAATTGTTTATTTGAAGAAAATTACTTGATACAACATAACTTTGAATTGCTTTCAACTTATACTTCTACGTAGCTACGAAAATGCTTACATGCAGTATAAGCATATAAAAACAGGCTAAGTGATAGTCAGACTCGCGCACGAAGGGTTTCGTACCATTGACTATGTAGTTATCAACATAGGTAATTATTTCAAGTGCCTGGCTGATGCCACTGTTGATATTGAGCAAAAAAGGGCAAATAAAGTTTAAAGAGACGTCCGAAAAATTTAACGATTTTTTAGGTATTTTGACTTTTGAAATTGTGTCCCTCGGAGTGCAGTTATTTTGTTGTCCCCTGACTTACTCATCTTATATTTAGTATTATGTTTTAAAATGGCACAACTAAAGCTTGTACCTATCAGAAAACGGTCTAAGTCTCACGTGACCATGTCCGTTATTCTCGCGACTGATAATTTACTCGGCAAGTTCATCCGCCGTCAGAGGTGTCGCCAAGTGTACGTTTACTGTTCCGCTGGCAACCACGCATTTTCCCAAGTATTTCTTTTATTTTTCATACTATGAACTAAAATGCAATAAGCAATATGGTCTAATATCACATGAGAATATGAATGAAGGTGAATTGGTGGTTAATGGCGTGTTTATATTTTTTTAAAGGCTAAATGTCTTTGGAGTTACTGGTCCCCTTGCTCACTATTTAGGTGACTCAAGAGACAAATAGAGGTAACACCAGAGACAAAACGCGGTTATTGTATCAATAAAGTGTATTTAATCATACAATAATTAGATTTTGCTGTAATAACTTGTAATTTAATATTGTTTTAACAAAATAAAGCCTTATTATAGTGGTTTTCCTTATCCCATCTGGCCGTCTCATTAAGTAAAGCAGTCTCATAAAGTTTCATGTGTTGAACACATAACTTTCCTAAAAGCTGATGGATGTACAGTGTTTTACTATTATTTCTCCAAATAATAAAGTCTGAAATATTATACCCATACCTGTTACAATAATACTTAGTAATTTTAGCCAATTTTTGATTATACTCAGTATAATGTAATCTGTTACTCAGAGAAATGATATCATACACCCATGCCAAAACACAAAGGCGCTGTAAGAGAAAACTTACAAAAAGATCGAGAGAAACAAAAAATACATAATATTAAATGTGGTACGTAAATTACGTAATACATAATTCAGGCGAAGAAAGACCATGTCTGACTTTAATCTATTCTATTTGCCTAAAAATTCCGGGTCCTATGTAGTAATCAATACCATCGTTAACAGCCGTAGGATGTCCATTGCTAATAATAAATAAACCTTCTCATAGTTTTGTATAGAGACCAGTTGCAAGCAGTTAAGTTGCAAGTCGTCTTCCCATCTCACCGGTGAACTCTACTCTTTTGATAAAAGATCTTCAATCTAGAACTTTCGTTCTCGAAGTTATACCCACTTAGTTGGATCATTTGTCCCACCTAGACTCGACGAAGCAATTGTCACTCAATTCAAGAGTTGGTTTCCTTAGCTGTACGCATCAGAAATGTAAATCGATAACATCTGGTGCTTAAAACTGTTATGACTATGACATTAGGGTGGAAACCTCGTTCACGTCTTGTGTTCAGATACTGAAAAGGGGCCGGATTGGCTTCGAAATTCATTAAACTGCTTAAGCAGCTTATGCTGACTAAGTTCAGCATCCCCCAACTCTTGTGGCTCGGTTCTGAATCCACACAGTCAGTTGGTATTTGGGAGATCCAAAGTCCTCAAAATAATAATGTAGTCCATGCAATATCAAATCTGAGTTTAAAGAGTTGAGGAAGTTGCTTTGGAATGAAGTATTGCTGACGTTGGAGATAATTTCAAGTTTTTAGCTCATGTTTAGGATATGGATTTGATTAACTGTCTGAAGTTGAGATTGGATTTTAGCCGGAAGGTCATCCAATCTCAACTTCAAAGAAGCAGAAGGTATTCAGTCACTGAGACAGATACTCAGGTGATCAGGCACAGGGAAATTTCCTTTAAAACCCTTTTAAGGGATAGAGGTGTTACATTTCAGCCCAGATTCGGGAGGACGAGCTGTTTTAGGACAATATACAAGACACAAAACCCCAGAAACTTTATGCCCTACCTGATTTTCCGAAATAATTAAGAGCCTCTTAGATAGTTGCCAGTTGCATTATATGAATAGCTTGAGCGAGAATGATCTCTTGATTCAATAATATTATTCAGGCTTATCCTCTACTGAGGTTAGCCCAAATTGAAGTAGAGAAATGACAAAACGTACTGCTTAACCTTGAAATAAGATGTGATTTCTGTCTTTTCTTACAAAGAAAGGCACATAAATATGTTATGCTTGTAAAACTTTTTGATAAAATTGTTGTTTATTTGCATATTATTGTCTCTTGGGTTACATAAAGTCTCCTGACAAACCATATTGGCCCCCTGTGTTTGCGCAGATTTCTGTGTTTTATTTCACTGACAAGTATTGTACCACGAAAAATATTATGTAGAACTTTAAAGGTTTATGAGATAAGTTAGCCCAAGAAGTATTTTTATTATGTGACTGTTTTCTAAAGAATTATAAGAACTTTTAGGATTGGTTTTTGGATTAGTGACTCAAGAGACATAGTTTTCAGGTATATAAAAAAGTCTTAATAGTTAATAAATATGTAGTAACTGATTTAGAATGTTATTAAATAGATCTTGCTAAGACAGTTATTTATATACCGATTTTTTGTTATTTTATTGGTCAAAATAACGGTCACCCAGGGGACTGATTTTTAGGTCCTTATCTGGACTGAGATAATTTACTCGTAAATCACACATCAAAATTCGTGCCCTTTCTTGGAATATGATTGATTAATAATTGAGGAACACGGATCTTTTGTAAAAATCATGATCCCCTTAACTTTTTTATTTCTCTCAACTTTTCACGTTGGGACAGAGAAAAGTTGATTCACCCAAATACATAATTAGTAAAAATTTCAACTGCCTAGCTATCGCAGTTCTTGAGATACAACCTGGTGACAGACAGACGGACGGATAGACAGGGAAGTCGTAAATGCGTCCCATTTTTACCCTTTTTTTTTATTTGAAATGGGTTCGCTCTTGTCTCCAGGCTAGACCAGTGGCATAGACAGAGACGACGATGGAGCAAGCTTACCCTTTAGGTAAGGAACCCTAAAAACGTAATCCAAATAAGATCGAGCCTTCGTCAGTCTTCATATTAATGACTAAAGAAAGACCCGTTAAAATATTACCATCGATTTTTACGACGTGAAGACATTAACGTATCACATTGATTAACACAAGCCCCATTCAGACGTCAATACAGCTCATAAATCAACCATTACACATTACACTTTCTACGTATACTGACGGGCTGTATGAAAAACTTGTTTCTTTGTGCATTTCGGACGAAGACATAAAGCGGCCGACGCGAAATGACCACCCAAGTACTAAGAGGGCCGACAATCTGCCAATCCATTACTTGCACTCGCCTGTGACAATCCTAAACAGCCACCTTTTAACACTCTCCAACTAAATTCCAACCTTACCCGGTACAGGTGAGGTTTAAAGTGGAATCAACACGTAAGATTTTGTGTCGTTTCTGATATTTTTATATAGTGGCGTAATGGTATGTTTACACAATTCCGCTGTTTTGAAAGCGCAGGAAGCTCGGACCTCACATTCTGTTTGTCTGTCTATCACGATTGTGGTAGCCACATTTAATGTGACGTTTGGGATAAATACTTATGAAACTAGCTTTTGGTGTTTTCTTGTTATTGTTTTGCCGTTATTTTCTACAATCATTTTTAATTAGTAATTAGTTCAACCGAAAGCAATGTTTTTTTCAACAATTTAGACTAAGTTTTGGGATTCATACGAGACTTTTGAATATACATTGTAAATAAAGCTATTCGAAAATGGTACGGTAGGTTTCATGCATATTAGCCAACTTTATGTTTAATGAAGTTTAAGCATCTTATGAAATTATAAAGACATTGCTAAAACAGCTTTACATTTATTAACCTTTAAATGCTTTTACAAGCTGAAAAAGCATTATCACATTATTATTATTGATTTCACAAATATTTATTTTTATTTAAATGCTTGATGTTTTGAATGATTTACAGCATATTATTATGTGGTCACAGTTAGAATAAATGTTCTGCCAAATAAGTATTCGCGAAATCAATCCCTAAAGTGCTTTAATCAATCCTTTAAAATGTCAAATCCCTGGACACCCTTATTCCCACTGGTGACAATAGTCGGTGACGAACAAACGTTCACTATTGTATGTCTCGGTGTGAGGTAGCTCGCTCGTTAAATTGGTTGTCACTTTACAGATTTATAAGTGGGTGTCACTTTTTGCACGTTCAAATTTATGACAAGATTTTGCACATTTTTGATATTAGAAATGTGCGGATTTTGTGATCGTGTGTGGCTTATGAAAATAAATAGTATTTTTATCGCTTTTCAATGGGTATGCTGCATACGAGTAATAAATATAAAGTATATCTTATAATGTTATTCGTATTTTTTTAAATAGACCACCGACCATTTTTTAAAGTTTCCATTTGATTTTAAGTACAATCGTTCTTTTATTTTAGCACATACTAAGTATTTTGACTATCTTTACAAAACTGTTTTCAGCCAATGGACGTTTCTAGGCTACGAGCTTTTAAAAAAATATATATTGACTTTTTATTAATGATGACGTTTACTGTTTACTGTACGTAAATTATTTGGTTATATGAAAAAACTGAGACAAAACGTCATATTCCAAAAAAAGTGTGTTAAAATTAAATTGTCTCAATATAAAAACAGTGATTCCCCCGACGTCAGCGGGTTACGGGTTAACCCCCCGGCTGCGGCCCGGAACGGGGTTATAATAAATCTGTCAACCCTTATCCCGGACCTTTGATTCCGCTACGATATCATTTTTATAATGACATCCGAAACAACCATTCACTCTGGTTTTGGGATTAGGTTTGCCCAGAATTAGGATTGGCAAAAGTATTTGACGAACACTTTTGAACTACTTTTTGAATCAGCTGTTCATCGATTAGATATAGCTCCACTGCTTTAATTATTCAACCCAACATTTTAAGGTACCCGGTATAGGGCATAATTTTTTAAAAATCTGTTTTTTTTTCAATAAAATATACTACAATTCTATGTTAAAACTGACTACCTATATTGTTTTAGAGTGAACTTCAAAGTCCATACTTAGATAGAGCAGCATTAATTGAAACTACGACCCATTATTCACTCTTCAACCTTGTTTTAAGCTGACCACAACAAAACGACTAAACATTGCATAACTAATGCACGCGTCAAAACTTTTCATGCGACATTGTCTCGACAAAACAATCTCTTGTTGAGAAATATCTCAATGCCTGTTAAGATTTATTTATGTAACTGTGTCAGCTCCACAAAAGACTCCCTCGCTAATTTTAGACAAAGCAACGAAACACTAAACGGAGACCCATACCAAATCCACTAACTTCCTTAGCGAATTTGCAAGCGTAAAATGCATGTTTGTTATTAGAGACTTCACGGCGTTTACCCTATTTATTTTCCTTTCAAATCACTGCCATTGTCGATTTGCTACGCCCGTCTATCCACTTCTCACCACCACTATTACCCTGCTACAGTCTAAATAGGTCGCCAGCAAATTCTTAACAAAGTTGCAGTGTTAGAAAATTTTGTGTCGAGGTTTATTAGACTGTGGTGCTTAGGGTAGTCTGCCCCGGCAAGCTATTGTCACCCAGTTTGATAAATCGATTCCTCGCTCATTGTCAACCCCCGCAGCTGTCTTCTGTCAAGAGAGAGATGACACTTGGTCGGGTTTTTTTGACACGTCCCATTGTGCATCACAGTGTGGGCTCGAAAATGAGCCGATATCGATCGCTCGACATTATGCGAGTAAAGAGGGTCTGAGTTTGAACCGATCTCATAAATAAATAAGCTGTGTCGTGGTGTGTTTGGTTTTTTATTCGATGATGTACGCGTTTCTTTTGTTGCATTTCCTGGGGGATCCGATACGGGGGATTTGTCGGAATTTATCACTCGAAATAAATTATCCGAAAAAAATATTGCAGTATGATTAATGTGTGCGGCGTAAATTGCTTGCAATACAATTGTTGAGACTTTGACTAAGCGTGCGGAAATAATTTAATTTATGAATCAGTTCTTGTGGAAGGGACACGTTTACGCGTTTGAAAGATTAAAATTGAATGTTCAGTATGAGGAAACAGTACTCAAATACATCATTGCCAAATGTCAAGCTTTAACTGAAAGGCACTAAACAGAAAAAATAAAGTTTTATTGGAAATAGACAAGTTGTGGAGGAAATCGCTTGAAGAAGTCATTAAGTAAATGTGCGTGCATTCTGCAGAGGCTGCATAAACGATGTTCCCAGTAATCGGACTGTCTCTACCTCCACATGTATTTACGTCAATGGCCATTCATTACACGCACATGCTTCAGCTCACCACTTACGTCGTTATAACTCGAAAAATGTCTAACAGCCGCGTCTCGCATTAGCCCACCTACCACTAAATAAAAGTCCATCCCCAGGCGACGTCGTGCCGACTCGTAAAGCGGCCCATAATTTTGAGTTACGGCCCGGTTACGACCGTACACAGTAATGAAACGGCCTGTATATCACAATTTCAACCGTGCGCCTGCTAAATGGGCCTGCGAATTAGCCTGTGGAATGCTCAAATGTACAGTTGAGCGATGTTGATGCCGTGGCGCACTACTGAGATGGCTACCGGTTTGATGGCTGAGAGATTAGAGAGACAGGTTCCTAGCTGGAGGTATTAAACTTGAATCCAAGTGTAAAGGATTTCGGATGCAGCTGCTAACTTTACAATAATTGCCACATGCAGTAAAATATGCATATTATACAAGTAATTACAGTAGCGAAGTTACTTCTAAAAATATGAACCTAATTACAAAATTTTTTTTCTTCTGCTTCAAAAGGCTTTGGTAAATGAGCAATATATTCTAATAAAGCTGAATTGAACAATATTTCATGACACTTGCGTAACTCTTATAACATTATTTGGCTACATTTGACAAATCCACAATGCAAATTACACACATAATTTTTGTAATAACCCTTACATCTATGAAACGTTTCAAGGACAAAAGTAAAAATGGTGAGAGGGGAGAGGGGACTTTTATTGGACTTGTGTTTTGTACAAGGACTACACACATTTTGTATTTAATTTTCTATTTTGTTTTGAATGATTTTAACACATTGGTTCAGAATTGGAATGGAGTTTAGCAGGATCAAATGTGGATACAGATTTGACATACCATTGTGGATTTGAGGAAGGTGCTTATTCTGATACAATGGCACTTAAGTATACTCGAAAGAAGATGAGAATACTCAAATTGCTTAGCGTAGCCCCAAATACAGAATGAACCCTAAAAACCCTATTACCCTCGCGTTAAAACGTATTCGTGCACCTCGCGGCCAAATTGAAATATACCGCCTGCCATATTCATTACGGCGCTCTCGGCGGCCGTAACTCAAACTTACGACCGCCTTTACGAGTTTTAAGAGCTGTTCTTCTGTGAGACAAGCCACTCAGCACTGGCCTGTTTATGGAAGAGTCACATTGCGCAGTGTCTCATTGGGATGCGGTACGTACTGAGAGGAGAAATGCTAGCCGTGCAAGTGTCACTGGTGACGACAGTCTGAGTCAAGAGAATAGTCAAGACATTAATAGGTAAGGATTTTCTTTCAGGCAAACGTTGATGTGAAAACCTTGCCTCGTATTTGCAAGGTCTGATTAACGTTATAGGATATTGTTTGATTTGTTGCTGATCCTTGCAATTTAAAAAAGATGATTGAGGACTGCCATCAAAATGTGCTAAGAAAACACAGAACTTCTTCAAAATCTTGACACTACACGACATTCTGGAAATTTGACCCAATCGCAAAATAAGACATGTTTTGCTATAGGTATGCGTATTTGATGGCTTTGCAAAGCGATGTTAACGCTTTTCAATCACGTGAAGTTTCAAAAAGCATTCCTAAACTAAGTGTGTTAAGTATAACTATTCTGATTTAGGAACTGAACTACGAGTCCACGACACGCTGTTGAAATATTATACATCAAAATTGTATCGCTATGACGATGATATCTCTAAGGGGGTCTAGGTAAGTGAAAGGAATTAGGTACCCGATAATCTGATCAATGCTTATCCAATATAAATCTGGGAAATCACAGATTTAATAGCTGATAAATCTGATAATAGTGACAGAATTTCATGTTGTCACAGACTAAGTTATCTTAATGGGTAATTTTCTAAGCAATCAGTGCGAAATATCTATTAAACAACTAATGATTAGATTTTCGAGTCGGTAGGCGGCTTTAATATTGATTTAATCTATATACACAGTTTCGAAACTTTTCTGAGAAATCACAGAAACAGACGTAATCAATTTTTTGAATCCTTTACACATCTCATGCCAATAAAAGTAAAATGCCGTCACAAAACCGTATCAATCGGCTATTATCCGACCATTATAAATTGCCAATGAAAAAATATCACCTGTCCGTTTTTGTTGGCAGCCATGTGCCCAGTACAAAGAAACGCCAAAGCATGGCATGCCAATTTATCACTTCTGAAATGGCATTTTACTAGCAATAATATATTAGGATATTACACCATAATAGAACTATAAAGTATCGTTTGTCATTTTCGCATTTACCCTTGCTGCTGTTAACTACCCTTTGTCTGCAAATGTAAGGTTGAATTTTGTTTGAATGGTTTGGAAGCACATTTGCAATCACAGTAGGAAACGTGTTATAAATTGTGTTCTTTAAATGGCGTGGCTTTTGTATGGATTTCAATGGATTGGGGTTGTTGAAAAAATCTGTCAGATCATTAGTTGGTTACTGGTACTCAGGTTTCATTTTTCAAACGATTTAGGCATTCATTTTTGTTTAGGTTACTGCATGGATACATGAACACAACTCTTTTACAAACTATCCTTAAAATTTATTTTTAATAACGTATTTTTCTAATTGATTGCCTGACAGAGATCGCTTATATCGATAAGACCGCCTAAATTGTACATTTCCTCTAAACGATTTTGTAATTAACCTGTGTGATGCAATAAATAAACAGTATCTATACACATCTATATTTATCAATATTATAGTTTTCTAAACTATTTTACCTAAATTACCTAATTATCAGTGGCTCTCAAATGGCAGTTCTGGTTTATATAAATGACACCTTTAGTAATAACAAAGCCACATATTTTGGTTCTGAAAAAATACGTTATTTATCTAATGACAAGACAAGACAAGACTACTTAATGACAAGTATAAATCTATCTATCTCCTTATAAGATAACAAACCCAAATTAAAATAATTATAATTATCGTTTTAGCTATAATTAATTGTAACCATTTAATAATCAGACATATACACTTTTGCCCATCCAAACAGCAATGCAATAACTCACAACCATGCCACAAATGTCACCACAAGCGCACTACCCGCGAACAAGTTAAAACATCAGCCCTATCAGCTGAAACGCTACAGCAGTACAGCCTACGTAGTGCTGAAATATGGCGCATGTATTATTCAAAGAAATTGCCACATATTTCATCCGTAGGAAATAACAGAGATACGGCTGTGAAACAAGAAATGGGGAAAACTGTTTCTGTACGGTTTTTGTGTGGTTAGTGAAATGTAATCGCAATAGGCTCTCAAATGGCAGTTCTGGTTTATTTATATGACACCTTAAGTATTAACAAAGCCACATATTTTGGTTCTGAACAAATACGTTGTTTATCTAATCTACATCTAAGAAATATAAGCAATCATAGCAAAAAAGCGACCATCAGGGACCAAAATATAAAGTTTGTCATAGTTCGTCAACGGAATTATTATAATAGCTATAAAAATATTTTTTAAGTCAACTTGTGGTGTAAAATATCTTATTTAGTGTTGCCTGTATGTCTACTTAAAAATAATTCAAAACAAATTTGAAGCCTATGTAATGTGATATGCAAACTTTTGTGTATTCTCCTGTTACAAGCATCATGGGATAAAGTTGGTGATATTATTGTAATTCACCAATTTATTTTGGCCCCTACCCCATAAATTTGCCTATTATTTCCTCGCACATACCTAAATATAGTGTCTAACTACCGGAACAATATACAATAGCCTTCCCACTGCGTAATGGTCGTTCGGGATCGCTAGAGTAATGGCGGGTGCCGATCTTTACGACACTTTTATTGTAATGTTCGCTATCTATTATTATCAGCGGAAAGGATAATTTAAGATAATGGATATTGGACAATAAAAAATAAGGTCGTGTAAAGTGGTGTGCGTCTAGATGTCAAACCTATGTTAGGAACTATGTTGGAACCATAAAATTAATATTCCTAGATAATAATTTTGTGTTTGGAACGAAACAACTGAAAAAAATAACTTAAATTAGGAAAAATAAAACAGTAGAACATGCAATTTATTTACTTTCTTTTGTATGTGTTAACGTTATATGAATGTATTGTAAAAACGGTTTTCTGTCGATTTATTGTAGACTGTACTAAACTTCATACATTCTACTAACGTAAACTGATATGACGAATCATTGGGAAAAGTGGTTCACTCTGGGTTCACGTGTAAGGTTGACATGTAAGTACCAATAACAGCGTAAATGCTAAACTATGTCGAGATGGTTTACAATAAATCGACAGATTGATTACAATCTTACGGATTAAAAACCATAAGATTGTGAATCTCACGGTTTTTATAACATCACGGTGACATATTCATATTTGTGGTCCCTTTTTTGAAGTGGCCCTGAAAAAAGCAGGTTATTTTATCATGTCAACCATTTCTGTTGAGTACATTTGTTACACAACAAAACACATTGTATTTGTATACGCAACTCCGTAAATCCATAGGATTAAAAAGCTCACTTTGTGACGTCAGCATTATAAATTAGTCTTATCATCCTTCCTATATACGACCCCTACACCTCCGGCAAAAAAATACATTTCCTTACGATGTATAATATTTTAAAACATCCCCCTTGCTTTATACAAAATGCCTGTCGGCACTCGCTACTATTTTTCCTGTCAAGTTTGGGACAAGTTACAAGCGAGAGATGGCTATTTAAAAGTTAAGCCAAGCCCAAAACACATAGGTACTAAAAACTTTCTACTTTCGATGATACCGCAGTATAGTTTTTAATTTAAGTAAAATGAAAGCGACAAAAATGCATGTCAATTCAGGTTTTATTTAAACACAAATCTAATTGCACGATATCTTCAAAAGTCACCACAGATCAAAGCAATCCTACATGCTTGTGTTTTTCGGGCTATACGTGTTGTACTGAAATACTTAACGTCTTTAATACTTGACAGTAAACTCTTATTGACATAAAATCGAAACACCATTGCATTATTAATGCAATTTAGTGGTCCGCTTGATTTTTAAATGGAAGTTATATGAATAAAGTCTTTTTGCTTATTTGAAAAAAATCCCTGCTTAGTTATATTCTTAAATTCACCTACAAGAGTTTTGAAACAGTAGTGTAGTGTTTGACTACTAGTTTGGTAAAGTGGTTAGCACTCCTGACTACGAACCAGCAGTCGCGGGTTCGAATCCCGCAACGGGCAAATGTTTATGTGACGAGCACGAACATTTGTACTTAAGTCGTGGATGTTATAATGTATTTATGAAAGACGCCCCCGTCATCATCGTTATCTGGTAAATCGTAACAGAAGGAAACTTCCTTACTTCAAAACTAGACGATTGGTACACGTCTCGTGCATATTTATTTTACCCTTTTATTGTGAACTAGTATAGGTGTTCTGTACATCAACGATAACCGCTGATTCCTTCCTTCTTGCAGCCCATCACGCGTGATAAATTCCCCCGGAGTTTCTTACACTTGGCGTAGCAGACAAAATAATTTATGTACCTAGTTTAGTGGGTACTTTTGTGAATAAATGGCCTAGCCGAGGTGAATGACATCTTTGTTAGGAGCAACTTTAGATTGCTTTGAAGAGAAATATGACAGTGCTCGCGGTTTTTAGGAGGCTGGTGTTAGTGACATATGTTGTTGTTTTAAAAATAGAGATAAAGTTTGGTGATTTTTATTTTTGCTGAAGCTAAAATTCTTCATGCTTGCTGAATCCATGCAAATGCATGTTTCATGGCTATAGATATTATGCTAGTAGAGCTAAATCTTTGACGACTTTTATATGTAGTTTGGTTAGTCACACCTAAAATTTTATAGGTAGCTAACTAGTACCTTTGCAAAACAAAATCTAAAACATTTGGTTACGAGATTGACCAAAAAGTAAATAAATATAAATAACTATAGACATTTAAAAAAAATATCATTTCTGCTCCAGAACCTCATGACAGTTAGCAATGTTACTTTGTTTACTACCAACCCGTTGAAACAAAATCGCTCCACCATTTAGCTTCCAATCGGAACTTTAATCTTCTTTTTAAATCGCAGCTCTAAGAACATTGGGTCCGAACATACAGGGATATATTCCGGCCATTAGCAACACCATTTGTTCCCAAGGCCTGTGGATAGCATCTCCGAACGGTTCCTAATGAGCTCCGTGGATGTCAACCTTTGCCACTTCTGGATGTTGCTGCAGGAATATAAGCTTTAGCACTATGGATTAAGATCCTGGTATCCCAAGAAAGATAACGAAAGTGGTATTCATTAAAATTTGAGTGTCATATCGCTCTTAATGCTGCATATGAAACCACGCTACCTAGTAATCATATCTGGTTGGACTTGTTATTATGTCTCCGCATGTGGAAGGGGAACTGGGTTTGGTGGTTGCTGCCTTCACGAGGGATTGGACCTGCCACGAACTGAGTAGTTCAGGTTCTGGGTGCTGAAGGCATACGACCTATTTACCGCGGAGTGAAAACACTAAACGTAACTCTCTACTTTTTTCTTTATTCTGACTTATGTCACTCTCTCTCTTTATCAGAATTTGAAGTCACCGCAAATAAAATAATTATTTCCTTTTTTCCTTTAATACGCAAACGTTAAGTGCGAAGCAATTGATATTTTAACGTAAAACATCATTCATTTTATAAATCATTTCATACAACCTTACCTATTTTTTGGATTTTTTCAGAACATTCTATATTTCATGACCACAATGTGCCTGTTAAACATGTAATAATGACACATGTGTTTTTGTGACTACCTTAATAAATATGAATAACAATGAAATAAAGCTATAAATAAAAATAAAAACGCCACATGTGTCCTCCTTGAAGACAGTAAAAATAAATACGATTATCGCGAGTCGTAATTCATTCAAAAAGTCTAATCGCATAACAGTTATTAGTCGGATTTGGTCGTGCTTATGGCAACAGATAGACGTAAGCCAACATAATAGATATACATAAATACAGGATGGGTTAAGTAGAATAACAAAATGTAGAGATGAAATACAAGTAATATTCATAAAAAGAGAAATGCAAGTAACAGTATAACATTATCCATTTTTTTTTGTTTCATCAATAAATAATTTAAAGAAAAAACTGAAGGTCCTACTTATTTGTATAATTCATTAATATCAATAAGCAAATTTATGGTTTTCTTATGAAACAAGTCTTGTATTAGTAAGTTATGCTATAATTTTCATTTCATTCTGCTGGATAGCAATACCCTGATATGACCTTAACATTAACGCGAATGCAAGATACAAAACACGTTATTCAATGGCGCTATACAAAAAGCAAACACCCTGTATAACCAAGTGGGGTCATAAATTTGAACCGATCCACGCCTACCGAGTGCAGTCACGTTAATCCCTTATCTCAACCCGACAATATTATAAACTAGCCTTACTCATGACTTTATCATTGTGAATATCCAATAATAAATGTTGCACCATTCAATCGCCGACACACGGTTATTAACTGATTGAAGATAACGTTAAAGAAAATATATTGGACGTAAAACATCGGGCCGATTATACCTTTTGGTGAGTATACAAACAGCGAGAAGCGATATTAACGACCTCCCAAATATGTGAGGTGATTCATGCTGTTTTAGTCAGATAATATTTTATTTTGTAAAGGTAGCAATTTGGTTGTATTAAAAAAAAACAGAAGTAAGAGGTACAAGTAAGCAGTTATATAATAAACTTTAGGCAGCTCAAGAACACACCATTATGGCTATGATTTGGGCAGCTTTAGCTTGACTTAGGCCAAATTACTTCTTCATCGATAGTAACGATAAAATTACATTACCAGCGCAGCGATTGAAAATTTACACTTGGGTGTGTTTTTAAAAAAACTACCTTAACCAAATGTCAGTATGGCTATTTTATTGACCATTGGTAAAGATATTTTTCCTTCAAAACACTCACAAATATTCAACCGCTGGTAACGTTACTTGACTATTACTTTCGATAAAGAAATTGGGCCTTACTTCTCTTAAGGTCCGTTGTCCTCTAGATGGAGCAAAATGCGTCCAGAACAGTCCTCCATTGCGTTTGGACTTGAGCTATGCATTTGATCTCACTCTTCAGGTCTTGCCGTTCATCTTCGTCTCATCAGCAGTCTTAAACAAAGCTAAAATTTAAAGAGTTTTTGATTAACACTGTGTAAAAATACAGGCCCAAATCTACTAAATAAAACCAACTGCTTGCTAAGTAACAACAGGGTTTATTTGTAAAGCGAACGAACATACATTGGCACCGAATGCCTATAAGCGATAACAAAATCCAAACATCACCGCGAGTTATCTCAGTACAGCGCCATCTCTCGGTACAACTTAGAACTAATAATGTAAACAAGTGCAACATTTTTTCTTACGATCTAGTAATAATTGGACATACCGCCCACCAAGGACATCTGTTTATGTCCTTAATCAAATAAAAAAAAACATGACAACTCACTTCGTATTGTTAGGTGTACTTACTTATAAATTACATATTAATAGTTTTATGAAAACATTTTTTTTTTTTTTTACTTATCTATTAAGGGGAGGATACATAATTTACTTATTGGTCGTTTGATTACGGATCCATTACATTTAAGAGATACAACTCGCGTAATTCCGTCCAAACCGGGGTGCTTTTCGACGACTTTGCCCATGAGCCAACGCGCTGGGGGAAGATTATCTTCCTTGACAAGAATGATGTCGCCTATTACAGATTCTGGCGTGCGCTTAGTCCACTTGTAGCGTTGCAACATATACAATAAATATTCATTGGACCAACGACGCCAAAAATCTTGCATCATACGTTGTGTAACTTGCCAGCGTCTTAGACTTCCTATGTTTGTTTCAAGATATTCACGGTCAGGCACAGTGACAAGAGGCTCGCCAATTAAAAAGTGACCTGGAGTCAAAGGATCATCACAGTTATTAGGTATTTGAGATATTGGACGTGAATTAAGACAAGCCTCGATTTGGCTAAGTAGAGTGGTCATCTCCTCAAACGTAAGTGTAGAATTGCCAATAACTCGCCGTAAATGAAATTTGGTGGACTTAACTCCCGCCTCCCAAAGGCCTCCAAAATTAGGTGCCTGGGGAGGTATAAAGTGCCAGGTGACACTGTTGTCGTTCAACCAATTCTTAATTTCAAGTGCTACAGAGGATTTTTCAAGAGCTACCAACGTGTGTAATTCTTTGGCTGCACCAACGAAATTGGTTCCGTTGTCACTCCATATTTCACTACAGTGTCCTCTCCTTGCTACAAACCTTTTGAATCCTGCAATGAAACCCTCAGAAGTTAGGTCGCTTATAACCTCCAAGTGAATGGCTCGTGTAACCATACAAATAAATAGGCACACGTATCCCTTGTAGGACTTGTTACCTCTACCTTTGGACATTCTGATGCTGATGGGTCCAGCGAAATCAACACCGCTTTTAAAAAATGCTCTAGCCGGTGTTACGCGACATGCTGGCAATTGACCCATGAGTTGGGTTTTGGTTGACGCGGCATGTCTCACACAAGTAACGCACTTACGCACATGAGCTTTTGTTTTATTTTTTCCGGAAATGATCCAATAATTCGAGCGTAAGTAATTAAGCATCACTGATGGACCGCCATGGAGTGTTTTCTTGTGAGCGTCGTCCACAAGTAAATCAGTGAAATGACTGTTATGCGGAATAATTATGGGGTTTTTCAAATTATTATCCAATTGAGCATTAGTTATCCTACCACCTACCCGCAGTATGTCATTTTCATCAAAAGCTGGACTTAAACATTTCAGCTTACTTTTCTTTACGACATTTCCTGATCTTTTTATTTCATTTATGTCTTCAATGAATTCCTTCTGTTGACATTGTCTGATGCACACCTTCAAAGCTTCTGATAGTTCCTGATTGGTGAGGTAAGGTTTTCTGTCAGTTTTACCTAATTTATTTCTGGCCACGCTTATGAATCTTTTACAGTATGCTATGACACGTACCAACTTGTGTAAAGAAGAGAATTTTGTCCACACCTTATCCTCTTGGGGAGCATCAGTAACTATGTGTGTTTTTATTGTTCTTTCCTCCATGTTTGTGCTAATAGACTTAGGCCTTGTGTACGTAATAGTTTCCTCTTGAAGCCATGAAGGACCCGACATCCACAGTGAATTCATATAGAGATCTTGTGGAGTCGATCCTCTGGAAGCTATATCGGCTGGGTTCTGTGATGATACTACATGAGCCCAGTGAGTATTGTCAAACAGGGAGAGAATTTGGGAAACCCTATTACCTACAAAGGTTGTCCAACGACTTGGGTGACCACTAAGCCATGCAAGAACTACAGATGAGTCTGTCCAAACATGTACATTAGGTTTTGCTATTTCCATAACCTCTGCAACTTCAGTGATTAGCTCAGCCAATAAAGCTGCTCCCATCAGCTCTAGCCGAGGGACTGATTGCTGCTTGACTGGGGCTACCTTCGTCCTGGATGTAACTAAGCTAACTCTGACAACACCTTGTGCAGTAACGACTCTAACATACACTACAGCAGCGTAAGCGGATATGGAGGCATCACAGAATCCATGCAGCTCCACTAAAGTATCGCCATTTTGAGTTTCAACCCATCTCGGTATTTTGCACTTAGTTATGTGTTCTAAATCACATCGGTAAGCTTGCCACTCTTTCAACAACTCAAATGGCAGCTCTTCGTCCCAATCAATTCCAGAAAGCCAAAGCTTCTGAATGAATATTTTTGATGTAATTACACATGGTGAAACCCACCCCAGCGGATCATACAAGCGTGATATGTCTGAAATCACTCTTCTTTTAGTGATTGGTGTTTGCTGAGGAGGCAATTTCACTGAATACGTGAATGTGTCAGATTCACGATCCCAAGACAGTCCCAATATTTTAACAACATCGTCTGTTTTGATGTCTTTCATCTCTTGTGATCGTTTATCCCTTTGTTCTTCTGAAATCATTTGATGTAATTCCTGATTGCTACTTATCCACTTTTGTAATTTAAATCCACCTTTATTGAGTAATTCTGTGACTTTATCTTTTATCATAAGTCCCCGATCTACGGATTGACAGCCTGACATTAAGTCATCGACATAGAAATCTCTCTTTACTATCTCACTTATGTCTGGGCAGTTTTGACCTTCGTCTTCTGCAATTTGCTGCAGTGTTTTGATAGCCAGATATGGAGCTGATGCTGTGCCGAATGTAACACGCACTAACCGGTATTCTTCTAACTCTGACTCTGGACTATCACGCCAAACTATTCTCTGAAAATCGCTGTGTTTATCTGAAACTTTGACTTGCCGATACATTTTAACAATGTCAGCGCAAACGATTATAGGGTGCATCCTCCATCGAATAATGATATGACGCAAAGGCGGCTGCAATGTAGGTCCCACGAGTAGGTCGTCGTTGAGGGACACTCCATTCCGGTCCTTCATTGATGCGTCAAATACTATTCGGACTTTAGTTGTGGACTTGTCTTCACGTATAACAGCGTGGTGAGGCAGATACACTGCCTTCTCTCTGCTAGAGTCAGTGCTGCTATCGATTCGCTCTATATGGCCTAAATCGAGGTATTCGTGAATAACGCCCGAATAACGTTCCTTGATTTGAGGTTGTTTTTTAAACTTGTTCTCAAGTAGAGAAAACCTTTTGATTGCGAGCTCTCTCGAATTTCCATGCTGAGACTGTGGGTCATCACTGCGAAAAGGAAGGTTGACAATGTAGCGTCCGTCTTCATCTCGTGTAGTAGTAGCTCTGTAGATTTCCTCGCATCGTTGCTCGTCTTCTGACAAAATCTTCCTTGCAACAATCGATTCAATTTCCCAAAATTGTCTGAGTAAGTCATTATCATCTGCCTGATTATTTGAACAACTTATGACATGATGACAATGAATATTTTGGCTCTCTGAACTAGTTTGACCCGACAAAATCCAGCCCAACACAGTGTTTTGAGCGGTAGGTACACCTGAAGGGCCTCTTATTAAACCTTCTCTCAAAACTAGGCCATAAATATCTGCTCCAAGTAGCATATCCACTTTGCTTGGAATGTAGAACTCTGGGTCAGCCAAAGGGACAGCTTGAAACTCCGGCCATTCACACTGGCGTAACTTCTCCGTTGGCAGTAGGGAAGTTATGGTGTTTAGCACATAGGCTTTAACTTGGACACTGAAATTACGATCTAAGCGGGATTAAATCGTCACTGTGACGATAAACTTGGAAGCCAAGGAGCTCTGATCACCGCCTACACCTGATATGATTGACTTAGTAGGTATTTTCTTCAGTCCTAATAACTGTACTGCTGATTCGGTTATGAATGATGCCTGGGATCCTTGATCCAATAACGCCCTCAACAGTTGATTATAGCCGCCTCTTGTCTGTGCTTCGACAAGAGCCGTAGCTAACAAAACTTGATTAGGAACTGACATTGACTCCTTAGAATGATGCGCGACTACATTTGGAGTGGTTGGTTCGCCTTCTGCCAGCTGTGCCTGAACCGTAGACACTGCTGCAGTACCTTCAACTGCTGCATTTGATTTCTTTGAGTTTACAGTGAAGTTTGAATTAGATTTGGGATGTAATAAGGAATGATGTTTTTTGTTGCATATACGACAAGTGGAATTAAGACGGCAGTATTTTATTGAGTGATTAGTACCCAAACAGTTGAAGCATAGCCCGTTGCTTTGGACAAAACTGTGACGTGAATCGTAACTCTCTTTTGCGAATTGTTTACAATTGGCAATCTTATGATTATCTTTACAGAATGGACAAGAAGGTGCATCTTTAGAACTATTGGCATCATTGTTGTTAACTACATGCATGACCTTTGGCTTATAATGATTATTACTATTTTGCTTAGACCTGTTGGTCTTTGGATCTAAAAATTCAAGAGCACGAAATCTGGCATCTAAAAAATCTCTAAATTCAGACAAATTCGGTAATCTATCATTTGAACTTATTCGTGATTCCCACTGCTTCCGTGACTCTGAGTCTAACTTAGAACTGATAATGTAAATTACTATTATGTCCCACGAATTAACATCGACACCCAGATTTTTCAGTCCATTTAAACATTCAACAGTTGTGTCTAACAAGCCCTTTATAGCGGTTGAAGACTCTACTACATTAGGCTGATTTATGAGTCTCTTCAGCAAACAATTAGATAGGAATCGTTTGTTCTTATATCTACCTTTTAACTGAGACCAACACTCTTTATAGTTAGATGCTGTTATTGGTATATGCCTTACAAGCTGCTCCGCTTCACCAGTCAAAAGACTCTTAAGATAGTGCATTTTTTGCACATCATCTAAGCATGCATTCCTATCAATTAGAGACAAGAACAAGTCTTCAAATGTGGTCCATTCAGTGTATAAACCTGAAAAGCTAGGTATGGATATTTGAGGTAATTTTACAAATGAACTTTCTCTAGACTGATTGAAGTTAGATGAACAATGATCTTTACTTGCGGATTGAATCGGATTCGGAGGTCCTAATTCGTAAAGAGCCTCTTTTAACTCTGACTTATAAGTAACGTACAATTCTTCAACATTTTCGTAAATATTATCCGTAAAGTATTCATCATTAGCATTGTCTTCTGTTACTAATTGGATTATATTATTATGAGTTGAATTAAATTGTGTCCATTGGGTTTCCAAACTTTCTAATCTCGTTTGTACATATGGTATTTTAATTCTATCTTTAGGTGACTTTTTGTAATTAACTCTAGCCTTTTGAATGGTGTTTTGTTTATCAAGTTGTAATTTATACAATACGTCCATGATGAGACAACTGCTGCTAGTTCACCCAAAATATGTACTTACAAAATCACAAATTGGCTAAAATTTTACAAGTGTTTGACTTACATGCACATCGATACAAAATCGGGCATAGATTCCCCGTCTCTCTACTTTTTGCTTAAATATTCTAAGTCCTAAACTAAAGTAAAGCTACTCGAAATAAATCTAAGTCCAAGATGAAACTGTTCCAAATTTTCTAAGTCCGAAAAATTCTTCGACTTGTGATTTCTTGATAAAGTTACTCGAAATGATTTTAAGTCCAAGATGAAATTATTCGAAATTTTCTAAGTCCATAAAAATCTTCAACTTGTAATTTTTCTTGACACTTCAATAAGTAAATAAATGTACTCACAGTAATGCACCTCACTCACACAGATCACTTCTTTGTTACGTCACGATCCACTTTACTCGCCGCCAACCTTGTCTCCTCCGGCACCTTCCCGCGCCAGTCTGCGCCTGCAGCGCCCTCTTGCGCTTGTGACCGCTCGGCGTTCCTTCGCCAAAGCACTCTTCACACCACGAAGAGTTGTTTGCACTTCAGTGACGATCCGTCACTGATTACTATGCAGCTGCCGCACACAAAAAGTCGCCGGGAGAAACACAACTTGCGTCTCTAACATCCGGCTCGAAGGACCATGTAAAAATACAGGCCCAAATCTACTAAATAAAACCAACTGCTTGCTAAGTAACAACAGGGTTTATTTGTAAAGCGAACGAACATACATTGGCACCGAATGCCTATAAGCGATAACAAAATCCAAACATCACCGCGAGTTATCTCAGTACAGCGCCATCTCTCGGTACAACTTAGAACTAATAATGTAAACAAGTGCAACATTTTTTCTTACGATCTAGTAATAATTGGACACACTGCTTTTGGAAAACTCTGTTTATATTTTTTGTAAAAATACAGGCAGATAGAGCAACCAATATTAACGTCAAATATTAAGATAGTTCTGCAATACTTTCATGCATGGTGCAAAAATCTCGATGTAATTACTGTTTTTACTACCAGCTCCAGATTGAGTTTTATTAGTTTATAGTCGAGCCAGCTAATGATGTTTCTGCAGTGGCTTGAATCATAATGAAGCAATAAACAACATAGTAAGAACACAAACAAGAAATAGATTTAATCAGAAGTAATTTCGCTGTCTTACGTGATGTATATCGTGTTACTTTTTATCGTTAACTCGGAGATAGTAAATTGTAAATAAATTGACGTTAACCGATGATACAACATACTATAACGATAATTACGGCGAACGATTAAGATGCGAATAAATTATCAATCCATTGAATTGGTATTTGAACGGTTATTTTAATTAATATTCAAGGCTGTTTCCAAACAGTTAATTTGAACTAATTTATGTTAATGGAAAAAAAACCAAGGAATATTGTAATAATTTTAACTGCATTAAGTTATGTCGTTTTATAAAATTAATATCGTTTTAGTCGTCAGAAATGTTTTAGCAAAAATATCAACCTAAACAGCTTCTGTATGTATGTTTCTGTGTATGTAGGCAGCTTCTAACTCCTCTTAAGAGTAAGAGAGATTTAAAGCTGTCTACATATTTTTAACTGCAACTTTATATTTTAACCATTTGTAAACATGTCTAAGAGGTTGGCGGTTAAAGCAAAATTTGAAGTGAGATGGTACCACCAAGCCTTAGGAAACGTACATTCAAGTTGCAAAATTAATAATCAAACAGAACAAGGGATAGCTGAGGATCGCAGGGCCATTGATTCATTAGTCTTCGTCAAATATTCACGAGCACACATCCTCGTCCAGTCCACGAGGGCTGTTACCTACCCTAGTCCCTCTGCACTTTTACAATGGAAATTAAGTCAGATTCTCTAGTTAAAAAATAAAACCAAATCTTTATTACCTTATGACTCATTTTTCATTTTATTTTATTTTATTTTATTAGGAAAACAATACAAGTAACATTCAAAACAATAACAAAAAAAAAGCGAGTAACTAATCTAACTAGAATGATACCCTAAAATAGTTCTCACAACATGATTTGCATGCAGTTGTAGTTTTAGTAATTAAATGTAAGTAGCAATTACACCTTAAATATAAGACAGCTTTTTAAAGTTTTTTAGATTAACACGTTCCGGGACAGTGCCCGCTTACAGGCGTGAAAACAATAAAACATCCATTGTGTCTGGAGTAGTGTCCCGGAACGTGTTAAATGTTAAGTTAAATGTGACTTGATATAATAATAAAGTAATTTTAGTCCAGTAAATTTAAACAAATGTATCTTAGGTCTTCTCAGGAGAGTTTTTTTTTTAAATAGCTGTCACTACACCTGCATTTGCATTCTGAATTAAGTATGCAAAAGTATGAAATATGAAATAAATTATATTTGAAATTAAATGTAATCTTCAATTTCCATAATAAAACAAACTGATTTAAATGACGCTGTATTCTCTGATATCTACTCGTATGATATATCAATCTAGATCATCAATTACTTCGATACTAGAAAGGAGCTAAGTTACTGCATCTTCTTGTTTTACGTCAAGAGCAAGCTACGAGCGCTCCAGATTTATTGTTATTACCGCACATTTCCTACGGGTAACGTTTTAATTACACAGATCGACGATAAACCATCCAGAGGGCGCACTTTTCTTCATTAGAAGACGAATCGCTTGCATCCATGTCGACGATTTATCCCCAACGACTTAATGGCCCCTTTGTTTCCCGTAAAAAATTTCTCAAGAAACCAATAACGGAGGCGAAACGTTCTGTCAAATAGCAAACGATACAGAACCGTAAATCACCACTCATATCCCGACACTTGAACCGTTAGAAAAACATCCCGATTTCCTCTTTGGAAGAAACTGTATCCCGAACCTTTGATAGGTATCGGAGGGCAACAGAAGCGATCGCCACTTCCACATTCACTCACCATTTGTCGACAAGTTTTTCCGCAACTCATTCCAAATGCGACCTTATTGACATTTCTCAAACATTGCGTCTTGAACCGCGCCGATTTCGGTCGTACGTCATCAAAAAGCCGTCATCAATTACAAAAATTGACACTCTCTACATTCACGCTCGAAACTCTGCCGTGTGCCGGAAAGTAAACCAGTAAGTTCTATATTGGCTTGTCTATCTCGTGAACTTACGTCGCCCGACGCGGGTCGTCCTCAGGCCATTTGTCACGGAGGCCATTTGTACTTGTCGAATCACGACCATTAGACGAGAGTGTGTGACCGCGAGGGGTTAAGCCCTGTCCGGACTTGAGCACTATACCATTTTGACGCGCCACAGTCTAACAATACTCCATATAAATAACAGTTGTAACAGACATTTACAAACACAAATTGAAGATGGTATTTTAGAATGTGGTTGTGGTTCAAAAAACAAGTAGCTTAGTCTGAACGTGACTGCGACGCACTTGTCAGTATCGACTTGTATGAGCAGGACTGTCTCGGCGATTTATCTTACTTTGCGGGTATTGTTACAGGCTGCGAGGTTGCAGCTGATTTATAAGCAGCCTAGTTAATTACCGCGGCGTCGACGCATCGTTAATTCCACCAACCGCCATTTATCTCCCGCTGTCATTCCCCCGCTTCCTATTCTGAGTTTCGTGTTGCTCATACGAATTCATTTTATAGCGAACCAATAAATACGCTCGCATAAAACTTAAGTTTATCTCGCTCCTTTGAAGTACGGCCCGAGAAAACAAACAAAGCAATAAAGAAGGCCTTTATCAAGCCACGAGTCGACACGCAAGCTAATTTACAACACAGCCGCTGGTTTTATCTTCATTAACCCATCGATTCACAATTAAGACGCGGAATAAATCTCTGGTAATGTGCGCCGCGTCCGCGCCGGTAGATTCAACTTCAAACAGATGTTATGTATAAATAAAGCCGAACGGAGGCAACCACTCGATATATTCACGTCCGCGGCAAACTTTACAGATCTATCAGCACTCGGTGCTCGGCGACAACTGAATGCAGCTCCCACGGGAAATTCAACCTTACCAACATTCGCACCTTTATTCATCTCCATCATTATCTCTTGCATGACTAGTCACACTATCGTTTACACATCAGTAGATTCTACAACAAATATGGAAGCGAATCGCTCAAAATGATCACTGAGTTAGGACGTTTCACCCGGAGATGAGTCTCAACCTCATCTTATTTCCACCGTAACGAGTCGATGCTCACATTCGATTATCTGGCTGCGGTATCCGAGGCATTACACTTGATGTATCGACGGCGACTGCGCGGGATTGTCGGCCGGCTCTTGATTTACAGAGGCCATTTCTTCCTGGCACTCTATACGGGATAGATCCCCATCTGTCGCGAACGGTGTGACGGATCACCGCAATCGGAAAGCGTCGAGGTACCCTCTAATGAATTGTCCCAAATAATTGGGATAGTATTTTATATCACCGTCATTTGTTCACTGATCGGTCCATTTGTTACACCGTTGATTTGTTCGGCGTTTTAACCTTTGGCGTTAGGGCATTTGTCTTCGATGAACAATGACCACACTTTCGATAAAATGTTACGCAAGACCATTACTCCTGACGTGTAATTATTGTTTCAACAAATTGTGTTTAACTTGTCAAGAGACGCAATAATTTCCTCCAGTCTGCCATTAAGCATGTCTAAATGGGCATGCGTGTCAGAACCACACAGTCTAATGGCTACAACAATGTGATTATCTTTAATTATAATCTTTGTTTCTTCAAAGTAACTTCCCTTTCTATGTTTAGTAGTACTGAAATCTGTAGTCGTAAATTGTAGGTTTAATCACAGTTTATCATGCTTCATCTGTATTTGTGCTTCGCCTGCCCTAAGATTTACAATTCACTGGCCACGATATTAATTGCATCAGTAATGTTCTTCGTTTGTGAATGATTAATGACGTATCAATTTCTGGTATTAAATAAAGTTTTTTTTTTTTTTACAAAACACGAACTCATTCAGCAATAGTTCAATTAAAAGCCAACACTTTGTTAATTTTCCTGTAAATGAAGTGGTTGGGTTTTGTTATTTATTCATTTTTCTTTTTACCTGATTGTGTCAATGAAAATGGCCTACAAAAGTGTCAGAAAAGATGTGATTTTTTATCAATAGAACCGTACAATTTTAAGAAACAAACTGGATAAGGTTGATCAAATTGAAAGTCCTTCAATCAAGTCTTCCATTTTGAATCAACCTCTCCCATCTACCACCATACATGGAATTTCAAAACAAGACACAGAAATACGAGTGCACTGCAATTCCACATCGTCTTTTGTTGAATGCCGCTAGCGGAGGCGGTTCGAGACATTGACAGCTGTTGACTGACAGACGCCCGCCCGAAGGATCTTGATCGACGTGACTGTCTGAGTCCTCCCGATGCCTGTAACGAACGAATGAGATTTAATATCAGCATCTTCTGTATTTGCTGTATGCTGGAGACGGTTGGGCATATGGAAATTGACAAGAATGGAAGGCTAAAAGTGTAAAATGTGTATGCATAATTATCATTAATCCCTCAATAATCTGCAGAAAGCGTACAGGTCTTAAGTGAATAAGACATGTGCATCATTTACAAGTCGCAAAATTCATAAGCAGTCTTATTAATTTAGACGTCAATCTGACCTAAAACATCAAACGAATATTTTTTTCGTATCTTACGTCCACATAACTATTAAAGCAATATTTTGAAATTCATTATGTATTAATTCAGCTATTAACTCGAAGTGGTCTTTTCAATATTTGATTACTAATTGATTTTATCGTTTAGAATAATCACTGCCAATCTATTAGCATACCCCACGAAAGAACCAGGGTGCCAATTCTCGTGCAGTTCATATTCGTAAAAAGTTCACCAATCGAATTTTCTTTGCCGAATCAAAAGTACTTTTTTTATTTCTAATGGGCACGATTTCTATGCATTTCGATTACTTCCATGCAAGGTTTTTTTTTTCAAAAGGGTTAAACTATCAATCGAATTGTCACACAAAATGAGTTTGATTGACCTGAATATCTAGGCCTAGGTTTTTAATTTCAACTATTAGGACTATCGACTAAATAAATTAATCACAGTTTATTTCTTTTAGTTTTCATTTATTGTTTTTAAAAAAGAGTTTGAAATAATTACGTATTATCAGAAATTCATGAATGAATCATAGGAAGCTATAGCAAATAGTTGGAAACATTTAATAGAAAATTAAATGCGATGCATAGTAATAAGAGCGCGTAAAAAAATAAATTATCAAATGCACGACACGAAATATAACAATCTAACAGAACATAAGTTACGAACGCACAAATAGTCGACCTAAATCTAAATACTGGTTGTTTATCAAACTAATATCATTAACAAACTAAATGAAGTGTAAAGTTTTAACTGAGCAGTGATCTCGAGTAGCCGACATGACAGTAATGCGCACCGACATGACTGATCGCGTCCACGAGATCTAACCAGACTTGAGGAGTTTGGGGGAATAAAAGTGATTAAATGGATGAAAAGGTATATTTCATAATAAAGTTTTGTATAATTATTATAATCCTGTTACGTTCATTTGTGTGTCATAGTCACAATATTGTCTTAAATATAAGTATGTCAATCTTAGTTGACTTTATTTGACAGATTTTATATTTGCTCGAAAACAAACAAGCCGAAACAAATCCGAATAAAAAGAGTATTTAAATAAGTTAAACACTCCGAAAAGATAAGATGCCTACATTAATGACTCGACGTTAACGCATTCAGAATCAAAAATAGAAAACTAATCGACAACATAAGAGAATTAATGAAGAAAGCATCGTTATATATGGCTGCCTCTTTATATTTACATTCACGCAGTATGAGCACGATTTATCATTCCTCCCGACCGTTAAGCCATATATCATGCTCATTCACTAATACTTAAGCCGAAATAGCACACGTCAAAATAACGAGCGTGGCTTCCGCGTGCTGTTCCATCACGAAACCGCCTGAAAGCCTCCGAATATAGAGGTTGTAATTACGTAAACAGACATATTGACATGTGTCTGAAAGGTAATCATAAGCTAAAATTTATCACAGAGTGAATCAGTCATACGCCGAGACAGCTGACAGCGCGGCACATATATTATAATGATCGACAGCCTGACGTTACTTGTCACAGAGGGATAATGTTGTTTCCACAGTCGAGTACCCACCCGACGTAAATCCAACCCCAAGGTGCTGATTCAAGGTTGAAAATCCCCTTTCGGAATCATTTTCCAAGCGCCGTTCTGGCTTCAAAGCTGAGCGTGTCTAACTAAAAGAACAAAGTTCTAATTGTAGCTGCGAAACGCAAAAGCGATGTTAACCCTCGAGGATTTGGTTCAAAATCCGACAAGAGAGCGTACCTTTGAAAAGTGGCTGCTGTTGGAAAATGTGACGAGGTTTCAAATGGGTCTGGTTTATGTGAAATGGACTCTAACGTTTGTGTTTACGGCGTCAAATTGGATGAAGTTGGTGAAGTTATGTAGGCTGTTAATGTTTTAGATGCCACGGCAGCGCGGTAGCGAGGAGACGTGTCGTGGCATGTCATCGGGACGCAATGAAGATTTATGAACAACCCGGTACTAAGGTTCAGTCGCCGCAGAACATTTTCTATTACGAATAATAATCGTATAAATTAAACACGGTACTTCGATCAGCTGGTGCCTGGTGACTTTAGATTTTATTTATGGGTTGGCTTACTTGCTGTTAGAGGAAGTATGGTTGAGTTTTGGAATGGAATGTTGTTAATTGGATCTTTACCTACCAGCTTACAACTCGTTATTATTTGCATTTGCTGCTGTACTTGCACTACTTACTCGTATTTGTCCTTTTCTAATTACTCTGGTTATTAATATTCGCAATTGAGCTCTACCAAAATCCAGGTTTCAAGGAAATCTAGCTCAAGCGTTAGTCATTCATCTCCTTCGCAAGTGATTTGCGCTGGCTGATGCATAACTCGTGCTAATCCTAGCCCCAGCCGCTGCTGGACGGCTCATAATCATAACGTATTAACGATTAGTTGGTTCTACTGTATGTAGTGTGTTGAGCTTTCTGCCAATTAAAAGTGGTCTTTTTCTAAGACAAAGCTCATGACCATATCCAGAAAAATAAGTTTTTAATTATTTTTCCCAAGAAGTGCAAGACAGCTAATTTAGAATTGCAAAGTAGTCAGTGATATGTCTACCGCAAATTTTCTTTGGTTGATTTTTAAAGTGATCCAAAATCTTTAAGATATGATTTTAAAGTGTAAATAAAAAAATACTTTATTCAAGCTATTAGGTATGCTTTTATAAAAATCTAATTTTTGTCTCAATGTATCTTAATTTAAAAGCTTTTGGTAAATATTTTGACAACCTGTATTTCTAGTTTAAAAAGTAATGGTTACCCTATATTTATAGAGCCTTCCAAGTGCCACAGCGTTGCCATGAGCCCTCGTTGTTTTATTAAGCAACTGACGTGGGATGAACACTCATACATTTTTATTTCAATTTACATTTTTTGTTTTGGGGATGGCATTGTCTGACGTAAGCTGACGACTTGTTTGTTTTGAGTTAAAGCTACAGATTGCATTTGTTTTTTGTTTTATGTACCAGAAATATTATTTGATTATTAATTTTATGGATTTGTGGACCTAACGTTTTGTTATATATTGTATTTTTTATAACATAGTTTTATTATTATTTAGATAGGTACTTATGTAAATTACACGTCACAAGTAATTATGTCAAAACATGGGTAACTCGAACAGTTCATATTGTTTTGAAAACTTAAAGGCCACCCAATGGTGGCGGCTATGAATAAAGTCGTATGTTTAAAATGGTCAAACCCTTTTTGAAACGTGGTCATAATTTAAAAATGTGAAATAACTTCACATTTATTTCCAACAAATAAACACGGGCCATTAATATCCCGCAACGATAATAATCACACGCTCCCGTTTTGAATAACTAAAAAACGTAATATTAAACTAATTCGAAACTACCGGTGTTCATTATAAACGTCATCGTTCAAAAGGAAAATTGATTTACAACACTGCATTACGCCATTATTTTATGACGCGAGAAACGCCCCGAAATAAAATACTAACAAACATTCAGCCGGCATTCACGACTATTACTCTCGAACAAAAATAAAACAGAAGCACGAAAAAGCTAACACCGCTCTAACGGCTTAGAAATAAAGGTCTATATTTAATGGTAGGTAATTCAATAGTGACACTAAAATCGTTGTGGAAGACCGTCATAAAGCGAATAAAATACGGGACGCGAAGAATAAACGCTCATATAAACGTTGTTATGTCTGTCAACGTAAAATATTGTATCCTGCGCTTGGCTGGGAGCTATGGTTCAAATTGTGCCGGGTCTATTGCTTCATAAATCATTGTAAATGCACCGTGCGAAACGGCCGATGAAGAAATTGCACTATTGTTTCATTACGGCTATCGCAGATTAAACGAGGATGAGATAATTTATGTAACGCGGCTTAGGTGGTGTAATTGAGTTGTACAAAGTATGGTACATCTGGTGAAAGGACATCATAGTCATTTTGTACCTTAATCAGTCAGGTATCAAACGACAGCCGGGCGCCGCATAACAATGGAATTTTTGTTGTGTCTCGTTTACACATACTTGACGAGTTAAGATCATTTCATTTTTGTGTACCTCAGTTAATTTTCCCTTGAAACTGTGTATTTATTAACAGACGTTTAATTTTTTCCCAATTTTAGAAATATTCCTTTTGAAACATTGAATCAAAAAAGACTGGATTCCGCAGAGAAATTGCTCAATTTCAACTTGTGACACATAGAATTTTAAAGCAGATCAGTTAACGTGAGGTCTATCTGTATTACACTGCAATTACAGGGCCGGATTAGGGTCTCCTCAGGCAAGGCCACCGGACACATTCACAGAAACATAATATGAAATCATAATTCTGAATTCTTACATGAATCGCTTTTCATTAATTTTTTATTGTTTAAAACTCGTTTCGTCGCCATCTCCACAGTGTTTTGTCTTTTTTTGATAGTGCTATCAAATTGTGGTGATGCTAATGATTACGTTAAGTGCTACCATTGTAATATATTGTGTGTGAGACAAATAATAAAAACCCAATTTGGACCCAAAGTCCTATTATTAGGTAAACATGATAGCAACAATAAGAATGATAGCCACAGAAAATACCTTCGCCCGTAAATACAGCTGAAACTGCGGGATTAGAGAGTCGCCACCCAAGATTAATCGCCACCGTTTAAATAAAACAAAATTATTATTTTTGAGTAGGAAGACTTCGAATCATCGGCTCATATCAATCCAAATCAAGCGATATACACTCTTTGATAAAAGCTTTATTTTTATGGAAGTGAAGTGCTATAAGGGGATCTTTAATTATTTAGTTGCTAAAGCTATGTGCAGTCAATCCAAATACGAGTGAGACCCTGAGTCCGTCCCTGGTAACGTTGGTTTTCATAAAACTCGTCCCGTCTTTGTTGTCGCACGTCCGTCCGCGCGCGGCTTAACGTGCGAGCGACGTGACGCGGACGTGTGACGTCGCGATGAGCAATTTGTAGCTTTAAACACTGCCGACGTGTGCACGTGGCTTTAGACTGCTTATCCCTCAGAGTTGATGGGTGACAGTGTGCTTATCCGCCATTGATATGTCTTTAAAGAGCACTGAATGTGGCTCATGAAAATCATGAATGTTAAAGAATAAACTAGAGTAAGGAGTAAGCAGAGGATGCTGTTTATACTTTATATTATTTATTAGGAACCATACTCATTAGTTTGAATTTCTATTAAAATTTTAACAATAGTAATACAACTGTTAGAATTTTTTTAGGCTTGTTGAAAAATCTTGAAATTTGTAGATTGAAATTAAGTAGCAGAAAAACTAAAGTAAAATATTAAAATCAGTAAAATATGTTATAACTTGGCAGACATGTTTCGTCTTCCTTTAGCCGCATCGTCACTTTCCATCAAATAAGATTGTAGCCTTATATCTAGCAGGTAGTAAGAATGACAAAAAAACTGTTCAGTACGAAATTTTGACTGAAATAATACTTATAATTAACGCCTGTTCTCAATCAAGTTTCATGCAGGTGTAATGTCTAACTGTACCACACTCTATAAAATAAGAGTGTACTCATACTACTATCACTGTAAAAAAAACCGGAGGAGTTATTTTTTTTATGTCATTTTGTCATTGTTAATGAACGATATTATTTAATTTAAACAATTAGTAGCCAAACAAAACTTATTGTCATCTTAAATCTCCCAGAAGCTTTGTGCGACAAAACGTTTCCATATTAATGATAAGTCCATTAAAACAATTTGTTTCCCCATAATGACTTTCATGGGACCCTAAGACACATGTCGCGGGTTGGTGACAATTATACCATTATTTTATAGATTGAGTGTGAAGTAGCTTTATAAGACAAACTAAAGCGTTTCATGAAATATATTGAAATAAAATCAAATGAAATGAATATTTTATTTGCCTTTGGAAAAGGGTACATTTTTGTGGGTGTTATGTTTATTGCAGTTCAGCTTTTCCAGCTATATTTTGACGCATTGACTTTTACTTCATGAAACGATGATAATATTTCTAATAAAAAACGTCTGAATAAAAACTTCGAAGACTACAAAATAAAGTGTACGCTATATAGCCTACTTATTATTCTGTACATGAAAAACTATATACTGAGAACCTCCTCTTTTTTGAAGTAGATTGAAAATTGAAGCTTCAGCAAGTTTAAGTACAAGTCAAAATAAATCAAGCTTCAAGTTTATAATGAACAAGTTACTTTATTTGATCTCTTATCAATTCATCTCTACTCTGTCATTTGTTTTATAACTTTACATATTATGTACATTTAGAACCTATATTGAATTAGTACTTTCGATCGCGTTTCTAATTAATGAAGGAGTTTTTCAGAGCGTCTAATGTGTTACTCGCTTTTTCTTATAACTTAGACAAAACACAATCGGCCTTGTTCCTTTATCAATTCTGTCACATGTCACAGTTATTATGTTCCACCTTTTGTTGTCAGTTGATAATGATCTACTGTCGATATCAAAGGAACTCCGATACATGACGACAATTATAAAGTTTAATTGTTTTATTAATAACGGAAAGTTTTTGCTGGTTTATAATAGCTTTTATTACTGCAAATGGTGTGGTATTAAATGTGTTATTATGTTATTTAGACGCGTGTAGTTTTTGGTTATTGTTTTCCTTACGAAAATTTTATTCTTTTAATATAAATTCGTTCAGAAAGGCACGGAAAATAAACTTTCGTCGCGTTTTCATAAGTACATAGTAGGCAAATGGCAAATATATTAAAAGTTACCTACCATTATTTCTATTTATGGTTCCGTAGCCGAATGTTGAAAGATGAAACCCTTATAGTTTCGTCAAGTCTATCTGTTTGTCTGTTCATCCGTGTGTCACAGCACAGCCACTCTTACCTCATCTAACCCGGTATTTTTTTTATTAAGCACACAGTTGGCTTACATGTAAACATGTTTTTGTATACAGTTGAACCCTTGCTTAGAGGTATAGTAAACAGAGCGATCTACATTTGTTTAATGCTCATTGCGCAGCTGTCGTTACGTCCGTCTGTTTATCTTGCTAATAAATTATGCAATTACAATGCACTTGCGACGGAACCCACGGCGTATTGATTGTGTTTTATTGTTATAGATAAAATACGTTTAACCTTTTTTTTATATTTGTGATTTGTTTAATAAATGGAAAATAACAAATGGATTGCAGTAGCAGTAAAGCACATTTCAGCGTGACCTTAAAGTTTTAAAAAAATCATATATTAAAGAACCACTAGTTTCTATGACTAGTGACCACCCACAGATTTTCTTTGTAACTAATTAGATTAAAATGTTAGTTAATAATGTTCGGGAAATCAATCCGTAAAGTGTGTTTAAATCATAAAGTTAATATTCCAAAAAGGATAATATTCCTATGGTTTAACTCGTCAAGTATGTGTAAACGAGACACAATATAAATTCCATTGTTATGCGACTCCCGGGTGTCGTTTGATACCAAACTGATTAAATATAAATAGATTAAAAAGTTAGAGACTTAGAAAGTCATACTAAGAAAAAAAAGAAAAAACGTACATTGGTCGTTTCACTAGTTGTTAAGCTTTTTTATTTTCCCACAAAACGCTAGTTTTAAACAGGATAATAGTATCAAAAAAGTTTAATGTATTATTCATTTCACATTTCTTAAATTAACCAGGCATTATTTTGTTAAAAAATTAACATGTGGTTAGTTTCTGATTCGATCTCGTAGAGAAATACAAAGCATATCCCTCTCCATCGCTCATTGTGTGATTTTGAGCTTCTTTATGAGGCCAATAGTTAGAGACCATGTTTCGGATCCGAATGTCATCACTGGTAACACACACTGGTTAGATACTTTTTTCTTCAGACACTGAGAACACACTGGAATTAAAATAGTTGGCATTAATGTTGAATTTTAGCATTTAATCAGTCAGGTATCAAACGACACCCGGGAGTCGCATAACAATGGAATTTATATTGTGTCTCGTTTACACATACTTGACGAGTTAACTATATTATCCCAGAAATCACATCTGTTAGTTAAATATTTATTGTTAATCACTACTAACTGAGCTGCAAAATTTAATCTAGCTGTATAAGATACTGAACATGAAATATTGAATGAAGTTTCATTTACATCATTGAATTTAAAGAAACCTCTTTGAGGCCGATAAACATGACAATGTTAACATTTTATCACAGCATCTAACACTTCAAAGGAATCTCATTTCAACTAGAATGACGAGTCACAAAAAGCAATTCTCCCAGGATCAGATCATTATAGACCTGAATGGATAATAAAAGACCGCACCCACATTGACACAACTGACATAACAATATGTTATCGTTAAAGTTTAACTATAATACCCTACAGTGATTTAATCGCGAGATCTGTATCGTTCATTCATTCGTTACGCTTTTGTGAAATTCCCTTCCGAACACAATACATCTTTACACTCCATTTGAGGGTTACATGAAACTTAAAGCCGATGAAAGTAGCATAAACATTTAAAAATTTTGCGTGAAAATAAACCGAGGTAAATTTAAATAACAATACTAAATCTGTCAACAATTCATCACAAGGCAGTGATGTGGGATGATCGAAAAACTACATTCAGGAACATTTAAATAAATCGATTAATAAAACATTTTCATAAATCGTTTTCATTTGCATTAAAACTCTTTAAAAAGGTTTCTCTGTTTTTACTTATATAAGTTTCTTCCTAAGTCTTGAAATCAAAAGCTAAAATCTTATACGATCACTTTATTAATATATTGTTTCTCCTATAAATTAATAATTATAATTAACTTGTCAAAAAGCATTCTTAGTGCTCACGCTCAGCCACAAACTTCGTGGTCGCGAATTATCTATCCATAAAACTGTAATCTGAAAATTAACCTACTGATTTTCAGACTAAGTGTCGACAGTTCGTCACGCATCACTATTGCAAAGGGTAACCCTCTAATTTGGAGCGGGACTATAACACCCCGCATGCATAATTCATTCGTTGATAATATGTTAATTTACTTCACCTTATGTTTATGCTAATCGTAATTGGTTATTTCGCCGCACGGATTACGTCTCACCGTGGCATCAATCTTCAGAAACCATCTGTCAAATTTAATCTCACCGAGAGAGATCATTTGTATAGAAACCGATGGCGATACCTCAATTCGGGCGTAAATAAAATCTACATTATTATCTCAATTAATATCTCTGAATTTATGCGTCCCCTTTAAACTTTTAATGCGTCGATTAATCACTTTAAACGTGTAAAAACATCGTTTAAGGCGGATAAATTAAAATTCGTGTTTTTATTGGAAAGTTGACATTTAACCTACCTACTGCTGCGGGGTATAATTATACTGTATGGCAGGTGTGAGTGGTGCAACATATGTATGGCCTGAGATGTCGTACGCTTGTGAAAGTTAAGTAATTACTTAATTCGCCAAATTACACTATTAAATATCACTTGGTAAGAAAACAGTGATGAAACATGCAATTGGATATACAAAATTATCTTATGTGCGTGCATATTTTACGGTCGAGCTGTCTCAACTAACAAAAAAATGTAAATAACATCGTAACAAAAAATATGTATAATTATCTTGATTGTTATACAGAACCACTGAAACGCGTATCATATCAAAAAACTTCTCAAAGTCAGTAGTGTATAACAATAACACACAACTCTTTAGATGTACATTAAACTTTTCACGAAATCCCTTACCCGTTGTACCTATTACCAACCGTAAAACAGAACTTTAGTTCCATGAAATACGGATAGATGGCGTTACCAGTCCCGCTCAAACGGTGTTTGTCGTATCGTATTCGTATCACAATGTAGGTAATAAAACTATGTCAAAGTCGCTATGCAATATCTTAATGAACTATTTTATTACCAAAATGACGTGTCTAGCAAAACAGAACGAGAATAAATGTCAAATAAATCATTGAATGCCTGACATTGAGTATCAAGTAATAAAACCCGTAACAAATTGCATGCTTGATTATTATGCAATTATTTATTGCCTTTATAAATTTAATAAAAACGTAATTATAAAAGCGTTAAAAGAATAATAAGATAATTAAAGTAATCTTGTGTGATTCACAACATTTGTTTTTAAGTATCAATTTAATTAATAAAATGTGTCCCAAATAAATGTTTCTCCCGAAAACATTCAGTCCGTGTCTGGCGAAATTTTAGAAGGTGTTTCCGTATTTGTTACAACAAACTGATAAAAGTATTCCTCTTAAGTATTTAAATTGAATGTTTCCGTTTATACTAATCGTATGCAAACAAATTCTTAATTTAAAGTCAATTCTGTCACAATTAAATATTTAAAGCTGTTTTCATCTGACTTTTAAAGTATAGTGACACATAGAAATCGTGATTTAGAACCAACAAAACGATTCAAACTCATCTTTATTCATAAGAAACGGTCATTAGTAATTATTAATTTTAACATTTAATGTAGAATCTTAAGCAATAAAAACAATATCGATTAACGCGTAAGAAAGTAGATGGCACCGTTGTTCTATTAATTTATCATTACTTAGTTATGAATTATTTATGAACTAGTCGTGTTATAACAAACACAAAAATTAAAGAACACTTACTGCAACAATTTTTCAATATCAGCCATTTTTATTAACACGTCTGGGCCTCTGTTTTCGATTACTCTATCACCTGCCGAGCAAGACCAATTACTCTTTTGACAGTTAAATTTTCGACATGACATGAGCCTAATCAAAATAGCATTTATTAAAAAAACTTGACATTAACAAGGCTGACAGCTCACGGCTTTGTTATTAATGAGTTTGGGCGTCTTGTGTATACTTGCTTTTTTTACTTTTTGTGGTTAGGTTTTGAATGAAATAAATTTTGTTGGCTCCGTGTGGGTGGCTACGACGAGGCTCGGCATGTTATCGCCGGTAAGACTTTCTGTTGATTGACGGCTCTAATGTGTGTTAGAGGTACATTAATCAATCATCCTGCCCGGTTTATTACAGCTTTGCGAGAGGAAAACGGCAGTCGTTTGACGTTGATAAATTTATTCACTGTATTTGATTTCTAATTTCGTGTCGGTTGACTTAGCAAATTATTGTTAATGTATCGCTTTCTGTAGTGTGATTTGTATAGATGTAAGAGATATATCTTTATTTCAATTCTGTTAAGATTGACAGCTTTTTTGTGCTCTACACGATTTGTAAATTATCAAGACACGACTGTGAATGTTACCTACACATTTTGTGCATCTTTTAGTATTTTGTTATGTGAATGATATGATTTTATAAATTTATGGTAAATAACGAGGTTTTGAAATAAAATCATCGTATTATTCTGATGTAGATATTATATTTGAAATAGTTCATTTAATATTAAACATAGATATTATTATTTACACAAATCATTTGGCTGTACAGAGTCCTCACATTGCTCAGACACAACTCGCTTTGAAGCTACTCCATGGGCAAGTCCACTTACATAAATAACTATTACTTAGATTGCACTAATCACTAAATTTGTCATGGCGCGACAAGCCGCACAATATGTTTTAGAGTCTATCAATATCACAGAAGAAAATTGGACAACACGACATTAAATTATGAATCAGTCCAATCAGTCCAGGGTTGCACTACACTTCGGGATTACTGGTGCACGGCGGCTCCAAGCCTCTGACCGTACATTGCGTATGGGGAGTAAAAGGGTCCTAGTGCGGGATTGAAGGCACCATAGGGTGAACCACCCAGGCTAGCTGGTAGTCCAGCTTTTGAGTACGGGTGGTACCGGCTGGCTGAGAGTGGACTCAGCGGCGCCGTAGGGTACGCACTCCTCAAACCAGCAGTGGTAAAAAGCGGGTTCAAAGGATTCAACATCGAAGGCTGAGACGACGACACGGTGGCAGGTGTTGATCCGTCAGTCGTATGGCTTCTCAAGTGCTGTAAAAGCTCCTCGGAATTTCCAAATCTCTTCCCGCAGTACGACTCGCCCACAATCCAGTTGCAAACGTAGGGCCGGCTTAGTTGGGGGTAAGAGAGACCGCCGGCGGCGGCGGCGGCAGCCCCCTGCTGCGAGAGTGCCATCGCCATTGCTAAGTTGTATTTTTGATGTTCACATTGCGTGCAGCCCGCGGGGCATGATCCGTTACTCATTAGCAAGTGGTGGTTGTTCACTGAGAATTGGCATCCCGTGCAGTAAGGGTCTTTGCACACGGGGACTAATGTTTCGCCGCCGGCTGGTGTTTTAACTCTCGCATAGCCGAGGTACGGATTTGGTGATGATCCCGGGAATGCGGCTGCGGCGGCTAACATCGCTGCATGGTGAGCACTGAACGGTGCACCGGCGTAAGGGGGTCTAAACGCTGGGTTTCCGTGTTGTTCCATGCCAGGTGGGCAGCAAAGTCCAGTTAACGGGTTAAATCCAGGCAATCCAGGTAAATTTTTGAACGCACCGAGGTGATCTTTCCCATGTCCCAAAACTTCCAATCCAGAACGAATAATTGGGCTGGTTCCAGAAGATCTTGGGGGTGAAGATTTATTTTCATTTGACGGGCTATTCTTTCCATTTTCTGTTGTTGGTGGCGTGGATTTTCTGCCGGGTGTGCTTTTTCCAGATTTCTTGTCATCAGAGCCGTCTGAGCTAGCTTTTGATGATGGACGGGTTTCCTCAGGTTTTTTGGAAACGACGTTTGTTTCATAAGGTTTGAATGCGAGATGTTTGTTGTCCGGGGTAGAACGGGGTTTGTCTAGCTTAGTAGCGTTTGTTGGGGACGAACGGCTAATAACATCACTATTTACACTTGACACTTTTTTCTTGTCCAGTGGAGGCAGTAGTGGTTTGGTCGGAGTGGTATCCGCACCAATCTGGCTGCATGTTTGCGCTAAAAGCGCAAGCGGGCTTTTCTTCGAGTCCAACTGTAACAAAGGAAAATAAAAATTAGCATCGCATACAAATACCGCTTTTGTTTAAAATTACAGTGCAGAAAAAAAAACAATGTAGACAAATATTTTCGAAAAAATATCAAAGTTCCGAAAATTATATAAAAAAGATACTTACAGAGGATGTAAGAGGCGCCAAATAATCAGGCTGAAGGTATTGATTAGGATTAGTAGTCATCATTCCTCCGTCTTCAAGCACCACCATTTGGAGATAAACTTTTACGATCACTTGTAAACTTCACGGCGGAGTCACGGAACGCTTCTGGCAACACAACTACTCTGTGACACGGACTCGCGGAATTCGGAGCTCAACGCGTGCGATCAGGGCGGCGGTCGGGGCGACTGTGAGCGACCGGACCCCACCAGCCGCCGACGAGCCGGCCCCGCTCCCCTCGACCGCGAGACAAAGACGGGTAGATCTTAAGTCTTTGTTAGAGCGAGAGCGTTATATCTCTCCGCTGCAGCGCTCGGCCATAAAAAACAAAGCGGAAACGACACATAGCTGCATTGCGGTAGGGGAAAAAGGAAAGGCGGTATGGCCGGGTGCGGATTGAGACGTGCGATGGTGTTGGTGGCTTGCCACCCATGACGGCGCTTTGAGCCGCCGCCGCGAGCGTGGCTCCGCGTCTACCTGATCGAGCTCGCAAGCACCGAGCGCTTTTTGTTCAACGCCACTCTTAATACGCCTTTTCTTTTACACTCAAACTACTTGCATTTACGAGCTGCTTTGTAAAAGTTCAAAGGGGAAAACGGTTTTCAAAATTCTTTGATGTTTTACTTCCACATACCATGGGATACAGTTTCATGTTTATTGACAACGCTAAGTCCATAACGTTAACGTTAATCCGACACTAAAACCTGTCAAACACGACTCGTTCAAACGGGCCCTCCGTAGCGATCAAATTAAATATGTCAATTTGGGAACCCATATCAACAGCTGCGAACGACGGCGGGGCCTTTAGAAATATTGCTTATTGTGTCCAAACAAAGATACTAAGTATAACGTATGGGCGGACGACAGAGGTCGTAAATAACGCCGCGGGTTGTAATATATTTGACAGTGCGCGGACACGCGAAACAAAAAACATGTTTATAGCGAGATCGGGTCTGGTGCGGGCTATATAAATTAGGGACGGAGCTGTTTGAGCGTTTGTTCAAGCGCCTGCAATGGTCTAGTGCTAGGTACTGCAATTGAAATGTTCCAGGATATGGAATTGTTGCATTGTTCACTACCGTGTAGCGGGATCGGGAATTGGAAAAATAATATTGCTTCTCTTTTTGGTTTAAATTGCTTGAGCATAGATTTACCTCTGAAGCAGTGCATCTTGTGGAAGATGTAGAGGTAGAAGTTCCCTAGGTAGGGCAAATATTCGGATAGCCGGATTTTAGCATAATTGACTTAGAACTTATTTATTGGAAATCACAAAGCAGAAATTCCGCAGGTCTTTAAAAAATACTAGGTTGATAAATATAAAAAACATTCCGACAACAACTCATTGCTTCTATTCAATATCAAAATAGTAACCACATTATTACCTGATGCAGAAAACAAGATTTTCCCCATGATCGATTCAATCACAATGGTTACCGAACTCAATTTGCGCCTCATCTAATCTCTACCAAACCACAAGCTGATCCTGTCTTAACAAAAGCATTTGATGCTCTGCACACTATTATCTAGTCTTTGGGATTTCGAAAACCAATTTCCAATACCAATTAGATGCCGATAAAAGAGCCTGTTCATGTGTAAACAACCACAATTACTGAGGGCGAGAAAAAAGGCCGAAAGAAGAAATATAGGGCTGTGGGTACTCTGTAAGATACAACTTTAGGGAAATTCAGTGTTATTATAAATAAATGTGAAGAATATTATAATGATGCGAGTGGTGTTACGAAAAAATCTCTCAATGTCACATTTGCAAGTAATTAGTTTTTTTATCTGTTTGTTAGCTATTTCTTTAAATAGGGTCATGACCTTTTTCTTTTGTTCTTAACTATTTTGAATACTTTACCTACCTTAGCTTATTCACCTTTAAACTTACCACTTTATATTTTAAAATGCCGAATATAATTTAGCATTTACGCTCGCGATTGTCTTTCTGAGGTCTTTCTGTGTACGTATGGTGCAATGAAGCGTAATCTATCTGTCTATTTATTCATGTTTTAAGCTGAAATTTATTTTTGTTTTGTCCAATGTGTGTTTTCTTAGAACTCTTTCAAGGAACATTCTCAAGAGCTTCAGCCCTAAGAACATCTAGTTTCGGCGTCTCGGCTCCCGTCCTATTGTGCGGCAAGATCAAAGTTTCGGCTGTTTGGCGTTAGGGACGTCCTATATTATCGATCTACTTAATATCGACAGCATTATTTAATCTTTGTAAGACTTTTAAGTTTAGTTAAAGTTTCCTTGTTTGCAGCTTAGGTTCTTGTGAAAGTGAATTCGCCCCGAAATGTAAAGCTTTTTTCTCGTCATAATTTACGTTACTTTTTATTTCCGTAAACTCCACGAAACTGTATGCAGTCTATCCACAAGGAGAAAAATTCTGAGACAGCTTAACTTACTATTTTATAAATTGTATTAACATTATTAAGGTATATCAAGCAAAACGTCAAAAAAATACTGTTTAAAGTATCTGAATAAAGTACAAAGAATTCACAAGGTCATAAACATCGATATATTATATCCAATTCCTCCTGACATCCATCACTAGCTCGTAAAAAACTTGACAGGTCCCACACCGCTTTAAAGTGACGGTGCATTAACAACGAGGTAATGAGTCGGCACCTTGAGCACAGATCTGTTTTGACGGCTTGTATTGCGCCGGCGCAGCTTCGTTTTAAAGTATTATATGACACGGCTGTAAGCATCGGTTTATGACGGCGACTTGGTGTAGTTGAATCTCGTTATAGGTTTCTCCTACACACTAATAGAATCGAGATAGTTTGTATACGTAGCATTACTACTTATTTGATTTTCCAACAATAAATATACAGAAAAAATGTTATTAAAGTAAAAAAAAAATTGAGCAAGTGAATGACAATACAATTAGATTTCACACAGACAAACGTTTTCAAGGACTCGAATAGCAAATACTTAAATGTGTCTGGTTTCTCTTCACACCAGGAAATCTAACTAATACCTATACACTACCTAACGTCAATGTCTAACATCAAAAATCACTTTGCTCGCGGGGAAGGCCCATTTTAACAGCGCCATATAATATTCGGCTATTCTGAATGTCAATTTTACAGCCAGAGACCCCCAAAGTTGAGCCGACCCCCTAATAAAACAATCCACCCTATTCAAATCCTAATTGCTCTATTTATTGCCGCTTTAAAATTTTATCTAGGAGTTAGTATGAGGGATGAAATCTCTATATTTTTGGCTCAAACTCTCCCTGCTTCTCATGCCTTCGTGTTTAAAGTAAAAGAGACGGTTCTGACAAGGGCATCATTAAGAGTAAGGCCTCCTTAGATAAGCTCTGACAATACGGAATCAACGTTATAACATTTACTATCTTCTGTTTGTTTTTTAATTTGTTTTACGGCAGGGATTTATCGCTGACATAGGAATAACATTTTTGAGAACATTCATGTACGTAAAATGTTGTTTTTCCTTTATGTCATATAGTCTGAAACACAGGTCCAACCTAGTTCAGACAAATACTATAATAAGTCTTTAACTTTAAGTCCTCTTTGTTACCAAAACTACCTTTGCTTTATTAATGAACAATTTTATTTATTTATTTATGTAAGATTAAGAGATAAGTAATAATAAAATAAAAAAATAACAAGATGGCACGAAGTAAGTAAGAATCGGAAATGATATATAGGTAAACCGCGAAATTGAGACCTCGCCTGCGGGGTACAGAGGCGCGGGGGGAGGCGAGAGCGGGGTTTGTGAGAGGTGCGGGCGGCAGGCACATTCTTTTCAAAATTCAGTACGCTCGCTACACAGGTAGCGATAGCATCTGTTGACAGTTGCGGACGCTTTGACAGAAGTACACAAGAGAATACTGTCTGACTGAAGTCTGAAGATGAGTCGCAGTATATTCGGACACAAAATCTATATTATTGTATTTTTTGTCGTGTTTTTTTAATTTCTATTTTACATTATTCTCCAGCACCTGTTACAATCTTTGTACATGACCTAAAGTTGTAGTACTTTTATATATTCTATGCTAAAGTATAACTGGGAAAGAGAATGCTCTAAGCATTAAGTCCACCGTTTGAACACTGTAAAAGAACATAATAAAGGCTCTAAATATATACGAATATTTATACTCGAACTAGATATGAATATGAACTAGATATACACTCAAACAAAACAGTCGCAGAAGTTACCAGGGAATGTTATTTGAAAGTTTTAATTTTTCCAAAAAACAATCTTATTTTAAGATTCCATTTTATTTATTGATCAAAATTCAAGGCTCTGGATAAAAATATTTAGAATTAATTCACTCTCATTGGTGTAATTGTATCGAATCGAATATTTTTTTCCAATATGTTATGTAATGATATGAAGTGTCGACACTGACGACCACCATTGTGACCACTGACGTCACATATCTTAAGAAATGTCGCGGCAAATTTCGTCTCTTGTGTATCGCCGCCGCCCGCACCCCTTACAGTCCCCGCTCTCGTCTTTCCGCCCGCACCCCTGTACCCCGCAGGCGAAGTCTCAACGAAGCGGTTTACACTTGTTGGCGATTTCAAATCCACAAGTTTTTACAAAGATTCCATTATGGGAAATTATGTTTTCGTATGATAAAATAATTAAATTATGTGATAGTTCTCTAAAACCCCAGTCATATCGGGTTGTTTGACACTGTTTGTCACACATACAAATAAAAGGAAATATTTTTATGCATTGTGATGGCGGCATAAATAAAATCAAGTATAATTTTACATATTATTGCCCATTTTGTTCATTTGTATGCCCTATTAGTGGAATATATTTTATCTAGGACGTATTAACGTTTTTATCACAAATTGTTACTTTTTCAAACTTCAACCAATCTTAACGTAATCCAGAATGCCCTTCTTAAAACTACGCACTGTCCCTTAGGACTTATCCGGTACAAAAAACTGTTGCCGTGTAAAAACCGAAGCGGAACACTAGTAATAAATAAAAGGTGAGGCAAAATAAATTTCCCCCGAGCAGTATTAGTATTTATGGGTGCAATAAACACAGGCCAAGCTTTTGTGAGACGCCGCGAGTTGTAAATAATTTCACTGGGAACCTTGTAATACTTGTTACCGTGGGGCCAGGAGATTGACTGGTTTAAACTATGACTTGATATCTAACTATGGTTTGATATCTAAACTTGCCTTAAGTATGGTGAAGTCATTGAATAGGAGCATGAAAGAGATATCGGTAATGTGATGAAAATTATAAATAGAAGTTTTTCGGATTATTATCAACGACCTTTATCTTAAAATAGTGTGTTTAAGTTTGATTTAGAGTAATTCAAGTTTCTTCAAGTAAGCTACAATATTGCGATATTAAATTGATAGCCACAACCGTACACACGATTGGTGGTGTTGTTAGTGCTTGTTTATTTGTACCAAAAATCAATATAACTTACAAATTTATTTAACTTCTAAAATTATTTTTAAATTTAAAGTTTTGTTTAAGTAATAACTTTTAACTTAACGGTTATGATGTTATATTACAAATTCTATAATTTACTTCAATGTGTAATGTGTGACTTTTATTATGGTTATCTATCATGAAAGCAAATAAAATAACTTTGATAATCTAAGTTGTATGTAGGTACTGAGTCAGAATTAATAGTGATTTATTATTATTGATATACAGCTTAAATATAAGAAACACTATCAGCTACAAAAATATATTTTATTTTAATAATCTTAAAGACGGAATAAAATATTAAAAGTTAACCATCGATTTTATTAATTCATGATAAATATGATAATGGTTATAGGGAATTTATAATCGGATTAGGTAATTAATCGCAAGTATCAGTGAGCAGCATCTCATACAATTTGCGATATGTACGATTATCTTGTTTTTTAAAAGTAATATTGCCAAATCATTTTAATAGATATCAATCGTGGCAAGTTTATCTAACATTGGTAAAACCCCGCTTGTTTTATGGCCCGACATCCAAGTCGGTGAAACTTAAAAGGCGACAAGACTGTTCCTAATGACAGCCATAATGAGTCGGTATTGTATATTTCGGCTGTCAGTTAACAGCGTGTTTAGACGACGATGAAGCCATATAATTTACGACTCTGAGAGAAACACAAAAAAATTGCAACTGCAGTTCGTGTCGACTCCATTGAAGAACGCCGACGCGTTTGTTTTCGCAATTCCAAGGTTATGAAACATTCGGGATGAGAAGGAATGTTTTGAATGTAATTGCCCCGGCTTTAGGATTGTTAGACAAACGGTTATTGTTGGCGAAATTTAGAACACTGTTCTTTTCACTGATGTCTTTGTTATATTGACAAATGCATAAAAGGAAGCGCCATAAATGACAGCATCTTTTTTTTAAATAGTTTCACAAGTTTAAAGTTGAAATTGATGTTAAACAATCCAAGCACGTTACATTCAGCCTGGATAAGGATCACCGTGTAAAAATATCGCAGCACTTCACAACAAATTCAAATTGAATGTATTCCAATTCCAAAAACTGAACTCAGACCAAACAACGCTGCCGGAATTGAAAACATCCCTATTTTAAAACTAAACCCTGGACCTCACAGGCCGACAAAAATGAAACAAAATCGCCTGCTGAATAAATGCATGCAGTACACAAAAACAGTGGCTTGTAACGCATAACAAAACATTTTAGATTATAAACAACCGCATAAGGACCGAGCGCGCATAATAAACTACTTTTAACACATTTTCCTTAGAACACTGCAACAAAAATACAAAGCTAACTTACAAATGAAACGAGATTCTTATCCTTAAAACCCAAGATCCACATTTATAGATGAATCCATTCAGATGCCAACAAATGGTTATTTGCTTAGAGGTAATTAGGTTCAGGAGAACAAATATTTATGTGAGACCCTGACACATGTGCATGACAAAATTTGGTAATTTTATCTTAATTATTTTAACGTAAAGGGTTGTTTATTGATGACGACCGTGTTAAAGGGAAGATTGTTATCGCGCTACCTTATGAAGATAAATTTGACACGATAAAATCTCGCGGTGGAAATATTGGGAGCGCATGATAAATGAGGGTCATCAATTTATTTTTCAAGAATCTTTAGGCGGTTGCTTAATTGTAGGTACCGCTTGTTTGAATAATAATTAATTGTTTGTATAAACTTAAACTCTACAACACTTTTTAAATGAATCACAAGACGCTCTTGTAAAACTACAAAAGGATTGTTAAAATAGCTCAAATAATAATTGCGTCTATTGTAACTCTTAATAAAAGCTCATTTATCTATGATATATGCGAAAATAATGCTTTTAACAAGAATGTATTCTCTCACACTTTTTTATTCACAAACAGGTTTAATGCTAATTCCTTAAGCTTCCTTTATCGGTAGTTCAAAAGATCCTTGCCCTTAATTTCAAAGTTTATTATTCCTCAACGTATTATATTACCGCCGGTACACGCATGAATACAGTATAAATAAATGGTAGGCCACCATAAAGATGACGATAAACAAAATTCAACCCTGTGTCTTCCCCTTTTTTATTGGCAGGGGGCAATTCGAGACGATGTATTCTGCCATTTCCACCACATAACATCCACCTTTCCAGTCCCCAAAAATTACGATTGCGTAGGTTTTATTGCGACAGAAATAAGTTCGAATTTCGTGTGGCGAAAAATTTTGGTGATGGCAAATTACAAGTTGGTGTTTTGGTAATTTATATTCCAGTGACGGTTTAGTACGAGTTTACGAAATTGTTAAAGACAGATAAAAGGGCGATATTTACATTAGGGTGGTTTATGGGAGGTCTGAGTGTTCGCTGCTAGCACTAAAATGATAGACATTACGGTCCTAATCGTAATGGATGGTCGGAAATGGGCCCTCACCCGGTACTTGTCAGCTTTATCTTGATATATCGCCGGTGACTAGAGTATTTTATTTGCAATATCAACATGCTACACGTTGAGCCGTTATTAATCAATTATATTTTCTTTATTTGGATGGGTATTAAACTGTCAGTTTAAAGTAAGTGTGTGGTATAGAACATAAAGCAATTTGACTAGAATAATTACATATCCAGTATTTAACGAATAAATTTTTGGTGTAAGAATTGGGTCCTATTAAAATTTGATTATGATGAGATTTCTTATCATTGTGGTATGCACATACGCTAACCAAATATCTCATATCAAAATTTAGACTGCCATTTGTTCCTTGTTTGCAACCCATTAAAACATTACATAATCTTAAACAAATACTGACAAAGTCACACACATTTCATTGCTGTACAAATACTTTTACCGCAACATGGCCATTGAGCAAATAACTTAATCACCCGCAATTAAACATCGTTATCTAAATAAAATACATCAAATTTGTTCTGTGACAGTTCTGTTTGCCATGAATTAATATCGACAAATATTGTGTGTGGAGTGTCAACACCATGAAATTTATTATTGTGTGAATCCATTACGGCACACAAGGCCGCGTATACACGACAGTGAGCCTTACTAACATTCGTGGTACATAGACGGGTGAAAATGAGGTGAAAACGGCTACGATTGATGTTCACAAAGACATGGTTGGTGATCAAATAGATGAAAACGTCTTCACTCAGGAAGTTAACGAAGAATCTGAGCTCCACAGGGTCACACACAGACGGAACGTGACAGACACAAGAAAGTTGTTTTTGGCAGTATAATTAATGACGGATCAGAGTGCCATCAAGGCTCAGCAAACATTCACATGGTGGAAGAAATTAAGACTCATTTGAGACTGCAGTAGGATTATGTTTTAAATGCGGTGATTTGTCATGTCAAATGATAGCAGTGACGGTATCATTAAAGAATCGTTTTATTATGTTTGCCTGAACATTATCTGATAAATTGAAGTTTAAAGGCATGGTCTCGTAAATTACTCAAAACATGTGATTAGATTACATGGCCAAAGATTAACAACCTGCCTGAATCATCTGTCCAATCTCAAAACTCGTTCCAGATCAGTGAATGTGGAAACTCGAAACTTCTTCCAAAAACAAATTATCGTGTTTAAATATTTACCTATCTAATATGATCTCGTCGCACACGACGCCATTAAACCGTAGACGTGTCTGAGAAAAAAATATCAACATAAATAAACTCATTTTCGTTGGCGTCGAGCAAACTCAAAGTGAAATTACCGAGGCTCAGGGCGACGTGTGCATGAAAAATTCATTCGTAACGTAACAACAGGGCGTCGAGGAATAATTTGAATAAATATCAAGGAGCTCACACGGGTGACGTGACGCGCCCAGCCACGCGTGTTTATGTGTTTTGATGGTGTAATTTGGCAGTAACACTTGGCAGAGATCTCGTAACTCCGGATGACATATTCCGCCCGAAAACGTTATTATCTCCGGAGATGCGGAAGGCGAAATGTGATTTGTGGCTTTTTTGTTTCGCGATCAGATTAAAGTCTTTAAAAAGTTGAGCCACGATAAGCTCGGTGGAGCTCGCATTATGCATTGTTTTCGTGACTTAACGACCGATCGTGATTACCATTCTATTCACATGTTCCTTTTCAAGGAAAGTCTGCTTTATGGCTCACACATCCCGTGTTCCGGGAAGGTCCTGCACAAAAGGGTGCTAAGTGTGCTCGCAAACACAAAAATAATAACAAAATCCCCGTGTATTTTGACAACATAATACTCGACGGTTACAAAAGCCGTCACGTCACGACCAATCGGTTTCGGTTCTTGCCGCCCTTTGAGGAGGGTTCTAAACAAGTTTCGCAAATAATTTATTAAAATGTTTTTTGTGCGGCAGTTGGTCCACCATTTGCTACCGTTTGACGGCTCGCCGATGAAAGATTTCGCGGAGATTATAATTGACAAGATCTTTGTTGGCTTTGACAATGGGCTTGGGTTTAATCGTGGCATTGTGTCGGTCGGAGATTAGCTGGAGAGCCCCTTTGGATTCGTAATTCCAGCTATAAGTTGAATGTTGCAAGAGTTCATTCAACGCTTCTCGTTCAATGTAATTCCGGATTGCACGGTTGACGCTTCAGAGATTAAAAGCACATTAAAATTTAGTTCCCTTTCAGTGCGTTTGTTCCTATTGTGAATTTGTTCTAAGAACATTTCGTATTAGAGCACTTGCCGATTTCTGAGATATTCGGATTATGTGATTTATATCTCGATGATACTTCAATATTCATACCTACTCGTATAACTTTGATGAAAATTTCTTAATAACATAAAAACACCCCAATTAAGATTATAATCGCCAGATAATTGGCCCTATAAAATGTGCGAGAATATCTTTTGTTTTATCTGCAAATAAATCCCAGTGACTTAAGTTTATGGTGTATAATAATGAGTAATACTCTTTAGTGCCATTTCTTAGTATTTAAGTTATAAAAAGTCATCGCGATAACAGTCATGATAGAGCAATTATTGCGATCATTAATGTAAGTGGAAGTGGGTCAGCAAATTTTCTGATTAAACGATAGAGAACTAAAATATCATAAACATGAATAAATTTAACTGTCCTTACTTTACATACATAATTTTTATTAGTATTTATAGGTATTACAATCCCATAGTCGTAAAGTGTATTAAGGACTTACAAACACGATTAAATTGAACTACGAAAGATGAATTAATATTTAACTTAATATCCATTAATAACAAATATGGCTCCACCAGAAGATCTTTTGACATTTATATTCCATAAAAATGCCGATGCGAAATCCAATCATCTGCAGGCAGAGAATAAACCGCATGCAAATAACAGTGTTCATCTCAGAAGTGCTACTTTTGAAGTCATTGCGCTCAAAAACAAACGTATCCATCAGGCAATTGCAAAAACGCATTGCCGGCGTGAGGGCCACCCAGGGCGCGAACAGTTCGTAGAAACAAAAGGTGGAATATAAATTAATGCACACAGCTCGACGATACGACGTGCATTACAATTGCTGGTGTTGCTGTGCGAACGTCCTGCATCTATATTAGAACTTTGTTGGGAAATATGACATTATGTTGAGCTCCTGAATTATTCTCCGAGGGAACTAAAAACACCATTCAACAATGGTTACGAAATATTTAAATAAAGAAGCGTTTTTCGAAATCGGAAGGAAACATCAGCTGTAACATAAATGTTAGACTAGAGATACGAGAACTAACTACACTTTCTTAACGTTTTAGTTACGGGGTTAGTTATACAAATAGAAAACCAGATAGCTAATGATTACAATAAGTCAAGAATACTAATTATGTTCATGATGCCATAGTATAATTGTTTAAAACTGTCCATACTAGTTAGTTTGCTATCTGTACCCTTAGCACGAAAAACTATCGAATGCGTAAACGTATCAAGAAATGACAAAATCCATACAAAAAAAATACTTCTTTACGCACCGCCACGGGGTGCTAGTCCAATTTCCATGCAAATTGACATTTCTCGATACGCAAACGTAATCGATAGTTTTTCGTGGTAGGAAGGAATTCAAGGATATTTTCATTCCTTTTTGTTTTGTCTTCGTTCACAACAAGACGTGTGGACTTAATTGCTGTTTCGGGACATAACAATGTGACAACAAAAACCTTGTCACTCTCACAATGCAAGTGGAACGCAATCACTCCGCTTTATCTTACTTTAATTAAATTCCAAAGACCTCGAAGCGCTTAATCAGATCAACAAATACGGAATCGAATGCTTGGTCTTATCAAAACCGCATTTCAAATGTTTATGATAATTAATGCCATTTATATAGCGTTAAGAGAGAAAAAAGATTTGGCATCGACAAAGGCTATTCATTCCAGCGGCCGTTTAAGGGAAGACAAAGGTCCGATGGGATAAACATCAGACGTTCGTCAAATGTCACGGAATGTCAGCGGTGAATCAGCGCACACTGAGCGGGTTGGAATCTTGGCGGATTCCAAATAGTTCGGGTAAAAACACCTATGGCAAATTTTGTAGATCTGACATAAAGCTATGATATGGTGCATTTATGAAATAAAAACGTTGGGAGAAGCTTCAAACTTGTGCAGTATGACTCTAAAATCCGTGGCATGATTAAAATGTTTATTTCGAACATAGCTTTACTTAAGTTGCTGGTTCATGTAACTATAGGGTAATTCAATTTTAGAGGAAGAGGACTCACCAACAACGCAAACTCTTATCATATTTTCCAAACCGCCAAAATAAATAAATAAAGTAGCAATTTCTTATTCTGAGTAACTAAGTGAGGGTCAGTTAGATATTATTTAGCTAAGTTACAAATAAATAAGTCAATCATACGTACCCCAAAGCAGCAAATACCAGACAAGTTTCTGCAAAAAGCGGTGTCTCCTGTGAGTTAACCCTTAAACGCTCGTCAGCGACGACGTCGACGTTGATCGACAGCCGACAGACCGCGGCGGCCGACAACGCGTCGGCGCGGCTAGACATGCTAATGACGCGCGCTGGGGTTGGACTACTGTCGACGCAATCTATCGACTGCTCGAATAGTAAATTGGTTTAAATCGTCTCCGGGAAAAGGTGGATACATCAATTTGATCTGTTTGCTTGTGGCTAGTCATAGTATCGAGACCTCTTTGTAGTCGTTGAGAATATTAAAGTTTGGTGCTTGTAAAGTTTATTTATTTAAACTAAATTGCACTATAATGGCTAACTTAATGCCTCAAGAATTCTCTATCAGTCAACCGCTTGGAAATTAAAAAGTTTGAATCAGTTAGCTAGTAATATAATAGAGTTAGACGTATAGAGTTAATTAATAGCTTGACTCCACATGAGAGATACTTACTTTTTGTGATTGCAAATCGTATTATGATTTCGTCTTGGAAACATTGTGTATCGAAAACTTTTCAGCTGAATAGGCATACCTATGTTTTAAATTCATAAGGTACGATAGTTACTTATTATTGAATCTTTGAAGATACTTAAGAATATATCGACAGTCGATTAGCAAAAGACATCACTACAATTTACCATATAATAACTCGCTATTAACAAAGTGGACGGGCAGATTTACATCGAATGCGACCAAAATAGACCCGTTACAGTTTGACGATTTTAATTGGCAATGATTCGGGGTTGAATAATAAAGGGTTAACGGAACCCTTTGTACCGTTACTTTGATCTCGCATTTAAATATGTTTACCGATTTCTTTATTATTTTTTGAAAATAAATTAGGAGGTAAGTATTGCGGAATACATTTGATGGTAAATGAAGTGTTTTTAGATCTTATATTTCACCACATTAGTCATCTCCGATATGGTCTAGTGGCTAGGATACCTGGCTCTCACCCAGGAGGCTCGGGTTCGATTCCCGGTATCGGAATTTTTTTGCCTACTTTATTTCCTTATAGATGTCCTTTTTGAGTTAATACTTAATCCGCTTCGTCCTTTAATGTTTTCTAATATATTTAAATATATCTCTACGTTTTTCAGTTGAATAAGAGACAGTAGTAAACTTAAAACATATCCAAACAGAAAATATGTGATATTTACCGAAAATTAAAATAAATGCTGCTGAATTTGTTTATCGACACTCAATCACATATAAATTAAATTGGGTCGCTGTTTTATTGGTGATTAAATTTTCATACTCAAGTGGCCGAGATAGCACTAATTTATAGTAGTTATTAAAATAATAAAAACGTAACAATAAAATTGAGGTATAACCTAGATCCAAAGGAAATTGATTATTTGAGTAATAAACGGGCAATTCGTCAAGGACCATAAATTTTCATAATGACGTACCATCGGACGATATATCTTGCGGTGGGTGATACGAGCAAGTATTTATTATCCTGTCGTATGCTATTAATATTATGGATATTAATCAGCTTAATATACTTATATTTAACACTTAGCTATACGAATAACAAAAGGAGCTGATTCAATTTCCTGAAAACTATAATATCAATTCTGACATAAAGTATCATGCAAAAGAGTGCATAGACGTAGTGTAGGTCTCGATGTCTCTGATGAATCTTTTATGAATTTTAATAAATTGTATTGGGACGCAGGATGTTTTTGATTTTGCGCAAAAAATAAAAATAAAGAGACTTGTGCTCTAAACTCGTGGCGAAAATTACTCAAAGAGGTCTTTAATCTTTTTCATCTCTCCTGTTCGGAAAATAGCACTTTCCTGTGTAGATAGCCGGGCGGAAAATAGCTTATCCATCCCTAGGGTGGAAAGTAATTTAGTTTTAATTGGCATGGTATAGAGTCAAGGCATGCAGTCAAAGCTTGGATCAAAGATAATTGAGTCACATCATCATTCGCTTACCCTGTTCCCAGTTTATCTGGGGTCGGCGCAGTATGTTTTTCACATCATATTATAAAAATAATAAACATTTTTGCTTAGCTATACATTGAAAAACATGTTTATTATGATCGTTGATAAAAAAAAATATTCAATTGATTCAATCTATAATTAAAATATGCATTTACTAATCTGTGATTAAAATATTCGACTTCCCGCCATAACACCATGACACTTTATTTTTACATTGTCAGTGTCATTTTTTTCTTTTTGAACTCTATGCCTACTTTTTTAAATTTTGACAATTATTATCTGTGGGGAAAATTCGATCGATATATTTTACAAGGATTTTAATTATTTCGTATCGTCTGCTTTTTCGTACTGTTTTCATGTATTCGTGTCGTTATTCTTTATAATCATGTTAGATGTTTGGAGAACTGTAAATTAACTGTCTTTTTGTGACAAAACTTGAGTTTTCCTTTCTTACTGTACTACATAATACCTGACCATGACATCTACAACCACTATTGTAAATTTAATGTTTTTCCTCACAGTCGAAATGAAAAATAGTATGTTTAACTCGGGTGAAAGCACCATTTCACTCTCGAATTATTGGCGCTCTCACTTCGTTTGAGCGCCAGAAACATCTCGAGTGAAATGGGTCGCTTTCTCCCCTTGTATAACAATCTACTATTTCATCTCTCCTGTTCGGAAAATAGCACTTTCCTGTATAGATAGCCGGGTGGAAAATAGCTTATCCATCCCTAGGGTGGAAAGTAATTTAGTTTTAATTGGCATGGTATAGAGTCGAGGCATGCAGTCAAAGCTTGGGTCAAAGGTAATTGTGTCACATCATAATTTATTAAAATAATAAACATTTTTGCTTAATACATTGAAAAACATGTTTATTATGATCGTTGATATAAAAAATATTAAATTGATTTAATCTATAATTAAAATATACATATTACTAATCTGTGATTACAATCAATTTAAATATTCGGCTTCCCGCCATAATACCTAGATGACACTTTTTTTTTATTTTACATGTCAGTGTCATTTTTTCTTTTTGAATTCTATGCCTACTTTTTTAAATTTTGACAATTATTATCTGTGGGGAAAATTCGATCGATATTTTTTACAAGGATTTTAATTATTTCGTATCGTCTGCTTTTTCGTACTGTTTTCATGTATTCGTGTCGTTATTCTTTATAATCATCTTAGATGTTTGGAGAACTGTAAATTAACTGTCTTTTTGTGCAAAAACTTGAGTTTTCCTTTCTCGCTGTACTACATAATACCTGACCATGACATCTACAACCACTATTGTTAATTTAATGTTTTTCCTCACAGTCGAAATGAAAAACAGTATGTTTAACTCGGGTGAAAGCACCATTTCACTCTCGAATTATTGGCGCTCTCACTTAGTTCGAGCGCCAGAAACATCTCGAGTGAAATGGGTCGCTTTCTCCCCTTGTATAACAATCTACTATTTCATCTCTCCTGTTCGGAAAATAGCACTTTCCTGTATAGATAGCCGGGTGGAAAATAGCTTATCCATCCCTAGGGTGGAAAGTAATTTAGTTTTAATTGGCATGGTATAGAGTCGAGGCATGCAGTCAAAGCTTGGGTCAAAGGTAATTGTGTCACATCATAATTTATTAAAATAATAAACATTTTTGCTTAATACATTGAAAAACATGTTTATTATGATCGTTGATATAAAAAATATTAAATTGATTTAATCTATAATTAAAATATACATATTACTAATCTGTGATTACAATCAATTTAAATATTCGGCTTCCCGCCATAATACCTAGATGACACTTTTTTTTTATTTTACATGTCAGTGTCATTTTTTCTTTTTGAATTCTATGCCTACTTTTTTAAATTTTGACAATTATTATCTGTGGGGAAAATTCGATCGATATTTTTTACAAGGATTTTAATTATTTCGTATCGTCTGCTTTTTCGTACTGTTTTCATGTATTCGTGTCGTTATTCTTTATAATCATCTTAGATGTTTGGAGAACTGTAAATTAACTGTCTTTTTGTGCAAAAACTTGAGTTTTCCTTTCTCGCTGTACTACATAATACCTGACCATGACATCTACAACCACTATTGTTAATTTAATGTTTTTCCTCACAGTCGAAATGAAAAACAGTATGTTTAACTCGGGTGAAAGCACCATTTCACTCTCGAATTATTGGCGCTCTCACTTAGTTCGAGCGCCAGAAACATCTCGAGTGAAATGGGTCGCTTTCTCCCCTTGTATAACAATCTACTATTTTTTAATAGGTACTTAAACAAGAATTGCTCCTAGTTATTAATTACCTCATTACAAAGTGTAACAGGAAGGCATGAAAGCACCAATACAGACAGCCTTATGTCGAGTTTGGTTTCGTTTTCGGCGCCTTTGTGCTTTTGTGTCTTACTCTTATGTTATTCCCATTATCCCTGGCCTGAAAATACAGAATGAGTTAAACAGCCAGTACATACCCCAATCACGAACATTTGACGTATTCGTCACAAAATCGTAGCGAGTTTACGTCAGTCGGCAGCACGAAGCTCTCCCGTGTCATGTAGTAAGCTCGCAAGCATTACCGAAAATCTCGTCATACAAACGTAAATAGGGCACGACCAGAAACAAGTTAAACGATCTATTTAATTTAAATTATTGAAATATATTATGTTATTCGAGTGTCAAATTTATAGTTTGTTTTACTAGAGGTGCTATCAAATTCACATACAAATGATTACGTTATTATACGAATACTTTGACGAAAATTCGTGATACTAATCTACATAATCACCGTTATTGTAGGGAAATAAAAGTTTACTGTTATAATTTGAGACTTACCTTTTGTAATAATTATATTCGTGACATGACAGGCTGCAGCTTTGGTCTTTGTTGTAAGTAGGTAGGACTTATGAAACTTTATTTATATTACTAATTCTCGAGATTGAAAAAGTGTGGACTTGAATGCTGCCGTCCATAAGCTATAGTGCCGTTAACCAACAATTGGTCAAAATTGACTTTGTAATACTATCTGGATCAGAAAAAAATGCTGAATCTAACACTGTTACTCATATTTTTCTATCTTGCTTAGTTCCTGAGATACAAAAAATAAGAATGCCGTTAACTGCTTTGCCTTAGCGAAATCACAGAGCTAAAATGCAGTTACAACAAATTACTTAGCTAAAACGCGGCTAAGGGATTTTAACTTGTAATAGCACAGATAATTTTTAAAAATTACAACAGTATATTGCCGTTATTAAAAATTTATGTAAAATATTAGACAAAAACGCAGATAAAGTCCAATAGCGGCATTTAAGCGTTGTATTAGGTGTCTGTATTTATTAAAATAACAGTAGCGGGTAGACCATAAATGCTAATTAAATGTAACAGGCTACGTGATTTTTACACTTTACACGACTTAAATGCCGTTATCCTACATTCCTAAGCTATAATGCGGTTATGTGCAAAACGTTGAATTGGGTATTCATACATTGAAGAAGGAGCAGTCTGTGAACGGGACAAAGGGTGGGACGAATTCGTCTGTAAAGGCGTGGATCCAAGTTGATGGGTCATTTGCAGGTGGGTTTGTTGCGATAACTAACTGACGAAACTTTCTGAATTGTTTTTAAACTATAGTGGATAGCGTGAGTGGAGACATGCTTTCGCAAACCTTTCTCTAGTCTTTCTTTTTTTCTTAGAGAAAAGTCGTCTAACCTGTGCCGTTTTTTTGGTAAAGGTCGTAATTCTTCATGGATATATCTCTATTACTCCTTTTTTGCCTCCTTGCTTTTGCGAACAGTGTCTGTACCTTCAGCATTCCGGGGAGGATTTTTTCACAAATTATTTTGATTTTGCTACTAGAATCTGCTGACGAGTTTAAGACATCGACAGAATAGGAGTAAGCACAGAATGAGTTAGAAGTGTAAATGTTTGGTAGTGAGTTTAATCTTTCATCAACAAAGGTAGTAAACGAGGCCCAGTCCAGCTTTTTTAGAGAGTATTTCAAAAGTGGGATAGTGGAATACAAGAGTTACTCGGCGGGGATGGATCTGGGGCACCAAATGCTCTTTTAAGAAAGCAGTGATATTAAATTTGGGGGGCAGAGGGACATATCGACAGCAAAGGCTGTGTTTTAAAAAGAAGGTACTCATGTTGTTGGACTACCCTTGTCCAAAATACACAAATTTAGCAAACCCAAAAGATCTAAAAGAATTAAGCCAGGAGGATCCGGGAAGTAGCAACTCCCATAGGTGAGGTGTGCGGACGAATCATTCACCACAAATACTGAAGGAGGAACAGACAAAATGACAGAACTTTGGAACTCGTTTGGAAAGCAAGAAGAAGGGTAAGAAATATATACAGATAGAATATCAATGTATGAAGTTCTCACAGCCACGACATTCTTTATCTTGGCTATAATCAGGAAGAAAAAGTTGAGAGTAGGAAAGAGCGCGCCTTACTAGTAAGGTGCTACCAGCGCCTCTATCGTTTCTTTTGTCACGGAGGCATGGGTAACTTGAGACGTGAAAGCGTGATCCGAGAATTAGTCACGTCTCCGAGATAGCTACAACCAACAGAGAATATAAATGAGAAAAATCAGTTAATGTTTTTTTGTAGTAATGCTTTTGCAGTTCCGCTGAACTGCCAAATTCATTTTGGCTCAATTGCGAAGAGAAATATTAAGAAAATTGACAGAGTTTTCAGCACCGTCTGACGGTAGCCTGCCACTCTGAACGGAGACAACAAGAAGAATAAAGCTTATTAGAAAGAAGGATAATCACGTGGGGCAGGTAGAGGGGAGTTAGGTTGCGGGATGGGGCAGAAGACAGTTGTAATAAATGGTACTGAAAATCGGTTGTTTTAATTTTACGTAACGGGCTATTTTATTTGAACTGAAATCTTATTTAAAACATGTACAATCAGCAACAAAATGAGAATTTTAAGTTTTTTTTTAACGCTACCCATACTTTTAGTAAGGAGCTATATCCCGATAACTAGCGAAAATTGCTGAACTGATAATGAAGCCGGTGAAGTAGGTGTACGAAATTTGCACAGCTCTTAGCCTTCTGGGAGAGCCTGGGATGGTTGGAATAGATTTGTGGAGGAACACACGCACAATGGCTCAATTGAGCGGCTAAGTGCGAAAAACGCCCAGCAAAACTAATTAACTAACTAGTCAACCAAATAAGGCAGATACGTACCAAAAGTTTTCACTAATACATTATTTTGAAAAAGAGCGTGATAAAGATACTGCAAAATATTTGAAATTTTCCTACCAGCAGAAGAAGCTTATTTATTGACAAACTGTTAAATGATAGCATTAAAAGGAAACGGTCGACGCGCCATACATTGCTTGCCCCAAAAGTAAAAATCCATGCGTCACGACCAAAACTAATTTTATGGGTTCGTTTCTTCGCCTTTTAAAATAATATAAAGTAATATAAGCCGTAAATAGCGGGGTTTTCACATAAAACGAAATAAAATGTGTGGGGTCAATCTCTTGCACAGGTCTTTCTAGATCATAGCGCCATCTGTGTCGAAAACCCGCAATCTAGGCCACCAAAACTCAAACATAGAAAACTGCCCCGCTAGGGTGCGTGACGCGTGAAAATTACGATGACGCAAACAATAGCCAACGAAAAGAAGTTCCTTGTCACAGTTTTTTTTCAAGTTTTAGGAAGAGGTTGGTAGGTTTAAAGGTTAGTACCCATGGGAGGCAAACGTCATCTTCCTTCTTAAAATAGCGATTGCGAGCGCTTACTTATTTAACTAACTGCCACATGACACAGTATGACACAATATGCCATTTCGTTAAGCGGTCGTCAGTTTGCTTATAAGTGCTCGAAACCGCTATTTTCTGCCAAACAACAATTGTTGGGGAAAGGAAATTGTATTCAATAGTTGTCCTATTTTTTTTGTAGATTTATATGCCGCTAGATAAAAGCAAAGTAAATTAACAATATTGTATTAAAAATTCAATATATTTTTTGCAAAATGATATAGTCAAGTCTCTTAATGCTTTTCTTTAATCAAACATTAAACGACTCTGGGGCAATTTACGACCGTGTCCTTTGATTGTTATCAGAAAAGTACATTATTAGACTACTTGAATGCTAAAAATTGTGACCTATTACCGCCCACCAGCTTGGCACGTTACATAAAATACGGTGTGTATTACTCAGGTTCAAGACGGTGTTTTGTTTGCCGTTCAGCTAATATAATTTATAGGTCCACTAAATTTAGGAATTAAAATAAATAGTCGTTTGTAATTGATTTCAACACGACATGAAAAAGGAAAAGATTTAATTTTGTATTGTCTTTTATAAGAATCTGCGTAAGTATTTTCGTAACGCTGTAAGAAACATTTATTGATTATTGCCAGTTACTTTTCTTTTGTTGTAAGGAATAGCAAAAAATGAAAAATCTGCTAAAATTACGAAATTATGATAAAAAGTCATTTGAATTGATTGCCACGAGGCACAAAAATGCAAATATATATATTTTTTTTATTTAAATTTCGATTTTCTATACTAAAAATGGTTTTATTATTTTTGTCATAAATACATTTTTCTGTATTTTCTAGATTTTCAAGTAACTTATGCCTAGCTTAAATGCCGTTATGGTTAAAGGTTTTGTTTTTAGCTGCATTTTAGTCTTGTATTATACACGAATCTAATGGGCGTACCAAAGACTGCATAATTTACGCGCTAATACGAGACTAAAATGACGTTAACTGACATTAGCTGCATTATAGGCAAGTAATGTCTTGTCAAAAAATAAAAAAGTATTACCGAGGTAAAACGCCGTTACACTATTTAACGGCATTAACGTTTAGTAGAATGATTAGTTAGAAACTCGTTTTACAAATTTATCAAAATTATTCAAGATCCAACACTTAAATGCCGTTAAGGTAGCTGTAGCGGCGTTTAAGTTGTGTTTATTATGAATTATTTGTTATTTGATACTAAACTAAAACGATAAAATTAGAATATTTCGGAACCTATAATACGTAGCGTTGTGTGAGTGTTTGTGTTCTATAGTTCTTATAAAAACCTATCTGATGGTATATTAAAGTTACAAATTACTCATTTACTTTTGAAACAGCGATTTTTTTTCCGTTTCCCACCTTTAAACCCGTTTTTCTCGAAATGTGGTTTTTGCACTTAACGGCATTATAGTTTGTGGACGGCAGAATGATAACTCAATAATTTAATTATTTCTTAATTGAGTCCTGAATGACTTCAACGGATTATTTTTAATTCTCATACATTATTTTCAGAGAATAAATTATTTTCAAAATGTATTTACCTGTATTTATTTATATCAATAACGTGTAACTCTTTTGTTACAGGTAATTACCATCACACCATCTAGAGGTATGGGTCTCCAAAGTGTATTTTTTTTTAATTTTCTTTCATAGCTACCGAAAGTATACCAAAATATCTTAAGATCTTTTTGTAACATAATCTTGAACATCCAAATGGACTGGCCTCTCTCCTTTACACATCCTTAGCCAGAATACGGTGTTATTGTTATTCTATCTGTGAGGTGTGGCAGCTGTTTTTGTTTGTTCGTCATCGTAATTTATTTGGCTTTTTTGTGCGTTGACGTTGCCTATAATCTCTCCCCGTCAGTCGTCGAAGAAGTCCGTGACATGTTTGGAGAGTTGAGTATTATTTTGTCCGCTTTTTTGGGTAAATAAGTTATGCTGCAGTATTTTGGTCTTTTGATTTGAGAAATTTTGATGCTGTGTAGTAAAACAAAATGTTTTGTTTATTGTTTCATAGTGTCATGATTTTTAATTAAAAATGTAATATTTGTCATATTTTTGAATAGTAGTAGTTATTTTTATTTAATACTAGCTTTTGCCCGCGACTTCGTCCGCGTGGAATAGTGACTTCTTTCTCCCGTTTTTTACACATTTTCCACTATATCTTTGCTCCTATTGGTCGTAGCGTGATGTTATATAGCCTATAGCCTTCCTCGATAACTGGACTATCCAACACAAAAAGAATTATTCAATTCGAACCAGTAGTTTCGGAGATTAGCGCGTTCAAACAAACAAACAAACAAACAAACTCTTCAGCTTTATAATATTAGTATAGATTGGCAACACTGCTCAGCCCCGCCAGGCGTAGTGGGGTTGAGTGGTGGGGGCCGAATCAACGGAGCGATGGAAGCGGGATGCTCTGGCAGTTCTCGTCCGATCATCGCGAAGTGAAGTGTTGTCCGTTATTTAGCGAAGAACTGACCTTACTTGTAGCGACAATGATTATTGTGAAATTATTGAATAAAGGTTTGTTATTACTACGACTGGAGTTTTCTTGAAAATAGCGTAGATTGTTATAATTTGAATTCGTAGGAGACAAATGGTCTATTTTGCTTTCTATTATCACAATTTTAAATTTAACACTTACATATTCTACTCATTAATGAAATAATACAAATATGATAAAAGAAGGTTTTTATTGAAGATTACTTTGCTAACAGCATTGTCGGTTTCTAGATGTATATGTAATAAACTGGTTAAAAAAAAAGATTAACACCGGACAAAAACTCAGCACATTTAAAAGTGCTTGCGCAAAAAAAAACATCGTATCCTCTATAATATTGAAAGACGTCTCATTATAGCGATCATAAGAAAAAGTTAATAAACTTCCTTCAGATTTAAAAGCTAGAACGAATCGTTTCTATCTCACGTCAAATCACTGAATATACATCAATGAGTCCGCTCCATAACTTTTGTATTATTTAATGTCGGCTACCGGTTTTTAGCCCAAGATTGACGGCTGTCGGCTTCGCTTACAAGTATGCAATTTTAATTTTGTCTGCATCTTCGCTCTTAATGCAACTTACTAAAGTTTTCTTTACATTAAATTTAAAGACATCATAAGTTTGTACGAAGACATTCACAGCGGCGCCGGCCGCCACGGCTGTATCTCAAATATCATTCAGTTATTCATTACGGCTTTCTATACAGTTTTAATCATAATCAGAGTGGTTATTAGAATGACGTTAGTTGATTTCTGTAGTCAAAGATTATGACTCGTTAAAATACGGATGTATTTTTGTCGATTAATTCGTAGTTTTATTGCGTGAAACTCTTTTAATGCAATAATCAAATAATGTATTAATGTATTAGTAGGCATTTTACGTAATATACCTATCGTATGTCAAAACGAGTCTGATTTACGACGTTGTTATGAACATTCAGTTTCTGTTATATTTATGTGTACCTACACAACTAATACTTACATTTCAAAAGTTTTATCAGAGCAAATAGTGTTATCTGAAAATGCTTACACATGTTTATTTTAGTTTTAAAACTGACATTATACCATTGCTTTAAGACGTATACTTAGGTAGGTACATTCAAACTTATTTTTCTTATTTTTTTGTCTTATTTTTCTCACTTTTTAGAGTGGTAATTTTAGTCATAAACTTCTATAACAAAGATAATTAAATTTCTAAAATCCTTGATAGTGATAAAATATAATAACTCGCCAATTCAACAGCAGTAAAGGCCGATGGTGATGAAGATTGTATAAATGATAATTATTATATTTACAGCGTAAGAATTTCTAAATTGGTAATTAAGAGATAATCACCGGTTATAATCTACACTTAACCTAAAAAAACTTTACGAGCCTCACATAAATCAGTGAACACTGAGAATATTTTATAAACAAAAGAAAATTGCTCAAGACGAAATTCAAGGCTTTGACTCGTTGAATTTATTAAGTGAATTACTCAAAGACAATGAGGGATATTTAGAAGCGGCGAAGACAAATTGTCCGAGGTATTGTGTAGATAAACAAGCTATGTTGGGGAAAAATGAGGGGGTTGCGATTGAGAAGATTCAAGCGTTTTTAACTTGGAGTGTGATTATTCTGACTGAAGTTTTTACTCCTAGAAAAAAATATATAAGTAATTGAGTTTATGACACCGCTCTGGATGTAATTTCAAAGTCTGAAAGCATTTGTTATTTTAAAGACAATGCAAAAATCACTATTCTAATGGTTCATAAGCCTATTTCCGTTAAGACCTCCTACGTTTCATAACTTGGGTCGACCGTTCAAACGCCATTCAGAGACCGATCCCTCATACTTGATGGATTGTAATGAATAGCACTTTTATGCACTCCCGAGGTGAAACCAACTGAAGGGGATTGATTGCGCGCATACTCCGCTGAACAAACTTGCCTTTAATTGGGACCGATAAATTGTTTCGCAAACGATTCGGTAGGAGTGTACTCGTATTTATCTCGTTGATAACGTCTGTGGAGATTTAAATTACTTTCTCGGTATACTGTTCTTTAGGGGTGGTGACGTAAATACTTAATTTTGTGTAAATAATGATGATATGAAGTCTGTTATTTACTTAAGTGTCATTGAAGAATATTTGGCATTAGTAACACAAACAGTAACCATTACATAAAAATTGTATATTTAATTGTTTTAAACGAAGAATGAATAAAAAAACCAAACACTTGATGGATCTATCGTAGTCGTAATTTACGATACACTCATCTACAATTATGTAGGTAAATTGAAAGGTGTATATTTTAATGGAACAGCACAACCCCTTTTCAATTAAATTAGAACACATAAAGAACGTGATGTTAATAACATACATGAAGATATCTAAAATACTGCCTTTATGGTCGTAAATAATCCAGTCTAATGAAAATCGTTAAACCATTGGCGAGCGAGGCTCGCGAACATGATTAATACTTAGCAAAAACAACGTCCATACAATTACTTACTTATTCAATAGAAAAACCAATCAAGTGATGTGAAGAAATGAGTGGAAGGGTTCCGATGTAATTTAAAAACAAGCCACTAAGCTCTTCTATACCTTTCTGAATACCAAATACATGTATACAAAATGTACGGAACTACAAAAACGTAGTTTTATTTACATTCGACAGTTACAATAGAGTTTGAAGCTTTTGTGAACGAACAAAAGGAGATAGCTCGAGCTGAAACAAACGTGGCTAATTATTCATCATTAGAAGCAATCGCTACAAGCCTACAAATGATGTATGGCTACGCCACGTCATTTATCAAGTCTTTGTTACAGCCGACAAGGATGTTAGAGGTTCCTTCTATTATGTTATGATTTACTATATTTGAATCTCGCTATCTCTGTTACTCATGCCTGCATGACTTTACAGGTAAAAGGAACGACTATATCTGAAAAGACACCCAAATGTTGCAGAATAGGGTCTTTATTTTAAGAAGGACGCATGATTAATGTGGTCGATAGTAATTAATGTGTAGAAATTTGGGACGAGTGGTGAGGTCTTTAATTGAATTGATGTTTGATTGTTCGGAAACATACCGACAGAAAGTTGAAATTGATTGCATTACTTTTAGCTTAGCATTTTTATATCACATAAAACGATTTGATCAAAGCCTGGAGTCTCTTCAATTCTTAAATATATTATTATTAGTATTTTTTGGAAAATGCAAGTAACTTAAATTGTTGCCATCAATTATGTCACTACCGTAAGGAATGTTTAAGGCATAAAGTCTGTCAATCAGAATTTTGTTTGTAAAACAAAATAAATAAACAAATTCCGAGATGTGATGATTAGAACAAAAGGCATTAAATTATATGTATACGGAATTCATAAAAGTGATAGAGACATTTCTGCCAACATAATGAAGAACAAAAAACAAGTTCCAAAACAAATATTCACCTACCAGCTGTCATCTTATTCCATATACGGACACAACTAGTTAAAACGATTTATAACAAAAACTAACAAAACAGCCTGTTACACGTTACCCTCATCAAGAGCTGTCCAATTAATTGACAGTAACAACTGACACGTATGTCAGGTGCTTTGGGTTTAAAATAAAATTAATTATACAATCAATCAGACGACATGTCATGGCCGAAAGGTGTTGCTTTTCGCGCGGCAAAATGCCAATCAACGAACAAAATGCTCACCCAACCGTCGCGACCAAGCTGTCTTGATAAGGGCCTGTTACAGAAAGCCGTGCTTTACCAATCAGGACTTTATCTTTAGAGGATTAGAGGACTTTGTTGTAGGAAGCGAGGAAGTCAGATAGAACTTTGTTGCAGTCAACCGCTGTCAGTAGTTTAACAACCCGATTCGCCACACTTTAATCGAGTGAGGTCGCTCAATAAACTGAATCCGTTCAAGGTGAGTACGTCATGGGGCAGTGCGATTACTTACACCAAGTGATAGCAATGTCATTGAAATCTATGTGAGTAACTGCTGCATTGCACTACCAAGTCAATTCTCATCAAGTTTTCGTTTTCTTTTTTCATTGGGGACAAACGAGAGTTTGTAGTATGTCATTAAATAAACGATATCCGAACAACCCCTACGATTTGCATATTTTCTTCATTTACTGTTGGACTACAGTAGTCATTCAGTAGTGCTATTGAGACACCTGTGCTTAAAGTCAGCAGCATTGAAAGGTGACTCCCGCTGACAGAATAGCGAGGTATATCAATTGTTATCTCTTAGTACAACTGATGCACAACTCAGTAACGACTCAATTAGCGGAATTAAGGCTCAGATCATATTTGCCAGGGCTGTCAAATGATGATATATGCTTATTTCAGAGCTGTCAAACAAAACATGATGTTGATGACGTTACTCAAAGTTTGCTATGTGACAGAAATCGCGATACGTAATCGTCTTACGGGTCGAAAGCCGCTCTTGTAAGAAGATTTTTTTATGTCCCTGTCATTTCACGCGTCCGACGTTAATTCGCACATTTCTTGTCTTTTACTGTGAGCGTTTTAATTTTCTCCATCGGAAATCTGCCTGGATTTATGTTCGCGCATGTTTAATGTCAGGCGTCGTTAAATTTACGACATCGAAAGAAAAAGCGAATTGAGAAATAAAACTGTTCTCGTATTTAAAGCGGCGTTATATATTATTTTTATTCGTAACGTTTATGACGTTAAAATTTATGGACGATTCGGGTTTTTTGGATGCAAAAATTATTTTAATGTTCGAAACTTATTTTAACTATGTGTAATTTGATACAAATAATAAGTTTTAAGGTTAAAGATTTGCATAATGTATAATAATTGATGTGCTTTCATATTCTATTAAATTTCACTTCACTTTAGAAAAGTTTGAGATTAACAAACAGGTGTTTGATTTTATTGATAAATAAAACATCTATTTACATACTTAATCCCGTTAATACCTATGTTTATGCACATATTTTAACTAGTCAATATTTATATAAAATATTTTTTTCAATAGAAAACTCAGCATATTTTGGTTGTTGAATTTTGATGATTTAAAAAAAAGTTCTGTGTTTTTATTTCTGCCCTTTATTTTGAATTCTTGCTGACAAAAAACACCTATTCTTACCGCCGACCTATTTTGAAACCTAATCTTTGGAACCCGTTCCATATAAATCCCATTTAACCATCGGCTTCTTTGTCGTCGTCCGATTCGCTGTGGTATCGGGCGATCTGAATCGATTTACAATCGATTTACACTAGTTAGACATCAAGGAGACGCCGCCGCTTCTTATCGACCAATTTGTTATCGATACGCGCGGAAACAATCGATGTTCTAATCGAAACAGTTTTTAGGAGCATTTGTTTTGGATTCGATACGGTTTTTAGATCAGGGTAATAGATTTTTTGGACTGTTTAGTTCAAGTGATGGCTTTTAACCATTCTGTTCTCATTTTTTAAAAATATATGATGCAAGTATCGTCAACTTCAACGGATCAAAAACATGCGTCAGACAAGCTATTTCTAAGTGGGAACAACATTTAGGTATGTGTGAATAAAAATTTCTAGAAAAATGTCCACATGGCCATTTACTATGAAATGTACTAGGAAATTATAAATAAAACGCATTCAAGTTACTGTCGTGATGAAAAAGTAATGTATGATTTAGTATCAATAAATCTATCATCGTGCTCAAATTAATGTTTTCAATATTTCCGTTGTCATTTACTGAGAAGTAAAAGGAATGAGATGAATATGAATGAATTGCAATTTCAATAAATTTTCGATGTGTTATGTAAGCTTTAGGATGCATTACGTAAGTTATTATAATATTAATTGACTTTAATGTAGCCTCTACTCATAACTACAGGATTACGCAAACCAACCAAAGTAAATCGTCGAGATAGTGCACAATAGTGAAATCAATTTAATCCGTATCTAAGTTTCCATCTATTGAATTATTGTGAAGTTGTAATTTATATTTGTAGAACTTCATGCGTGGGTTCTGACTACTGTTTACTTAGAAAACTAATGTTTTAAGAATTGCCTAGAATATTACTAAGTATTTGTTTTAAAATATAAGCGTAGGAGAACAGAGAGATTATTACGATCTAGGTGAAGGTAGTACAATCATTTGGTTTTACGATAGTTTCAAAGAGTTTGCAAATTCGAGCGTATTGTTTGTATGGAAAAATATATTCCTATCTGAACGCAATGGTTTAATGATTCTGCTTTTTTTGTTACTACAAAAATCACTTTTATATTTTAGCTTACATAACAAATATTAGCATTTTTCTTTTATTGTTTTTCTTTAAATTTACTCTCTTTCTCATAATACATTTATGACATATCTTGGCATAGATGAATGTGATCGTTATGTCCCGTTTAGTCAACTTTCTATCTAAACTGCTTTTAATTAAATGCCAAAGAAATAAATAAATCCCAGCCAATAGTAGACACATAAATTTTTCATTTTACCTTTTCTCACTTTTAAATAATAACTGCATTGATAACTCTCCTGTGCGAAGCTTCATGATTCTTATCATTTATTTTAATGAAAGTGACAAGGTGTGACAATTAGATACTGAGAATACTGGTAGACTTAAATATTATTCAGAAAAAAAGTTTTAGTAGTAGGTAATAGTTTCAAAAAAAAACATTCTACAAACAAACACACAACTTGGTTTGCACAACTACCGTGCATCTAAATTAAACGTTGATTGTGCAAATTGCTATTTCATTTGTAACGGCTAATTAGCAGGCGATGTAGATGGATAATCAATCATTATGAACTGCATAATTGTTAATTTGTTTTGTTTAGGAACAAAGTGTATTTCGTTCTGTTCTGATTGTGATGAGTGGAGTTACGTGGTGTTCTGCTTGATTTTGTGTTTATGGCGTGAAGTGCCTGAATGTGAACTTATCTACAATGTCATGTCAATTTTAAACGGCAAATTAATTAGGTACACAAGTGGAATGGATCTGTGCGTGTGCACGCGTATGTTTTGGCTCCAGTCAACTCCTTTGCTACTCAACATGTTTTTTTGGTAAAGTTATTCCTAAAAAATAAAAATCGCTGAGTTAATTGCACGAAATTCGTATAAATAATTTTAAAATAAATTAAAACTTCCTTTCACATTGTGTTACTTTTTCTATTATACCTACTCATCTAAAGTCTTTTCATAGCTTCTGTTAATGGAGGCTTATATATAATTAATATAAAGATAGAAAAAAATAATTAAAATAAAGTACATTTCTTTACATTATCCTTGAAATATCCATATTAATTACTTACGTAACCGATACTAAAGCCCAGTTCATTAACCACATCGGTCTCAATCTACGGCGGAGCACAAATTAAACCGTCAAAGCGTGTAATCCGAGCGAGCGGCGGCCGACGGCTGTCAGCCGACCTGTCAGGTGACCTGTCAAACGACCTGTCAAAATTACCAGGCATGGCCGCGCCACCTCGCGGACCGCTTGTTTCGCCTTTCGGGTTCTGAGGTGAGATGGTAGAACCTCGCGTCTAAATTTTTGGGTTAAAAGTGTTCATCTAATACCTTAGGCCAGTTTTTATTTTATTTAACAGTGGCTCTTTAAAATTTGTCATCGTTGAGCTAATAGTTAACTTAAAAAAGCTACAAGGTTTGCTCTCAAAGTGTCTGCTACGCCAGTTTAGATCAAGTTTCTACTAAGTTCCGTACTTTGTCTATGTTTACCAACTTCGTCGTTTGGATCCCTATTCGGTGAATTTTTTAGTTTTTCTTTATTCATGTATAAATCCGTACAAAGCACTTTTGTTGGCACGGAATCCCGTTAACATATTATTTATACTCTTTATTTTCTTAGTCAAACAACCACGAAATCCGTGAAACTGGATTCTATGAGATTTTATCTCGTCACTTTATAGTTTGTCTACCGTCCGTGACCTTACGTGTGGTCATGCGCATCTACCTTTTAACGTTCTTAACTTAAAGTGATAAAGTTGAATATTCATGGTGCATTAAATATGTCGCGCTTGACTGTACAGTAAGTTTTTGTCACGTCACGACTTTTCAACGTGTGAACATAAATGCGCTCTAATTGTAGGTGCTTACAAACATGGCTTCACTGACATTACTGCCAAAGCTAGTTAAAAGCAAACATCTCATCAATTTATTTTAAAAAAATTGTTAAGAATAATATACATATAGGTTATTGAATTAAAAACAATTAATTAAACAATTTACAATATTTTTTTCAATGAATTTATTGCGTATAAACAAATGCGATTGACATTTCAGTCTCATAATCTTAAGTTCCAAATCCTTTAGGGTGTTGCACTTAAACTATTTATTCGCACACATTATTTAACTTTATTAATTATTTATTCATTTTTTATTTTTTTTTATTTGTGACGTCTTGTGAAGAATATGGTTGTTTTCTTTGACACATGGTGCCATATAATTAAAAGAAAAAGAATTTACAATGCGCATAATTGCGTTTTGTTGTCTGCATACTTTCTTCACTTGAAACCGTTTTTTGCCACCACCCGCTATTCCAGTTTCTCTCAACCAACTGCGAGAAGTAATAAAAATGCAGATGTGTAGAATGAACGACTTTTAATTTTATAATTACACTAACAAGTGTAATTATGAGTAAACAACCTTTACAATTAGTAGTCAATACGATTATGGTAATTGGGAAACGCAGTGCTGCGATTTATTTTTGTCACGCAACTGTAAAATAAATATTTGATAATATCTACGTTTGCTTAAAAAATATAGTGACATAGTGACATTCAAATTGATAAACAATAACGTTTTATGAACATAACGCTTTTAAAAAAATATTTTTCAATTTGGTATGGAATCTATTGACTTTTCTCCGTGAGGCTTATTTGTAAGACCTGAAACTTCATTTATATCGCCTCTACTTTCGCTTACTATATTACACTATTAAGGTAACATTGGCATTATACTTTTTTATTACTATTTTAAACTATGGGGGCAACGCAGTGACATAATCCGCAGAGTAATTACGTAAATAAAAGTTACGTAATTAAACATATTAAGTTTGTAGTGCAGTAGAATAACTTATAAGTTTGATAAAAAAGGAAGGCAAAGGAGAAGTTATTTCGATCAAGTGAAGAAAAAAGTCAATTTCATTATCAAGAGGAAGACAAACACAAGAAAGTAAAAGGCGATTTCTCCACCAACAAGAGCTAAGCTCTTAAGTATAAGAAGAAGTATGATAAAAAAGTGAGTCAAAGTGAAAACAGCTCGCACTTATTTTAGAACATTTAAAACATTGTCATGAAATATTTAAATGCGACAGCAATCTTTACGTAATAGTGTTGCGGCCGCGATCTGTCAGGTTAACTGTCGCGCGTTGTGTCAGTGACAAGTTGACAGCTGTCATGGCGCTTGTGTGAGGGACGTATTTGCATATCAGTCCGTTTTGTTTTAAATCTTTGTAAGTTTTGAATAGGGAGTTCAAACTCTAAGGCTTAGGATTGTAAATTGACATGGATTTGTGTTCTGTTTAAGTTATATTTTAAAAATTCACAAGTGGTCATGCCATCGTAACAAACTTTAATAGGCGATTGATAAATAAAAAATAAGACTTCTATTAAGGGTTATTTCCTAAATTAGTAATACAAGAAACGATTCTTATACAAAATAAGAATAGAATAATATACAACCTATATGGAAGACTTCATCGAATTTGCATCAGCTTCCTCGCACGCATTTAGTCCAACCAAGTGCTATATTTTTACAAGGAAAATACCTTCCAATTGTAAAACGAATTAGTGCAAGCTCACACTCGTTGCTGAGCTGTCAAAACCAATCCCCGACAAGTGAACTAACAAGGCAATTTTTGGCTCCCACCGGCCGACGCCTGTCACCGTTGTCACGTCACGCATCACATAAGGGATGTGGAGTTGCGTCGATGATTTTTTGTGAGATCGCGTGACACTGGTCTGGTTTGATGTCAATAGAAAGTAAATATCTTATGACGTTGCCATTGATCCTTGACTAATGCGGTGGTGATCCTTTTTATAGGGTTTTTATAAAAATGGTCACGTTTATGATCTTCTGGAGTTCACCTTTTAATTGACCAACAAGCCTTTTGTTAAGGCAATACCTTTAATGTAAGGTTTCTTTGTGAATAGAAATGAATAAATGTAAGAACATAAAATGCTTTTAAGTCACATCACAGCACCGTTACACCGGCCTGGATTGGGAATTAATTATTTTTTAAATGTCAGATAGTCACGCTATGTCAATCATGCTCATGTCGGTTTAGCCTACTGTATATTTGTTTCACCGAAGCATCTAAATTCACAATCCTTTGAAAATTTCGAATGGTATGCTAACTCATAATATTTTTAATAACTGAGATTCACATCTGACTTTGTTTGTCAGTAAATGTCATGCTTTATCACATTTCTAAAGCATAAATGTGACCGAAAATTGTTGTTTTAAGTTTCTATCGGTAGGAAAATCTCACACACATGCAATTATCGACATAAAATTGCACATCCCTACGCCGATTGACGTGACTCAAAGTGACAGCGGCTGTCACAGTGACACGGCACGTCACGCCACACTCACGAACGGGTGTGAATTATTAACGTGGGTGGCGATCGGCATTAAAGTAATGTGGCGCCAAACACGGTGCGTTATTGTTCTTTATGGTCTGTGGGTAATTAAAATGATTACGGTATACCCTTTGTGAATTTTGATGGGGCGATGTTTTGGTAGATAGAGCAAGGCGGCTTTTAGAGTTATGGAGTTTTGTAATTTGACCGACTTTGGTCATCTTTTTGGGGACAGAAATAGAGTTGTTATGAGTGAGTGCTATAAAAGGGTATTTTTTTATAATAAAAAAACTGAAATTGCCGTTTAAAGCAAACTAATATTCCATAGAAGTTAGACACTAATACCACATTAAATTTTGAAAATTTCATTGACCACCTACTTATGACATTCAGAACGTTATGCAAATGCTAAATAAAACTTAATTAATATTTACGAGGCTATTTTGTTATGTATCAATGTGACAGTTATTGATTATGTATCAATTGCTTTTTTTAATGCTTGTCTGTTCAAATTCTCTTTATCTGCTTTATGGTCAGTAGGATTTATCTAGAACATTTTGCGTTATTTTTTTTAAATCTTACACAAATATTTATTAAAAAGGAGTAGCAAACATATTTTCAATGCGAGTTTATGCTTAGGCCTAGCGCACTTACTTAAAAGGTACCGAGTGGTATAGGCGCCCGGATAGCGTAAGACACGGGGTTCGATTCCTCGTCTGTCACAGAGTCACGGTTGCTTTTTACAAGTGCAATTTGTATTATTAAGTTTGTATAGTTATAAAACACTATAAAAACAAAAATCAACTACTTAAAAGGTTTAAAGTAAAGTGTGACACCATCCAATACTATAATAATTATTACTTAAATAAAAGAAGCTCTTCCTTCATATTTTTAAATACGCATCTTTTATTTATTTATTTTATATTTATGCACAGACAAAAGAAAACACAAATGGCGGACTTAATGCTAAAAGCATTCTCTACCAGTCAACCATTGGTTGAGGCAGAAAAGATTTTATTGGTTTTAGTGGTACCTATTAAGCTGTAGGTCGCCGATTGAGGTCCCTGGCTCCTAATCACTTTTCAACGTTGCGCAGACGATTGAAGAACAGGCGTCACTTCAAAAAGAAAGACGATGCGAGGTAAATGCTATTTTGGGTCTTATGGTGGTTAGGCAGTGGTGACCTCGATTGTCCTGCCTTCGTCTCTGAGATTTAATTGACCATGTAGTAGGCCCTGCTACGCGTCCATTCACTCGCACACAGGTTTAGCGCAAGAAAGAGAAGGTAAAAAACTAGTATCCCTTCCTCCTTCCTGCGCCTCACAGCACTGCCAGCCGCCTGTCGCTCATTCGTGTCCGTGCGCGCGCGCCGTTCCGACGCACGCAGTAACCACAGCAAAAAAGAAAAAACCGTTAAGTTTTTTATTTCGTGCTAAACGAAAGTTACCTTATTGTGATATTCATTTATTGAAAAAGTAAACTGAAGTTAAACGCATAACCCAGCGTGGCTGCTACATGCATGCTTTACGCTTCGCGGCCGAGCTATTACGAGATACTAGCCAGTCCGCATTTTAACGCTCCGAATCAATACGCGATATTGATCTGTAGCAATTTTTTGGCCGAGCTGGCACGTGATGCCAGCCAGTCCTAATTATCTTGAATCGAGACGTATGGTATGCGTTGCTTTCAATAAACCTACCCTTATTTTCATTGCGTTTCGACAAATGAAAAAAGTGAACTAATTGGGCCACAAAGGCATTTCATTAAAAATGTTAAGCAGCGCTGACGACGCGCCATCAGGGCCTCTCAGTGTGAAGCGTTCCTCGCCCACACTCATCAAGCCCCAACAGGCATCAAAGTGTGTCCTGCCTGTGCCTACACGACGCCATGCGCCGTGAATTGCTTGTTTGTTACGGTGAACTACCGTCCAACAATCCTAGCGCTTCAACGTCTCGCGCTCGAAATCAGAATCCGACCAAATAAAGGTAAGGTCTTTTTTCATTAAAACTAGCTAAGCTTGAAGCCGTACTACGTGTTACGGGCTACCGTATTCCATTCGTGGTAAAACCACGACCGAACACTTGACTCAGTCAATCTTTTGACATAGATTGGAATTGCGTATAATGTGAGCTTTTACACTTACAAACAAAATGAGCACTATATATGTTTTACTAAGTACTTTTTTGTAAGCACCGAAAAACAATAGTGGCAGCAGATTTATTTCAAATCTAATAAATTTATATTTATTTTGTACATTTTTACCTGAAATTGTAAAAATGAAAGACTTAAGAACAATACGAGTATAACTGCCTAGACTGATAAACATAAGTACGTATAGTGCCACCTGCGATGCGGTGCACACTCCTTATTTTTTCCCCAAAGCTCTAAAAACGGTACTATATACATCGATACTACATATACTACCTCACAATATTATGGTCCTATGTCTGCAATTGATTACAACTCTTTTTATTTATTTCTGGCTAATGGCTATAAAAACATAACATCGCTTATTAAATGAAATATTTAACATTACTTAAATATCGAAGTTTACGGATTGTTTATAAAGAAGACAATTATTATTTTTTAAGTAAGCAAGTTCATTACATTTCTGATTTCTACTCAATGCATATGGTTGGGTCCATATAAAAATTATGTAAAACTGATTTTATTTATAGCTCACAATTTAAATAGCTATGCTAATAATATTGAGTTTTGCTCATTAACTGGCATTTGTATGATTCTGAATGGTGTAATATTTACAGTAGGTACTTATTCAGTCTTAAAATACAACTAAGATTTGTTTCACTCCTCAGTTAATAATTCGGTACAGCTCAGATTTTATTAACCGACGTAACAACAACCAGCTGGAAAGCGTAATGTGTTTTTGGTTTATACCAATGAGTTTTCTTGTTAAATTGCGAAATCAATATAGCCGTCGTTATATTCGATTTAAATAGGTAGACGGTAATTAATTGTTTTAGATGCTATTTTATTTTTCGAAAAATATGGTGTGATATGCACTAAACTTTTCATGTATGCTTCTTAGATTAAATCGTCGCAAAGTTCGGTACTTAATGTGGAGTCTGAAAAACTAAATAAAGATCTGTGTCCATTATCTTCAGAAAAGGCGATGCCTGAGCCACCGCCAACAAAAAATTGTGACAACCATAGGTCAACTTGAATTGACTTTAGTTTTTTATGGGCTTGTTCTTTTTCTCACCATCTACCACCACAAACACTACCGAAGAATAATTCAAACATAGAATGTCCTATTGTTTGAAGTACTATTATTATTCTTTGTATTTTTTGGCTATATTTATTCCATTATTTACACACCTACGTTAAAGGTTGGATAAATAAAAGACATGGTCATGATTGTACAAATTACAAAAATCGATCTTTTTAAAACAAAAGGCAGCAACGCAGCATCAAACCTAAATTGTACTACAAGCATCTAATTTGAGTTATTGGAAATATAAACTATGCATATTTTTCCCACTATATTCTGTGATTTAAGAATTAACTTTATCGAGTAAATATCTTCTCTCATCATCAGTTTTTTTTCCAACTAATCACATACACCCACTCCACAACCATCTCCCCAGCAAAGCCACTATGATATTAGGAAACCATTCATATGGAAACATTGCGGCATTAACTATAAAACAGATTATTTTATTTTATGAATTGTATCGTTTAATTGATGTTTAAAAGTATTGAATATACTATGTTAAATAAATTTTCAACGGAAATCTTGTCTTAATATTCACCAATTACTTAGGTATGGTGAAACAATTGCCGACCACAAAATAATAACCAATCATGGTCTGCCAAGTTTTAACATATTTGTTGCAAATGTTATTTTATTACGCTCGTTCTTATACTCTTGCGCCGTAAGACGTCGAGTAGTTCGACGATTTATTTATTAAACCTGAAGGTAATTTATTTATTACAAAGAATAATGCTTGAATCTTTTTTTTATCATTTATATTTGAGGGTGTTTTAATATGTATGAAACCAGTGTTCTCTGGTGACATCGATCTATGACATACTTGTTGTAACACGACATATTCATTTACTTTTGGACTTCTTATCACAATAGGTATCCTAATTTTGAATCATCATAAGATTTATTTTACACTGCTCATAATATTGAAACAAGTCTCATCTGAAGCCAAGTAAGACACAAATACATTGGCGGCACAATAATTGCGGAAATGCACATTGCCATTACCCCCAAAAAAGAAGAATAAGTCACAAATATTTGTCAAACTCATAAAAAATATAAATTTATATAAAAAAAGTATCTCATCAAAACCAAATTGATAAGATGGGATCGCAATTTTTTTTTTTAATGTAACCCTCAGTAATTCAGAGATATTTTATCCAGTCAATATAATTATGAGTATTATTTTTTTACAACGATCTGCCCGACCATGCACCGACTATCGAATACTCGGCGAACATTCCTGTGCTGGAAGTCTGAAGCATCATGTTTGATATTTCACGTAGATAATTTCAATATTTTGATTTTCTACTCCATCTAATATCCTTCTAACTTACATAGCTAAATCTTTAGTAAATCTAAAAAAAAAAAAATTTTTGAAGCTTGATTAAAACATTCTTCTCAATCAGTAAATTCATGAACAATTTTGTCTCAGCTTTTTTCGAGCGCCAACTGGTGTTTTTTACAAGGAACTATGTCGAGACTTCCGCGCCTGGTTGATAAGTTGAATATTAGGCAAACGTCTGGCTAGGTGGTACCAAAACTTCTATCGGAGAAATCGTTTGCGCTCGTATGACCTTATAAAGCCACAACGCCCCCAGAGGTCGTTTCCAAGCTTCTTTAGAAAAAAATTAAATCACTCAATCATTACCTACTTCCTTAATGCTTTCAAGTTTTGATAACGATAATATTTCAAATTCATTGAAATATCGTATTCTTATTGTAACCCAGAAAATAATAATAGCGTTGATATACACCGATGAATACATCTAAAAATTATATATCCACAAATGAACCAACTATTTTTTTTTACCAATCATCTTACACTTATTACAACAAAACATTTTCTTTAGAATTCAAAATTCGAATAATAAGTATTTTGTTTTCGGTATACGGCTGAATATATTTCAAACAGCTGCATAAATACATAAATACCCAATACTTAAAAGTAATCGAATATCATGCGTGTATTTTTTACAAATCTATGATTATAAAATACGTTAAAACTGCAAGACAAAGAGACTCTCCAATACGCCCGTTAAGTGCATTAAAAATGATAGGGCGCTGGATGAGAAGTATTTCTGTATGTAGCTTTCGCAATCTGTCTCAACAAAACGTATTCCGTATTTATTTGCAATTTTTATAACAGACCAAAAAAAAAAGGAACTAAGAAATTTTCGTCCTATTTCAGTTAAGATTACTAAAATTATTATTATATTTACATATTCTTGGAGTAACATTAATAATATATATATATATATATATATATATAAAATATAAAAAACTAATAAATATCTTCTTTCTTTCCCATTAAAGAAATTACTTATCATGCACCCATAACAATAGTGCATAATGCCAAACATGGTAACATAAAACATTATTGTTATTTAAATGATCATTTTAATAATCAAATATTACTACAACTATAGAGATGTCAACTTATTTTTGTAACAACATTGATTTACTCCGAACATCTACATGGTCAATTAAATCTCAGAGACGAAGGCAGGACAATTGGATGATCAAACGAACTTACCTGTAAGTGAAGTTCGATCCAAATTGTCCTGACTTCGTCGAAGAGATTTAAGTTCCCACCCTTCCCAGCTCCCATAGGTACGTGTATTTTCTGCAAAAATAGTTGCCACCCGTACCATAAATCAATGTTGTACATCTGGAACATCGGTCTCCTTGCTCTGAAATGAATGAGCGACAGGCGGCTGGCAGTGCTGTGAGGCGCAGGAAGGAGGAAGGGATACTAGTTTTTTACCTTCTCTTTCTTGCGCTAAACCTGTGTGCGAGTGAATGGACGCGTAGCAGGGCCTACTACATGGTCAATTAAATCTCTTCGACGAAGTCAGGACAATTTGGATCGAACTTCACTTACAGGTAAGTTCGTTTGATCATCCAATTATACATTAAACAAAACGTTCTTCCTGGTCAATGATAACTGATAACTGCTACAGCTACTGTATGTTTTCACATTGTATTAGTTACCAAAGACATTCTAATTAGATTATTACTCATTTGAAATCACCAATATTTCCTTGAAGCATGCAAATGACCGGATACTTGCTACATGTTGTATGCAGGTAATTGTGATTTATTAGCAATAAACTGTAATTACATTTTACGTGCCTAATTAATATTGATCTTGTCAGTTTATACATGTTTTAGATCAAAGTCAAGTATAGGGATGTCAAATACGAGGATGATAAAAATTAATGTCATCTTAATTTATGAACACTAATATAGTAAGTAGGTACTTTTGCATTTGCATAATAGATGCCCTCTACTGAATTGCTGTAATAGTAAAAGTAAGAAAAAAAAACATCAATTCATTATGATGGGTTACAATTTGACTTATTTTTTATTGTCAAAATACTTGTACCTACTATAAGTTTAAATTTAAAGTCATTTCTCGTACCTCTTTTTTTTTTCTTCAGATGAGTTTTCTTATAGACATTTTAACTTTTTTGTTTGCCTACTATCACTATAACAGCGATTTAGTAGAGAGCATTTCTAATGCAAATGCAAAAGTCATGAAGATAAGTTACAAATTAATAATCCTGACACCTCATTTACCGAAAGGAAACGAGCCGACAAGCCAGCCGACGTACAATTGGCCAATTGTTTGTGTACTTCTCACGGTCGTCCGTCACAATTTGAGCTGTCAAAATGTTTCAACTTCAGACAGTTGGCGGTTTCAAATTAAGCAAAGACAATAGGAGAAACATTGTGACAATGATAAACGTAAATTTTTTGGGTTCTGTACCTCTTAAGGAAAAAATTTACTCCCATAATATCATCAGTAACGCGTAGAAGATGCTACAATAAATACGTACTTAAATATTACTATTTACTTTTCAAAAACAACAGTGAGTGCAACCTTAGTTAAATTTTAAAGCGTGTACGAAAGTTTGTACGGAATACTCAGTCGTGACTTCAACTAGCACTTAGCTAATTTTTTTCTCACAGTTTCCACTTGCATTTTTTGTCGCATTTTGAGAATGTCGTAAGGCTGAATAACGATTGACATAATGATATTCTGTGTCAAATGTCATCGATTTATTTACGTTGGCGTTATAAAAAATACACAACTTGCTTGAAGTGTAAACTTTTTGCTCGGTAGATACTAAATTTTTTAGGTAAACTGACAAAAATTTTAAAATTGTACATGTACTAAAAAAAAATTGTGAAATACTGCAAACAATTGATTTGTATCCTAAATAGCAATTACCTATATAATATTTGTATTGAACCTGATTAAATGCGCTTACATTGATTGATTGACTTTCAACGCACTATTGGTACCAAATGTCGGGGTGGTCGTTAACACAGCCCACCTTGGTACATTCACGAACTATACTTAACTCATCAAATGTGTTATTAAAAAAATGCAAAAATAATTCTAAAAAGGCACATCGCAAAAATCACGCCGGAGCTCTCTCACCAGCCCTACAGTAACCGGTATCACGTGACCGGGCGCAGGTTGTCAGCCGGTATGAGTGATGGCGTGCCGCGTCGACGTTACCCCGTGATTTATTACTTCCGAGCCCCCCCCCCCCCCCCCCGTACGCCCCCGCGCTGACAGGGCGAGGCTAGTGATGGGAAGGATATACTCAACTGGAGTTAAGTTGGCAAATAGGGACTGGACTGAAAACCAATGCATAGATTGTGCCAGAAAACAGAAGGAATTTTGCTGATGGACTGCTCATGAAGAATAAGCTACAAAGTACCTAACATAACTTCTGGCCCTATAATCACTAAACTTCTAAGAGTTAAAGAGTTCCATTCTCAGCTAAGCTCCAATGACGACACTTAGGCGTAAAAACATATCGGCATTGAGATACTAGTACAAAAACTCTTTACATGTCGGTTTAGTGCTTTTATTGCGCACATTTGTTATTGGTATAACTAAGTAATCGATTTCAACAATAATATGAACTTATTGTTGACTTAAGTAGAGTGTAATGATGAGGTTCAAGCTCATGAAAATCCATTCCGTAAGTCTAATGTGTACGGCACCCCTTATACCAAATACTTAGTACCTACGAAAGTATTTAAAAATTACGAGTATGTCACAATGGCAGCGTTAAATAATGTATTATTCTAAATTGGTCGGATAACTTTAAGCCTAGTGCAGTCTATTTAATAAGAGGGAATGTGTTTAAGTTTGATCGATAATTAACAGACTCGGATGAGTGTGAAAAAGCTCTACCACCCAGGGACTAGATTTGGTAATTTCAGTAGACACATCACTACGAGAAGCCTTTTTGTTTCGCGAAGTGCGTTGATTCGGCTTTCGGAACTTGCCGGATTAGAGTGGTATTTGAAGTTTTAGGCTGCTGTCCTCGTGACATGCTTTGTGATGGTACTTCATCATTTTAGGACACCAAGTTTTGTGCAGAGCCAAGCTACCGTTGGATATGGCACTTAGGCACAAAGTATTGAGCTGCCAAAGATATCTATCTGGATTTAAATGAACGAGTAGCAGAGGTATATTACCTTATTTTGAAATAAAAAAAAATGTTTGTTAAAGTATTTGCATCGACTATCGATCTAGAGCATTTCTGTCTCGGTCTTGAGACAAGGCAGATTAAGTGCCTGTTTCACTATGGACTTATAAACACTACCCAATAAATAATTCATATACGGAACGTTATTTCGTACAAAGTAATTGATAGATAACGTTAAACATAACTTATTAAGACATTTTGAAACAGGCCGTCAGAATAACCATGCTTCTAAAAGTCGTAAAAGGCATTTATTTTTGCAAATAGACTTTAGGCACTTTTATACGTCCCAATACATATAAACCCTACCAGAGCTTCAGGACAATTGTGGGCTAGAGCTAAGAAGACGATGCGGTTAAGCCATGGAGTATAGTGAATATGAGACCATAAAATTTGTTTTACAATAATTATTGTTAAGCCTAAAATTTTCCTTAAAAACATATTTGCTGTGACGCAAATGTTGTTAACTTTTCCACAAATGTTTTACAATATCCTGTAATGTTTTCTAAAACCAAAAAAGACTTGTTTTGTTTTAAATAAACTATACCTACAATTGTTTTGTACAATATGTTTGCATGTATATTTTTTGGTAGTTATGAAAAAATAAGCCTATTGTTTGAGTCAAAACAACTCTTTTCCGCTTCCGCCGACGTTTAGGCAGTTGTCACCATCAATGTCAGGAGACATACGTCAGCGCAGACATTGAAACAAAAATGGTCTCCACATCAACTTCCAAGTCATAATAAACTCTATGCGATCAATATTAGTTCAAAAGGTTGGAAATATGTTGAGATTAGGGTACGTTGATGTGGCTAACTGTAAGGGACCTGGCTGCAGACATGAGTGTGAAAAAACTTAAACATATTGTACAGTACATAGGAATTAACAAAGCATCTTCGAAACAGTTATAGCAGGCAAGAGAAAAATCATATCTTTAATGGCAGCTTACCAAACAGTGCAATCTAGTCTCTTGTCAATTGATTGATGAGAAGTAACAAGGATACCAGTAAACTCTGGTTAATAACTAGGTTGACAGAGGCTGAGGAATTCCTGGACATCTAATTGCCTAAAAAAAAGCATACGAAAATGTTTACTTATACTTAAACATATTTGTTGAGAATGGAGAACCTAATAATAAATAGTCCCCCTAGCCGATTTCGACTACGGTGGCCAGTCACAACGACCAACCGACTGCGCGGGACATATCATAGTGCACAAGTGTGTGCGCAAACACAGGTGCACTCTCTATTCCTTTCACTCTCATAGCCCGATGGGACAGCAATCTGACACGACCGGAGAGAGATCAGGCGCAGGACCAACGGCTTAACGTGCTTTCCGAGGCACGGGGATGAAACACCGCCAACTTCCAAACTCCGGGCTACCCTGAGAATTTCTGAACAGAAAAACTCCAGTACATATTTTTGGCCCGACCCGGGAATTGAACCTTGGACCTCCGGCGCAGCCGTCGCTTTTAAATGCGACCCTCTCACCGCTGCGCCACCGAGGCAGTTAAACCTAACATAAATAAAAATGTATCATTGCTGTCCATCAAACAAAAGCTAAACAGGAAAGTTATTAATCTTGATAAGAAGACACTTAACGTGAATCTAAGCATCTCTACTTCCTTATTTGTTATAAAACATAATTTTTAAGCAGAAAAAATAAGTCAAAACACTTTTCTCAACCTCCGAACCTCTGATTTCAGTAACAAAGCGGCAAGCGTGAACGTTGCTGCAATCTACCACCGCATATATCATTCTGTTTTATGAATTGTAAATTTTACGTTATATAGTCTTTAGTGTGCCATATTTCATGTTGTATTAATGCCCGCCGGCGAGGGCAGGGTTGTCGTTTCGCTTTATTAAATATGCCTTCAAATTTTGTTATTCAATTTATTTTAAAACATTGTTGGAGTAATCGTTTTTGATGCGGTGAATTCTGTTGGCCCGTTTTGGGAGTCAATTTTGTTTACTTCTTTTGCTAATAACGAAAGTAAATAATTGTTTTGATATGTTGAATCAAAATTCAGTATATTATTGCACGCATTGATGTATCTTAATGCGAGTCTTGACATCATAAAATAGTTAAATCTAGTGTATAGTAACACAGACAAGTATTCCAATTAAAATCAAGCAATAAAAATTAATAACAGATTTCTAACTTAGGTATACGTAATTATGCTAATTCCCATTCGCAATCAATTAATTTATGTTATATTCATAAATTTACGTCAGGGCAACTATTAATCTCTTATTCAAAATTATGTTTAACATTATTATTAGCTTGAATTCATATATTTGTAGCTATACGTGGGATCAAAGGTCAGCCTTAAATTAATGACACAATTTAATTTGTGATGGTAAATATATTTTTTAAGCATTGCTTATTTATACTTAAATGTCAAATGGAATGATTGATGAGCAAATTACTGAAAAATATTGAATATACTGTTTTTCAAGTTAAAAACCTAATTTTTTATCAAATTATAATGAATACAATATATAAAGAAAGTATAAGAAGTACATATTTAGGAATTAAGAAGAACTTTGAATTTTATAGCCTAAAAGATGCTTATGGATCTGTAATTATATTAGAGCACTAGACAATGACTTATTCTAAGTGTTGCTCATCGATTTATGAATAGTGTTGACGATATTTAATTATTTAAAATTATCAGCTTGAGTCACAGGTTAATCAATATTCGATTTAATCCAATTTCGGGTATTTATTTAGCATTTGTTTTGAAACGAAATGACGTCTGTCATAATTTAGGATATTCTTAACATAAAATAATCCGTCGATTAATCAGGATCAGGAGCTATCAAAGATTTAGCTAATTAATCAGAACCAACTGGCTAATCTATTAAGCCAGTGGTAATATCCTCAACATGACTAGTGTGGGGTCGATGATTGATTCGGGACTCAGCGTAAGACAGATATCATTAATATTGTGTACATTTGATCGATTGCGCATTTATTGGACAAAATAACTTGTGATCCATTCGTCATAATCACCATTTGTAGTCACGATCGTGACGTGGGAGTTTTTGTTCTTCTAAGCATGTTAATTAATCATATAAAGTGCGTAGGAGCAAACAAAATATAAAAAACATGTTCTCATTTCTCAGTCAGAACAACATACAACGTTCTTAAAACAGTTTATCGTATCTACAATGACGCACAAACACAAATATCGTTTCATTAAAATATAGAGCCACGAGGCACTTCTAGTAAGAGTTATAAACGCTGTGCATTATAATAATCAAGATATAAAAGGCTCCGAGCAATGGCTCTAATCCTACAATAAACCATACAACATGAATAGCGGCTAAATTATCAACACACGCAACGGGAGAATTTTTTAACATGATATATCGAGCCATTAACGATCTCGCTCTAAATAATATAAAGAAAGAAAATTATGATGTTCGTAGTGAGGCAATAAAAGTAAAATATATTAACAACCCTACGAGCGGCGGTAATAAACAACTTTTGTGTGGAAGGCAGCTCTCGGACCGATTCATAAATTTAGCGGCGCGCCATTTAGTTTTATGTACGATAGTATCTATTCGCACGCACACTGAGACGGAGACGAGACGGTACACGTGTATGTGTCTAACGTTCTGAGACAACCTGACATCACTTTACCCGACAAATTATATCTCCATCATCCTGATAACCTTACGACCTCACGTAAGAAATGTATGACCAGAGAAATCGTTTGAAAAGGCAAATCACTCATTGTCTACATGACAAAAGCAATAACATTGTATAAATCATTCCATTTAGCAACTATTTATTAATCTGTGAACTTCCAGGTGTCAAAGAAACAATGGAACAAGACAGCGACAAGAAGTTTTAATGCCTACGCAGAAGGACACAACAATACCCGCTTATTACGCGATCGTTACTTTATGCATAAACATGGCTGATTAACTTAAAATACAAACCAAGAAAAAGATTAAAACACGCACCGAGTTGGCAAACAATCCATTAACGGCCGTGGAAGAAGAAGATATGTTAAACGAGCGCCTTGTACGGAAAGCATTAACATAATCGGACACATTCGTTGAAGTAATGTATGTAAAGAAGTATAATGAAACGTCCCCGATAGCAAGCTCGGCGAGTCATGAAATAACTATCATTAAAGCCGACACGATACGGACGATAATCATCGACTGCGCGCAAAAAGCTATGGCAGCAGTTCTGATGCAAATTGCATACGCCATAAATCAAGCACTTAATCACCGTGCTGCAGCCGACGTAATAATGAGATTACTTGAAAAAATTACACAGAGAGCTGTTCTCAAGACGCCTTCACGAGAAAACGAGAACAATGACACGACGGTTGACAACTCTGTCGAACCGCATGCGATTAATCGTAATTTAATTACTGTTATCACTCACATCGACGTACGTGAATTCGTGGCGAAAAAGCAGAACGTTAAAGACAAAGTCAGTGAAGATGTAAACGGCGATAATAAGAAATTGAACGCAGTAGAGGCAGAATTTATAGTTGGAGCTGAAAGAACGAGCGATGACGATAACTCACCGCATACAATAAAGAGCGCTATTGATCTTGCAGAAAGCGAATCGCCTCGTAACAGAGAACAAAACACGCTACCGCCGAATGTCGCATAAATCTTTATTATTGCCACAACAAGCTTATAGCGAGTCGTTTCAGGTACTCAGACCGGATCTCGGCTGGTATAAACTCACGACTTCGAAAGCATTTTTTCGCTCAATGAAATATGCTACATCGCCCCCAGCACGGAGGAAGGAAACCCATAAATAAATAATAATACAACCATTTATATTACCAAAAGGTTTCGCCCGACGTGTCTATTATCATCTGAATTGTTTAAATATGATAATGCATCAAAATAACAGGCAGTTCGTTCGCGGCCGCGACTTCTGTTCCGCCATTACCATAAAGATTCACTTAATAGACTGTTTCAAAAATATTATAGTGGTCTGACACTGCTTTATGGCTCAAGAAGATTATGGCGGAGTGCCCGTGCATTTGGGTCGCAAAAAATCTCATAGAATTTATAATCAGTCGCGGAGCCTTAAACTTATGGTGCAATGAGAACGAAACTTCAAATTAAGCGTTATCTTTCCTGTTAAGAATATAATTGCTGATCAGATCATGAGATTTGGTCGTTAACTTCATCGGGATAAAAACTTAAGATTGCAGCGCAATAACGGAACGCATAATCATATTTGCAGATTAAAATCAGATTTAATTACTCCCATCCGGCGTTTTAAGGCTTGGAGTCAGTTCAGCATTAAAATTGGTATATAAAGGGGTAATAAAGTACCCCTAATAAACCCCGAAACGCAGTGAGTTGCCTCGCAATGGCCGTACGTAGACTAAACAAATGATTTTCTCGATAATAAAAACTTCACAATAAAAGCGTTCCCGAAATGTCGGTCATTAAGTGTATTTACGCAGCGAAACGGATATAGAGGCCGTAAAAATGTGGAGCGGCTTATTGAGTCGTTGGCAACAGTCTCGGAGAGATCCTACTTAATCTATGGCCTACTCGGCTCGCCAGGCTAATTCGGGCCTAACAGTGCAAAGGGAGCAGCTTACTCATTCCAGTTTTAAACTCCAAAGAACGTTGATCTTACAAACAGCTTCATAAAATTGATGCAGAGCTTGCTTTTTGCTCATGATGTACGAGCAGTTTTTAAGAAAGAAAGAAAGAAAGAAAAAACGTTTTGCAGCACCAAAATATTATTACTACTACTATTGCTACTTTTACCAATTTTACTCTCTTTTATTTTACTTTTTATTTGGAAATCAATCTTATTCGTTCCAAAGCTGCACAAAGGAATTTTTTAAGAAGAAATTGATCATTTTTAAAATTTACTGGCTCACATACTTGTTTCTTGTTTCTTTTACTGGCTTCTACGAGTATCAATAATTTTACTAAGTAAAATGCTGTTTTGAAATTGCTGCTTTAGTAAACGAAAAAGGTGTTTGCTAAACATATTTTATTACGATCGCTTTTTTACGATATATAATTTCACGCCCTATGGCATGGAAGCTTATTTGAAATGGCCTTGCTGTTCTTATCTTCGTTTAGACGTCAACGGCTTACTGTCTGAGCTAATTCAGGTCTAACAGAACCAAAGATTACCGGCCTTAAACCTGACAAATTAAAATTTCAACACACGCGACGCTTGGTAACAATAATATCAGATCGCAAGAACAGCCCTTTGTGTTGAGATTTACGAGCGAAAAAATCGCTTAGGTAAACACAATGCGATAAAAACGTTGCAGTCTTGCATTTGCAGTGAAATGGTAGGTGACGGCCCGCCTTGAGTATATTGTTGTGACCAACTTTTGGTATCTTGGTAGCAAATTTCAAAAACTTTTAAAGTAGTAATAATAATTATTAATTTCATAATAATTTTTTTGCTCACCATAAACAACTAATGATACAAGATAACGTCCTACATAATAAAGTAATTTTTAATTTTTATTCTCTTGAGGTAAGCGTTTGTAGTTGAAGTAATTGGCTGGGTAGTAAAAATGCAATGCAACATTTCTCTAAAATTAGGCTTAGGCTCATTATTCAGTAAAAATAGTCTTATTTATTTACCCAATTGCAGACTGATACTGGTATCGATGATAAAAGCAATTTGTTTAACAGTATTGCTTTTCTTTTCTGCGATAAGCATTAAGCTTAAACAGTAATGTTGGTATGAACTTGAAAGAAACCGAAACCAGAAATTGGATAATCTGTTGACACTATTACGCACGAAGCGTGAATTTTATATGTGAATTTATTCACTTACTTTAACGCCAACACATGAGTTTACGGCAACCGGTAGCGGCCAATTAAGTCGGTTGAAAGCCGGCCCATAATAACTTTATATGGATTAACTGTGTCAGATGCATTCAAAGATATAGCCTGCTCTATCGCTGACGGCGTGCTCGGTCAAACGAATAAATTATTACCACGGCTTTCAAGCAACAATTAATTTATTTCCGAGCCTGACAGAAACCGGGCAACAATAGACATAAAAAGAATTACAGACACCCATATTTATAAGTCTATTGTTAGGAGAACACGAGCCGATGAATCGGAATTGTTATTTCATTCATAATTTATCACTTCACCTTTGTGTTTGAACATTGAGATTTGCCGGCGTGATAGCACGATTTAAAAGGTCTCAGATCTAATTTCATTGCTTGTACAGTTTAAAGTAAAGACTCTACGTAATTGACATTAATACTTGACGGTAGCATCTTGTGGATGTAAAGTTCTGTTGAAATAAAATCCTACATTTGCCATCACCTTTGTATCAACTTTTACAGTATGTATTTACCTTTAATCAATGAGCACCTGATTTGCCCATCTCATCTGTATGGAAGCTTTATTATTTTAGTACTACAGAAAGTGAAGTAGCTACTTTATATAAAATGTTTGAAAGTGGACAAAACAAAGTTGTTCTATTACGTGTATCATACTTTACGTAACAAAGTAGATTATTTTATGATTTGTGTTACCCAGAAATTACACCAAACGGTACTGATTTACGACTACTTTCAGTTTTAGATTTCTGCAATCCACAATCTCGGGTCTTTATCACGATGGTTATCTAAACCGTGCTTATGAGCATGAGGAGTAATAAATCGCCCAGCTGATCTTTTGATTTCCTGTGCGCTACATAATCTATCAGTTTGTAGTAGTTTGTCGACGATATTGATTGAAATGTATTTTAGAAAGAAAAAAGATGATAAAAAGCCTTTTTTTTAAGTCTGACACTGTCTGAGATTATAAATTAGTAGATTAAGAATTATAAAAAATAAGCTATAATCAGGTTGTTATCCAGGAAGGAACTAAAACAGTTAGTCCAAACAAACTGCTTAAACATTAATGAAATAGGTACTATTTTAAACAAAATAATCATTAAATGTCAGTACATTAAATTCGTTTGATCATCATTAGGCTGGAGGTGTAAGAAGGCACAGATTTATGTAAATCAATGTTTTTAAGTTCTTGGCGACGTAAGAAAGCTGATCATCCAAATTATACCTATGCCCGTTGACAAACAATAGATTAACCATCCAAAATTACTCTTCATTTCTACAATCAGCAATCTAATATGCGGGTGATAAATCAGTGCGATGATGTTATGATTTCCTGCGGGTAGAATACGATAGTCTGTCGCGTGGGCGGAGCGCCGTTGATCACGCGCCGTGACTCTTTCAACCTGCCGGTAGGTGGCAGTGGTTTTATATGGGACGACTTTTGTACTATGTATGTTATGTTTTAATTTAATTTTTACTGCACTGCTAGACTACGCTATCCCCCAAACTCCTCCACCTATCTCTATCCATGGCCAACTACTGCCAATCCTTGCCATAAAGGGTGGTTGATAATAAAAAATCTAAAGGAATATTAGTTACATTTATAATCAATATCAATCGGTCACAATACTCAAGATTTCCTTGCGTCATTCAATAGTCACGTTGAAAAATATGAAAAGCTCAGAAAGTCATCGTTAAAATGAAGACTCACAGCTTTGAATCAAACTAGATCCGGACAATGGAAATGCACGAGTCTAGTCAAGTCTATCAAGTATTATCCTACTATTATCCGGACCAAGTGAACAAACGATTTTATTTAACAATTATCTACTTGTTGCAAAAAGTTTTATATCAATGTATATTATGCTACCGTCTCGTGTAAATCTCACTTGTCTAACCTGCCCTGTCCCCAACCTAGGGCTGGCTCACATAAATTATACCGTTTTTGTCCCGCTGTCGAGTGGAGACAAAATTTGTTAGCGACACTGCTAATTAATCACAGCCGGTGTTTATCATTGGCATTTACACTGTCACGGGTTCGACTCCCACGGAGAGCATGACGTATTTATAAGCGGGTGTTAATCAAGCCGTGACGATGTTTCGGACGCAAATGACGGTAATAGCTGGGAGATTGATGACGCTATTAGTTGTGGAGCTATTGTCTGCGTACAAGCTGCATGTGCGTGCCATGTGGTAGCTACCTTTACCCGATTTCGACGAAGGATCAGTAAGGAAAATTATGACTTACTTTTATTATTTTGTGGCTTTTTATTTTTGGAAAACAGTATTCCACCAAAAAAAATTTATATAGAGCCAAGCTAAATCTACATTATTTTAATTAAGGTGAAGAGTTTGTAAAGTTAGGGCGTGAGATCTCATATCTCATTTTCTGACAATCCAACAACCTGTGGGTATACACTACTATTCAGTATTAAAGCTTTCTCTTCTTCTTTTAACAAAGTTTCTCTAAGAACCTGCTTACAGTAATAAAAAGTACCTACTTACCAGACGTAGGTACGGTATTCGATCATTGATCTATTTATTAGAATTTTAGGTAACCAAAAATACTTCTCAAATTTTCTCCTAGCAGCCCTAGTTTAGCACACTTGATCATAGTCAGGCGCGGCGCAGGCGTCGTTTTTGCGGCGCGATGGATAGTCACTGTCAGACGCCGCGAAAAATCGCCCCGACTCACTAGTGAGAGGATCAGGAGAGCTGTTGACAGGCCCCATTCGTAGCTGGTTAAAAGTTTTGAGAGCATGTGATTTTAAGAAAGGTCACTATCTTGATTTAAATAGTTTTGCTGATATTATGTTAGAATTTAAACTGAGTGGTCTCTATAGGCTAAGTTGAATTTTATCTGTCAATAATCTTAATCTTTCAATGATAAATGATGATTGCTTTTTCTTTTGTAAATAACACATATTTGTTGCTCAGATATATTTTTACAATTGCCTCTCAAAGTCAAATTATTACCATCTGAATGAAAGTGATTACGGCACTCTTTACTTCTCTCTTTTGTTCAAGCTTCAGCAAGTATGCAATTGGCGTTAGAAAACTTTAATCCTATCCTTTTCTACAGAAGTTCAAAGTAACGTCCAAACTAAATACCGCAATGCAAATACTCCTCAAAATTATTCAATTCCAAGGATTACATCACAATGAAGCTAAACAACCTTGCCTACTTACAAAGTATTGTAGTCCAAAATGCAATCTAAGCGGAGCGATTATAAAGAATTCAATACACGCTTCTTTACAGGACAATGAAAGATTAACCAACTGTCCCGAGAAGAGTAATGAACGAAGCAATGCGTTTGACAGCGCCATTGAATATTTCAATAGCGCTGGAAGAGGGCGGTGTAAGTTTACATCGTGTTTTGAAAGTTTTTTTTTTACCCGATGAATTTTTGGACTTTGTACAAATGAGGCAGTAATAGGACTCTTGTGTGTTAATAAATAGGAGGATTAATGTCCTCAGCTAAGATGCTGCTAGCAGGTTAACTGGGAAGTAAAATTTTGTTCTTGAAATATTTTTAATAATTTATTTAATATTGCTTGTACCAATTTACTTCTTTTACTTGAGATACATACTAATTATATTTGACTTATTGTAGGTATCAGAAAGTCTATTTTTCATCTTGCTTATGTGAACTACCAAAATACACAACCAACATTGTTTTATGTGCGCAAAGCTCTTTGAACATCCTTTTTAAGGGCATACCACAATGGCTGTTGTTTCGCCCGGGAAATTAAACATTTGATTTACTAGACGCATCCGTAGACGACGCGGCCTCCCGTGGGAACCCACGAATACCCACACATTTCCCTTTAAAAATGCTGAACACGCATTTTGCATTACACAGCGAAAACTCCATTAAGTACGGAATTACATTAAGCACGGTGGTGCACCTGTCACAATGCCAAAACTTTAACACTTCAACCAGAAACAAAAGCAATATATAACCGGATTCACAAATAAAATGTCCAACGACAAATTAAAAACCTCAAAACAAAAACTTACGTCTCTGAATCCTAAATATGCAAGCCAAGAAGCCACGATCCTATCGGAGTCCTATAAAATACATTCATTCCAACGCCGGTATGTAAGATGTCAGATATAATGAATATATTACCAGTAGCCGCAACGAAATATACTTTTTAAAAGGTAATTATTTACAGAAACGATCGTCGTATTCTGATTAACAACCCCGATAACAATACATCTCTGGCAGCGTTCACGCATTCCCTATCCCCATCCATTACTGTTTCATCTTCAATAACACGTTTTGCTGAGACAGCTTCTATAATAGATTGAGACAGAGCAACTTCAGCCTTGTTGCTTTCGTTTTAGAGTTCAGTAACGGACGAGTGCTCATCGGCTTTGTGGGAGCGCTAACTCTTTCATCTATCATAATCGTTCATGCTGAAAACAATCAAGATTGATTCCTTCCGCTCTCGATTTTCTACTTTATTTGTTTAAGTATAAGGTTGAGTTTAGTAAGAGTTTTGTGAGCTCTGCCGGCTGGTAGCTAACCGCCGTCAGAGACTGTAGGCGGCGGCGTAACGAAGGGACCTACGGATCCAGGAAAATGACAAATGACATCTGCCTACTGGCTGTCAAATAACGGACAGATAATAAATGACCCCGATTGTTTATCATCAAATATCGCATATATCATTATCGTGTACTCACCAGGCGGGGGCGCTTTGACTCCGAAATGATTAATATTGTTTGGTTAATTTTGAGTCTATCCGTAGTAAATACTTTGGGGAAGTTTTGGCCTGTCATTGCGGGTTGATTATAATGGTTTTATGATCTGTTTCTTGCTTAGAAGATTAGTTTCGGGTATCCATTGTCTGATATTCTTATACAGACCGGTGGTAACACATATTCATTGTTACTATTGAAATTATCACATTTAGTTCATCACTTTTGAACATCTTATCTTATGTTACTTTCTTTGAAACATAAAATTATTATGTCAGTTTTACATTTGAACACACTGTTTTCCGAATTGACAGAGCTTATTTAAAACACCAGAGTTCTACCTATAAATCTGGAACCAATCAGATATCTCTGTCTAGCCATTTGTTTACTAACTTGCTCCGTGACACGGCGTCGCACGTTGACTTCGGGCCATTCTCCTTTATCCTTCATCTATTCTAAAGCAGACCTTAACTCTATGGAAATAGGAACTTCGTATTGTGTTTTGGTGAGTTTGTTTTCAGGAAAGTACATGGCACCTCGGTGTAGCTTGTCAAGTGACAAAACACGGCTGAGGTGATTAATTCAGAGCTGACTTGAATGGAAAGAATCTTGAGGACTTGAGTAATAGATGGGAGGACAAATGAAAATGCATTCATTGCTAGCTTAATGATATTTACTTTTGATAGATGTCTATTAGTTATTAAAAATATTGTTGAGCACATAATCTCTTACAAACAAAACTACACGTTTAAGAAAGGTAAGAAGAGATTAATTATTTACCACAGTACGAAAAATATCATCAAACAAACAGGAAGGAACATTTGTAAGAGTTTGAATTTTTAAAAGCTTTAAAATGCTTTCAAAATTCATGAGCAGAGCTTTCGTGCCGCCTTTGAGGCCAAATCATTTTTCACGTGGCAACCCCAAAAGCGATACGTCAAAATCAGTGTTCGCGTAAATTTCGTCCGCCACCGCACACTATTCGGGTGTCAACACAAGTTATGAGAGTGGAGCGACCTTGAATTTATGGAGAAGTAAACTCAAAACAAATTAGAACACAGCTTTAAAAAGATTAGAAATGCGGCAGTCTATTTAACACTGGCAAGGACATCGGATTTTAAGTAGAGCAAAAATCTAATACAACTCATCCGAAAACTCATCTTTGGTGATTCTGGAAGTTATTTTAACTTAACTCCAAATTAAGAGATCACTAACCAACTTACTGACCCTTCCAACTCTAAAATGTCTCAATCACCGCAAACATCCTCTCAATCTCTCAACTTGGGCAGCCGCGTTAATTTCCACAGCCGAACAGTGAGCTTGATAAATGGCCCGTGGAGTTTCAAAGGAACAATGGAGATCTGACCTGAGGCAGTCGTTTATCAAAAAATGTCTATGACGGGGAAACAGACGGTAATCCGACCTTTGACGGAATTAAAACTAAGTAAACATTAACGGGCATGAAATTCATATTTGCTTTGAATGATGAGAAGCTTATGTTGAATTTGTTGACGGTACTGTAAGAGCTTTATCAGTTAGTTCTTTGCAGTGAAAAATTGCCCTCAATGGCTTCCTCGCTGAAAAAGTGTACTATGACATAAGATTATTTCTTGATGACAAAATGTAAATAACTTCAATTTATTCATATACCTTTAAGGTGAATCATGGCTGTACTTATAATAATTTAGTATTTGACACCATGTAATACCCATAAATTATTGATTGATTGGTTTATTTATTTAGCATAATTTTATGACAATAAAGATTCTTTACAAGTAGTTAGTTGATCACTAAAAACCCGTGCCAAATTATTTGGATCATGAAATTAGACAGTGCCTCTTTATGACTGCAAAACCTTTTTAAAATGTGCACCGCTTTCGATAATTATTTGAAAGTTCCAAAACATAGATTTCTTTTAACTAAGTTTTTTTAATAATTTACTTTATCGAGAGTCAATCATTTATACTTATCTACCACACTGTCTGTTGCACCTACAACTCTCATTTTGCCCCGTGGCTCCCCATTGTTATGATGGATTGAAGATCAACGTCGAGCGTAATAGGATTAGTTTCTCCCTGGTCGGGGGTTTGATACCCGACAATGACCTCAGCGGGTTACGAGTCGGTATCATCTGTTTTATGGATTGGGCTGGTTTTTGGTTTGAATGAATTGGAATATCATGGTTTTGTCATTCGTCAAATGATAGAGGAACTTTTGACTTGAATTGTAACTTCGAAACATTTGTATTTGTATTTATTTATTAAACTTATACTATCATTACAGGATTTACCTAATGCGACAGTACAGCCCATATGCTTTATTATTAAACACAAAGTATTACTTAACTAACTACTAAATTAATTATAATAGCAAATAACCGCTAGTGCAACCCTGTGAAATTCACTCTGGGTACAAAAAAACAGATCGGATTTATTGTTAATGACATTAATAGTGCGGAGTGCGCGCGTCAAGGGCGACTCCTTGAGCAGGCCCGTTCTCGCCGTTGGCACCTCCAGCAGGGGTGGGCGACGTCGGCGCCAAATGTACCTGTCAGGCACACAGAGCACCAGCCGCTCCAACAAAGCTGCATTATGCAGTTTTCCACGCATAACTTTAAAAATATAATACGCAAGAGCAAATTCCCTTCGCACCTCGAGTCTATTATATCCCACCATACCCAAAATAAACAAGGTTGGATACATCAGCGGAAAGAAAGGGTAGACACCGTAAAGTTTTAAATACAGATATCTGATAAATTTGTTTTGCACTCGCTCCAACATACTACTATATTTAGCTTCATGTGGAGACCAGATAACTGCGTTGAATTCCAATTGGCTTCTAACTAAGGCATTATAAAGAGCTGCAGATCATTAATCATTAAAATAAATTCAAGAGGTCCGAGGTTGCTTTCCTGACTCACTCCAGACAATGTCAGGTAGGGTTCCGAGCTATGATTGGCATATTCTACATATTGTCGCCTATCTCTCATGTAGCTACCAAAAAATCTCAATAAATGCGGAGTGAAACCAAACGCTGCTAATTTTCCGAGAAGAACGTCATTATCTACTACATCGAAAGCTTTTTTAAAATCAAAATAAGCAGCATCAACCTGTCCCCCCTGATCTACTACGGGCAAGATGTCTGACACGTACGTAAGAAGATTACTGGTGGTACTTTTACCCGGGCGGAAACCATGTTGCGCATCCGATAGTTGCGCACCTACTTGAGAAAGTAACGCTTTTTGGATGGTAGACTCAAATAATTTCGCTGGGGTAGAAAGCACTGCTACCGGCCTGTATCCGTCCACCGTTTGTCCGGTGCCACCTTTTGGAACAGGTACCACTCGCGTAATTTTCCATTGCTCTGGAAATACTGCCTTGCTTAAACTAAGGTTGAAAATATGTAGCAGCGGGCTAGCCAGTACAGCTCGACAGTCCTTAAATATGTAAGGTCATGTAACATCTATATTTTAAAGTTTAACAAGTATTCTCAAAGTAAGCAATTATTCATAATAGTTTTTGTTAAGTGAGTAAGCTCTATCAAATCCTCCCAAATCTATCACTAAAATCATAATGGGTGTGTAATATATAATATAACAACATATCATATAAAGTTCAAAATATATACAATCACATGATATAATTTTGATTAATATAACACTTTTTTAGTATAATGATGGAATGATATAATTTTGAATGGTATAATTTTAAAACGTATAACAAACGATTGAGCTAAAATCAATTGATATAACAACATTTAATATTAACATTTACATGATATAATAATTAAAACAAATAATGTTTATTTAGTATAATATAACATTTAGTATAACATTTATGTACGATAACACTCTTTTTATATAATATTTAAAACATATAATGATAACTTCATATAAACTCCAATTTATATGATATCATATTTAATATAATATAAAAACAATTACATAAAAAAAATGCAGCTGCTAGGTTATTCAAGGCATGCAGGATGCAGGCAATGATGCAAGCAAGCAGGCAAGCAGCATGCAAGCAGGCATGCAGCATGCAAGCAGGAATGCAGCAGGCAAGCAGGCATGCAGCATGCAAGCAGGCATGCAGCATGCAAGCAGGCATGCAGCATGCAAGCAAGCACACATGCATCATTATTTCCACGTCTCCGGCGCTGCGGGAAGTGCAGCCTCTCCGCCCTTGCGCAACAAAGCGCAGTCACCCACGCTCACCTCCACAGCTTCGGCTTTTTGGTCGCCTCAGCCTTCGGCCTTCGGCGACCAGCCTCAGCCGCTCCGGCTCGCACGGGTGCCTGCCCCTTGTTACAGCGGGCGGAGGCTGCTCTCCCTCCGCGCCTCCGGCTTCTAAATTACACTCTAGTATCGGGCAGACAAGTACCACGGCGAAGTGACCACGGCGAGTCGGGGTTAACATAATTCAGATTTTTGATAATTAGTTTTAAAAAAACAATTGAAATTATATCAAGTGAAGGTTATATTAATTTGACGGTTATTTCTTTTGATCATTATTTGAAACGTTAAGGCTGCTGTCACCTACCTTCTAACAAAGTTCAAGTGCAGTTTTCTTCCCAAAAATGACTTAACTGACAACTTTTTTTGACTGATTTGTGTAGAAATAAGCTATCTACATAAGATGTAAGCTCTGAATTTTTGATTCAATCTTTAAAATGCCTGTAATTTGCAATCATAGAAGCCAAATTGACGGTTTTTCTGGTGCACTTTTCTAGATCAGTTGTTGACATCAGCTATCGAAATAACATAAACTTGAAGGGAATTACGTTCGTCTACAAGGTGTAGACTCTGTTTTTTTTATTTATTGCTCTGGTTATTCCAAATGAAGACAAAATTGAAACCATGTTTTGGCATAAAATACGCACCTAAAGACAGGCGATTATCTCTGAGATACATTGCACTTATTCTGTGTTATTTGATAAAACAATGTTATAGAGGTTCCTATCTTTGTCTTAGCATCTAAATTCTTGATTTTATCGTGTACAATATATTCAAAATATCTTACTAAATTAACCTATAAATTTGAGATTTGGAGCTGTCACGGACGTTCATCTTCGATCGAAATTTGAGAGACAGCGCCGAGCGCTCGGAGGGGAAGGGTGTGTCGCTCGTTGTCTTTGCTGCTAGTCTTTTATTTCGTTTATGATACTCATTCCAAATTTGAAAATATCACGCTTTGCACAAATTTTATACGGCAACCAATTCGCTTAGAGGCTTTATGCAACAGGCATAAAGCCACATAGTGCATTTGGATCTTCGATGGTCTCTAATTATAACAAAAAGTATTCGTTCTTTTATAAAGATTTGTGTTGTATTTAAATGATTAATAAATATTATGTAAACTTGCATATAAAGTAATCCTTATTAATACTATAAACAAGAAAGATTTGTATGTATGGCGACTATTTCAAGAGGTTCATGAGTTATAACGAAGATATTTTACCATATACAATGTGTATTTTTGAAACTTGATCAAACAAAATGTGCAGATAGTAAGACCAAAATTATCGACAAATATAATTATAATAATAAATTGTCCATAAAATAAAATTGTGGTACATGATGAGCAAACTGTTTCTATCACTATCATCATCATCAGTTCAATGTATATATGTATGTATATATGTAGTTCAGTATCAGTTAAATGTCAATTTTAGACAAATATTAAATTAATTAGGCCAAGAATAAGCAATAGTACCAATTCTATTGCATATTATGTATGGGGTTGCAAATAATAATTTTATTTATATAAAATAAAGTAGTATCAGTAACACTACTTTATAGTTCAACAACGGTAGACCGATTTTTATGATATTTACTTTGTTGAATTGGTATTTACCTCTTACCCCATAAGTTATTATGAAACGGAGCTGGGGCGCGCTGAGGCTGGATACGAAACAAAGTTTACTGGGGCCACTAGTACTTACATCCATAAAAACTGGCAACGGGTAAAACGGACTTACGTTCCGTACGGGATAACTGAGAAATAATGAATGTACATTTTATGATATTGTGTGTCTGCTGGCGAATAGTTATTTTTTAACCGATTCCAAAAGGAGGAAGTTATCAATTAGATTGTATGTTTTTTTTTGTATATATCATCCTCATATCTCAGTCATTTGATGACAGATTCGATTTTTTTTTTCATTTTCTTATAGAGTTTAATTTTTAATTGATCCGATTGTGGCCAAATCCGGACCTGATGATGGGGTCTTGGTGTAATCGAGGGAAACTCTTAAATCTAAAAGGCGCGTATAGTGTTTTTGTACTAGTGTTTCAATGTTGACGTGTCTTTACGACTGATAGTCACTATTTTGTAGAACTGAACAGATAGAGGAACTCCTTAATGGTTAGGAGTTCAGTGATTATGACGCCGGAACTTATGTAAGGTACTTTGTAGCTTATTTAAGAGCAGAGTCAAAAGGTGAAACCCCCTCCCCTTGATTTTAATCACTAACAATTTGCAAATAAAATACTTTTATAATAAAGTAAAAACCGAGTTTATTTAAGAATTTTTGGTGTCTTTTGTTTTTGAAGTCGGTTTTTTGAAATAGTTTGGCGGTGAAGTGATCATTAACCCAACAAAATTAAAGACAAATAAGGGCTTTTGTTTTTAGTATTTGACTTTGAGTAGTAAACATGTTGTGTTTATAAATTTTCTAACATCATTCGTGCTTTAGATTTTGAATAAGAATAAGCGGACGCCAAAATGTAAAAGGACAGTCTTTCTTTACATGGACCGTATAGAGGCGTTATTTAGTTCTACAATCTTTGATACGTACTTGTATGTACGTACCATTGGCCATTGGCGTCAATTCCATACTGTGTGGGACTTGTTCATGGCATTAATTCCATACGCTAGTAACAGTATTTCAATGGTTTAAACCTAAATAAATAGGGCAATATTTTGCTTAGTTAGTTAACATGACTTTTCTTTCTGGGTACTGATTGCACCAGTGACTTTCACAATCATCACCTAACTATAAACTTGTATAGTTATACGCTTGTTTTAGTAATGCGTTTCATGGGATGTGTAATGTAGTTAATCAAACTGCCTCGGTGGTGCAGCGGTGAGAGGGTCGCATTTCAAAGCGACGGCTGCGCCGGAGGTCCCAGGTTCAATTCCCGGGTCGGGCCAAAAATATGTACCGGAGTTTTCTGTTCAGAAATTCTCAGGGAAGCCCGGAGTTTGGAAGTTGGCGGTGTTTCACCCCCGTGCCTCGGAAAGCACGTAAAGCCGTTGGTCCTGCGCCTGATCTCTCTCCGGTCGTGTCAGATTGCTGTCCCATCGGGCTATGAGAGTGAAAGGAATAGAAAGTGCACCTGTGTTTACGCACACACTTGTGCACTATAATATGTCCCGCGCAGTCGGTTAGTCGTTGTGACTGGCCACCGTAGTCGAAATCGGCTAGGGGGACTATTATGTAGTTAATATGAACCTGTATTCAAATTGTACGCAAATGCCATGAAGTTTTATGGTTCTATTCAAGTCCACATTCATATAATATTTCATTATTGAAAAATTTCTATGGATAAAATGATATGATACCGGTGTAAACCAAATAATTAAATAAAAATGATGTTATTTATCATCTGTTATACATTAAATACTTGAAATCTTGATCGAAACCTTCTTAACTCCATTTTCTGAATGACAGCTATAGTAACTTGTCACATATTTCATATATCAAAATACAAATCATATCAAAGAACAGCGTCACACTAAAAAGTATTTATGTGTTAATAAATCCTCATAGCACCCAGTTGGTATGACACGTGGTGGATCAAGCGCAGAACCAACGGCAGCATCCACCAATAAACCTTAGTCCCCATTTCTCATGTAGTTCACATTCGTAAAAAAATACCTATTCTCAGAGTCACGATTTGGGTGAAGACATAAAGAGGCAGTTAACCGATACCGACTGACTAGTGATGTGCCAAGTCATCTTTTTTTGATCTCGAAATATTTTAGAAATTCGTTACAAAAATCCAAATATGGACCGACTGACACTAGAATGTTTTTTAAAACACGATTCAAATCAGGACTTGAGTCGGAAGACTCTATAAAGCATTTCAATTCCATGAAATAGCCAACACGGCACATCACTGGTTAGTCGGTGCAGGTCGGTACGTGTTACCCGCCTCTATATGTCTTCACCCTTTGGATGCATTTTGTTTCTTTCCATGCTATAAATTTTAACGTTATTATAGCTGTACGTTTGTGTTTAAATCTGTGAATTTAGTTATTGAATTACCAAAAGGAAAATGTTCGCGAACGGAATTGACGCGAGCCCTGATTCCGAACTGTATTCGCGTAGGTATTTTAAATACAAAAACAACTGGTATAACATTAATTTATCATATCGACTTTTACATGACCATTATTTTCTATGTTCATCATACGCATAGCCTACTACCTAGAGATAAAGTATCAAAATTGTTTGATTACAGTAAACATTTTTTTGTGTCCCGGACAGATAAAATCGCACACACACATTGATAAATTCGGTAAAATCTGAGAATCTCCAGACTGTCAATTCACTCTTAATATCTCAAATAATAGTTATATGAAATAATGCGTATGTCATACAAAATTATATCAAATGAACGATATATAAAATAAGTTTTATTTCAAATGTTTTTATAAGATATGAACGTTATACTAAATGGTATTATATAAAATGAATATTATGTGAAGTAAACGTTATGATAAACAAAATTATATCATGTGTTTTTATAACAAATGTTTCTTATGTAAAGTGATCGTTATTAAAGTTGAATTATATCAAATGATTGTATAACAAATGAGACGCACCCAATCATAATTACAAACTTTCTGCTCAATAAAGTAAACACAATGTAGAACAGGTTTAACCCCAAATTGAAAGCTCATTCGAAACAAACAGAGCAATCCGAGCCAAACGCATTACTTTGTTATTTTTACGGGCGAATGAAGCGTGAAGCCAGTATATCTGTATGGGGTTTCCTAGAATATTGTTGTAACAGCAAACAGGATGCTTGGCGAATAAAATCGGACCGGATACAAGAATCGTTCCATAGACAAATTTATGCAGTTGTAAAGGCAGATTTATTCCTGAGGAGGCGACGTGTGAAGCTATAGAGACATACAGGGAGGAAGAGCGGCAAACAGTAATCCATGAAATATTCTACATAAAGGTTATTTTGCTTCTCAGGAAAAAAACGGTACGTAGTTGCATATTGGTGATGATGTGATATTTTTTTGTAATCAACAATTATCTAGTAAGATAATTTCTGGAAAATAAAACTGGCGTACAAAATTAAGATCTTCAATACCCAAGCAAGTCTTCTGTTTATATTTTGATTTTCTACTTTTGGTTTACCTGTTTTTATCATTGCACTGAAAATTTTTAGGTGTTTTCTAGATTGACTCCAAAATGCTTACTATATTGTTTGGCGCTTATCTTCCTTCAGCTTATTGGTTTTTTACTGTTCTTCATCAAATAACAAACCCATTCGAATCATGTTGCTCATGTTATTACTGTCAGTGTGTCTCTCCCCGATTTTCATGTCTAATAGCGCGTTGCGTACTTTATGGTCGTTGAAAAATTTATGTTTAAAAAATGACATCAAAGAAACCATGTAATTTATCTCCTGGCTCGTAAATCACTAAGCTATATAAAATTTATTTGTTTCGCAACTCGTAAACATGAAACCAGGAGCTGGGAATCTAGGTTGTCTTTGACGTAAGTTGAAGTTTTCATTTAATCAGACCAATCCTTATATGATAATAAAATATATATGCAGAGAGCAGGATAACTAACTTTTGCCTCTCGCATAAATATGTTTTTTAATATATATAAATTATAACGAAAATTAATAGATGTGTTGAATCTTGATCTACGTTATAAAAAAACTAATTTATTGGTACTAACAAAACTAACAGAACTGCATAAATCTTGCTCATCTTAAAATAAAATCCCTGGTTTGGTGCTATGTTCCGCGAAATAATATCATTAGCTTCCCTTTGAAGCCAGAGCTGAAGGATTCATAAATTCCGTCTTTCCATGGTTTGAATGATTTATGGCAAATTCAGCGCCTCACCACAAATTAAATAAATACAAAACGGATATGTAAGATATGATTCATCTTCAGATCCCTCGCTGTGAATGATGGTACGCCCTTCCTGTGGATTAATTTATTAATTTGTTATGCTTCGTAAAGTAAGGGCTTAATTGAAATAGATGACGGAAAAAGAATAAAATTTGATGGCTCTAATCTAAACATCCAGTTCGGGGATCAAGCGCGGAGACGAGTGATTTAAATGTCGTTCTGTTGATAAGTAAGATTAAAAGCATCGAACTTGCGGCTTTATTTTACATGCTGCTGTTTTACTTGTGAAATAGCACATTATTTTCCCTTGATTCTTATTGTCAGATAGATAATAGATTATGGCATTCTATCGTAGACAACACTACCTCTCGTGGACAGCACTAGACCTGTCAGATAGACTGTGTTTTGACATTAGATCGATATTTAAAAATAGCACACAAAGTCATAAACAATGTTTTATAAAATATTAAATAGAAAACATGTCATATGATAAGCAAGCTGACTGTGATTTCTGACTTACATCTTACAGCTGTAAGCTCTTTCATTTTATAAATTGCACTTGTAAAAAAACTTTACCTTCCAGACAAGGAATCGAGCACATATCAAGTTTATTTTGTAGAAAAATAAAAATAAAATTGTCTCTTTGATTTTGCTAAATTGCTGTGTTTGTTACAAACGGAAACTGAATAAAGCTTAAAGTTAATCTAAAGTAGAACATGAAAATTTCACCAATCAAAGTCTGATTTGATCGAATATTAATAAACATTATCATGATAAATTTACTTAAGAGCCGTCAAACGTTTCCGACCATAACGACCAATTTAACGACAGACAGAATACAAACGAACCATAAAGGTTTTCAAAGGGTCGATTCAAAGCGACGGACAACATGTCGTAAGCCGTGACCAGGTTATTATTGCATGTTGAATTTAAATCATCAAAACAAAGCGGGGCCCAAACAGTCCATTGTTGTTAAATGTTTAAAAATTAAATCAGTTGAGCCCTCATTTTATAGCTCAAGTGTTAAAAGCCAAACCATCAAACCACCATTTTTTTAAGCTTGGTCAATTTATTAATCCTGTGACCTTTTATCATCTAGCTGCTTTCTTGTCAGATACTTTAAAACTTTAAAGCTATATAAGATAATTATTTTAAGCTAATAAGATAATTCTTTATATTAAGCTAATAAGATAATTCTTTCAAGAAATGTGAATGCTTTATTTTAATTCCTTGATCAAGCCATCAAAATAATCAAAAGAAATAGCCATCAAGAAACACCCAATGCAGCTAAATCAATAAATATGATGGTAACTAAATGTTCAAATTAAAAAAACTAAACGCTTTATTGTCAAGATTTTTATTTATTTTTTTATTTTATTTAGTAAAGTTATGTTCTGGTTGCTTTAAAAATGCTGTACCCATTTGGATGCAAATAGCAACCCGTTCGTCCACGTGGAAGAATTTAATGAACGATTTGGTTTCGCTGAGTGCATCAATATTGATCGAACTGTTTTTGTGATTCAGAATAACCCAACAATTCAGAATAACGTGACGTTAATGATCTGTAAAAAATACCTGCACAAAATAATAGGGTATATTCACAAATGGGAACCGTAAAATGAGGCTTTTATGAAAACAATATCTCTCAATATGTAAATACAGTCAGTAAAAACAGAATCTTGGAAGGAAATAATGGAAGCTGTGTTTTTGACGTTCATTTGTCATAAATAACAAATAACAGCATTTATGAATATCTCCCTTACATCCTATATTGCAAAAATATGCATTTTGGTCTCATGTTTGTTGTTGTTGAAAGTTGGTGGAAGAAATTGTTACCTGTCTGAATGAATAAAATGATACTTAATATTTAACTTTCAATTAACAAATATATTTTTACATGAGTTTGGGTATCGAGTCGTTATAGAGTGAATGCAACTATAAATTTATCATTTTTTTATACTTTCCCCTTCTGAAGTCTTTTTGTCCTCTTCCATCAAAATATTAATCTCTAGCATCATACACTCATTCATACCGAGCTCGTCATGTTTGTGCGCTAAACACTCCCGACTACCCGTCATCTGAGGGGTATAATTTGCGTCCATATCAGTAATTTGCGTTGGCCCTCAACCACGGGGTATAGGCCTTATGTTTATTTTATTCTTGCCGACGACGTAGTTCAGGGAAAACGGTATGACAGAGCTTTTGAGTGGTAAGTTTAAAGCTGTGTGTCAGGCGTGTTTGAAATAGTCAAGTCTCCAGCTTGCTTGATTTTTATTGAAAGTTAGGTAAGCTAAAAGTGTGGCTTGTCTGGCTGAAATATCTACAAAACATAAACATATTTTTTTAATATAAACTAACAAATGTATAGCAAAGGCAACATGAGAAACGGAAAGGCAATTTCATGAAGATAGTCAACATCACAACATCTAACCCAAACATGCGTGTTCCATGGCTTTGAAATCTGTCCATCGTCATCACTTACGATCTTTGCCTTGTTTTTTTTAGATAGGTTATGTAATGTTTTAAGTACTAGTTTTTTTAGCTCACAGGTAAATTTAAGAAGAACATATCAAAACTATAACGTGGCGTGAACTACAGCGATCTTTCTGTTTTCTAAAATGCTGTGGTTCAAAGTCTCAAAGCAATCAGTGTCGTTGTGGCTTCATAAAAACTCAGTTGCTATTGTGTTTCCTTTACGAAATTGGGCTGGACGGAAATTGTTTTTTTTTTATGTTGAATGTTGTTGCACCGAATTGATTACAAGTTACATGTTTAGATCTTGAGATTGACGCATGTGGGTTCGCTTTGTGCGAATGCGAACATAGTACTACGTTCTCACAAAGAACCGATAGGTACAAAACATGTGTAAAGAAACACACATGTTTTGTAAAGGTAAACACCTGAAAAGGTAGACCATTAGTGACACCTGATAAGACCTTTGTACGACCTTGTTTCTATAGGCAATAAGTATAAATTCATTTCAAACATGAATAATTATGCGTTAACTTTGTCAAAGAATGTCCTTGTCCTGACATCATATGATATTTCTAGAAAATATTTCATTTTGTTTCTACTTTGTGTATTTAAAATTGATTATCAAAAGCCTTTAACCTGCATATTTTAATTACCTACTTGTTCATCTGTTTAAATTAGTATATTAGTAAACAAGAGCCGTCCAAAATGATATCCGCGCATTATTCAAACAATGACTTAGTAACAGGGAATTCGTTTCGAGATAACTCACTGATAGTGTGTTCCGTCTGTATAAATCTGGATTCTCAAACGTGTGAAATAAGTATACTTGGTAACAGAAGAATACTACTAATTTAAATTCTCAATAAATTCAAATAACTCAGTTGTCGATACGCCTCTGCGCACGATTTGAACGCAATTATTATGTGGCTCACGATCGGCGATATTGCTATAGATCAACAATAGCAAATTATCGACATAAATCTATCGGATAATGACGCACTAGCTCGATATATTATTTGCGGTCGATAGATCGTCGATAGAATAAATTGATCTATTGTCATTTGTGTTGTGGCGCAATACCGTAATTTGATCCGTGATCAATCTCTAATTGACCGTGATGAATCTTTTTATTGAAATCAAATATATAATTAAATATTTCACTATTTGCACTATTTAAATTATGTAATAAGTAGTTAAACTAACTTTATTAATTGTCACCAACTGGTACTGAATAAAAGTTTATTTATTTTATTTTACGAGACATGTGTGCCGATTTTGCCATTAGAGTCGATGGACACCATCCATAATGATGTTTTGTACCATTATTTTATTTTTTTCATAAAACTCCTTAGTCCGTTTTTTTTTTTTTTGGCAGCTTTCGCCACGCGTGGAGGTGACGCGTCTCGTCCATCGCCCTTTTTTTTTCGACCGGATGACTGATCGTTCCTTTTGCCTCGTCTGTTCTGAAGCCATGGATGCCAACGTGTCCAAAACGTGTCCTCTCATCTTGAACGTGGCTGGTTGGCGTGGCATTTTTTTCGTCTTGACTCGGATTTTGTCGGATATTAGATTCAAGATGGCCACCGGCACCACAGATTAGTAAGAGTATGACCGGCACCGACCGCGAATCCAAACCACAGATTTTATAAGCCAAACCAAAGACCAAAGAAAGATTATATTTCTTTTTTTTTCTTTTTTCTGCCTTTTTGTACGGCTACTGACGGACGGAGCAACGTTCCGTTTCTTTTAAATTAATTTGTGAATGGTACAATGATTGTTTAATGTTTATTTGTCAATTGTTTGAATTATTTGATTGTTATTATTTTTATTTTATAATAATAATTATTATTTTTTAATTAATTTTTTTGTATTATTATTATTTTTTTAATTGATTTATTTTTCATTCTGAGCCTTTCTCTGAGCAGACTACTCTACCCACAAAGGCATCCGCTGAAAATCAGCGTCGTGGTATGCGTTCCGCTGCCACGACTCATGCTGAGCGGGTGCCTTTTCGACTCGAGTAGTCTACCCAGCTCTACATGTTTTAAATGTTTATTATTTTTCTCAGTCGAATAAATGTGTTTTCTTTCTTTCTTTCTTTCTTTCTATTTTAATGAGTAATAATTAAAAAATATCCGTAATGCTTTATTTCGAAATGTTGTCGTCGTCATTAAAAAATAGTGTTTGACATGGTAAATTAGTACCCCTGAAAATAACCAAAAATGTTGAGGAGAAGCAGCCTCTCTAAAAAACTGACCATTTTTTAACCTACGTCCTTAATTATTTTACGGACCTGTATGAATCGTTAATTACATACTCGCAATCATTTACAATCACTTTGTATCTTGATTTATTGCATTGTAGGAACCATTACGTACTATCAGATGTAAATAATTATCAAGTGCATATATTATTTCACAATCGGCTCCCATTACAGATTTTACATACACAATAAAGTTTATAGTTGTGTTTATTTAACGAAGTAATTATACGAACCTGGCGGATGTTTAAATAATATTTTATTGCCTTAAGCAAAAAAAATGACTCTTTGATAAATATGGAGTTTTATATATAGTAATTTTTAGTTTAATGCTAAAATACTTATATGTGAAGTTCAAATGTGAAGTTCCTTAACAGATTTTTTTAATTGTTGCAGATGGCAGTGTGGTTTTAGCTAGAAAGTTGATAGTATACTTACAGTCTTAGGACATCCTTAAAATAATACACCCAACAAATATCCTGTAAAAAAATAACAAAATCGTGAGTCAACGCCATCAAAAGATATAACATGTTCCATCTTATAATTTGTACTTGTACTTTCAGGGAAATTAAAACCTTATAAGAATTTTCTTTATTTTTAATCAAGTCTTACAGGATATGTAAGAGTATTAAAAATATTTATACTTAGTTAAGTAGATACGGAACCCTTTGTGAGTGTGAGCGCGACTTGCTTTTGGCCGGTTTTTATTTTTTATCTCATAACAGCTTATAAATGCTATTAATTTTTCTAGCGACAAAATGACATAATGATTTAGCCGCCGGTTAATGATCATTAAGAGTTGTCGTTTGACCTTAATGATTAACGCAATTCATCATGGCTCACTGGCGCTAAATGCGAGAGAAACTTTCGGAGAATTAATTATTATTTGCTTGGTTAATTTTTGTTGTTTTATTTAAAAAAATAATGAAGGAACTTATTACATTTGAACACTTGTTATTAAAGTACTATGCAATTAATGATTAAGGCTTGAGTTGTCAGGCCTTAGTGCATTTTTTGACGAGGTATTTCGTCAAAAAGTAGGCATTTTGTTTAATCAGTCAGGTATCAAACGACTGCCGGGAGTCGCATAATAATGAAATTTCTATTGTGTCTCGTTCACACATACTTGACGAGTTAAATAAGAATTCATGTCATTCTAAAGATCAATCATGATAATAATGTAGAAATGATTAAACATACACAACGAAGTCTGCATGCTGTGAAGGTTTTCTTACGATAATTTCCTTCAGCGTTAATTAATAACTAAGACGAAACCGAAGATATTTAATATAATAGAATAGTTAATATAGTTTGTTTTCATGAACTTGAACAAAGGTTATTCTAGCGCATAATTGAGAACAAACATTCGCATAACACCGAACATTCCCACAGTAATGTGTGTGTTTAGCTCTTTTGTCGGTTGAGCAAATCAGCGTCATTATATACCTGTCATTTGGCATTACTACTCCAATCACTTCGTTGTGGTGGACATTTTATAAGTTACGATACAGACGTGTCCCAACAAAAAGAGCCAGCAATCTTATTATGTTAAATCTGGGGATAGTTTGATGAAACTGGTTTAAATCTTCTCTGTCTTTAAGCAAGATCAATCACAAATTGAATCTGGCAGTATTACTGGCAGAAGCAAAAGATGCAATGACTTATGGCGCAGCTCCTGTTATTCAAATTGAACCGGGAACAAAATGGGTCTTGGTAAGTCAGGAAGATGCTGGTTCGAGTCCCGCCCGTGTGCATTTTTGGTTACTTATTTGATCTTTTAAAAATGGGTCTTATTGAGAAATAGCCTGTAGGACTTGCATTTCTTTGCTTTGGTGGTTTCTATGAATTAGGCTCAATCGCTTAATTTAATAACATTTAGTTTGAAAAATCTACTTTCAGGATAAAATGGTCTGTCTGATCTTTTTCCGCCTATGACATCATTAATGTTAACCAGTCGCAGTTTCGAAACCAATCCCGTCAATGACAAATGTTAATGGCGTCAAAAAATAATAATCATTGACATAATCTGTGGGCGAAGCAGTTTATTAATTTATGGCCCTCGAATTAAACCATTAATATTGAAACTTGTATCGTTTCCTATAAGGCTATGTTGTTGGATTAAGTGGGCAAAATAATGGTGTTTGTGTGTCAATCGATTAAATGTTAATATCTTTGGTTAGCCATTAATAACAATCGTTGTTGTTTCAGAAAAAAAAAAATTGACTGATTGCGTAATTTGCGTACGTTGAAATTTTAAACATGCTTATTTTATTTACACAAATGTCTGATATCACTTAAACTTACAATTTAATTGAATGAAGAGCATTAAATCTTCTCATTGTGGGTTTGATTTATTTTGTTCATAAATGTTTTTTCACGTCTAGCTACCAAATTAATATACTTCTGTAGCGTATATAAATAGTTATTTTTGTATGTTTTCACATATTTTACACTCAACTTTTTATTTCCGAGGATGTTATGTAGTTAAAATAATTATAATATCCTATTATAGTGGTAAGGACCACTATAGGATATTTAACGCTTGTATTTTAAACCAAAGCGAATGACTAATAGCAAAACAAGCACATTCATTAATTTATCTTGCAACACCCTTCACTTTGTCAGCAGTTGTCTTACCTTACAATGTCGTTACTCGTATGCGTTCATACAAAGTTGCATAAAATAAATTCCCGTAATAACAGGTAGAAACTTAATTATTATACGGCTTACCGCAATAGTTCCTATACACATTTGTCTTAAACATTCACATACTTACCTTTAAATGACATTCCATGGAATAATTAAAATACAAACTTAAACTATTTTATACAGACACATACGTTGTTATTTACGTACGAGTATGTAGGTACTAGTAAATGTTACCTATCTGTTTTGGTGAAATATCGTTTATAAAATAAATATAAAGATCTTAAAAAACTCCTGAACTGGACAGAACTAAGTATACAATATTATGATTTAAAAAATAAGTCTTATTTTATATTGAAAACTAAAAGTAAAAAAAAAAACTAAAGTTTACCAATTCGAGAGCGGTTGATTTTGCCGTATACTTTTTATAACGAAGTACATTTGACGTAAAACGGACGCAAGCGGAAAGCGGCCATTACACAGTTGATATAAAACCGCAATACACCTAATGGTAGAACGTTATAAGCCGCGTGAAATTAGAGGCAATTCATTTTATTGGTACTGCCTTACTACTGTTTTAGCAGGGTATTGTATTCGATGAGTTAAAGTGCATTCAAAAATACCATGAAGGTGCAAAAAGTACCAAAAATTAAGTCATTGGACATTGTATCCCTTTTTATACCATAATTAATAAACTACCAATAGTATCCAATAGTGTTTTTTTATAAATATACGGTATATTAGAAATAATATTTTTCTTTATACTAGGTATATGATAAGGAAAAAAAAATCACGTGACACAAAAATCAAATTACTACTTTTGATGTTACAAATAGGTAATCAAATCCTTAATTTACAAGCTATTTACAAGCTTTCGGTACTTTTCTGCTCCTAAGTTACTAATAAATAAATATAAATAAAAAAACACACTAACTATTAGCAGTTAATTTTAAAATCATTAAGAACCGATACACGTTCTCATTATTGACTAGACGCGCCACTTTTTTTACGTAAAAAAAAAACAACGCACCCTAATCTATCGAACGATTACGGGCGCCATAACTTAATGTTGGCTTATAAAAAACACTAACATGGACGCAATTTTTAATAACCAATAAACATTATTTTCTATTCTATGTGTTGGTTTCATTACACGCACACTTCGCAACGTGGCCAAACATTGAATAGTATTAATACTACTTTTCATTACACATAAAAACTTACTTTTTATTCCTAAAGTCATGACTAAAAATAATATCTATGATAGAAAAAGAAACAATGACAAAAAGAGTCCTCTCCGGCGGGGAATCGAACCCCGGTCTCCCGCGTGACAGGCGGGGATACTGACCACTATACTACCGAAGACTTGTGAGAAATGGCGAAATTACTCTATGTACGATAAAAAGCGGCAGTAAAGCAGTAAGCATTGAAATGAGCGGAGACGCAATCAATTTGTGACTTTATAGCGACGGAATAAGGTCTGACTGAAAAGGAAATTATTTTTAATCTAGTAGTGATGTTCAATCGTGATCTCAGAAAGGTACATACAAAACATTGTTTACTACTTCGCCACGAAATCATAATTTGTTAGTGCAAGCTTGTTTGTTCTTTCTATGTAAGCTTAAATTGTACTTATTATTATGGTTCTTAAACGATTTTATTTAAAGTGCTACCCGCTTTTATCGACACCACAACCTTACAAGTTAGAGAAAGGATAATTTTTATCAGTGGCAATTACGAATGTCGTCATTATATTTATCTTAATATAGTATGTTACATTTTGTAATGTAAATTATAGTTTCCGTAATTAATTTAATGATTATAGTTACAAGCGGACTTAATCGGATAACAAACTCTAAAAGTACTTAGGTAAATTACATTTAAAATGTAAAATTATTATTATTTACTATAATAAGATTGGGTAGTGACATGGAGGTTTTTAATTTTATCTAAATAATGACGAAACGTTGCAAATTAATTATGCAGTATGGGTGTCATATTTATAAAATTATTAGAGTGATTTAAAAATAAGAAATTAGTATTTAGTTGAATTGTCAGTAAGTAAAACTAGTTTTATTTTTGAGTTAAATAATCTTTGGCATAAGGTAACATACTAAAATAATAAAGAATTTTTAAATAGACCTGTTTATTTAATGTCTGTCAACTAATCTTTGATTGTAATGTTAACGACAAACGGAAATATACCAACATTTTCTTACCATAAAATCATAACAAATATTGTATCAAGTGACGCACCATCAATCCTTATTGACACAGTCACTTTACCATTCGACGGTCCATTTCTATGGCCACTCACCGCCCCTTGACGTGACGTGACATGTCACAATAAATGTCGTGACAATACGTGACGTTAAGTGACACGTGACAGCTGAGAACTGTGACGACTGTGTTTGCAGGGTGATTGTGATCCAGCGGATGCTATCGTTGTTATAATTTTCGTTGTGATTTAGAATATGAAAAACAATGTTTGTTCCATTTTAAGTTTTTTAGATTAAAAACGTACCTTCACTTATACGTTCTACTATTCACTCAGTCAGCTCAGTCTGTATGGTAGGTACATTCTCATTTTTGAGCTTTTTAAACAGATTTTTGTGATATTCGGAAAACGGGGGATGAAAATAGGAACAGAAAAAAAAAGCTTTTTGTAATACCATTTAATACAAGTTTAATTATCAGTATCCTATAATTTTTTAAGGTCCCAACTTAGAAAAATACTTATAATTGATCATCACAGCCATAACGCACTCGGTAAAGCGTAATTTGAAGTAAAGCAAACTGGTAGCTGTGATTTTTTGTTGCTATTTTTTGCGCTCTGAGTATTGTGGGTGTGATTTATTCGCTGTCACTGGTGAGGGCGGAACGGCTACCGTGTTATGAAATAAATATTGCACACCACTATAGGTGAGTTATTATGTTTTAGATTAAATGTCTAACTTTAGCTTCTCAAGCGAAGAGAAAGGCATAATAGGTACAAAAGGGTTGCTAAAAAATGAGCTTTAAACCGAAAATAATCCACCAAGATATAGGTAGAGTACTTGTTTATGATGAAATTATATTTAACTCGTCAAGTATGTGTGAACGAGACACAATAGAAATTCCATTGTTATGCGACTCTCGAGAGTCGTTTGATCCCTGACTGATTAAAGACAAAATGTCTTTATCAATATAGCGAAAGATCAAGGACTAAAATAAATTGCTAGGTATTTGACCACGATATCATCTGATGGTAAGTGATGATGTAACCAGGATGGATCATGTTTGATTAAGTATTAACGGCAAATTTTCTCTTTATCTACTACTTATTTCATTAACAAATTCGTGACATTTTGATCTTCGTATGTATAGATTTTAGTCTTAAAACAAAATTAATTAACTGTGTTTTATTCCGCATCAGCCAATGAAAACTACAAGTCGTAAAATAAAACATAAAATAGCGATACGAGAATAATAAATGAGGGTAACGGAAACCCAAAATTACTGACGTTTTTACCTAATTTACAACCAAGATAAGAGCTATAAAACACGATCGGAGCACTAAATAATGCCGCCGAGATGTGTCAATTAGTGGCACATTCACGACAATATTAAAAAACGGCTATAAATTAAACGCTGACAATAGCTACCGTATTAAATTTTCAACTACCGGTGGCGAAGACAAACTTGGCCTATAGATGCATGTCGCGGCGTCCAGCCTACATGGTCAAGAGACAGACTGGCAACTTGGACTGACAGACTGACAGACATACGAATAAGGAATTTTTGGTTTGACTTGACTTTTGACGGGTAAACAAATGGATTATTGTTTGTTGATTATTGAAGACGTGACTAGCTTTATACGGACAGTATAAAGGGTCCTTCGAAACCTTTTATGAACCAAGATTTGGATATGCTAACGCGAAGTAAGACAGCTTCAACTACAGCTGCAGCTGTCCCAGACCTGGACGGACACGACCGACAGTCCGTCAGAGGGAGCCGCGCGCCTTCGCCGAGCCCGTCCGCACACTCCACGACTAGCTCCGCTTGCACCGTCAAGCGGCAACGACTTCTACAGCTACAAATAGAGGCCGCGGAAGAACGCGCTGCTATCAAGGCGCAATTGTTAGAGGAAAAGCTCGCGCTCCAGACACAGGCACTGCAGGATGAAGACGACGAGGCATGCAACCTGTCACGCGTAGCTTCTCGATCCTCATTGCGTCCGACTAGACAAAGAGATACAGGTATCAAACCATCTTCATCTACAAACCATCCAGATGACTGTTGCCATCAGCACAACGATTTGAAGCCTGCTGAGCCTAGACATACTTGCTTAGAAAGAGAGTTTTCCAAGCTTCTGGCACGACAATCCCATACCAAGGAACTGCCTCAGTTTGCTGGTGAACCGGAAGAGTGGCCGCTTTTCTACAGCCAGTTCTTGACAACCACCCAGCTTTGTAACTACTCAGATACGGAGAACATAGCCCGTCTTTCAAGATGCCTTAAGGGAAAAGCACGTGAGTCTGTCTCTGCGCTTCTAGTCAGTGCTGCAAATCTTGATAAGATCATCAACACTTTGAAAATACGATTCGGACGACCAGAATTTATCATAGAGACGATGCTTTTCAAAATTCGCAGTATTCGATTTATACGTCATGACGACATAAACCATTTTATTGAGTTTGCCACTACGATACAGAACATCGTGGCAACGATGCATGCCACACAAGAGACCGGACACATCTCAAACCCCACGCTCATTAAGGAAATTGTAAATAAGCTGCCGTCTAACCTACGTTTTCAATGGGCTGTTTATGTGGCAAACAAGATCGGTTCTTCAGCTGTGACGCTAGATGACTTAGCTGAATGGCTTATAGACATGGCCAACGCAGCGACCGTAATAGCACCGATGCCTACAGTGTACGACAATAAAGCCAAATGCCAACAGAAGGCAGTGCTTGCTACGACCTCGCCGACAGTGAGATCCACATACTTATCTTGTGACAAATGTAAGGGCAATCACTCACTAAAGGACTGCGCCGATTTCAAGAATCTTTCGACCAATGACCGATGGAGTTTTGTAACTGACTTAAAGCTGTGCTTCTCTTGTCTATCGAATAAGCACCAACTCAGAGAGTGCAAGAGCCGCAAAAGATGTACTGAAGAAGGGTGTGAACGAGTACACCATCCGCTGCTACATGCGCCTCCAATAAAGCCTGCATGCACTTTGACGATGCATGAGAGTGTTGTTACTGCGAATTCGCCGGCAGTAAATCATCTTAAGGACACACAACCGCAAGTATTTTTAAAAGTGATTCCAGTAGTCATTTCCGGGCCTGCAGGCGACGTCGAGACCCTGGCGTTACTGGACGAGGGTGCTGCCGTCACCTTGATCGACTCTCGTCTCCTCGAGCGCGCAGGCATAACAGGCAGCGTGTCACCTCTTCACATAAAAGGAGCCTCTGGTATGACGACTATTGAGGCCGACTCCCAAGTTGTTTCCTTTAACATACGCGGGCTCAAACAAAAGGACTTATTTTGTGTAAATAATGGACGGTCGGTAAAAAATCTTAATTTGTGTGTAAATAGCTTAAGTTTTGATAAGATTGTAAGTAGATTTCCTTTTGTTAATGACTATGTACAGGACTGCGACTATCGTAACAAAAAGGTTGAACTACTCATAGGACAAGACAATGTAGATTTAATTGTGACTAGAAAAATTATTCGTGGTGACAAAAACGGACCGATGATTTCAGTGACGAAATTAGGTCACGTTTTACATGGAAATATAGGACTTAGGTCCATTCCAAATGACGTCTCAGTAATGCATGTCTGTGACTGTTCAGAACTAAATCAATTAATAAAAAAATCTTTTTCGACAGAGGCCTTCGGCACGAAATTTGAAAACGATACACCTCGCTCTCGAGAGGATCAGCTTGCGCTTCAAATAATGGAAAAAACCACGCGGCTGCTTCCTGAGGGAAGGTATGAAACTGGACTACTGTGGAGGACTGACAACCCTGAGCGTCTTCCCGACAGCTTGCCACAAGCCAGAAAACGTTTTAAAAATATTCAAGGCAAAATGCGTGATCCTGATTTTAATTTTAAATATAGAGAACGATTTTTAGATAATATTTCCAAGGGCTATGTGTCAAAACTAGAAAGTGACAATGAGCTTCTTCGTACAAGCAAGACCTGGTGGCTCCCACACTTCGCAGTTTATAATCCAAATAAACCCAAGCTTCGACTCGTGTTTGACTGCGCGGCAAAATCAGAGGGTAAGTCGTTGAATGATTTCCTTTTGACAGGGCCGGATCTTTTGACCTCGCTGTCAAGCGTATTACTTGGGTTTCGCAAAGGGAAAGTGGCTGTCACAGGCGATATTCAAGAAATGTTTCACCGAGTAATGATACGGCCTGAAGACCGACAAGCACAACGCCTACTATGGGAGGACGGCGAGTATGTCATGAACGTCATGACTTTTGGCGCCGTGTGTTCCCCGTCCTCCGCACAATTTGTCAAAAACTTAAACGCGCAGAGGTATGAGACCTCCCATCCTCATGCATGTCGTGTTATTATTGAAAACCATTACGTTGACGATTTTATATATTCTTTGAATAATGAAAACGACCTAATCACGCTCGTGAATGACGTCATTAGGATTCACGATTCTGGTGGTTTCTTTATACGGAATTTTGTGTCAAACTCAAAGAAGCTACTAAACAACTTACCTGCTGATAGACTGTCTACGTCAGCTGTAAAAGTTATCACTGACAGTAAAGATGAAGTGATAGAGAGAGTACTTGGTGTGCGGTGGCTTCCCGAAGATGACATCTTCGTGTTTAAGTTGAGCCTTCTAAATATTTCTGAAGACTTAAAGACTGGTTTGAAGAGGCCAACCAAACGCGAGGTATTGAAAGTTGTTATGTCTGTGTTTGACCCGCTAGGTTTTATATTACATATTTCGGTTAAAGGACGTATCCTTTTGCAAGATATTTGGCGCAGCCATATAGGATGGGACGATGAAATTGACGTGTCTCATTTTTCAGCATGGCAGACATGGTTGAAGGAGCTCGACGACACAGCCAGCCAGATCCGTATACCACGATGGATTTTGACTGACGACAACGACGAGATGGCTGAGCTGCACGTTTTCTGTGACGCAAGTTCCAGAGCCTTCGCCAGCGTCGCATATCTTCGGACACGTAAGAAGGATGGCACTTGGCACGTTTCATTTTTGATGGCAAGAGCTCGAGTTGCCCCTGTAAAGGTAATGAGCATTCCACGCTTAGAGCTACAAGCTTCTGTCATGGGAGCGCGCATGTCACAACACTTGCAGAAATGTGATTTAGTACCTATCGCGAAAGTAACGCTGTGGTCGGACTCTAAGACGGTATTGAGTTGGTTGAAATCGGACTCTGGGAGATTTAAACCTTTTGTTGCACACCGCGTCAGCGAAGTGACAGACCTTACCCAAGTAGATCAATGGAGGTGGGTCCCCTCGCATTTAAACGCGGCCGATGACGCAACCAGGGAATTTACAGCAGTTGGAAGTGAAAAATGGCTGCACGGTCCGAATTTTCTGTCAAAACCTAATAATGAGTGGCCGAAAGACATCGGAGCGATCGACAACATTAACCTAGATCCCGACGACAAAGAGGTAAAAGCTGTTCTTGTTACTACGTTTCACCCTGTATTAGAACTTCCCGAAGTAACGAGATTTTCGAAGTACTGGAGACTTGTTCGGAGTACGGCGTGGTTTTTCCGAGCAATCCATAACTTTAAAAACAAGAAGGCTAATTGGATTCGCATCGAACTTTCTGTTACGGAGGTGAGTACAGCTGAAGAATGGTGTATTAAAGATAGCCAAAGACGGACATTCCCAGTAGACATGAACTATTTAAAACGTCATGGTCACGTAGAAAGTTCCAGTCCACTTCGTCAGCTCAACCCTTTTTTTGACTCGCGTGGTCTTCTCCGGGTTGGAGGGAGGATTGATGCCGCAAACATAGACTATGACACCAGGCACCCAATTATTCTCCATCCATCCGATTGGTTTGTCAAACTACTTCTTCTGCGCTACCATGAGGACTCAGCACACTCAGGACGAGAAAGAGTGTTGAACGAGTTGAGAAAGAGGTTTTGGGTATTACGAGGACGTAATGCTGTCAAGAAGACGTCTTATGACTGCCGCCTATGCAAAATCAAGCGAGCAAAATCAACACCACCACTTATGGGAGAGTTACCTGAGTACCGACTAAAAGAAGGAGGCCGTCCATTTGCTCACACCGGTTTGGATTACTTTGGCCCTATGATGGTTAAGGTAGGTAGACGACACGAAAAAAGATGGGGCGTATTATATACGTGCCTATCTGTACGGGCTGTATACGTCGATCTAGTTAATGATTTGACAACCAGCTCGGCAATTTTGAGTCTGCGCCGGTTTATAGCGCGACGCGGCTGTCCAACTGTCATTCACAGCGACAATGCTACAACTTTCCGCGGTGCAGACCGTGAGCTGCAACAAGCGGTGCTTACGATGGACCAGAATGAACTTCTACGTTTTGGAAGCACAAGAAATATTCAATGGAGCTTCATACCTCCAAATGCTCCTCACATGGGAGGATGTTGGGAGAGGCTAGTGCGCAGTATCAAGACGTCATTACGCGTCACCCTAAAGGAAAGAGTGCCGAGTGAACAGACACTCCTCACTCTATTAGCAGAAGCTGAATATTTTGTTAATAGTCGCCCTTTGACATATGTTCCCCTCGACTCTGACGACTCTCCACCTCTGACTCCTAACGACTTTCTTTTTTCAAACACGACTACTTTCGACAGGCCATTTGGAAGTTTCACGGACGGAGACTTGCTGCGACGTACCTGGAGGGAGTCCCAAAGATTGGCGGACCTCACCTGGAAACGATGGGTTAAGGAGTACCTGCCTAGCCTGACACGACGTGAGAAGTGGTGCAAGGCGGATGACAAGCCCTTGGCAGTCGGTGATGTAGTCATCATCGCCGATGACCAGCTGCCAAGGGGGCAGTGGCCACGGGGAAGGATAGCCAGAGTATATCCCAGTAAGGATGGACAGGTACGCGTAGCAGACGTAAAGACAGGACAGGGACTCTACAAACGACCTGCGACAAAACTGTGTAGACTGGACGTCGGCTCCCAATCTTGAGTATCAGCCAGCTGATACTGGAGGTGGGAATGTCGCGGCGTCCAGCCTACATGGTCAAGAGACAGACTGGCAACTTGGACTGACAGACTGACAGACATACGAATAAGGAATTTTTGGTTTGACTTGACTTTTGACGGGTAAACAAATGGATTATTGTTTGTTGATTATTGAAGACGTGACTAGCTTTATACGGACAGTATAATGCAGCAAAACCACTACGAGGCTCATGCGACAGAAATATTTTGCTATGGGCACATGATACATTTGACGCTAAACCTTAAGCATTTCTGATAGTTTAATTATTTCTGCTCTAGAATTTAAATAATAGATTTTTACTGTCTGTCTACAGAAGACTATTATTAAAAATAAGGCTGTAAAAAACATATTATATCTCTTGCTCCGATTGAGTTTTAACGCTTTCGTAAAATGCGATTCGAATTGAAAATTATTACTTTGAAAAAGTTTACACTTACTTCACCTACAATTGTTTTTTTTATTCAAAGTTTGCTGCTAAATATATAAATATTTGTATTATAGGTATGTATTAAATTCATTTTATGACTATCATGTCATGGCATCTATTCTCGTACTTTTCTACAACCAGCAGTAATAAATAACTTTAATCACAACCCTCCCCATGCATAAGTCATGCTAAGCGATAGTGGTAACAAAACATTTTTTACGCGGCCCCAAAAAATAATACATCAAATGAATATTTATGTTAACAGAAAAACGCTTTATCATCGCATCCGCCACACAACTCAGACCCAATTTGAATCTTATCGGCGTTAATAATAAAATATAGACTGTTATTATTTGTTACAGTAGCCCTTCTGGCTTTTAAAAGTGTCGATACAAGTAAATGGGGTAAAGTAGGATTATGAAACCAAGAAAATGGAATAGTGTTATGTCTGTGGTAATGTGTAGTGTTCTTGGACACAAAATGCAGCTTAGATTTTGTAAAATTTGTTTATTCTCGCTTGTAGAGTCTGTAGACTCATACTAAACACTTACAAATATTGAAGACTAGCGGATCCCCGCGGCTTCACTCGCGTAAATGTCGGATCGCGATTAATATAACAATAAATTTATAGCTTATGTGTTATTCCGATGTAAGAGCGTACAGTTTCATCAAAATCAATCAAGTAGTTTTTGCATGAAGGAGGGACAAACATATACATCCAACCTCACAAACTATCGCATTTAAAATATTAGGTAGTTGGATTAGTCCCCCTACCACTATTTTGGGGCAATCGTGGGCTTTTATTTAGCTCTAAAAAAAGTACTCGTACCTTGTTTCGTTCACCAGTAACATGGATAGATCACCAATTATAAGTTGCTAGATTTTTCTCGTCTCTTTTAACCTTTTACCTTAGGACTCAATGGAAGATCTTATATTACAGGCGGACGGCTAACTGAACAAAATAAATGAGCCTTATAACACAAAACCTACTGTTATGTTATTTATTTGTGTCGTATATTTTTACCAGACCCCATCGTTTTGGACAGTTAATTCTGGCATTAAGAGTGCCATCATTGCCGTGTTTTAATTTTACGGGCTATGTGAATTTATATAATTGGGCAGACAATTATAATTAGTCATGACGCGTCGACGACTGACTTTCGCCTTATCTTGACATCTGTGTATGTCACAATTTACGTTAAAGCAGTAGGTTCTTGCTTCATAACTTAAGAGCCATATGACAGTCTGGAAATTCTCAGATTTTACCGAATTTATCAATGTGTGTGTGCGATTTTATATGTCCGGGACACAAAAAAGTGTTAACTGTAATTAAACAATTTTGATACTTTATCTCTAGGTAGTAGGCTATGCGTATGATGAACACAGAAAATGATGGTCTTATAAAAGTCGATGTGATAAATTAATGTTATACCAGTTTTTTGTATTTAAAATACCTGTTACGAATACAGTGAATACAGTTCGGAATCAGGGCTCGCGTCAATTCCGTTCGCAAACATTTTCCTTTTGATAATTATATAACTAAATTCACAGATTTAAACACAAACGTACAGTTATAATAACGTAAAAAACTTACAGCATAGAAAAAACGAAATGCATCCAAAGGGTGAAGACATATAGAGGCGGGTAACACGCACTGACCTGCAACGACTAACCAGTGTTGTGCCGTGTTGGCTATTTCATGGAATTGAAATGCTTTATAGAGACTTTTCCGACTCATTCTTGATTTGAATCTTGTTTTAAAACAATTTTCTAGTGTCAGTCGGTCCTTATTTGGATTGTTGTAACGAATTTCTTAAATATTTCGGTATTAAAAATAGATGACTTGGCACATCACTAGTCAGTCGGTACAGGTTGGTACCGGTTATCTGCCTCTTGATGTCTTCACCCAAATCGTGACTTCTCAACTAGGTATTTTTTTACGAATGCAAACTCCACGAGAAACGGGGACTAAGGGTTATTGGTGGATGATGCCATTGGTTCTGCGCTTGATCTACCACGTGTCATACCAGCTGGATGCTATGAGGATTTATTTACACATAAATGCTTTTTAGTGTAACGCTGTTCTTTGATATGATTTGTATTTTGATATATGAAATATGTCACAAGTTATTATAGCTGACATTCAGAAAATGTAGTTAAGAAAATTTCGATCAAGATTTCAAGTATTTCATGTATAACAGATGATAAACAAGATAATTTTTATTTAATTATTTGGTTTACACCGGTATTATATCATTTTGTCCATATAAATTTTTCAATAATGAAATATTATATGAATATGGACTTGAATAGAACCATGGAACTTCATGGCATTTGCGTACAATTTGAATACAGGTTCATATTAACTACATAAACATCACATGAAACGCTTCTAATTAAACAAGCGTTTTACTATACAAGTTTATAGTTAGGTTGTGGTTGTAGATTGTGGTAGAAAGAAAAGTAATGTTAAATAAGCAAAATATTGCCCTATTTATTTAGGTTTAAACCATTGAAACACTGTTACTAGCGTATGGAATTAATGCCATGAACAAGTCCCACACAGTATGGAATTGACGCCAATGGCCAATGGTATGTACGTGCAAGTGCGTATCAAAGGGGTAAATAACGCCTATATACGGTCTATATTAAGAAAAACTGACCTTTTACTTTTTGTCGTCCGTTTATTCTTATTCAAAATCCAAAGCACGAATGATGTAAGAAAATTTATAAACTTACTTGTTTACTACTCAAAGTCAAATACTTAAAACAAAAACCCTTATTTGTCTTCAATTTTTTTGGGTTAATAGTCACTTCACCACCATACTATTTCAATAAAACCGACTTCAAAAACAAAACACATTTAAAAGTCTTAAATAAACTCTTGAAAGGACTCCATTTTAGGCAAACCATTTCTTTTTGGAGTCGATGCCCAGATAGATGTCGCTTAAGATGGAACTTGAGAGAGCCCATGCGATGGCACTGACTTCAAAAAGAAATGGTTTGCCTAAATTGGAGTCCTTTGAAGAGTTTTAGACTTTTTAGTGAAAAAAAAACTTCGACCACAGAAAACTTTGCTTCATATCCAGCCTCGGCGCGCCCCAGCCCTGTTTTATAATAACTTAAGGGGTAAGAGGTAAATACCAATTCAACAAAGTAAATATCATGATAATCGGTCTACCGTTGTTGAACTATAAAGTAGTGTTACTGATATTACTTTATTTTATATAAATAAGGTTATTATTTGCAACCCCATACATATGCAATAGAATTGGTACTATTGCCTATTCTTGGCCTTATTAATTCAGTAGTTGTCTAAAATTGACATTTAACTGTTTGGTGATAGAAACAGTTTGCTCATCATATACCACAATTTTATTTTGTAGACAATTTTTTATTATTATTATTTTTGACGATAATTTTGGTCCTAGTATCTGCACATTTTGTTTGATCAAGTTTCGAAAATACAAATTGTATATGATAAAAGATCTTCGTTATAACTCATGAACCTCTTGAAATAGTCGCCATACATATAAATCTTTCTTGTTTATAGTATTAATAAGGATTCCTTTCTATGCAAGTTTACATAACATTGATTAATCATTTAAATACAACTACTAATCGATACAAAAGAACGAATACTTTTTTGTTATAATTAGAGACCATCGACGATCCAAATGCACTATGGCTTTATGCCTGTTGCATAAAGCCTCAAAGCGAATTGGTCGCCGTATAAAAATTGTGCAAAGCGTGATATTTTCAAATTTGGAATTAGTATCATACACGAAATAAAAGAGTAGCAGCGAAGACAACGAGCGACACACCCTTCCCCTCCGAGCGCTCAGCGCTGTCTGTCAAATTTCGATCGAAGATGAACGTCCGTGACAGCTCCAAATCTCAAATTTATAGGTTACTTTAGTAAGATATTTTGAATATATTGTACACGATAAAATCAAGAATTTAGATGCTAAGACAAAGATAGGAACCTCTATAACATTGTTTTATCAAACAACACAGAATAAGTGCAATGTATCTCAGAGATAATCGCCTGTCTTTAGGTGCGTATTTTATGCCAAAACATGGTATCAATTTTGTCTTCATTTGGAATAACCAGAGCAATAAATAAAAAAAACAGAGTCTACACCTTGTAGACGAACGTAATTCCCTTCAAGTTTATGTTATTTCGACAGCTGACGTCAACAACTGATCTAGAAAAGTGCACCAGAAAAACCGTCAATTTGGCTTCTATGATTGCAAATTACAGGGATTTTAAAGATTGAATCAAAAATTCAGAGCTTACATCTTATGTAGATAGCTTATTTCTACACAAATCAGACAAAAAAAGTTGTCAGTTAAGTCATTTTTGGGAAGAAAACTGCACTTGAACTTTGTTAGAAGGTAGGTGACAGCAGCCTTAATAGCTTAGTCATTGATTTTAATCATAATAGGAAGAATCAATAGTCTTAAGTAAGTTTTCGGGCATAATGTCAATAAATTATGCATAAAAATATGATAAATAAATTCTAAGATCAAGACTGTAGAACATGATGTTGGGACTAAGAATTAAATATTTTATCTCACTTCATAATCCGAAGCCACGATACATCGTACTTTTCTTTTACAAGTGATACATACTTATGCATAATAGTCAGACTCTTACAGTCTGGTAACACTGTAGGCATAGGCTCCATAAAGGTATATTTTCTAACCCTTTTTGATATTTAATTAATCTTATTTCTACTGGTGCTACTGTAAGGTACGCCTCTACATTATGCACATGGCTTTATATCTCTTCATCTATGAATTGTGGGTCTATGCCCATTATACTTTTAATAAGGGTTGCCATGTTATTTTCTTGTTTATTACTTAATTTTTTAAGCTCGATAACGCTTAAAATTAAACGGTGTCGACTACTGTAAAGTTTTAATGGTGTGTCATTATCAAAGTTGAATTAAATACGTATTAGTGAAAGGTAATTTATTTAAATGAAGTATCGTATAAAAAACAACAGACGTATGATAACAATAATTTATTAAGTAAACTAAATGAAATAACTTTAGAGGATAGCCATAACTTTTTGTTTATATTTTGCAAAGTAACATTGATACATTATATTTCCCTTCGGATATTGTGAGAGCAATCTCGCAACATTGATGAGGTCACGCAGCCTACGCGTTAAAAAAGAAAGCGCTTGCAAAATTCAACAGGCTTGTTGATGTGACGGTGGCCGAGTGGTATAGGCATACGCCCAGATAGCGTAAGACACAGGGTTCGATTCCTCGTCTGTCACAGAGTCGCGGTTGCTTTTTACAAGTGCAATTTATATTATTAAGTTTGTATAGTGACAAAACACTATAAAAACAAACATCAACTATCTTCTTCTTCTTTCGTGTCGGCAGGAACACGGGCTAAATCTTACTTGCCCAGAAAGCGGCTACCGTGGTAGCCCTCTGGTTGCTGACAAGTAAGTCCTCACGCGAGCAGGCGGTCGGGCACGCGGGACAGTTAGTGAGGTGGGCCATGGTTTGCAGGGGTTCTCCACATTCACAGCTGGCGTCTGCGCTACTTGAGTACCCCCACACAGGTAATCTTTTCCGACCAACCTGGAACCTCAGCCTATTTAGGCTTCTCCAGATTGGCCAAGGTTCCTTATAGCCTGGAGGCAGATTTTCATCGGGAGGGTACAGTGAGTGTGGGTACTCGCTTGCCCAAAGCCTGCACCTCATGTCATTGGGGGTTTCCTCAGTAGGCTGCGTAGATTGTAGGAAGCTTTTGCGACTTCGCAACCGACCTATGGCGGGGGAGAGCCCGTAGAGTGGATGTCTCGGGTCGCTTTCCTGTTTTTGCTTTTCAAGCGAACATGTCACTTCTCTGCGGACTCTGGGTGGAGCTATTCCCGCAAGAGGAAACAGCATACCGACCGGGGTTGGCTTAAGACAGCCAGTCACTATCAACAATAAGTAACATTGAGTTGAAGGAATAAAAATCAGAAACAACTAAAGTTATCCTAAACACCATAATTTTGCACTTCCATGAACAGGCTGTATTCAGATTATGTAGGTATGACATGTAGTCAGATATTATGGTCCATCCTTGGTCACATTAACATTTCCTCACCAGCAGGTGAGATTGTATTTATTAGATCAATCTATGGTCAAAGTGCCTTACTACACTTATTTATGGTTTAGAATGTTTCTTAACACCCACAGTGTCATATTTACATTCTTAAAGATGAAATAAGAAACCAAAAATTGCGCACGGGCGGGACTCGAACCAGCATATTTCTGGCTTACCGGGCAAACTGCTTGCTCTTCAAATTGAGCTACCGTTATATCGGTCCGACCACGCGAAATTCTTGGTCTCTTAGGGATACGTCATTGCGTGACGTTAGCGCCATCTAGTTCATCTTTAAGAATACACTCATTTAAATAACTTACTCAATGCATTAGTCAAACACATGCTAAAGCTTGCATAAACTACCAACTTATAAACAATACCGAACTAAAACACCGTCTATAAACATGTCAAGTGAGATATTAATAAATATTTATGCCTCCGTCAATTATGAGTAATAGAGTACATTATGAATTATTAAATAATTGCCAAGTAAATTACGTTTTATCTCCCACAGATGGTCATTACTGAGTATAGATAATTATACAGGGTGTGAACACATAGAGTCTATTTTTGCGTAAGTACTAAAGCTAGTTTAATGAATAGGGGACTTAAAATTAATGACCTGTATTAAGTACATATTTAAACGTGTATGTAAATTAGACATTAAATTGAATGTGTGCAGGTTATGCGTGATTATAAATATTTGAGCTGTAAAAACCGGTTAAGTGCGTGTCGGACCCGCGCACTGAGGGTTCCGTGCCACCCTTAACTGAATTCAGGGTCCACTTACTTTCACTTACCGAAAACATCACAATAAATTGCGACGGCAAAAATAACTTTGTTTTTCATAGTGTTTGTATGAAAAACAAAGTTATATTTGCGGTTGATAAAAATGTGCAATATCTCAAAAACTACTTGTTCGATATCCTTCAAACCAATTTTCGTTGCAAGTTTTTGTTGAGATCTACATCATATATTTTTTCCATTATTTTCACTTTCTTAGTTCAAAAGTTAGATGGGGGGGGGACGCCCATTTTACCACTTTGGAAGCGTCTATATCTCAAACCTTACACTTTTAGAAAAAATGGTCTTAGAAACCTCAACATCATTTTAAAAGACCTGTCCATAGACACCCCGCACGCATAGGTTTGAGTAAAAAAAAAATTTATGTATCATGTATGGGAGCCCCCCCTTAAATATTATTTTTTCTTACTTTTTGTATCTGAATCGGAAAGCGGTGAACAAAATACACCTACATACCAAGTTTCAGCTATGTGATGCTTATAGTTTCAGAATAAAGTGGCTGTGACATACGGACGGACAGACAGACAGACAGACAGACAGACAGACAGACAGACTTGACGAAACTATAAGGGTTCCGTTTTTTGCCATTCGGCTACGGAACCCTAAAAATGTGAGATTATAATGAGTTTTGAATAATATAAGCCCATGTTGATATCAAATATTTTTATTAGTAATTATCAATTGTGATTGATAAGTAAAAAATATTTAGGATCACCATATATTTTTATCATTCATATAAAAAGACAGTAAAATAGAACTCATTGATAGACGAGGTATCTTAAGGCTTAATTTTTTTTATTTGTCGTGTTTAGTATAGTCATAGGTCTGTCTTATCGCTAGTAGCGATTTCTGCTAGGCTTTCTTCGGGGTACATAACAGTAACTACCATCTGTTCAGGAAAGTGACACTATCATGAGAAAGATCCTTTGCGTATCGCAACTTTTGTAAGTATCTTCGTTTGTAGGTGACGTGCATCCTAATATTTTTGTAAGCTTTTGTGAGTGTTTGTCTGTTTGTGTATGTGTGTGTTTGTGAAGTCCTTCTTCTTCTTCTTCTTCTTCTTTCTTTCTAATTTAAGACACAAAAGCTGTAAGTACAATTTCAACACTAATATTTTGCCTGGTCCTAGCACACGTGTTGTATGTCAGCTTCTGCTGCGTCGGCGCAGAAAAGGCGAAAGAGAGCGGATAATCAGCGGGACTATTTATCATGCCGCCTGTCGCCGCCGAGCGACGGCTGACGAGCTAGACTGGGGGATATGGTGCGTGTAGGTGATGTTTTACTTCAGTCAATCAAAATGTTTAAGGACACGTTTGTCTAATTATACTAAGGCTGTTATAGGTGATGAGATCCTTTTCATCATTTTCTTCTTGTTGGTGACCAGAATCACTGATAAACATTTTTACTCGGCAGTCCACAACCAAATCATTTTTTTTTAAATCCATCAAACAATTGTTATTCTCTCCTAGGAGACCTAGTACACGACTTTTTGCTCTCCTCTATTTCAGGGTTTGCAACTCAGCTTTTACTGGCACACTGCTTCGTTTTCATTTTAATATAAATAAAAAGTCATCGCAATACATACATATTTGTTAATACAGTTTTCCACGATCTCCTAAAACTTTAGTTTTAGTTTTAATCTTCTAAAGATTATAGTAGATAACCATCCTGCATAGTAATATAAAAAAGTTACCTATGATAATTTAAGCGTTGTTTAATGCATCCGGTATGAAGTCCATCCCCAGTCCAAGCAACAGTTACTCGTCGTGGCCGCCAGAGTTCGCTTTGACGCGTCACTCGCGGCGCTAATGAGCCGGACCGACAGACAGACAGCGAGGATTGACGTAAATCACCCGCGCGGGAACTACGCCATTTTTGCTTCGTACATTTCGGTGATATTTATGTCAAACACAAGGATCAGCGTCGTTATGACGTAGCTGGTGACGTGAGGACAGCTGATTGGTTTAGATGCAGCAGACGTTAACTGTAAATAGGTGAAATCGTGACTTAATAATGATTTCACGTGATACATTCAGCTAGAAATATACCCTCGCGTCGTAGCTTAATATCATATAAGTTATTAAACATAAAAAAATATTTTTTTTTCAAATCGGTCCAGCAGTTCTTGAAATAAGCGCGTTCAAAGAAACAAACTCTTCAGATTTATTATTTAGTGTAGATAAACCCATTTAGCGAATAAAAATATATATGCGACAAAATGGAAATGCGACATTATCGCAGATGACTATTGGCAATATAAATCTTTGTTATTATTCTGAGTGTCAATTATACTCCTGTCATAATGCCACATCTGTCTCCCAGGCGTGTTTCCTTTGATGTTTGCCGCGTTAATGAGACAAATGAGGGCCGGCTAGACTGATGAGGTTATTATTGGCGTGGCGGTTGCAATAAAAAAAATAATTATTAGTTTATGCAAGATAATTATTTTATTTTTGTCTTGTTTAGCTGCTAAATGAAGAAGGTAACCTCAAGGTTAAGATTCTCTGTTAAATTTTATCCGAGATTAATGTATAATTTTAGTTTGACTGTGTATTATCACTATTTACAATGATTTAGCACACAAAACATAATTTTATATTAAAAAAATATAATAATATCAAAAAATATTAATATGAAAATAATTTATATATTTTTAAATCGCAAAAAGTAGGATTGTCTATCCCCGGGCCTATTGTCTTTGATCTAGTGGCGTTAATGAGCCGGATGAGAGCCGGCAGCGACAGGAACTGGCGAAATATGATCTATAAAATTATAGTAGCGATTTATGCACGAACTATAAATAAACACTAGCTTTCTGTTAAGTTCTTTGAAAGACGCCGATTCATGTAAACATTTCTTCTGCTTCTATTGTATAATAATATGTATGACGTTAAATATAATATGTGAGTGGTACACAATTCTATAATATGAGTAAGCTTTTGCTTCGACAATCTATTGTTCAAGATGTAACAAAGATAAGATAAGATAACGTTTTATTGCACATACAATTAATTAATTTTCAAATTCGTTTAAGGGAAATGTACAATTTAAACAAAATATGTAATATAATAAATGATGTAAGTAAGTTGCTCATAATACTTTTACTTGTCACTAATAATAAGGCAAAACCTAAAATCGAGAACCGTTTAGTTAGTTCTACACAAATGCATCTCGTCTAAAATAATAAAAACTCGTTAGGCGCATCCCTAAAACAAAAGAGTTCAGAAAACGACGACCGCGTAAATTCTTCAAAAGTCGGTTGTGAGTGATACCCACTGACAGTGCCTCTCACCAATCGTTTCAAAGATCTCTTTGAACTTTCCAGTTTCCGGCGTAAAAAGACGTGTTTGTCATTACGTCTGTCTGTTGGTTTGTCATCGATGGTATTTGTAATGGCTGGAAATGTTGGTTCTATTTTTTTGTGAAATATTTCATTTCATTTTCCAGTGTGTTAGTAACACTTTACATAGCTAGTTATAATTGTGTTTTTAACACGTTCCGGGACACTACGCCAGACACAATAGATGTTTTATTGTTTTCACGCCCGTAGGCGTTCACTGTCCCGGAACGTGTTAATAACGCATGGTATTTTATTTATACTATAAACAAATTGTTCTTTCTACGAAATATAATAAAAATAATAGGTAACATTTCTATTTCATTATTTTATTGAATAACGTGTTAGGTAACACGACCATTAAAAGCTTTTCTGTGACCTTTTGTACCAATACATTGCTCACTTTTAAAGCGACCTTATCTTCACAATTTTAGCAAATATACAGCACACAAAAGATCACAAAAACTGGTCTAGTCAACATTTATGTTGCTCAAAAACGTTAACATCGCGTTTTAAAATTTCATGCCTAGCGCGGCTCCTTTTTGCGGCGGCCTCTTGACGCGCGCGTCACGTACAAGAATCGCAAAATAAAACACGTCGTGCGTAGTGGCAGCCACAAATCACATTTTTTAATCGAACTCACGTCTTTCCCAACCGCAATTTCCACCCTCAAAGAGTTCTCAACTTTGGTTCATACACCCAAAGCAAAGAATACATATACTAACGTAAAAAGAAGCGACACTGACACTTGTGTGCAGTAAACTAACTCGCAGCTATGTGTGCGTGTCGCGGGGGCGCGCGGGGCCTGCGCGGGTCGCGCGAGGTGGAGAACGCATGCCACGGTATGCGCGAGTCGAAGGGTCACACACCGCCGATTGCCGCCGAGCCGTCGTCTCTGCTCGAAGCAATTTACTTAGTTCGCCCGCGCCGCGTCGCGTCGTATGCGATTATTATGATACGATTTGTCCCAAATGCAGCATATAACTTTTGATATGTCTTGTGAATGCTTCCCATTAGATTTTATGAAAAAAACCGTTCGTACGATTTCGAATCTTCGCTATAATTAAAGAAAATAATAAAATGTTTAAAGTAAGTCGCAAAAACAGAAAATATATTAAAGTAAGTAATTTATAACATATGTGAACACTATACCAAATATATTTTGAACCTGAAATACATAAACATCTTTCATTAAGTAATTATTATTTTCTTGCGCCGCGGTAGCTAAACCGCCAACCCTACGCGTAGACGCAGCATTTCAAGGTCACCGACGCCCGAGTTACACCGATAGATCAGTGTCGCGCCTGTGCCCAAAGTCCAATTTGGTTTGTTGGCATTTTTTACGAGGTTGTCGTATTTCAGTCGACAGTCACCACGCTGCAGAATGCTATCGACATCCGCTAAACTATCGACGTTGGTGCAACACTATTTGTTCTTTTGTAGCCGTTTCGTGCAATGATTTATGCAACTTTGGACGTAATCGCGCCATTAATGCCTGGATTGACTTTTACAGGCCATTCTAATGATTTAAATGATGATCGGTTTAGGTGACGAATAAAGTTATTTTCTATTATCTTAATTGCGGGACTGGAGGCATTTGTCAATGCAATCAACTGATACCAGAACGAGGTTCAATTAAAATTTTATTTCTCGAACCCAATTAAGATATCAGGAGGAATAGATTAGCTAAGTAAGAGGAAAGGGCAAATTGAACAGCTATTTATTATTTTTCAAAAAATAAATTGTAACTTTGTATTTAATGATCAAATGCGAGGTGAAATAACAATCAAGATACCTAGTCAATTTTATTTTTTTATCGAATATCGATGACCTTTTTTATATTTTTTGGAGGAGTATGTAAAAAAGAGTAATGCAACGTACCGTTTTTAAAAAGGAACTTGTGGACTTGTTGGAAGTGAGGTGAGTGGGTCAGACGCTAACTTTGACATACCTAGTCTCATTATTGATTCTAGGTAGATAGGCAGGTTAGGTTTAACATGTCGTGATAAGGCTTTTATAATATTATGTCTCAAGTGAAATGCGACAACCTTCTGCTTAGTCGTATTTTGTCATTAACTTATCGCATAGACGCACCACACTCTTTTAAAAGTTAGGCCCACTAAAATTTATGCTTAGCGCAAAGGTAGATAGTGTCTTATAGCGTTCAGTCCTTCTTTTGTTTAAATTTTGGTTGTGCAATAAGGTACAAATAAAAAAATCGTGTTTTTTTGAGTGACCTGTCTGTATTCCACCACCCATAATAATGGAGTTATCTCAGGCAGTGGCGGGAAGCGATTTTCATTTGTAATTAGAGGCGGCGCGATAAGGGCTTGTATGTCGGCTAAAGACGTTTAATCTTAACAGGTAGCTGAGTTATAAAGATTGTTCAGCATTTTAGAGGAGTGTTTGTGGATATATCAACATATCCAGCGGTTGAATTAAGAGGATTGGTGCACGCAAGCTTCCATACAAAAAGAGAACACGTTTTCCACCCCTTAAACGTTGTCCGATTTTAGCAATGTTTCTGCATGTTAGAGATCTTTTGTAAAACTATGCTCGTACGTCTTTATTTTTTAAATATTATATGTTTCAGAAAATATAAGAACCTAAAATTCACTTTTTTGCCTAAAAAATCTCTTTGGAATTTCATCCATTTTTTACTAATCAAGCCTTAATTTAAAAAATCGAAGACGTACAAGCGTAGTTCAGAATGTATTAAAAAGAATGAGATCAAATTTCTCTCATTCCATATAGGTTTACGGGTAGGAAAACGTGTTCGCCCGCAAGCATATATCGATCGTTGGCATTTGAAATGTATGAAAACTCGCGCTGCGTTACTACGCCTGCACACGATCCTCTTAACAGTAGTAAATTATAGAATGACGTAATAGCCCACAAAGTATCCCATTGAAAAACTGAGAATAATGTGCTTTGGGCCTGTTGCGCTCAGGACGAAATAAATAATTAATAAGTACTTACATTTAATTTCCTTTATAAAAATAGGCATTACATGTTTGATATTTGTTTGAAACTTAATGATATGGTATGTATGGTATGTACAGGCACGAGTATTAATCCTTGATCTTGTGAGGGACTGGTGGTGGAATACCTTACCTGAAAAATTATGTTAGCCAGTTAAGTAGTTTTAAGCGAACGGTCAACGTACAGGCTATGTCATTTTATCATACAATCCTTAGATAATAGTTTGCAGCTGCTTTTATGTTTAAGCAAATTATATGTTTCTGATTTCTAATTATGTCACTCAATAATATACCTACTTTATTTTTGCAATCAACTATAACTAATAACATTAACCTACTTGAAGTGTACATTTATTGCAATGGCTCAAACTAACAAACGGATACCTACCTACTTATCGTAGCAGCGACTCGACATGCTCATCTTATAAAATTATATTAAGTACTAACCATTTCTTAGTTTTAAGTTTCCATGTAAGTGACATGAATTTGTCTTAATGGAAATAAAGATTCTTTAAACCCATTATGTAGAGTTGTTGAGTCAATTAAAAAGTAAGCCTCTAATACGAGTATCAACATGTTCATGACTTTTGCACTATATCTCCCCATGCCAAGTAAACAGACACAGTCGATCATGCCCATACAGGGTGTCCACGTTTTCTCTCGAAGACCGCCGTCCTACTTGGAGGCGATCCGCTTGTCACACAACATGATTTATTTCTGCTTTGCGTAAACTCGAGATTAAGGTGGTTGTTGGTTTGCGCGAGCGTTAAAAAGTTAGCATAAGTACTATCAACCGTTACATACTGTTGAGGTACCGATTATAAAAGGTTGTTTCCGCCATTCGGTACTCTCTCTTTGTCTGATTGTGAATATAGCGCCATTTTTTATAAGTTATTTTATAGTGGTGCATAGCGGGACTGGTGCATAGAGGAACAATTTTCAGAAAATATTTTTAGGATCCTAATAATTAATACTTTAAAATTATTGAAACTCCTTACTTATTTCTGAAGTTTACGCGAATATTACACATTTAATGAAACACAATTTACGGATAATTTCGCGATAATTTATTTGATTTTTCATCCCGACGTTTCGAACACTTTACAGCGTTCGTGGTCACGGGGTAGACTCACCCCGTTACCACGAACGCTGTAAAGTGTTCGAAACGTCGGGATGAAAAATCAAATAAATTATCGCGAAATTATCCGTAAATTGTGTTTCATTAAATATTGAAACTCCGTTAACAACGTTAAAAACAAGAGCCTTGTTACTTTAAATAAATTAAAAAAAAACCAAGGTATCCAAAGCTTTAATACAAGCAATTCGTACCAAAATGCTCATCATCTTTTAGCTACATCTTTACCACGAGTAAAAGATCATAAGCTCTGATTATTCTCTAAAGTAATATAGTTTTTTAACCCGGATTATATGCCTCACGAATGCTCGCACTATCCAACACGCACCTCAACCAGTAATTACAGCATGTTTTACTGAACGGAAGGCATTAGTAATTATCTTGTCGCCTGCTCCGTTCGCTGCCACTTAGCGGCTGTTAAAATGTTGATTAATTAAAAACACTATGCCGCAGAAGGCTGTGTAGATCCGTTTCACACTTGCAATAAATTGTTGCAGTCGATCTTGTTTTTACCTTTTTATTTTACTCCGGTGTAGCTTAAAAAGAGTCTAGTTTAAATCTAACGTGTGTTATATATTTTACGTTTACTATAGGTACTAGAGGGCCGAATAATTATAATAAAATCATCGTTTTAAAAAAGAAATGTTTTTTTTAATACTTCAGAATTCATAAAGATATAGATAATTTTAAATGTAGTTAACTTCGATTTCTTTAAGAAATAAAAATTTAAAAACATGGGAAAATACTCTGAATATTATTTTAATTCCCGTAATTTATACTAAAATCAACATTCTGCTTGAGAATCCAATCAAGAAACTATAAAACATGATAAATTCAAATTATCGACGGCATAAAGAGTAGGCTTGGCCGCACCTGTTTATCGATAAGCACGATCATCGACATAACACATTCAAATCGATCGTGTGTCACCGACAGGTTATCAAATTAGCTATTTTATGTCTTGTCTAGGTAGTTGTCAGCGTAGCTGGAAGTCACCGCTACACGGGCTACTTGATATGGAAATCTTAATTTGTAGCGATACTTAAAATGAAGGCGACAAATAATATAACATGAAAAACGTTTCATGCAAAAAGTTATTCCTGTGTATTAGTATTGTTTCTAAAAATATATATCTGTACTAAATGACTTTATTTGATATTACCTGAAACTGGTGAATGAATTTTAATCTATTTCTTTAATTAAATGTAATGTTTTTGTTGCAGGTAAGAAATGAGAACTGCCGCTACTTAGGGACGCGTCTACGGAAGGTAGGTAGGAAGTTATTACTTGATCACATTTTTATTCTTTAAAAGTAGCTAGTAAATAACTGGAATGCCCGATTTTACGATCCAGCTGCAACATATGAACAGTGCCAGCAGTGAATCACTGTAATGAATCAATTTATATGCCATGGTATGCATTCGATTCATACGGCGTCTATTTCCGCCATTCAACAGAATGGCTACATCAATCTGATAATAATTTACGATGTATGTGACGGTTAACTATGCACCGTTGAGTCGATAAAAAGTGTTACTGCTTTTGTGTGGTGTAAAATAAATATGCACTGACAAGGATCTAAAAATAAACGTGAGAGAACTGTTAATGTATGTGATGATAAACAAGCAACGTATTTTAGTCCGGTTTTTATTTGTATTGACAATAAAAAGATAACCTGCTTAAAAGATGAAATATGAAACCAAAAATTTCGCACGGGCGGGATTCGAACCAGCATCTTTCGGGCTATCCGGGCCAACTGCTCTTCCAATTGAGCTACCGTGCCGTCGGTCCGACCGCGCGAAATTCTTGGTCTCATTGATACGTCATTGCGTGACGTTAGCGCCATCTACCCGTCTGTTTGTTTATGCAACAGCGGGCCAAGTAGTTATTCTTTACAGAATAAATTCAACTTGGAAATGATAACGCTTCGCTACTCAATGGTTTTACAATATTTTTAACACTCACAGTGTCATATTTTATTCTTAAAAGATGAATGATGCCGTCGGCACGGTAGCTCAATTGGAAGAGCAGTTGGCCCGGATAGCCCGAAAGATGCTGGTTCGAATCCCGCCCGTGCGCAATTTTTGGTTTCATATTTCATCTTTTAAGAATAAAATATGACACTGTGAGTGTTAAAAATATTGTAAAACCATAACCTGCTTATTTTGCTAAATAAAAAATAAGAGTTGTTATTCTGAGTTTAGCGAATACTAACCTTTTTAATTACAAAAAAAAAATCTATGTTACTTTAATTGACTAAGTTTATTTAAGCCGCAGCACCTAATCACTTGAATATTTGTACCAACTAAGACATAAGACTGTCCATAGTAAACATACCTACCATACGAGTAAGAGCAACAAGACCAGTTTTAAAGCAACATGACAGCAACATTCATAAAAAGTCTCATTAGATTGGATCTCATCATAAATTAAGTTTTATGGAGCTCCAATAAAAATATTAAACCTATAATAGTTAGTTGATAAAAACCCGTCCAGTCATAATTTTATCGACGTACGACCATCACTAAATTAAATCAGCTAGTAAGAGATTTTCAGTCTTACTTTCATTGGAATATGGTTGAAAATACTTGTTGGTTTTATAATCTGAGCGTGCAGTTGGCCCGAATATTACCGCGTCAAAGACTGCTACTTATAATGTTATTTATTTTTCTTCTTAGTACTCTTGAGTAAGGATTGGTTGTAGTGAAGGCGAGGCTCTTTTTAAGAAGAAAAACTTTGTCATCAATAATATAATTATTTGGATAAAACAAAACCAGTAGATCTCAGTGTCGTTCATGCATAGATAATTATACAACAGGGACAACATTCACTTTGATAAGTACTTATAAAAAGATTAAGCAAAAAACAAATTACTTACACAGTTTAAAAGCATAATCTTGGTGGAAAAATTGTAACTAGCGTACGTAACTAATTTAGATTTTTTTTGTACAGTGGCCAGCACATCCTACTACTATTATAAAGGCGAAAGTTTGTAAGTATGGATGTATGGATGTATGGATGTTTGTTACTCTTTCACGTAAAAACTACTGAATGGATTTGAATGAAACTTTACCACAATATAGCTTATACATCAGAATAACATATAGGCTACAATTTTTGAGGTTTCTAATGTGAGGTCGTAAAAAAACACATTTTTTGCGCTACTAGACGGGACGAACCTGAAGTCCACGCGAACGAAGTCGCGGGCAAAAGCTAGTCAGACAATATATTTATGTTGAAAGAAAAATGGTCCTTATTTCTACAGCATAAGATGCTGTGTTTAGTTTGACGTGCTGTCGCCCGTACATCGAAAAATAAATTGGGTTATTCACAAGAGACTGGACACACGTATTGACAAAACTTAAAAATAAATAATTAAATTGCATATAACAAATACGCGTTTATTTTATGCAAACTATAAATGTGTTGAGCTTTATTTTATGATCGCAAACAAAAATATAGCTTAGCTATCACAGCAGCACGGCCCTTAGCCAAGTCATGCCGGTAGCAAAAAGTACAGAAGGCACAGTAGCGGTTATCGCGCGATCCGACAAGTGACGACCGCTGACCGCTGACGCCTCAAAGGTGAGCGTTTGGATGTGGCAACACCATTTTAATAATTTATTTAATTCATTTTTATTAATTTCGTTTTTGTGTAAAAAAATCTTGTACCTGTTTATTTAAAAGTGGTTAACTTACCATGACGATTATAATTTAGTTTTGCGGCAAAGATTCAATGAAATAACGAAAATAGTTGAGGCAAATTTTATTCATCGGGAAATGTTTTTATAAAAGTCATAAAAGTCATTAAAAAGTCAACCGTACCAACGTATATTGAATTATAGTTGATATACGTTGATGAGACTCTTTAATACAACATTGTTTTGACTCCAGCCACTCTCACTCATGTTAACATGTACAACTCTCTCTCAACTAAAGTATAAACTCATAAATAAACAAGAAAACCCAAGACAAATGAGTCATAATTCAATCCATAGCGTAGCCCACTTCACAGCACAATCATGCCGCATCCACAGACAAGCAGCGACGCAGGCGCACGTCAAATAAATCAAGATGGCGGCGATAACGAGCAAGTCATAAACGCGCGAGAACGACTTTACGATTCATAATTGCGCTTTATTAAATGGCCGCCACTTGCATTTTAATGGTGGAATTCAGAGCAGAAAGGTTTAGGACAAAGAATATTGGATAGAAAGTCATTTTGTTTGATGAAGTACTTAGATGTTGTACCTACAATCAGTTTTGCCACAAATAAAGTAACTATGAAAAATCACTTAAAAGTTTTTGGCTATGATCTCATATTAAAGTTTAGCTTTTACTTAATTTGGCATTATGTAGAGCTATTCAAATATATACCAACTTATTTTTTTTTTTAGTTTGACTTAGTAAGTATTGAGTAAATACAAAAATCTTTAAACACACTTTACTTTTTCTCGTTAGCTGCAGCAGGCTGGAAATTTATCTTTAATACTTTTTACAGGTTTATGGTACATTTCGCTTCTAAACTTTTTATGAGGTACTTGTGTGCATCTAGCATAACTTTCTCTGTTCCAAATAAAATACATGTATATTATGAACATATTATGTGTAGCAACCCTGCCGTTGGAATTTTATTTACAGACTAATTGTCAAATTTTTGCAAACTATAATGCGTGGCAAATTTAAATTACTTAATTATACGTCGGCCTTAAAATACCTGACACGAAATACAACAATAATAAAACACTTAATAATATGATACGCCATCATAAACATCACTTTTCTGATGCTAGTTTTTAAGACTATTAACTCAATTTTATAGGCGTGAAAGGAAAAATAAATATGAACACATAATTTGCATTTTTTAAATCCAGCAATAACAATTATATACCAGTTTTAATGAAATTAATTCCACCTTATATAATTACTTTAGCGCGCGTATTATGTGCTATAAAATGTTAATTAGGTACATTGCGTACATAGATAATTAGGTTGCGAATTTTATGCTCTTTTCTGCCACAGAATGTATGAGAGTAGAAGTGTATTTTTTAGTTATTGTAACTAAATAATGTTATTTTCTGCTTTCGAGATTTTGTAAATTCACTAGCATTGGTTAGCTATACACTTAAATTCACTAACTCAAATAATATTTTTTAAGCCCACCTTTTGTACAGTTTTTGGTTATGCAATAAAGTATAAATAAATAAATAAAATATCAACCTTTTATAATATTCAAATTCTAAAAAAATCAAATATTTTAATGGTTTTTTTTATTTTTGTTGTGCAACCATAATAAGTGATTATACCGTGATGATGACTATTGTTTTAGTTTCCATCTACAATCTCGCTACTCTATGAATTTAAGAGCAAAATATTTTTAATAACAGGAAGTTATAATCAGCAAAAGTATAAATCATTGCTATCAGCGATCTCATGAGGTTATGGCAGATTTACTGGCTTTTGAGGCAATTACCGTTGTAATAATAACCGAAAAAAGTTATAACAAGTTTCGTTAGAATAGTGTGATAAATGTTTATTACTTATTTTTTGAAACATTAAGATTACAATCGCAAATTACGCAAAATAATGTTTTTAACGGTTTTTATAATTAAATTTGCAATTTTAATACGGCATTGTAAGGTTTTCCCGCTGTCTGTTAGGTCTCGAGTTTGTTTATTTTTTAATTAATTTTAATGAAGCTCCTTCTTATTTTATGTACTGTGACTGAGATATGATTAATGTTGTTTGAAACAAGGTCACAAGTGTAAATACATTTTAATTTGTTTTATTGGAAGACTACGTAATACACTAGCTGTTCTATTTATCTCTTTGCATAATGCTAGAATGTAAATCGAACCTTAAAAAGTCATAGCAATACTTAAAATAATAAAACTCTATTACCAATATAAAAAGAAAGATTTCAATCAAGAACAGCTGTACAATCTCAGTCATTTTGCATAATGTCTGACAGTAAAAACTAACTGCAGCATAAAACGGCCGTCGTATTGACACTGCTGACTTACAGCGACCAATGGGTTGCATAACTCGTTAAGCGACACATAGTGACTGGTGAACAAATTGCTAGAACTGGCAATTAACGTATGCACGTCTTTAGTAAGCCACAGTGTAAGGGCAACCAGTGTTGCATTTTTTAGTTTTAGCACTTTTAGGGCATTTCAGTTAAGGAACTTTTAAGATATTGCAATATAAGTGATAGCTCAAGACCTTTAAACATTATTTGGCATTTAACAATGCAAAAATCCGATTATTTGACTGGTGATAATTAAGTAGAGCTTTGACAGATGGATAATTTGTTGCTATTGGTTAAAATTTATATTGCCATAATACCTTTATAGCAAAATATATATATTAAATCGATTTATTTTAATAAACTGTTTTGGGACTCTATATTATTAACAGTCAGCCCATCATCGTTACCAAAATAAAGAACGAATATTTAAAAATTCACAAAGATAAAATATTTTTCATGACAATAGCCTTTGCGTCTAATCTAGGAGATTTAGAATGTTATGCTTGAAATACACTCCTTTTCGTGGCTTAATAAGCCTATGTGGGTTCGGCAAAGTCTACCGCATGCGTGACAAGAGAAGTTCACGACTGATGGAGTCACGTCGCTTTGATTTCTTCTCTATCTCATTCATAACAGAGGCGCTTAATAGCTTGTAAAACAGTTTGAGTCTAAGCGGATTCCCTTAGGCGACGCGACATGGGTAAGGTTCTACTCCACATCACACTATACTGTGTGTATATCGTGATAACAGCTCGTTCGTCGCGGCATTAGCATATCGGAATTATTCCATTACAGTGTTAATAATTTAAAAATAATACGCCGACGGCGCACGCGACCAAAAGTTATGGCGCCCTGGAGATGTATTCTTGACAAGCACAAACAAAATTCACCCTTATTGGAATGTATTATGAGCGCAAATTCAAATGGTAGGGTTGGAGGCAAATTTGTCAGCGGTGCTAAACATTTTACGACACTCAAACGTTTTGAATAACGATTATTATTTTTCAGGTTACATTTTGTATTCAAATTGAAATACGAGTATGATCATGTTAAAGACCATTTGTATTCGGTTCGAAGGCATCAATCTGGGGGTTCGTGAGTTATGTACAAGATTGTAGATAGCTGTGCGTCGTTAAACGTGTCCTTATTGGTTTTAGTGCCAAACATTATACGCTAAAGCTAATACATTATGTATTTAGTTTTATGGCCGATCAAGCAAATCGATCGAGGGTATATCCTATTCGATTTGAATGTGGAATCAATATAATTCATATTGTGACACGATCACATGATTTCGTAAATTACTTATTTAAAAATAGCGGCAAATATAAGTAGACATGAATGAGCTTGAATTGCGAATTAGAATTGAAATTGCAATCTTGCTTTAATCCGTTCAAGTTTCAGGTAGTCCAAGTTCCAGTCAACTAGTTACTCAATGAAAATTGGCATTGCAATGCAACTTAAGAAAATTTTTGAAGTATTTCTATTTCACTCACTCGTGTAGTGGTGTCCTACGCTAATGTGCTGATTGGATTATACTAAATCGCAATACAAATTTGCTAATCCGTTCAAAAGCAGAGCTGTTTTACTGTTATATCAAAATCGCATGACGTTCTATCAGTTTCAAGACTCGTTTAAAAATAACCCATCTTAATAGACACATTCACTTCACTGTTCTACAGTCAGCTTTTGGCTACTCTTTGACTTTGCTACCGCACGGTACTGGAGTAATAACAAGGCCTGTATAATAAATGGCTAGATGCGCTGGTGTGGCAAACTTGGTCTGGTTTAGAACTTGCTCAATTGATATAGTACCTGTGATAGTGGTTCTTCGCGGCTTCACCCAAGCTGGTCAACTAAAACTGCAATTTCCAAACAAACTTTAATTTTATTTTGAGAGAGACATGGATTTTAGAAATCACAGGTACTAAAAGTATTACAGTTGTTCATGAAACTTTTATTAGAGCACTAGCGGTCCCAGCGAACTTTGTTTCGCCCCGGCTCCGTCCCGCCCCAGCCCCGGCCCCGTTGAACGGGATAAAACGGATCCTATGTCCTTCTCCTGGCTCTAAGCTACCTCCTTGCCAATTTTCAGCTAAATCGGTTCAGCCATTAGGCAGGGTACGCAAAATAAGTAACTTTTTTGGTTGATTTTTTACACCTTGTGTCCGAAAAACCCTAATATCCGAGGAACCCTACTTTTGTTCAAAATTAAATATAGCCTATATTACTCGTGGATAATGTAGCTTTCGAATGGTGAAAGAATTGTTAAAATCGGTCTAGTAGTTTATGAGCCTATTCATTACAATCAAACAAACAAACAAACAAACAAAGTTTTCCTCTTTATAATATTAGTGTAGATGACTAATTTTTACTATTTGCTCATAGATGGCTTTAGGTGTGGCTTAAACCGCGACAGGACTGCGATTTTTAGTGCCAGAGTATACTTAGTTTTGCTTCGTACTCGTATATCTAACCTTTACAAATATTCGGCACTTAGTATTGGTTCATACATCAGTATTTACTAAATAATGGAATGAGTGATAGAGAAATTCGGCGATTAGTCCTTGTTTGTTGTAAAATATTTTTGTTTTTTTTATAAATTCAGCAATTTAGGTAGGAAAAGGCTACATAATAAGATTTTAGACAAAGTGTAAATTTTGAATTTGTAATATCAGAAAGAAATGTATGGAATAATTTCAGGAAAGTCCTGGGGTAACTTGTTCTGTAGCTTTCAGACCACACAGTCATCGTACAGGGCAGCCGTAAATAATTTGTAAAAAGCGCGTCCAAATCAAAAAGCAACGCTCGGAGCTTGCACAAATCATACGACGCAGAACCGTCAAGTGCGATGAGGAAGCGGAGTCAGGGTTGCCATACTATTTTTAACTGGACAGCGGTAGTTAGCAATCTATGTATCTATAGATGTGGGTTTTTATGTGTGTTCCACTTTTTTTAGGTATGGTTTTGCTCTTGACTCCAGATCAAGCCAATTGTGACAGATGGACATTTGCGGCATATATGGCAATTTTGGCGAATGCTAACAAAATGGCGAATGATACTTCAATAAATTAAGGTATTTTGAATTAAAAAGTAAGCTGTCGTATCAAGTGGAATCCTACTACTATTATAAAGGCGAAAGTTTGTAAGTATGGATGTATGGATGTATGGATGTATGGATGTTTGTTACTCTTTCACGTAAAAACTACTGAATGGATTTGAATGAAACTTTACCACAATATAGCTTATACATCAGAATAACATATAGGCTACAATTTTTGAGGTTTCTAATGTGAGGTCGTAAAAAAACACATTTTTTGCGCTACTAGACGGGACGAACCTGAAGTCCACGCGAACGAAGTCGCGGGCAAAAGCTAGTATGAAATGAAAGAATACAAAATATTTAATCAAAAATGTTTTTTTCATAATCGGGTAACAGCATACAGCAGCAGCAGCAGCATAGGGTAGAATTGATTGATGTACATCAGTCTACTAATAAAATTGTGATTAAAAGGCCAAATGTGATAATCGAAATAAATAATAATGTGTGTGTGGCTCGAATACTTCGGCTAGTGGCTAATAGTATTTGTACGGCTGAACACCTACTTTAGAGAGTCAGAAACAAAGAGGATGTCATACACAGATTGCGTTTCTTGATTTTGAGTAGTCTGCACCTACCTAGTTTAGCAACATCCTTGTTTTCTTTCACAACCTAGCAACCCTAGACCAATTCAAAGGGGGAGGGGAGGGGGGAGACAAACGGTCCAATAAATCAGCCGCGATGCCGCTTGCAGGTGTTGCAGCACTACCGAGCCGTTGAAATATTGCGCCAAAGATTAAAAAGCTTATGACGCAGAACCGCCGTCTATTGCTCTCGCTGTCTGGTGTGTAGTGCCATTGATTAATAGGTGTAGGAAGCTAAGGTTTAAAATAAGATTAAAAAATTACAAAATTTTTGTGGAACGAGATTATTAAACTGTTAAAAGTATGCAGTTTTTGATTTTTGAATTCAGTTTACAGGAGCTTGCTAAAATAAACAAAGAAATGTATGAAAGTTGCAAATACCATGTTGTCAGGCATCATAGGTGCAAAATTTACTATTGATAAATGTGTGTACACAAAACATTCAGTTTTAATTACAGCCTAAACAAGAAAAGCTTCCTTAAACTCATGGTCTTTTATTTTAATACAATTTATTATCAAAAACATTAGAAAAAGCTTTAAATTAGTAAAACAACTTTGCTAGTATACCTGATCACTTTTCAATTCTTACATCGTGAATCAATGGTTTTACAATATTTTTAACACTCACAGTGTCATATTTTATTCTTAAAAGATGAAATATGAAACCAAAAATTGCGCACGGGCGGGACTCGAACCAGCAACCTTTTGGCTAACCGGGCCAACTGCTCTTCCAATTGAGCTACCGTGCTGTCGGTCCGACCGCGCGAAATTCTTGGTCTCATTGATACGTCATTGCTGTTGCATAAACAGACGGGTAGATGGCGCTAACGTCACGCAATGACGTATCAATGAGGCCAAGAATTTCGCGCGGTCGGACCGACAGCACGGTAGCTCAATTGGAAGAGCAGTTGGCCCGGTTAGCCAAAAGGTTGCTGGTTCGAGTCCCGCCCGTGCGCAATTTTTGGTTTCATATTTCATCTTTTAAGAATCGTGAATCAACACTAATGTTTTAAATAAAACGGTAATTTAACATGATACGAAACATTAGCATATCTACATTCATTAACATTTATCTATGTCCGAATAGGAGCCGCTTTCTTGACATGGCTTAATAATTAACAGACTCACTTTTATGGCGTTCGATTTTCAAACTTAATTATTTATGGCAATTAAAACAGTTGCTCTAAACTAATCACCTTCGATTTATGAGTTGAATAATTGGCCTCAATAGTGGGCAATAAAAATTTAACTACGGTAAGGAAGTGTAAACCAATCGATTTCTACATAAAAGACGAAAACGGCGTCAATTTAGTAGATTAAAAGAATATGGTCGATTTATGTCCAATTATTATTCGTTAGAATAAAATAGTTGAAACAACTTTTAAATTTAATAAAGTTAAGTTTTATGACTGTCGAGCTACGATTTAATGTTATGTATGTCGTAACTAACGACATACTTGTTACATTAAAGGGCAAAAAGATTGGCAGTGTTAAGTAACTTTATAAGGTAGATTAATGATAGAAATAAATTAACAAAATATACCTATTGATATTACTGTAGCGAGATGATCTGGATCACTTCTGCGAAGACTGGCCAGCTCAGACCAGTAACCGCGACCACTGGAGAAGTTTGGGGAAGGCTTTTGCCCAGCAGTGGGATAACAACAGCTAACAAAAAAAAAAAAAAAAAACCGCCTTCAAAAAGCTTGCTATAAGGAGAAACAAATTATTTTGAAGTCGGTGCATGATGAGCGTTGACTTGTGGTGTACGTAGGCTTGACATAAGTTTTTTGAAGGCGGTTTGATTTTATTTATCTTTTATTTTATTTTATGATTTTTAGTTCTTCAATATCTTAAAAAATTTTGGACCGATTTTAATGAAATTTATACCTACTGTACGCTTAGTTGAAATATACCAGATTGAACTAAAAATAATTATCTCGCTCTGACTTCTCGTTTTAGAGAAACACAAGTATCATTGTTATGTTTATTCATAATAATAAATATGCAAATGAAAACGAATCGACACATAGCTTTAATTAAGCTACCTACGAGTATATAAGTCAAAGCAATCTCTGTCAGGAAATACATTATGTATTCCGTAACAGACCAGTGCCTTTAAATATGAATTATTAAATGCTACAGTGATAAGTCAAAGTCAAATAATTAATGTCAAAACAGAAATATTTGTGTCGTAATAAAAATACCACCTGTTATTTTAGAAACGTTCTGCATACATTATTATGAGAGAAATATTTGTTTTTAACTTACAAAGTTTTTTTACATATCATAATTATGGGAAAAATATAGGGAAAAGATCTTAATCAATAGATAAGTCTTCAGGGCCATTAAACTAATATACCTATCCTTTGCTGCTTAAACTATCGACAATTAAAAAAAGTAACAGCCTAACCCTCGCCTAACCTACTTTGAAAACTGCATGCTGAAGAAGCATACCTCCTGAATGTTACTGAATGAAACGTTTTATATTTCAGTTGAAGAATGATACAAATTTATATTTTTATGTGAAAACCCACTTTAAAGTTGCGCACGTCTCGCGAAAATAGTACCTATACTTTATTACTATTTATAATGAGCCCCGATCAACATCTAAGTTCCGCCAAGCATTCTAATTTCAATTACACTAGACGAGCCGTCAATTACACACATCATACAAAACATGATTTTAATTAACACCCGACTATTTCTTCATATGCAATTAATTGCCATTACACGCCTTGTATAATGTAAAAAAGCTGGCAATCTTCAAACTGACTCGCCAACTTAACTTTGCCATAAGCATCCCTTCTATTGATTAAACAATAAGGTTCAAATTTGATTGACATAATAAAAAAGTTGTGGTTACCGCAACCATGCAACCTACAAAAGTCATTCATCATTCAAACAGTTAAGAATAAATAACAGATTTAGATGGTTGGTTCCGCTTTGTACTTACCGTTTCTGCTTAAAATAGCGTCTGAATTTATTGTTCTCGTTTTAAGAAAAGGAATTGCGTTATTGTTAGTACATAAAGGCGTGTGCGTAAGAATAGTCTCTGTGAAACAGGTAGCGATAAATTAAAGTAGGCTTGTTAGGTCCCTGTTCTAGAATAAAGATTTATGGACATAAGTAATTTAGTGTAAGCTCAAGTAAACTATGTTTTCCTAGCTTAATGGCAAATAAAGTTAAAAAGGTAGCAAGTATCATTTTCCAACTTCGAAAGATGTGAGATGTAATTCGATTTTTCAGAAGTTTAACTAGCTGTGCCAAATAGGTTCAAATCAATCATTACAAAGTGGAATAAGCTTTTAATGCCTATACAAAGCCGATATCCGATAACAAGGCTGTATTATAGCCATTAACCACTATTCCAGCTGCCTTTATTGTAGGCTAATGAAACACGAACAATGTTTATTGCCGAAGGTTGGGAACCACTGACGCGGGAACCATAGATTAGTTTACTTAATAGAGACTGCACTGAACTATGAGAACGATCATGGTTTTTACACCTTCCTTAATAGCTTAATAGCCTAAGAATGACTGCAAAAAACATAACAAAAAAAAATAACTAGAGTGTGCGGAAATAGAACCTTCGTGGAATTTTAGCGTTTTAGCTGTTTTCGAAATTATTTACTTAATAATATCACTAGAAAACAAGACAGAATTCAATTTCGTTTTCGTGTTGACATTGACGAGTTTTTTTCCTGTGTTGAAATGACTTCATCATGCCCAAAAGAGATAAACAGCTCAAATCCTACGCCTGTTATCGGTCCACACAGACGATTTGTGTTTAACTTTTCAAATATTTTAAATAAAAAACAAATAAGAATAATCCAAATCATCTCCACCTTGAGTGATTGATTTTTCTGACACAAATATTTCTTTCAAATTGAGATGGTAAGTAAAGTTTTGAGACCCATGGACCCATCATCCCACTTTTAGGCAAAGGTCTCCCCTAACACATTAATTAGTACAATACAAAATTTTATTACAATAAACATGATTTTCCGTGCTTTTTTGTAGCGTTGGAGTTTTTTTTGTACCTACTGAAACTAACCTGGCACAATGTGGCATCTATATTAATCGCTTGTCTATGGAGACCCATTGACGTGGTTGTTAACTATTATGCTGTGTATATCGTAATTGTTGATCTCCCAATGATTTATTACCGAGTCTTGGAAGAATAAACACGGGTGGTTAGTTTGTGAAACTAGTATTTACAATGCGAATCATGAAAACAGGTTTTTTACACCAAGTTTATTAGTATTTAATTGGATTAGAAATAAAGGTCCTTTGTTGATACATGAAGATGGATGGTAGGTGGGTAAAATTACTAATACCCGTTGCCGCATGAAAGGTTGACTGGCAGAAAATTCTTTTGGAAATAAGTCAACTTTTTTACTATTAGAAATAGGTTTGCTCTTGACTCTAGACTCGACTTGATTGGGCTTAGACAGAGTCGACGATGGGGCAAGCTCTTCTAGAAGATGCCTTTTACCGGAGTTTTATACCAAAAGCCAGAAGTGCAATAAAGTCTTTGAATAGTAACTAAAATATGCAAATAAAATAGTTGGTGTTTCACTGTAACTCTAGGTTTTATCTTAACCCAAATATATTTGAAGTCAGAGTGAATTGGATTCTTCTAGTTATTCATCCAAATGCCTTGTTCCGTTAGCTCCGCGAAAACGATAAACCATAAGTCGATTAGTTAAGTTAAGTTAGCTTGTAAGCATCCCACTGCTGGGCAAAGGTTAACACCTTGATAACCCTCATATGTCAGGTAGTTTGAGTCGTACTTCATCATGCGGGCTCAGTGCGGATTGGCGGAGGGGTGTTTGCAAGGCAAGCGACCGACTTTGCTGTCAGATTTTATCAAGCCGCCCATAGGGCCTTAGACTAGGCTTAACGACTAATATCAACCGATATTAGTCGGGACCAACTGCTTAACGTGCCTTCCGAAGCACGGAGATGCTCGTGATATACGTCACTTTTATGGTCGGAATGGTCCAAACACTGACCGCGCCGTAAGTTGCTTAACTTCGGTATTACTACTAAAGCGCTGCCACCACTGTGCTACGAGTACCTCGAGCATAAGGATAGAAGACTCAAGAGCAAAACTAGTTCAAATAAAAATTACGATAACGGAATAAATTTTGTTTTATATAGAATGAAGTTAACATTATAGGAATGAAGTTTCAAACTGACTCGATGCTTGAACTAGAATGAAACAACTGTTTTTTATATTACAACCTTACCGTCGATATTTCATAATCAACTCGATCAATTTGTTGCGTGTTTGGTCGTTCTAATTAAGTCGGCGATCATTGGCAATCAATCACCAATGCAAATTATGTCGGCTAATTGAATCATTGTTGGTGATCCCTAAGAAAAAAGTATTAGATTATGAAGTCTTCTAATCTATTCATGGTATGTTAGTAGGTCATCGGACTATAAATTTTCTCGTTTAATTCACTATGAGTTCGCTAAAACCCAATAACAACGCTTCTTTGACAATTTGAAATATCTTAGTTGTTACTACTACGTAAAGAGAAGCTAAGCCAAGCAAAAAATGTGTCGCAAATACGACGGCAAGATTGTGACGATTTCTTTGAAAATAAGAATTTCGAATTATTAATTTGTACTACGAAAAAAATTATTCGTGATATCAGTTCCATACGCTAGTAATAGTAGTTCAATGCTAACTAGAGACTAAGGTTAAAAGCATTTCTTTAGACAAAAATTGGCGATTAATTCACCAACAAGAGAAAAAAATACCTTTTCACATATTCTGTTAAAATTTTATCATTAATACTCACACACAGTCAGTCATTAACAGTCTTTGTTGCATATTGTACAATTTTTTTAAAGGATTTACGGACATTAAAATTACCTGTAATGTGCGGAACACAGTCCTCCTAGTATTCCAAGCACGCTTACCATGTTTTTAAATCGTTTATTTCACGCTAGCGTCGTACTATTCATCGGAACATTAATAATCGGATTTATGAATAAAGAACGGGCTGTATCGAGTAATAATCGATACTAAATTATTATGTAGATTCGAATCGGACGTTGAAGGGCAAGATTGTTTATGTATTTAGCATTCATTATGATTGGTTCTTAACAGGGCTGCTACAAAGATAGGATAGGTTTTCCAATAATAAATTAAAAGATTTATCAAAAAAAATTACGATCTTTTACACCATCAAAAATCTTGGTCCTATAGAGAAAAATGCATAAATTTTATGTAAGTGCTGTTTTTCAATTTTTTTAATAGAATCACTTTTAAACTAACCCATGATTGACATGATGACAACCAATTTTTATTATTTAAATAAAATAAAAACTTTGATATACCTAGTAGGTCCCTCTGTTAGTTGTAGCCCACCGTTGTATTGTAACACTAGCTTTTGCCCGCGACTTCGTCCGCGTGGAATAGTGACTTCTTTCTCCCGTTTTTTACACATTTACCGCTATATCTTTGCTCCTATTGGTCGTAGCGTGATGTTATATAGCCTATAGCCTTCCTCGATAACTGGACTATCCAACACAAAAAGAATTATTGAATTCGAACCAGTAGTTTCGGAGATTAGCGCGTTCAAACAAACAAACAAACAAACAAACAAACAAACAAACTCTTCAGCTTTATAATATTAGTATAGATAAAGATTTGTTGATTTAAACAAATTCAAATTAAAAACGTTAATCTGTCAACATGTAACAGCCCTCTAAAATCTTATTTATTGAGACTAGGCGTGGCTCCCTGCATTGTTTGAGAGGTATTCGCCTGAGGATATCGATGATTTTTATTAAGACGTCGTAATGAGTGGGTGCTGTTATTACAGCGTCTTTATAATGTCTGGTGAGGTTTGCACAGCGATTTACAACGTGTATTATTTGCAACAAAGGTTTGATATACATGCAACTTGATTGCAATGGTTGCCAATCTTGATTTTTTTCGTAAGACCTCTAGCAAATTTCTGATGACTAAGTTTTAGTTTAAGCTCCCATTGACATAACATTTGTATGAGAATTTGACAGCAATTCCATAAATTGTAACCTTTATTACTCGTACTTTACACACAGCATCATCATTTCACACAAAGCATTATATTCCTAGTACTGATTGCAAATAAACCCAAAGGAAAAATACTCGTATTTCACAAACTTGATTAAAAGTCTTTCAATCCTCTTGTAGCCTGAAATTGCCAGCATATTGCCAGCCACTTCAAATTGATGACACTTTCGTCCGCCTAAAAATAATTTCCATTTACCCTCTTAAATTGAAATTCTCATCCCATAAAATAGCCTCTAATCAGATAACAATAAAGGCTCTCAATAAATCGGTGTAAGTAGGTGGCGGAATGCATTACGGTCGGTTATCGGCAATATATTTGCTGGACAACACTCGATAAACATTTTTAATTCGGCTATTGGCTGTCGCAATAAATAAAGATCACACTCAACCACAAATAAAAAGGAATGCCAAGTTCGTAAATGGTCGTAAAGTTATAGCTAATTCCGAACCAATTTCTTTCAAAACTCCCCAATAATGACTCCTAACTGGAAAATAATCAAATATTTTGATGAGTTTGTTTTGTATGAGTAAAATATGATGTGATTTTCATACGTCAAAACTATGTGTTGGTGTATTTGTTTTTTAAAATTCAGGATTGAGAAATGTGGAAAGAGTTTTAGATACTTGCGAAATTCGACTAGCTAAGTACCTACATAGAATTAAAATTATTGTATTGGAAAAAGTGGTCTAAAATGATGATGATGACGATGGTGATGTGTGTCGCTTTTTTGGCTTACGAACTTGGCTGTTACGTTGCCGTGCATCTAGATTTTAAGGCTGCCCACGCGCACATTTTATTTGTGTTTATGGTCGAGGTTGAGCTATGGAAATTGGCGTATTTTTGAAATTATATTTAATAGGTTACTAGGATTCTGTGGTTTTGGGTTACCCTTTGATTTCAATAAATGTAAATGATGTTTATTTTTGTTATAAATCGGTTTTGACTCATAAAGTTTTGGTATGAAATTAGGGCTCGACTTTTAATATTCGCAATAGAATTCTTAAAACAAGTCTGGATGACAGCACGTGAAGGAAAACACTGCGGTATCTTATGCAGTTGTAATAAGGATTAGTTTGCAACAAAAGTGGGTAACCTGATGTGCTGGCGACTGTACCTAGTTTTGCAGACTCGGACCAAACCAGGCAGTGCAAAAAATCGGATTAAGCAACACTGGAACAATCCTTATTTCGTTGCTGTCATTTACATTGATTTCAACTTTATCAGGGCCAAATGGGTCTTATAGATATTTTGTACGGAGCCCACTAATAACTTATGACTCAGCCCTCAATCATTTACGAGCATATTGAGAAACACCCGACACCACGAGCTATAAATTTAGCACCCGTTTTCTAAAATTAATATCGCATAATCCTAATATAAAGCCTTAATGAGCAACAAATAAAGCGATAAACACATTATTTATCGCTTGGAGGAAACATAAAAACCGATATCGATCTATGAAATGGAAATCAATTATTTTGTTTACGTTCTTATGTTTTTTCGGAACTGCACGGTTTTATGGAGGTTATTTTATGAATCATAAGATTTAAACATCATTATGCTTTTGAAATCTTGATGGTTTCTCTTTTTACCTACTTCAAAGGATTGAATCTGTGGATTTCCATTGAATAAATAATTTATAATATCCACTGTATAATTCTTTTTCTGTTTTATTAGTGTTTTATATCAAATTTCACTTGTAAAAAGCAACTGAGTCAGACAAGGAATTGAACCCTGTATCTTACTCTATCCGGGCGCACCTTATACCACTCGGCCACCGACACATTGGCAAGCTTTTTAAATTATGATTGATTTTTTATAATAGTATGATTTACATACCGTTACGTTTTAGCTGCCCTCAAAGTGCTATACCTTCTGGGTAACTAGGTTTATAAGTACACTGTATAATTACACTTATGTCACCTATGTAAGTTATTAACACCTATTATGCATGCATGAATAAATGAAATGAAATTGTGCAAGTGCTTTCTTAAGCTGCGTGACCTCATCAATGCGAGATTGCTTCCACAATATCCATTTTACTAAAATATGTTTTACCTACTTCTTTGTCTGTAAAGTTCTTGTTAAGATTGGGATGACTATGTCCACTATAATTGTAAGTGACATTTATCACGAGCATCTCAGTAGTTCAGGAAAATCTCGTGACAAGTTTATAGGCACCTTTTATCGCATATTACCATTACTTCACCCATATTTCGTTAACGCGAACAATTCCATTGAATGTCAGCAATTTTCAACACGTTCACCGCAAATTGCCCTCGCAAAATATTTCGCACGTATGATTACATTCGGGAACATTTTACGTTGAAGTGATTACAGTAAAGGTCTTTAAGCCAAACGAAATTGCCGACTCGTAAAATGCTTAAAAACTGTAATCTGTATTGCCAGTCGATGCAAATTATTTTTTTCTTATTGAAAGGGTAAAAGATAGCACAAAGATCTGACTGCTGGGGCAGAAAATATCGATAAGTAGCATAGCACTTACACCTGGAAGTTGGAAAGACCACAATTTAATGTCTATTATAGATGTTGCATTCATCAAGATAGTCCATCTTTAAAAAAAATACTCTGAAACTGAAAAAAGACGTGCTCGATAAACCGCATAAATCGCCAATGCTAAAAATTTCTGTGTTTTTTTTGTTAAAGTATGTGTTTGGTCTTCCCCATGGATTCAAACTTAGATTTCTTACAATAGAAAGCTAGCACTTTTCCAAAGATAAGGAAAAAATAACCTGACATGACAATACTGATACGGAACTGCCACTTTAAATCGAAATCGATGAAAGATACTATTTTTAGACTTAATATAAACTTAATATAAACCTTTGACCCTTTACGCACTGCGACTTTTAGCAGCAATGCAATCGCGATGGTAACGTGCGTTAGTATTGATGCAGTCGCGATGCAGAAGCTTGACATTGACAAATTATGTATTCTGAATATTTAATATTGACTGCATCGATACTAACGCGCGTTAGCATCGCGATTGCATTGATGCTAAAAGTAGGGCAGTGTGTAAAGGTTGACATTTTGCGATTGCATCGATGCCGCATCGATGCCGCATCGCGACTGCATCGCTGCTAAAAGTCGCAGTGTGTAAGGGGTCTTTGGGTTACTGCTTTTACTTTTTTTAATACTTTTAAGTATGATTGCCGAGTTATCTCCAATATGATGGAATGCATGCAAAATTATTGATAAATGCAATTAAATTCAGATAAATAAGTGAAACTACGGAGTGTCGTTATTTTGGAATATCAAAGGTATAAAACGAATTTTACGACGTTTTGAGTAACACCCGTATTGCAACGCAGTTGCATGCTCATTTTATTGCCTTTGGAGATTTCTCGTAACATAAAGCTTTTTGCAGACTTTAATGATAGGAATAAAAACAAATAATGAAACTACTCCAACGTAGTATTAAGTCATCTATCATCATCATCCAATTAAGAGCTCAGCGTTGTCAGTAGTTTTCGCAATTTTTTACGTAAATGTGGCCTAAACATGAAGCAATCAGATACCAGCAATGATGTTTTAAAAAAACATCATTGGCTACCAGCATACAATTAGATTACATTAGATAAGCAACTGTATTAGTATTGACTTTTCTTCATCTGTAAATTTATTTATTTAAACTTTATTGCACTGTGATTTGTACAATTGGCGGACTTAATGCCTTAGGGCATTTTCTACCAGTCAACCGCTTGGCCATGCAGAAAGTGGAATCAACGGCGGAACATTTACAATAAATGAAGTAAATAGGTATTTTCTTTACTTTACAGCATCCGGGAGCACACACAGCCACCGGGGGTCTGTTATATTGCGTGTACAACCGCCTTTATTAGTTTTTGCTCCAATTATGCCTTCTCGATAAGCTGTTGAAACGCTCGTTTTATCGAATAAGGAATTTTATTTTAATTTTATGTTCTGACTCCATCTTTGGAAGCCATTTTAAAGTTGCTCTAGACTATTTTGTCGCATGAAAGTTTGATTTCTCTACGGTGTATGAATATGTATGCAACTAGTTCTGTATGATTGCGTTTAGTAACTTTTAACAGAACAAAATAAGAAAGGGATGGTTCTACAGAAAGACCAGATGAAACGTTTTGAAAAGGTGAGGTCATTTCAGAATTTTTCAGTAATCAGCGAGAAGAGGATAATAATAGCAAGAATTGCCTTTAGGGTTCTTGTCATGATATGATATTTGATGTATGTCTCTTATAGGTGCAGAAAACATGCCTTGTATATTTTAAAAAAAAACACTGCTTTGAGTAGATATTTTTAGAAACAAATAACAAAACTATCAGGGAGACATAGCCACGCGGAAAGACTAGTTTTATCTTTTATGATTCAAAATTCAATTGGTCCCTCGATGACCAAACTTTCGAACATCTTATCTTTAATTCGTTACCATATAATTTTATAGTCACAAAATAAAATTACCATTTGCTCTTTTATTTATTGGCACATTTGATTTCTCTTTTACAGTCTTAACGATTTCTTTGGCCATTTACTTATCTCTTTTAGTCCAGTCAAGGATATATAAATTATAAAATACTAACTGTTGTGTTATTTCAACGGTTATGTATAGATAAATGAGAGTACTACTGAATTTTGTTGCCCTACTTTGTAGTCGTAAACTACAGATTTATTTGCTCATGTGACAACCAAGCTGTGTCACAGTTAAGATTAGTCAGTGAGTTGTTAAATAACTACGTATAGAAGTGAAGGAGAAAATTAATGTCATGTCGTATCAGGAAGTCAAGATAAAAGCAGGCAGGAGAAAAGAATGGAGATTACTCCACCGACAAGACCGAGGCTCTTAAATTGAAGAAGAAGAAGATAAGTTATGTCAAAAAAAATGAGTTGCAAATACGACGACAAGATTGTGACGTATTCCTTCACATTTCATCATTTTTACACCTTCATTATTAAATTTTGAATATGAAACCGTTTGTATGAGTTGATAACAAGTGGTCTCATTTTTATTCATGTGGCACGAGGTTTGAGAGTAGTGTCAGTTCCATACGCTAGTATAGTAGTTCGATGATACTAGTACAGCTGTCATTGCTTATACCTATAGTATATTAAGATGCATAATTTGTACCTTTGAAAGAGAAATAAAGTTAAGTTAAAGTTATTTACTTATTTAAGCTTCTTAAGGCGGAAAAGATTAAGCAATGGTCCACTCAATCATCACATTAATCTGTTGGTAATAGTTTGGCTTCTTTTGGAAAAAAATACATATTTATATTATCATCTTCTTCAACATTAATTACAAACAGGTGATGTTTGTTAGTTTCTTAAAATTATAAACTACTGAACCGAGGCCTTGGCTTGTCATTTTAAGCTATTGATCAACTATGGAAGCTTCATTTTAATCCCACCAAAAAACAAAACAAATCGTTTCCATTTATTAACAACTAACCTTCTAACGCCGTAAATCGTACTATACAATAAATAAATACATACATCAGTTGTGCTAATTGACATTTACAGTCGGATCGGACGCGGAATCGATAAATATTGGACACGGCTTGCGACATGACAGATCGAGGCGAGTCGGACAACTGTTGCGTACGCGCAAGTTATGAGCGGTTTACGGGTTCGATAAATTAAAAATAAAACGCCTCTAGGCTAAGGGTGAGCGCGCACATCTCCGCACAATTCAAGTTGCATCGGCCGATTGTCTCGGAGAAAAGTTGTATGTAGAACAGTATAGGTGAGGCTTTTAGGTTGGGTCATTCATAAATAAACAATTACATGTTCTGTTATGGTTGATTTTGATTTTTAAAGTGTTTTGTCAGTATACAAACTTAATAATATAAATTCCACATTCATTTTATTATTTTGTCAGTTTTCCTTTCCATATGGTTATTTTATGTAAAGTAAAGTTAGCCTGTAAGCATCCCACTGCTGGGCAAAGGCCTTACCTCAAATGTGAGGTAGTATGAGCCATACTCCACCACGCGGGCTCAGTGCGGATTGGCGGAGGGGTGTTTGCAAGGCAAGCGACCAACCTTGCTGTCAGATTTTATCAAGCCGCCTATAGGGCCTCTGACTGGGCTTAACGACTAATATCAACCGATATTAGCCGGGACCAACTGCTTAACGTGCCTTCCGAAGCACGGAGATGCTCGTGATATACGTCCCTTATATGGTCGGAATGGTCACCCATCCAAACACCGACCGCGCCGTAAGTTGCTTAACTTCGGTATCACTACCAAAGCGCTGCCACTACTGCGCTACGAGCACCACGGTTATTTTATGACAAAACAAAAATAGAAAACAGAAATAAAAATACTCAAATAGAAAAGTGGCTAATAAACGGTTTTTATACTTTTATTATGACTTAGCATATTAATTTCAAGATCATCTATAAAGATTTTCTTATATGTTAAGAGTAGTTCTAGTAGTAAATATAATGTCTTGTTATGAAAGTGCTAAATCCCGGTAATTTAATAATTCTAATCAAAATAACTGCAAGTCACCCATTTATCTAGCTAATATTTATGACTCGAAATCTTTCCACATTTATTTGTGCAATGAAGTTCAAATAAATAGTGTTGCAGCGATTAAAATTAAATACGGAGCCGATAAATATTGGACACGGCGCGTTGGACATGACAGATCGAGGTGAGCGGTCTGTCCAAGTCCAAGTCATAAGATTATAGAGTATATTCCCTAAAAACTGGAAAACTAGCAGTGATTATTATAGAGATGTACTCGTAGATACCTCGTCTTTGTGAAAGATGGACGCACTTTTTACTAAACCATGGTAAACTTTATCGTGTTACAGTACCTACCAAAAGTTTACTTCTCTTTTAGTAGACCAAAGAAGCAGATTTTGTAGAAAAGCCAGATTTTGCAGCAGTATTTTTTCCAAGTGGAAATAGAGCTGATAAGGGAATTGGAGCACATCATTTTAAACATTGCATACAATTAATGTTCTTCAATCTTTGACAATTTTATTTATTTATTCAAACTTTATTGCACTGTGAGGTGAGTTGCACAGTTATCTGACTTAATACCTTAAGGCATTCTCTGCCATTCTACCGCTTAAAAATGCAGAAATTAGTATTTACGAAATTTTATTAAATAATCGTCCCCGTCGTGGCAAAATTAAATAACCAACAAAACCAAAGTTCCGAGATATTTGAGTTTTTGTGATTTTTTTAAACAAAAATGGCGATAACATTCCAAGCCGAAGGAAATTTACTGTAGAGATTTTGATATGATATGAAGCTGCTTCAACTTCATAATTTAAATAGTCTATCATAATGATACTTTATATTATTTTAAATATAAAAATAAAAAAGTAATTATTTAGTTTTGCCACAAACGTATTTTATAACAAAATTGCAATTATCAAGTTTCTGTACGTCACTTTTGCAAGTTTTGGCACACAACCAAGTTATATTTTTTTTTTATATTACCTACATCATCCCACTGTTGGGCAAAGGTCTGCCCCAATTCTATCCATTTGTCTCTGTCAGCGGCCAACAACACCCAATTTCTCGCAAAGCTGAACAGATCGTCACTCCACCTCGTCTGGTGGTATCCATCGCGTAACGATTTGGGCCCATCTATTCGGGTGCATTCTACACACATGCCCCGCACATGCCCCGCCTACTCCCATTTAAGCTTTGCTATCTTTTCGCCTACATCTGCTATTCCAGTTCTGGAGCGTATTATGGTATTCCGGATCTTATCGATCCTTTTAATATAGTGAAAGGAACGCCAGGGTACATTTCTTCCAGAAGCCACCTCAAAGGAAATGGACCTGGTTGAATCCGGATGGCACGACGAGAAATGAGATAGACTTCATCATGACTACCAAGAAACGGTTATTTAATGATGTCTCCGTGATCAACTGAATAAAGACCGGTAGGTAGTGTTTACCGGATGGTTCGAGGCACATGGAATTTAATGTCAAATTGGAAAGGTCTTGCTTGATGAGGTCCACGCTCCGACCTACTCGTGCCCATATCCAAAATCCCGAGAGCTTTCAACTCGAGTTGTCAAACCGCTTTGAGTGCCTAAAGAATTGCGTTTCAGTGGACGAAATAAACAACGAGTTTATGGAAACTATTCAAACGGTGGGGTCTAAGATTTTTAGTCCTGGCCGTAAAAATCGTCCTCTAAGACTCTCGATCCACACTCTCGACCTTATAGCGGAACGTCGATCTATAGCATTGAAGACCTCCTTCAATGTTGAAAACTACAGTAGGTGAAAAGACGAATATGGAAGTCCCTACGACACGACATTTCTTCCTTTAACACGAACAGTGTTAAAGAACCGATAGATAGAGTGAAAACAAGGCTCCCAAGCAAGAGACATGTCTATTGGGCAAAGCCTGTTGACGAAGCTTAAGACGGAGGGTGGCAGTGTAGCGTCGACAAAAGCAGATGTTTTGAGGGAGATCGAGAAGTTCTATGGGCAGTTGTACACCTCAGTTGCCGAACCCGTTAATAGCTAAGGCCGGACACCCAAAAGCTATCCTGACCCGATACTACACCGAAGACATCCCGGACATCAGCCTCTACGAGATAAGGATTGCCCTGAAACAGCTTAAAAACAACAAGGCACCTGGTGAGGTCGGAATCACAGCAGAGCCTTCAAAAGGGGGGGAACACCGGTACTCAAAGTCCTTCAGAGACTCTTTAATTCCGTGCTGCTTGAGGGCTGCCTGAGTCATGGAACAGGAGTTTGGTGGTGTTATTTTTCAAAAAAGGAGACAAAAGGTATGACTGGTAGAGAACGCCATATGGCGTTAAGTACACCTTTTGTAAAAACTCTGGTTGTGCAATACAGTATAAATAAATAAATAAACAAAACTTACCACCTCAGCCCTGAGCCATGTCAACAAGCTGATTCAAGAGTTATTACAAATCGTCTCGCACGTAGGTTTAATAAGTTCCAGCCTCCCTAACAAGCCGGATTAGGCCTGATGGTCGTTGGGGCAGAAGAGTTCTACATTGGAGACCCATAGACGACCTTGTAAAGATTGCAGTATTTGTGGGAAATCGTGGAGGAGGCCTAAGTTCAGCAGTGGACTAGTGGCTGATTATGATAAAAATATATAATACAATGTTTTAATGAAAAATTAAACAAGAGTACTTATTCAATTTTGCCACAACCAATTTTTGTAACAATGTTTCCGAGTCAGTTGTGGCAGAATTCAACAAAGTCACTTATTGATTTTGTTGGTAGGTATGTCAAAACCCTCAATTGTAGTTATTTAATTTTTTTGTCATTTATTCAGTTTTTCCACGAAACTTTTTTAACAAACCTTGTTGTAATACGTGGTCAATAGAGTTACTAAAATTATGATATCTTCGCGAATATCATACATATTGCAACGAAAAATAGACCAAAATGTAGCTTACACTTTATATTATTTAAAAATAACAAAAAGTGAATTTCGGCAAACGTGTCAGTTATTTAATTTTGACACGATGGGGACGTAATATTCTACGGTGGGTTAAACTTTATAAAATTATTGACCCGCTAAAACTGTCAAATTAAACCCCAACCAACTTCTGACATCAAAATGACACCGGTGTAAATATTCATAATTCATTTGCAATTAAATGTCTGCGCAAAATACGAGCTGACGGCGAAACACGAATGAAGTTGTTAATTACTGCCGCGCTGTCCGGTAGTGTGCCAATGCATTAGTGAACGGAATTTGGTTTGTCTTTAGGCAATGTTTTATATACCTTTATAAGGATAAAGGACTATTATAGGGATTGTTCTTTTACTAACTTGTTCATACTTTGGTAGTGGTGACTTTTTCTTCTGCAAAACTAAAATCTGTACTATTTCGAAAGGATATTTGAGTGTTCGTAATTACAGGAAGTCTCATACATTTTAACCGCACAGCAAATATAGCAGATATATTTCGCTTTTTACAGCAAAAGCCTTACCTTAAAGCAAGGTTGTATTTTAAATGCCTAGTCCTTGTCAATTATCATTGCCATAATATTTGAGCACGGAGCTACTATTGAACACCTTAAAAAAAGCTGTTCCAGCAACTGCTTATTAGCGCGCTACCACAGCCTTTGCTACATCATCTATCATATCAAGTTTTTCGTCACATCAGATCTCTAATATTTGAAGTTAATTAAATTTTATTGGCAATGCAAAGTTGCAGACACTAAACTGTTAGCTTAAACGATCATCGTCGCCTGCGCACACGTCGTTTGCAATACTTTGCAAGTGAATTGCGGACGTGCGCAAATTATACTGTTAATTACCTTATAGATTCTAATTTTGAATTAAATACACTCCACGGCAGTATCGGGCGCCAAATTAACGATCTTATCAAAGTATTTAAGTAGGTGTATTAGCATCTGTGCAAACGTTTCGCTATTTTATTTGCTTTGAGCTAGTATTAAATAAGCATGTTATTATGTAAGTAATGGTTGAGTAATGTGGGTTTACAGATAATGATACAAAAGCAATAATAACTTAAAAGTTTGCATTAATTAATTTAATCTTAAGCCCGAATTCCGCCTATTGAATGTTTTAGATAAAAAAAATTGTATCCATACTTCTTTACTATTGATATATCTTCTATTGATATATTTTTTGCAATTTTGTTTCTCATTTTTAGGGTTCCGTACCTCAAAAGGAAAAAACGGAACCCTTATAGGATCACTTTGTTGTCCGTCTGTCCGTCCGTCTGTCAAGACCCTTTTTCTCAGGAACGCGTGGAGGTATGAAGCTGAAATTTATATCAATTACTCAGGTCTACTGTCCCTTGGAGCTGTGAAATAATGAAACTTCTAAGACAACGCAATCAAAAGATACAGCCGTTTATGCCGCAAATTTTCGACACTTGCAAGGGAATCAAAACCTACAGGGTGCTTCCCGTGAACTCAGAATCTTGAAATTTGGTACGAAGCAACGTCTTATAGCATAGATAAAGGAAAAATTACGAAAACCATAAATTTTTAGTTACATCACATAATATATATTTTTTTAATAATTTTAAACTTACTACCCATTTCCTCATGAGGAAGAGGTATTAAATTGAAATTCATACCAAATACTCAGGTCTATAATACCTTTAAGCTGTAACAAAATCAAACTTCTATGTCAACGCAATCAAAAGAAACAGCAATTTAAGCTGCATATTTTGAAACTCGCAAATACTCGCAAGGGAATCAAAACCTAAAGGGTACTTCCAGTCGACCTAGAATCTTGAAATTTGGCATGAAGCAACGTTTTATAGCACACATAAAGGAATAATTCCGAAAACCTTAAATTTTTAGTTACATTACAAAATATATATTTTTTCTTGCAGGTTTGTACGGAACCCTCGGTGCGCGAGTCCGACTCGCACTTGGCCGGTTTTTTTTAAAATGAATAATATAAGAATTTTTTTTTGTCTCTAACTGTACTTGTCTACAAAATTTCAACAACATGTTAGTTAATTAATGTGCAGTCATGTTGTCGGGCTAATTATCACAAACTAACAATCCCTAATGGCTGCTCTTGCATATCTCTGCTGTAATGAAGGCTAATTTAGTCGTTACATTCTGTATATTTGTTCTGACTAGGATTATTTTCGGATGTATCAATTCAACAACCATAGAGCGAATTGACATCGCTCATTTTTATTCATTTGATATTTTGAATACAAGATTCTACTCGTACATGCACTGAATAGTAAACATATATATAAATCTTATTACCTAGATCCACTTGTTTCCATGTGGTCAAACAGTATATTAACTGGGGGCGTATTGCGATCCAATTTTGACGGTTTGGCTGGTTCGTTTTTGAGTAGATTAGCAAAATTCGTATTGCGATGTCATATTTTTAACCAATTCCGGTTCAACTCCGAGTCAACTTTTCTGACAGCGATTTAACTTTAAATCGAAAGTGTTATCGATCACTAATGCATTTCACTTCACTCATTCAGTTAATATTATTGGTTGATTCATATTTTTTGTGACTGCTATTGGACAAGAGAAGTGGTAATTAAGTCTTATTGGCGGAATGAGGTTTGGAAACGTCACACAGTGGGTCTCATTACCAAATAATACTGCCAAATATATTACCATAACCACCTAGAAGATACAAACTCTTTTCCCCAAACCTCCTTGCAAATAAGACTTTAAATTATCAATTTCGACATTAGGCAGAGTACACATGCATAAAATTCAGTCTATAGTAGTTTGCTTTCATACATACATTAGAGCTATCTTCTAACAGTATTTCGGTTAATCCAGTGATATAAGACATGACTCGCCCCACTTCATCCTCGGAAAGAAGTGAACTCTTCTACTTTGGGCCCTAAAAGTTTTGGTGCAAGCCAAAAAACACGAAAGTGATGTTTTTGGAAAATAAAATTATTCTCAGTATTAGTTACTATTTATAGTTACAAAAGGTTCAGATCATTGCTTGGCATTTTATTAAACGCCATAAGTAATTTTTAACAAGCAATGTACTATCCTATGTAATGCTTGCAACACTTTCTACGTTGGCTTAGTAATATTAATAAGTAACTATAATCTTGCATAAAATGCAGAGCCCTTTTGACTCAGAGTGCCCAAGCGTATACCTATTTAAATATGAACTCTTTTTTGACTTTTCGCTACTTAACGCACTATAAAATATGTATAGGTAACGAAGGATTGAATTTGGACAAAATATATTTAAAAGGGCCTATGACACTTATCCATAATAGACAGGAACTAAGTCTTTAACTAACTGTTCTTTAAGTTTGTAAAAAAGGCCACTCAACTGCCTTTTTTACATACTTAAAGATGTTATGACTAAAGTTTATGTACGTTGTGTGCATCTTACTTTAAAATCATAAACCAAAAAAATGTCTATCTTTCACTTTTGTAGTACCTTCTTACTGTCAGTTGTGACAGTTTACGAAATCGATAATAAACCAAAATATTGTTGATTTTATGTAAATAAACTAAAATACACATTATCAGTATCACAGATTAGTAAGAGTGATTTCAATGCCCGTTGTCAATAGCAAGAACTTGCTGCTAGACAAAGTATACTGCATAATGGAGTTTCGAGCACCTATGATAGTGAACGACAAAAAGAATCCGATTGCTTTTTTCAGTTCGTGAAAGTGCTCCAATTCATTATTATTGCAAAAAACACCATTAACCAAAGCACAAGCTTTAAGTATAAACTTACCGACATAATAGATATGTAAATAGTAATCATATAGGAATATAAAGGAACTGTGTAAACTGTGTATAACTTCTTACAATAAAATGCTTTAGTATCATAAAATTGTCTTTACTTTTAAGTTAAAATATACTGTTTAAGTACCTATGTTCTAACACTTCGGTTCCACAATACTCCGTAAACATTATAATGCATCACTAAAAACACCTCCAAAGTCCAAATTCAATCCACATTTGAATCCAATAATTGTTACTGAATAAATATCCATGATATAGAGCTCTTGTTAATTTCCAGGGGATCCGATTTACCATCACTTATGTTTTATTGTAATAAGATTCCATTTTAGAAGTTTTGGTGATTGATTTTTTCTTCAGTGTCAGATAGATATTATTTCAATTTCTCTGTTTAGGAATCTCACTATGATGCTATGTACAATACTCCGGCTTATGTACAATTCTTAAGGCTGGGTTAGAGATAAAAAGAGCACAAATATGTTTATTTCGTTAATAAAACTTTCTAAAACAAAATGTCACGTCATTGAAGCTGGACACTAACGGTCAGTTTTTGCATCAGTCTTCATCATTCGTTTTAGCAAATTAGCGTCATCCAAGATGATTGTATGGAAACTAGATTTCCCCACTCTCTGGCGTCACTCCGGCATTTCAGTTTTTCCCTGTCTTCGTTATGTAAAAATACTGGATATATTTTGATAGCCACAAAAAACCTAGAGTTCACTTCTTTACGATCAAAGACGGATGTCAGTACTGACGTGAAAATCTGAGCGTCAATGTCCAGCATTATTTTATAGTAAGGTTTTCTTGACTTTGTCAAACTTCATATTGAAATGTAATTTTATTGGCCAATGAGCCACTGGGTCGTTTGTCAACCACCCCATAGCAAGTGAGTCGGTAGCCAATGGCCAATTGGCCACTGGGTGGCTTTTATTTACCAATAAGAGTCATCTTAATTGCTTTCTTATACGCTAAAAACCAAACGGCTCAATTGCGACTCTGTGAAAAATTGGTATTGCGAGCTAACTTTTCACTTTATTTTGTTAGTTGGCTCGAAAAGTGAATGATGACCGAAAATTGTCTTTGATCAGATTTAACCTTTGAGATGATAAGATGTAGTCTTACGGATACTACTCGGACATTTAAAATAAATACAAAATATTATTATGAATTCATATAATTTTTCGAATCAAATATTTTTAAACGGCCGATAGTCCTCGCCAAATTATTATAAGAAAACTATTTTTTAACACATTCAAGCCAAGACTTACATTGGCTAGAATTGACTCTAATTAAGTTTAATTATAATCGAATGTGTTATTTGTTTATTTTTTTTCTTTTATTATTATCAATCATTATTTTCTATTCCATACGTTTCATTGGTAAACGATTGTATCACAATTCACAGGCAGGTGGACCGACGGTCTTTAACAGACTAATGGTTAACAAAAAAAATGTTTCCACTACTCGACACTAGATGTCTAGTGCAAAGTGTACTCGTCCCTAGATGGCGTTGTTTACCGTCAATGGGAATTAATTACGACTCAGTCACATGCGGGAAATATTTTAAGTAAATTACTATCAACATAACACTTCTAAATTCTAAATTCGTTATGGCTAAGCACAATAATTTTCGGCATGCTAATTTATAAGATTTACACAAAGGGATTCAACTCTGATTTGACAACCTCGGAACGTCAACTTAATGAATGATAATATTAAATCAGAATCGATCATGAGACAACGCTATATGAGAAAAAGAGTTAGATAATCTATTCAGCAGGTCAGCATAGGACAGCACCATACGAGTGAGTGAAATAGAAATACTTTTATTGTTTTTCAAGTTCCATCACAATACCAAATTAGCGACTCAACCAGGTGAGTCGCAATTGAAGTGTCTAGTTATTGGATAGTTATTGAACCGTAATAAGCTGCATCGCAATACGCACCCTGCTCTTGTAGTAAAAAGAGAGCTGACAATGGAACGAACTCACTCAAAAGTTTGTTTCTAATTTAGATTTTCGGATTTAGAATTCTTATGTTCTATTTTTGAAGTGACTAAGTAAATGCTAACGAAAAAACTGATTCAATGTAAATAGCTCATATATTTTTTTAGGAAGTGTGCTCTTTTTATTTAATACTCGTAGGTACATGTTCTTCGATTATTTCTTTTAATTCAAACAGCAATCCAGAGATAACCATCCAAACATGTTCTAGCAAACGTCACATTTTCCAAATTAAATTCTCAATCACGCCACAGTATCTGCGCGATATGAATCTCGTACATTACCATACAATATGGTGGCGTATGGACTCATTGTGATGGGAGGAAACGCGATTGCATCTGAATGAGTTATCTGACAGTACTGATAGTTAATCTTATTATAATGTCTTTTGTATGACTGTTGCTACCGGATTTGCTGGTAGGAGTGTGCAAGATTATACGACAACAACTACACAAAACTTTCGTTACGATGTCTAGTGATATCAAAGAATTTATTGACAAAAGCACCCAGCTAAATGTGACTATTAATTTAGTCACATTTATCTTATTTGAATTGTAACTTTCAAATTTCGAAGGCCTCTATAATGTAAAACTAAGACACAGTATCAAACAACATACCTAGAACTGAAAGTGCAAGAACCATACAACGTTTGTGTAAAAATATATTCGAAACGCGATTGAAAACCACAAGCGTACAGTCGCGGACAATAAAAACGCCAATTAATAACATATTAATAAATATTTAAAAACGAACACGAAAAGTCGGACAGCTATAAATTAATTTCATAATTTTATTGATGGCGTCGTTAAAAATGTGTTTGATTATAATTAGTTGGCTATCGATTTCGCTAATAATTTATGTAAATAGTATGCGAACGAAACACAGATAAATTATTTAATGGCCTCAACGATAGATGGGAATAGTTTCTTAACGAATTGTGGAAACTAATGTTGTATAATTATTTTTTACTTCGAACGAGATTTATAGCATTTTGACTGTTCAAGAAATGTATTCATGAAACTACTAAATAATGTATTTATCTACATTTTACTTTCATTGAGATAAATAACTGGTGAAACTGTGATGTTAGAAAATCATTAATGTGTATAATTTAAGCACTACTTTTCAATAACGCACATACAAAATAGTACAAGTATTATGTTATGAGCCATTCATGTTAACATATGAGCATATTTAGTTTTCGTAACAAGATTAACATTATTAAAACCTTTGATACGTCTATCCATCAAAATAGTATTTAATTAAACCAAAGCAGCGGGACGGAGCACAGCATGCAACAAATAATTAGAATAAAGTGGAGGCCACGATAACTTACAAAATGTATGTTTTATATAAAATCGTCGATCATTGAACATTAAATATAAAGCAGTGGCTTTACAGTAGCGAGGAGTGCATTTAAATGGTATTACGGTATTTGAATGTCAAGTTAGTTTCCCGAACTATTTGTTCGTTCAAAAATAGCATGGAATCCGATTAAATATAGCATTTTAGTGCTATTTGAAAAGGATTATACACAGCTCTAGTAGATTTCAAATTGTCAAGGCTCTAAGTCTTACGATCGTATTGTGGCAGTACTTTAAAATATTCAATTAATTTCTTCTTTCTGAAGTTACACTGAGTTTAAAATGACCCTTATTTGTTTTGATTGACAATTAATTTGCTCAAAATTTTTTGGCACTATATTATAATAATTGAAATAACCACTATGTGGTACAGTCACACGTTGTGTGACTATCTTTTGTCGCTATCATTACATTGCATCTTCGTACACTTGCGTGCATCTCGCGCGTTAAGTACGTCAATGTGCAATTAATTGCTCGCCCACCGCGAGTTCGATCATTGTTGATTTGTGTTATTCGGCACCGGTTGGATTGATCGGAAGTGTAAATCACTCAGTACAGTCAGTGACAAATGGTATCCGTTTGATATTAAAAAATAAGAATAGCAATTATCGAGACTTGTCAATTTGATTAGCTAATGTTTAATTATTACTCAAATAAACCTACTTTGCACAACCTTCTAACAGCTAACTATTTTAGTTTAGTTACAAAACCTTACATAGCCTGACCTTTCAAATGCTTTTATAGATATATGAGATTATATTAGATATTTGGTATGAAATTCGAATATTGTTTTGTACACAGCCTTAGACTTTCTTATTATAAGGGGTTTCTTCACATATTGAATTCCTTGTCAATGACTGTAGTAGTTGTTGAATTTATCACATATAGGAAAGGGTATGGAACAGAGCCATACAGATCCTGATCTTTCATTGTCGACATGCCGTTATCGTTGGCATATTCAACTGCCGCTCGTGTGCTACAGCACTAAAACATACGTGTTTTGCCTTTTGTTTAGTATGCCTTCTTAGTTTTTCTACCACTTACTAGTCTTAGGAATAATCAAATAAAATAAAACCGCCATCAGTTGAACTGACATGACGGCCCACATTACGCAATTATCAAAGAAACGTTTTAACTAATGAATGACTCACTTCACCTCCACATCGAAACAGTCTAATTTTATTCTGTACCGACGGCATGTAATGTAATGTAATGACAGCTGACAGCTCAAATTACATGTCATTACACTCGAAACAAAGGCACGTGATGAGATGTAATTACGATTGTAATTGGCATTACATGCCTTGATACGAATTTGCTGTAAAAAATACTATGTGTTGATTGCTCTGTAAATAGTTTTTTAAAGAAATGTCTATTATTGTCTTAATTTAACATTCCACTTGCAAAGTAACGAATTATAATTGACGTTACTCAAAAAATATCCTAATGATTTTGAATAACACGTGAAAAGTTATTGATTATGATATTTTTTCAAAATATTATCATCCTTTGTTATGTTTAGTCAAGAAAAGTTACAAAGTTAGCTATGTGAACTTTTTTAATGTCTTTTTAAATATTAAAAAAAAATATTCACAAATTAACCTCAAGTTTTGTTAGTGGAAAATCTGTTCCAAGATTTTATCTTAAGAAACAAGTTTTTCTGTTGTTCGTTGGGTACTCTCGGCTGTGTAGGTTATCCAATTATGAAGTCACAGTGATTAATTTTATTAGCTCACGTGATTCATGATGCGTATCATCTTAAGGCCTTAGCTCATGACTCAAACTAGCGCTTCGTTTGTTTTCTAACTGTCATTTGTCAGCAGAATGATGGCTATAATAGCTTTTATTACGTCGTCAGTGTCTCATCGCGATAATATATCTACATTGCCTCTAATTATATGACTTTGTCTCTCGACTGCACCAAGACAGACGTAAGAGGTCTTATGTACACATACGACTTTATTACTTAAATGGAACGTAGTAAAGTTCCAAACGGCATATCTATAGATACGTTTACAGGGTTAATAATAACTTTCAACCTTTATTGCACTTTGACATGCAATGCTATGACAACAAATGCTCTAATTAGCTAAATTTGACTTGACAATTATTGTTTAAATAAAAATGATCCTTTATTATGATATGCAGGTTGTTGGTGTAATAAAGTCATAAGTGAGGTTAATGTTTCCACATGCATGATTTTGCAATAATAAAGTATCTTCATAACACTGAAGTGATAAAAATAACACAAAGAATAAAACCACAAATAAAATTGTAATGATGACGATTGTTTTGTTTGAGAAAGAGCTCGAAAACATTCAAGGCAATACTACAAGTTAAATGAAAGCTCGCAATATGATTTTATCTTTCAAAATAAACTATTATGAAGTATTTGAAAGCAACCATATTTTTTTCAGATTGCCAGAAGCTTTACCAAATTATTTGCCTCTAATGAGTAATTCTTAATAGAAATTGGCGAGCTAAAGACGACGTAGATTAGGTTGAGAGTGAAAATAATTTACTTTCTACGATTACGTCATAAGCATGAATTTAACTATCAATACGACCTGGTTCAAATTAAAGCTTCGTAGTTTTTCAACAGTAAATAAGGATGGAACTGTCAATAATTCAATCGCATATTCAATAAAATACATCCCACATACTGTAATACGATATGCGTACGATAAAACGGACTTTAAAGCCTGGCTCTGTATCGCGCAGATTTATTGATATGTAAATCATTTTAATTGGAGCCTACAGACATTTTTTAGTGTAATTGGCAGTTCGGCCATTTTTCATTTGTTCATACGTGATTTTGCCGGCGGTGCGTGTACACATTATGTGTGGTTCTATTTTGTAGGTAGATTTTCTGACGAAAAATCACTTGAAAAATGGTCTCGTAAACTTTATAATAGGTGCAGTATTTATAATCGTTAATACTTGATAGTAAATTTATATGCTTACTTGACATTTTTGAGAATATAACTACATTTATACAAGTTATAATAATTATTTCTACATTATTAATAAATGACTCTTATGTTGTGACAATTAAACATGAATTTCTGTTAATTTTTTTTATAAGTTTCTGTGTCATTTATAGATAATACTCTCATCCAGTGCAGTTACAAAAATCATGTTTCTCATAGAAGGTCACTATCTCTGTAAAGACACCGCAATATTTTCGCCGTAAAAGAAAAATTTATGTTCATTTCGGTATTTACAATAACAGCCGTTCGTTTGTTGTCGATTGTCGTGCCTCGCTCGTTAAACATATCACGGTATTTATCTCGTGCCCAAATCACTTTGCTATCTGTGATTTACGTTCGAGTTATTTTTTGTCAAATAAATCGGGGTTTTATGAAGGATATAAATCGTGTCATAAATTCAAATGAAAAAGCAGGAACAATGAGTAGACATCAACATATTAAAGTCAATAGGTCAAAATCAAAATATATTTTTTTGACGAGTTTTTATCTGCAATTAGTCTGAGAAAGTTGTGACGATTGTCAAGTGCTTAGATATTGTTGATAGGATGTTCTCATGCGTATACGTTGTTGGTCTTGTCTCTCTAGTAACCGTTACTCGTTTTCTTTATTTGCTGTGTAACTTTCGTTACTATTAATTGTCAATGTCAAATATTAAAATGTCAATGAGATGTCAGACAACCGCGCCGCGCCCTATCTACCGCTGATGGGATTAAATGATAAAGACGTGTGTTGTTGCCGAATGCTTTTATTGCACTGATTTTTACATGCATAGGAACGACAAATTAGGTCACAGCGTAGCTGGTAAAAGTGCATAGTAAACATAAAATTAATACTATTAAAATGTTCGAGTTTACTCGTACATATTGCCAACTACAGAAAGATGTCAAAACAAACAAAATAAGCATAAAATTAAACAATGTAAAGTAGTAAAAAAGCAAACTAAAGTAGTAAACAGTTACATAACGATAACGTAACAAATTATTTATGGTACGGGCAAATTCGCAAATTTGATTGTCCTTGTAAAGGTTGGAGAAGTTGCCTTATCGACACTTAATGCTGATCCGCTCATATCACGCCCTATCGACACTGCCGTGGTCGATTCCACTTCACTGTCACGCACTGCACTAACACTGTTGGCACTAGCACTAACAAACTTGCTGCGCCCCAACTCGAGTATGACCGGGCGCTCTGCCTGGGCGGCGCCGGTCCGCCAGCGCGCCGACACGCACCTGCCCTTCAGCTTGCAGCCGATGTAGATCCCGGCGACTATTGTCAGCATCGCCAGTATCGCATAAATAGTCGAATAGTGTACAACACTGCTGTCTTGCAGCTGCTGCAGGTCTTGTGCTTTTAAGACTTCAATTCTCTGATTTATCTTGTCAAATAACTGATCATGATTCTCCAAATTACTAAGGATGTTGTCATTCATGGAGGTGTTTATCATATCGTTAAGAGATGAGGTATATTTTCGTATAGTAGGTATGTCAATATTATTTTGAAGATATAACTCATTGGCGTATTCATGTTGTGCATGTATAGTAAATAGGTCGCCTTTTATCACGCAACCTTGACCGATCTCAATGATTCCGTTTCCTTGCAAGTACTTAGTCTCGAGACCAGCTGGACACAAAATGCGTACTAGGCATTCTTGGCAGCATGAATATAGCCATGCGCCATTTGATTGTAGTTTAATCCATCTGTCGGAGCACGGTCTTATCTCCGAACGACAGTAGGTTTGTTTATTATTGCTTTTAAATAATTGCATTTCACATAGCGATTGACCGAAGCGTACATTGTAAATAGGATGAGTTTCATAGCATAATAAGTTAGAGTTTTTCACTTTAACGCATGAATGCATGTCATTGTCATTTAAAGGCATAATCATGTCTTTCTTCATGTTAACGGCAATGTAAGAGGTGGCTGGAATATTATAAACTGTTCTGTCATACTTTATCCATGGAAGAGATATAATTTTTTCAAGCTCAAACTGATCATGACTTAGTAGTGGTATTTTAATTTCCATTATCAGGTACATCCTTGTCATTTTAACGTGGACTTGTAGTAGTTGATACAAATCTTTGATGTTGTCAGTAGGTATTACCAATTCTCCCTTTAATTGGCCAGATACTAGGTTAAGCTGATTCTGCAATTGATCTGGTGCAATAAGATGTGTGTCAAGTTGCCCATGATAAATGTTAGTGATAGTGTTAATCAGCGTCTCCTGAATCCGCCTAAGATTGGTAATTATTACGTCAGTTGATAGTGCAGTAGTGATAATGTAGAACTTTTGTAGGTGATTAGCGTTATTTAGTTTCACGTCATTCACCTCTCGAGTCAAGTTCTTCAACACTTGGTTGATATATGTAAAATGCTGATTCATTATACCTTCATTACGTTTCAAGATATTGTTTTCGGCTTCTAATATAGAGGTTTGGTTCTTCAGCATTTGAAACAGATGGCTTTCCGTTTTCCTTACTGCCTCTATATCCTTCTCATACTTTTCTGCAAACTTGTCATCCAGAACCCCAAATAGCGAGTTAGCTATATTTCCAATTGCGTTAATTAACCCTCTTTTTACTCGACTTGTCATTTTTGTCTGTAATAGTTCATTGTAATGTGTCATTTCGTTTAGTTCGTGGTCAAATTGTGCTAGTATAGGTTGATAAGTTATATCATTCTCGCAAATAGTCTTTAAATGTTTTAAGTAGTTATTAATGTCAGTCATGCTTTGCCAATAATTTGTCATATTATAATAGACTACCAACTTCCACTGATCCTGTACCATCCTCATGTCAGCTACTTTGTCAAAGTATAATGTCGTGTTAGTACCTATGGTTGTAATATTACTCATTTGTTGCACGGAAGGTGCAATGAATGTCATGAGAACCATCAGAGTCGCTACTAAAAAGTTAGGGACTTTGCTGGCTTTCTTAGTTCGAACCTGACATCGAGAAGCCGGTTTGTCGTCATTACCGCTTGTCGAAGTCTGATCCTCGCTGTCACTGTCATGTTGCACCGGAAGGAGTGTTAATTTGACGATTGGGCGTTTTAGCATACCATTTTTTGTCTTTAATGTCACGACACGCACATGCCCATCTTTACCCGGGTGGACATCGACTATTTTCGCTAACGCCCACTTTGATGGCGGCATGTTTTCTTCATTGATTAGCACAATGTCATTTATTTTTAAATTAGGTTGATCACGTTGCCACTTGGTGCGTTTTTGTAAATGATGCAGATACTCCGCTGACCACTTCTTCCAAAATGATTTATACATTTTCTCTATCATCTGCCAGCGAGTGTGTGTACTCATAGGCTCTTCTGGGTCAGATAAAGGCGCTGCGAGTAGCGGTCCACCGACCAAGAAGTGCCCCGGTGTCAAGACGTCATCTTCCACATTTTCAGATAGAGCATACAATGGTCTTGAGTTAAGACACGCTTCTATCTGTGTCAAGAGCGTGTAAAATTCGTCAAACGTCAACTTTTGTTCGCCTATTACCCGTTTGAGATGATGTTTGACACTTTTCACGGCACTTTCCCATATGCCGCCTGCACTGGGCCATGAAGGAGCATTGAAATGCCATGTGACGCCCATGTTATGTATGTCACTTATGCATTCGGTGCTGATGACCTTTAATGCGTCTTTGTACTCTTTTGTCAAGATTTTAGCTGAGCCGACAAAATTTGTACCATTGTCTGAGTACATATGACAAGGTACCCCGCGGCGTGCACACATACGCTTAAAAGCTGCAAGAAATGCGGTAGCACTTAGATCCATGACTAACTCTAAGTGCACTGCTTTGGTGGCGAAGCAGACGAAGACGGCGATATAACCCTTAAGAGTTTTTATGCCTCTTCCTTTATTTGCCTTGATGTCGACATACCCTGTGAAATCGACACCCGTGTGGGTAAAAGGCTTGGACGGAGTCACTCGGGACTCGGGCAGATTGGCCATCAGTTGTTGTTGACCTTGGGCACCAAAGCGTTGACATTTAATGCACAGTCTAAGTTGTTTTTTCACTGCTCTTACGCCCCCAATGATCCAGTACAAGTTACGGCAATGAGATAATGTCAGAGATGCTCCACCATGCAGCGTGGCCTTGTGTGCTTCGTTGATGATAATTTGTGTCAAGTGAGAGTCATGAGGTATAAGCATGGGATGTTTAACGTCATAATTTAATTTTGATTGGTGTAGCCTACCCCCAACCCTCATAATGTCATTGTCGTCTAAAAACGGATTCAATGTCATTAGTGAACTTTTTGGCTTAAGATTTTGTTTGGCCTTAAGTCGGGCAATGTCCTCGCCAAAATGCTGAGCTTGCACTGTTCTGTTGTCACTATCAGCTGGAGCGCAGCTCGCATTTCATTCGCTGTGAGATGCGCGCTCTTTGTGACGTCAGCACTACGTCGTGTGCGCTGAATGAAACGTGATACCCAACATGTTATCCTTACGGCGCGTGTCAATGAGCTTTGTTTATTTAATATGTCAAGTATGATTGGAGATGAAACCACTTGAACCGTAAGTGCTTGTTTATTTTTCATCTCAGTGCTCGGCGGATCACATGTTGTCACATCGGGTAATTTGTCATCTTTAAGCCATGCAGGCCCTTCCCACCACAACGAGTGGCCGATGAGTTGGGAGGGAGCCATTCCTCTGGTGGCACAGTCCGCTGCATTGTCCTCGGATTTTGTGTGCCTCCAGTTGGATGCTGGCATAATGTCAGTGATTTCTTTCACACGATTGGCGACGAATGTCTTCCATCGTGAAATGTCACCTTGCAGCCATCCAATCACCACCATGCTATCTGTGTACCCATATGTCTGTATGTCAATTTTGTCAGGCACAGAAGTCAGAATTTTTTTTACTAATTTTGTCAACAATACGGATGCACAAAGTTCTAGTCGTGGTAAGCTGATTGGTTTTTTAACAGGTGCAAGTTTGGTTTTTGCCGCAAGTAATCGAATGATAACTTGACCATTATCATCGATGGTTTTTACATAAACTGAGCATGCTAAACCCTTCTCCGAGGCGTCCGAAAACCCATGTAGCTGGATTGGCCTCTCCGTGTTGCCGACCCACCTAGGTATTTCGAACTTGTCAATGTTTTTCAAATCGTCTCTTAGCTTTACCCATTCGCATTGTATGTCGTCAGCTATGACGTCATCCCAATCCATTGATGTTGACCAGACTCTTTGAAATAGTAATTTGGCCTTGATAGTAATCGGCGACAACCATCCCAAAGGGTCAAATAACTTGGAGATATCGGATAACATCATGCGTTTTGTATACTTAGCTGTGTTTATGTCAATGTCATGATCGAGTTTACTTTGAAATTTAAATGAGTCTGTGATTGGTTCCCATCTAAGCCCCAAAGTTTTAGTTGATTCTGCATGTTTGAAATTTACAACGCTTGGGTTCAGCTGATCTTTAGAAAGATGCTGTAAAAGTGCAGGTGTGTTGCTGGACCACTTGCGTAAATTGATTCCAGCTCCTTGCAACATGTCAATTAATTGTTGTTGTGTTTGTTTTGCAATGTCAAGTTGGTTGTGACCTGCGAGCAGGTCATCAACGTACACGTTATGTAACAGAACTTGCGCAGCTAATGGGTATTTGTCAGCCTCATCTTTGGCAAGTTGTATCATAGTTCGTAATGCTAGATACGGTGCTGCCTTAGTTCCGTATGTCAAAGTACACAGCTGATACTCCTGAATGGGGTTCTGTGGACAATCTCTCCAAACAATCTTTTGAAGATGTTGATCGTCCTCATGAACCAGTATCATGCGGTACATTTTTTCACAGTCTGCTGAATAAACATATCTGAATGTTCTCCAGCTTATCAACAGACCTAGAATGTCATTATGTAGTTTTGGTCCACACTCCATCAAGTCATTCAAGCTGTAGCCTGATTGAGTTTTAGACGAAGCGTTAAATACGACGCGTAACTTGGTCGTAGTGGACTCTTCTTTATGTATGTCATGATGAGGTAAGAAGCAACTTGGCTCCTTTTTTGTTATGCATTTTTTCATATGTCCTAAGGATAGATAATCTTCCATGAACATTTTATAGCTGTCATTGAGCTGTTCATTTTTCGACAGCTTTGTTTCCAAGTGCCTATACTGGGCAATGGCTTTTGGTTTGGAAGCTCCGAGCCGCTCCTCAAATTTTTCTGTCATTGGTAGACGGACCTCGTACCGCCCGTCCTGCAGTCTCCTGGTGGACGATTCATATAAATCCTCACACCACTGTTCTCGGTCTGTCAATTTTGTCAAATTATCTGTCACTTCCTCGATTTCCCAGAATCTGGACATATCTTCCATGTTGTTTATGACTACATGACAATTGAAGGTAGAAGACACGTTCCCAGAAAGTATCCAACCTAACTTGGTTTGCTGGGCGACGGGTTCATTTATTTTCCCACGTAATAATCCAGTCATAATTATTTCCGAGTAAACCTTAACGTCGAGTAAAATATCAATAGGTTTGGAAATGTGATACTTCGGGTCGGCTAACTGTATACCCTGTAGGTAAGAATATTCCTTATTCGGCAAAGAAATATTAGGTAGGTTATTTACGACTTTGGGCATAACTAGAGCGTCTGTGACGAACTCATAGTTATTATAGATAGATTTACAATTCAGGGTTATTTTGCCTTTCCCTTTTTTTGCTGCAATACCTACTCCACTGACTGTAGCGATGACATGTTGACGGCGCAGCCCTAAGCGTTGCGCTGCATTCTCCGTGACTAAGGTGATTTGTGAGCCTTGGTCAAGCAGAGCGTTTAATGTCAAATAGGACCCGTCCGCCGCCTTAACGTCTACCTGAACTGTTGTCAATAACATTTCTTCATCTACAGAATCAACGTGATTTACGTTCTTTTGTTGGTTCCCAGAAGAGCGAGATGATGAGAAATTATTATTGGTCGAAGTAGATGGCTTATTACAAATTGCATCATGTAGCATCGTGTTATGTGCCGCGTCACAATTTTTGCATCGGTTTACGGATTTGCAAATACCTAATTCGTGGAAGTGCAAGCAATTGTTGCAAACGTTGTGTTTCGCAACGGTGTCAAGCTTGGCCTCCGGTGTCATGGATTGGAATTTCCGACACTGGTATAACGCGTGATCTAAATTGCACAACGGGCATTTAACAGTTTTAAAATTAGTATGATATGCTCTTGTAAATGTAGGTTTTTTAGGATTAGAATAAGATTTATCTGATTTATTAGTTTCATTTTTGTTAGTCATAGTAGGTTTTTGTGTCATATTAGTTTGGGTTACTTTAGTGATTGGTTCTAAGGCTGTAAATTTTGCTTCAAGAAAAGTCAATAGTTCATGTAAATCTGCTAACTCTCTCGGTTTTTTCCTATATTCATGATAGTCTCGGTAAGTGTTACTGTCAAGTTTCTTGCATATGAGATGTACAAGAAGTGGACCCCAGGTGTATGTGTCAATCCCAAGGTTATCTATAGCATGTAGGCATTCTTTGCTTGTGTCATGCAGTTTTTTGATTTCGTAAGATGTTTGCTTTTGGATAACTGGTTGGTTCAGGAACACTTCAATTTGTTTTGTAAAAAGCAGTTGCTTATTGTTATAGCGTTGGCACAGAATGTCCCAAGCAGTGTCATAATTATCAGCCGAGATGTGAAGATGCTGAATCAAACGTTCTGCTTCACCCTTTACTTTACTCTTCAAATGCTGCATTTTCTGCGACTTGCTTATGGAGTTGTTGAAGTGAATGGCCTCTTTGAAAAGATCGTAAAAAGTCGGCCATTGTGTGTAATGACCCACAAAAGTAGGTATCTCCATCCTTGGCGTGGACTCCTTGAGATGAGCAGTAGATGACAATTTTTGATTCAATTGCCTTTTGATGGTTCTATACCTTATGTCATTTTCGTTGTATTCTGCATCATAATCAGGATCCGCCTCTTCCAACAAGTTGTCGATTTGCCAATGAAGTTTGTCAATCGCATCCCAGCGCGCCTGAATATTCCTCAACTCATCTTCCAGTTCCCATTTTTCCTCTAATTCGTCAATTATGCAATAGTTTATTTGTCTTAGAAATGCCTTAAAGTTTGTCCTCTGCTGACTCATGAGTTTCCTCAGCGTTAACAAAGGTTCATGATGCTCCGAAGTGAAAGCCTTTATGTCATGTGTATCTACTTTTGGTTTGTAGTTTGCAATTAAATCTCTAGTACCTTGATAATACTCACGTACTTGCTCATGCATGTTTAATGTAAAGTACTCGTGATTTTGGTCTTGACATGTCAATAATTGTTCGTGATTAGCTTCGAACTTTTGCCAATGCTCGTCTAACCTCTCTAATCTCTTAGCGATGTACTCACTAGTCTTCCTGTCACTAGGATCTTTTTTGAAATTGGTGTTGATTTGCTTAATCAATGTTATGAGATCCTGTTGCTGCACAATAAGAGCCTCCATATTGCTACAAATGACCAGTTATAATATGACAATAATATGGAACAGTCTTACTTGTTTGTGCTGGCTGCTGTCAGTGCGGCTGCTGATACCTGACGATGCTTATGACGACCGTGGAATGATGTTTTCCTCGTTCTGCCGTGTAGCCTGACGACTGAACACGTGGTCTGCCGCTCGGATGTCAAATGTGTGATGTGCCTCCCAACTGCCTGCGAGGCCACCGCTGAAAGTCACGATGTGTGTATCCCATGGACTTGGATCGCCCACAGAATTATGTAGAAATGTCAAATGCACTGTATTGCACGTGTCACTGGTATACTTCACTAAATCACGTACACGTGTCACTTTCGTAAACGCAAAGTTCAGCGAAGTATTCTACCGCCGAAAGGTCCCGAATTTAGAACTCTCCCGCGCGATAGTTCATAACTCTCGAAGGACCAATGTAACTTTCGTTACTATTAATTGTCAATGTCAAATATTAAAATGTCAATGAGATGTCAGACAACCGCGCCGCGCCCTATCTACCGCTGATGGGATTTAATGATAAAGACGTGTGTTGTTGCCGAATGCTTTTATTGCACTGATTTTTACATGCATAGGAACGACAAATTAGGTCACAGCGTAGCTGGTAAAAGTGCATAGTAAACATAAAATTAATACTATTAAAATGTTCGAGTTTACTCGTACATGCTGCATGTAACTAATCCATATAAGTAAATATATGAAACTCGTTTGTAAAGCTAAATGTCCAGTTAAAGCTAAATAACTGACAGTGCAACATGCGCGTGAGCACATTTTACGACCAAATTGCGTGTGTTGCGCCCATTGAGAAAACCTTTATCAATGCTTTAATAAGAATTGTACAAAACGTCGAGGTTAAGTCGATTCTTAAGAACACAGTACATGTTTATTTTTAAACGTCTTTTAGAAGTACATAATAAATAAAACCATCTTATTGGTTATTATTTCGAAGATCAATGTGATAAAATTAAATAGAAAAGGTAGATACAGTAACAATATTTCAGGAATTTTAAAAATTCTAGCGTTAGTCTACTCAAAAAGATTATCGCAACATAATCCGACAGCCGCCATTAATCATTGTGCACGCGTCGCTTCACAAACTTAAGAACCCCAAAAAATAAAGCGATCGATCAATTAAAGCAAAACAACTTATCATTCTCCAAAAAAAACCCACGAATCCATTAAACAAGGCATTAACAAACAAATGTTCACACTTAACCTTTTCTTTCGAGCTTGCGATATCCATCTTTCTACGTCGGCTCATTATTACTGGCCAGCAACAATGCAGATACGTCCTTATTCACCGTATTTTGTTTACCATAAAGTTCAAATTAGTTTGCGTTTCATTTTCAGTTATCAAGTCGTGGTTTTTAACACAGGGAGGTATCTCAGGTGTCGTGGAAAACTTAATTTATGTTAAACTCGTCCGCGGTGATTATTTAACAGGCGCGGGCGGTCGGCGATGCGACGGATAAGGAAGATTAATCGAGTACGGGTCTGGTTAAAAAATGCGAGGACAAGCAACTCGTGTGGTTCTGTCCACCGAAATAAAATGGACAAAGGGCCGCGTTTAGGAAGCGAATTGTTCTTATTGGCGATAACGACGGATAAGGCAGCGGTGGATTTTTGTCGGTTCGAACTGGCGTCAGGCTTATCAATGGCTACAATAAACTGTGCCACAAGAAGTCTTTAACCTAAATGATAATTTTTAAATTATAATCCATATATATATTCATTGTTCTAATAAATAGCAACAAGCAAGCACTGTGACCACCAATGTAATTGCTTAAAGTAAATCCGGTAAGGTCATTTATCATACTCAGGGACTTCTAGCAACAGCTGAACATAGGTCTGTATACGTCAAATCAAACAAAACTTTTTTCGACAGATGTCTGAACATAGAGACAGTTCGTTACATACGCCTCTATTCCCCGCACACTATCCATTGTAGCAACTCAATAAATCTAGCGAAAGGTTAGCGATTATCCCGCAGGTCCTGCCCCGCCCTCCGTAATCTGTGAGTGTCGAGTTAAAAGCGACGTAAATCTTGAGAACAAGGGAGCAGTGGAGTCGTCGCAATGATTTACTTTTACGGCTGCGAAGGTCAACTTAATATCTGTTAAGTAATGTTTAATTAGTAGGTTTTTGTATTTAAGAAATAAGAGAGGCTTTTTCAGTAGAATGTGTCATTTTTACTACGTTTATGCTAGACTCTTTTTATATACACTGCATTGAAGTTAGCTCCATAGTTTTAAAATAACGTCAAAATAAAAAGCACGATATTAAAATTTATATATAATAACCTTAATATTAAGTAGTCAGTTCTTCTTAATCTACAAGCAAGATACAAAATCATTTATGACGTTATCTGCATTTAATATTCATCGTCTCCAAAGTGAAAATATTGTGCAATTCACAAACTATTGAAAATAAGTGAAAATCTTTAAGTCAATAAAGAAAAACCGTATTTGCTCAAAAAGTAGTTTGTACAAACATCAATTGTATATTCACACATATCGTACATAACAGCTGTTTATTAGCAAGCCATCAAATATTTCCACACACGGTCACAGTACACAAATGTATGCAGTAGGTCAAATCTGTGCAAATGAATTGACAGGCGCGTGGGCATTAATTGCAGCTAGTAGACTTAATCAGTTACTTATTTATGTAAATTCACTTTACAGAAGTCACAAATAGTTCAGTTTTATTTGATTATGTGAAATTTACACAATCTTATCACAATTCCACAAAATCTTATAAATATCTAAATTGATGATTAAAACTATCTGATCACGTGTTTCGGTTACTGAAATTTAATTATCTCATATTCTTGTCAAATTTTGGTTTCATGTTGGATCGGATCACCTTTTTATTTTAAATAAAGTTTTTTTTTATTAGGTATAGTAGTCATTACTTTCAAACAAAGAGAGAGAGAAAGCTACTGTATCATTCCGTATTGTAACACAGTGAGTAGTTATACAAATTTCAAAACACAAGTAAACACTCGTTCTACTAGCATACAATCGCTAATGTGGTCAAATTGAAATAACCACTGTGGTATGAACACCTCAAACAACGCTGGCACGAATATTAAATTGGTTAATACTGGTAATTGATTTGGTAAATTTTCGTAATAGGTTTTGAACAAACATTGCCTACTGTACGATTTTGCTTGTGTCAATATTCATGCATGTGTTAATAATTTTGACTTGTTGATTTTGAGCGTAGTTTTACTATTCGGATTTAAACCATGTATGTATATCTTTAATTGAAAAGGCCTAGCACATCCTTTTCAATTAAAGATATACATAAGCATGTACGTTTTTAATTAAATACTAGGACAAAGACTTTCAAATAGTCACTATCAAAAATAGTTACATACATATTATTGGTTTTGTGTAGAGTTTGATCAAAGAAAAAAAGAAAGAAAATGAATTTATTTGCCTGAAGTAAAACAACATTCTTAAAATTTAAAGTTTAAGATTAAGAGTTAGTGTGTTTTTTTTTCAGGTAAGTCATGCGTGGACACTATCATCATGAAGCTTCAAAAATCTTGTAAGTAGAATATTAGATAATTATCGTCATCTTTATCCAATTACTCAACAATAACTAAGACAGTAACAATCGCACTAGTTAGGATTCTACTGCAAGTACTGAAACTTTTCAAAGATAGGTTGGATACAGCAATAAAAGGGCTCTGTAAAACGGTCGTTACAAACGATGCTAGATCGTGTCTAGATAATTTGGAAGTCTGTGGGAGGTTAAGCTAGGGCTACGAAAAGTGACCTGTACTTGACATAAAGTTTTAATTTTCTGTCCTTTGTTTGACAACAAAAAAAAACATAACATCATAACATATAAACATATTTTCTGAATAACATATTAACTGTCTTGACTAACCAGGCTTTTTATTTACAATTAAGACATAACATGACATTCAACCATAGACAATTATAAATTGTTTGATAAGTTATTTCTTACGTTTGTCTTAAACCATTGATATAGTGCTCCCCTCCGTTTCGTTCTTACCTATCTAAAAAGTTCCTTTATTTTTAATTTACCTACTACTAATACTTAATTACGAATCTACTTCCAACTTTACTAGCGCATATTAGAAAAAAAATCTTAATCGTTAAACCGTTTACGCAAAACTACCAATGTTTGTCCAAATCTCAATCTTCGCAATCCGATTGCGCAGAGCTGAAGATAATCAGAGGCGGCACTACGTGATCCGGCAAAGGGCTGTAATCCCGACCGGAGGGCGATCCAATTTGTCGATCGCACATGGATCAGTTTTACGGAGTGTTATTTTCAAAGGATCCGTGTAAACGATAGTTTTGATAGTTACATGTAAGTTTTTGAAAATAGCTTAAATGAAGACAATAAATAATAATAACAACATCTTGTTCTCACTGGTAAATACATTCTAGTTTTATAATTATTTACTAGCGTTCAAGTTCAGCGAATTCAAACGTATCATCAATATTTTTTTAAACTAAAATAAATTTCAGAGTGTAAAATGTATTATTATTTACCCTGCAAATAATTTGTAACACCAAAAATATAACATTGATTTAAGACAAAAGTCAGTACTACTTTAATATTGTAATATTATACGACCAATACGAAGAGTTTGAATTTTTAAAATCCACACTGTTATTTAAAAAGCCCCCAACCCGTCAGTCGGTATACCTGTCACAGAAAATTAGCGAGTGGACACGAAAACGTACCAATAATGACCATCCTTCGTGACGGACCGATACCGATCGGTTTGTCCAATCAATTTGACACAACATACGTTTTCTTTGACCCACTATTGACACATCCCTTCTGGGAACCAGTGACAAGGATATTTTAACGAAACCACGCTAAGACGGCGCGGCAAAAGAAAGCACATATTTATTTTCGAACGCTCTAATCGTATTTGTAATTCTATAGAAAAAGGACGGCTACCATTTTTGTGTCGACGTTTGAGATATCCCGACATGTCAATATTTGCATGATAAGATTGTGGTGAGACTATTTTTAGCCGAAAAAGTCACAGATATTTGAAGCTATTAGCAAAGCACGGTATTAAAAAAACTTTCTTAAAGTTCTGAATTTTTTGTTATTTTTTTAATAGATTTCTTGTCATCCAAGTAAATAAGTTCGGTTTTTATTTTAGCAGTATCACTCTACATTCTTAAGGCACATGATGATTTATTATTGTAAATAAACTTCACTGCTCATGGCAAATCACTACACTGAACATATCGATTGCTAAAGCTAATTGACCATCAGCATATTACGGAACACAAGTAAGCATTTGCCTCCATGGCATACCTACAATACACAAAGAAGAGTAATACAGTAGCTTCAATTCATAAAAGCGCGTGTTTATTCAAATATTTCTACCGTATAGGCTTACCTTAGGTATTGTCTCAACCTTAAGAAGCTTTGCAAACCTGCGTTTGTAATTTTTTTACGCAAATATTCAGGATAGAGTTTGATACAGAATTGCTCCCATTATTTCAAGAGTTTCAGATTGTTTTGCAACAATTACCATGATCACGGAGTATGACGCTTTTGTGGATAAGTGACATACGATAAAATCGATAGGTACTCGTACTATCTTGGATCAGAGCATACCTTATCAATATACACTGTGGTATACCGCCGGTGTTTGCCGTCGACTTAAAGCCGAGTTTCAACTCGAGTTAGCGCTCACACACTAAAATACGTGAGCAAACTGCGAAGGCACCTGATAATTTATTAATATGCCTAAACGCTGTGTTTGAGGATGTCTTTAACAGATGCGTTTCGAGGTATTTGAGGAAAGGAAATGTTTGTGTGTCAGGGGAATATTTATTTTGAATTTATGGCCAGAAATAGCCCATGAAGAAAAGTTTTGTTTCCTTTATGATTAAAGTATAGTTCATTTAGGTAAATACTATATTGACGTTTTACCAATCTTATTTCACAATTAGGCACTAACCAAGAAATAATTCCAACTTTCACTAACCAGAACTTATAAGGACATTGTGGAACAGTAGACATCGTATTGACATTTGAGTGAAGTCTCATTTGGCTTTTGAGAGGAATAATCATTGTGAACTTAAAATAAAATGAAATAATATCAAAATAAATCACAAAGTTCTACAAAAAAAACCACAATCATTTGTCTCCGATCCGTAAAAATCTCCTAACAGGATCAGACACAATAACTTTTACCATCAAAACAGTCATAAAAGTGGCAATTTATTTCGTGGTCAACAAAAAGGTTAGAAAATGGCGGACATAACGACTTGGGAATCGATTAAACTTGTCCACTTTCACATATTGCCTGTTCACATCATAAAGAATAGGTGACACTGTGATCTAGTCCCAATTGTGGGACCAAACTTAAATTTTCGACTTTGAGATAATTATATTTTTGGTTATATCGTGTTTTGTCATTACACAAACTTAATATTGTAAATTGCACTTGTAAAAAGCAACTGTGTTAGACGAGGAATCGAATCCCATGTCGCCCGGATAACGTAAGACACGGTATTCGATTCATCGTCCAACACAGTTGCTTTAACAAGTGCAAATTTATAATGAATTTGCAATGATTTAACTAAATTTAAGTTGAGGTTTGCTCTTGAAACTAACTGTCAAACTTATTCAAGCTTAACAGTGATAGAGGTGGTCACGGATTTGTTCACGGTTTTTTTGTGGATTTATTATAACATTCCAGTAGAAGGACATATATCAAAAATGAAATATGAGGTGTAAATACGTTAGATAAGATTTATAATTCTCTGATACAATAATTACTGCAACTAACTTTAATAAGAAAATTGGTAGGTACATAGTATGATAAACTGCAATACTTCAATACTTTTACTTCTACCGATTTATTTTTCGATATCGAAAACCTGGTCTTGTTATATTTTTAGTCCCCCTCTATGAACGTGATCATAAGTAGGCACAAGGGAGCAACAAAAGTGACCGTGCAATATAAAATACGCATTTATGACATTGACTACGAAACTAATAACATGAACTTTATTTTTTAACCCCCTACTCAAATAGAGGTGTGTTATAAGATTCACATGTATGTCTGTGTTTTTTCAATTGAAATGTTTTTCTATATTTTTATGTTATTATGTAGACTGATAAAATATTAGATGCCGTTTATCAGTGAATTGTAGCATTTATACAGTCAACGTTTACTGCCTTGGTGGCGCAGCGGTTAGAGGGTCGCATTTTAAAGCGGCTGCGCCAGAGGTCCCGGGTCCTGCGCCTGATATCTCTCCGGTCGTGTCAGATTGCTGTCCCTTCGGGCTATGAGAGTGAAAGGAATAGAGAGTGCACCTATGCTTGCGCACACACTTGTGCATTATAATATGTCCCGCGCAGTCGGTTAGTCGTTGTGACTGGCCATCGTAGTCGAAATCGGCTAGGGTGACTATTACGGTCATCGTATCTACGAGTATATTACCCTACCTTAACCAGAAATGTTCATGACATCCTACAGATTTTCATTGATTTAAGTTCAAAAAAGAGTGATAGCTAATCACTGGCAAAGAGTTAATAAAAAGGAAAATCCTTTTTTAAAGGAGTAACTTATAAAGTTCTCCAATTCATGAACTTTTCAAACAGTTTTGTAAACCACTGTGTAGTAAATACTTAACTCAAATCCAGCATTGTCGCATACTATTAATGGCACTTGTAAGAAGCAACCGTGACTCTGTGACAGTCGAGGAATCAAACCCCGTGTCTTACGCTATCCGGGCGTATGCCTATACCACTCGGCCACCGTCACATTAACAAGCCTCTTGAATTTTGCAAGCGCTTACTTTTTAACGCGTAGGTAGTAATATTGTCACATAACATCACATCGCAAACAAATGAGCCCTCCCCTAGTCTCTACCACACACGAGCTCAAATAAAAAACAAAACACTGCAGCACTGGCAACAAGCAAACCGCCTCAGGTGTCAGTTTTTAATAAAGGCCCAATCAGTCTGCAGCCGGATGTGCCGCCATGACGCTCTTCCGCGCCGGAAATGGAGCGGTGTTGGCGCCCTCTACCGGCCGCGGGCGGAAACGGCGCTGTCGCCCCCAGGCTAGGGCTGCCATTAAGCTGTTGTGGGAGGCTTTTTTGCCTGATTGAAATTCAAATTGCGAGGGTTGAGAGAGTTTAAAGTTATTTGATTTGTGTATTCGAGTATTTGGGATTGGCTGTATTGTTGTTTATCAAAAATAAGAGTTGCTAGACCTAGTTGCTAAGTGTCATTTTATAACCTAAATAGAAATAAAAATTTAGAATTTGAATTTGAATTTGACCATCAAACCACATTGGACAAAAATATGTATTATGGCATTTAAAAGGAAGATATTGCATAAACAATTACCGACTATTGAATAACATGAAATAGAATTGCCACTATTTTACATTATAGAGGTCACTTGGCAACATCCTTAGGTTGATGCATTGGTTGGTGAGATATGAAAATCACAGCTACACACATATTAAAAACAAAGTATTAAAAACATTGAGCGTTTGGGTGATGGTTTTTATAAGATATTTTTCAACTAAAAACTAGACTTGCAATCGACAACCCTACGTCAGTTAGAAAGCCTGCAAACGAACTTCGCCATTCGTTTCCCGCAATAAAGGGACGTATTAAATCGTTTCGTGTTTTGAGGTTGGCACTTTGTTTTTGACGGCGAAGGCTTTGTTTTTTTTTTTTTTTTTTTTTTATTAATCATAGCACACAAAACAGATATCAATCATAAAAGCTTAAATACTTAAAATAACATTGTTCAGATCTAGATCGAAATCCAAAAATATGTATGCCTAAAAGCTTTCAAATTAAAAGATAATCTTTAACTAAAGAACGCTACGGGTGTAAACTAAGAAAATAATACATTTTTGTTAGTTACCAAACTTACACATTTACAATCTCGGGTTTGAAATGAAATTTAAATTGAAACAATATAACACAGATTATAAAACCTACGATAAAAAGAAACAGAGGCCCATTTAGAGAGTCAATTTATAAAGTAAATAAATATACTATCGGAAGCCAAAATGAGTGCTTATTTGTCTCCGGAACTGCCGCAATTTGAGATAAAATATGTCTATTTCTCTATTTGTGGCGAGTATTTCGTTGTATTGGCGACACATTCGGACTATGGGGTTGTAGTATGAAGTATTGTTCAGAAAAACTTGAAGAGTAAAAATGTTATAATTACGGTTGCGGGATCTAAATCTAGTATTGAAATTTAGTAAGGAGAGAAGGTTAGGGGAATCTATTTGGTTGTGTAGTATTTTATACAGCAAGATCAGGTCAATCACCTGCCGACGCAGGTACAGGGGGGTCATGTGAAAATAGCTTAGGCGGTCTTCATAGGATGAGAGTTTACGCCCCATGCCACATCTATGGCTAAGAACCCTCAGGAATCGCTTTTGGATCCCCTCTACACGATCAGTGTGGACTTTGTAAAAGGGAGACCAGATTGCAGCGTTATATTCGAGAACACTACGGATAAGCGAGTAGTATAAGTGAATAAAGCTCTTACTTTTCCGAAACAGTTTGGTATTTCTAGCGATGAAACCCAATAGGCGATTGCTACGCTCAATTATGTAATTGTAGTGTTCTTTGAAGGTCAGCTTTTCATCAAAAATGATGCCTAAATCCTTTGCAACGCTGCTACGGGTGAGCACTTCACCTCGAAGGGTATAATTGAATAAAAGTTTTTGCGTTTTTGTGGTGAAAGTTATTACAAAGCATTTACCAATGTTAAGTTGCATAAGGTTGCAGGAACACCAGTCAGATAAGATGTTTAGACCCGATTGTAACCTGGAGGCATCTGTAATATTGTCAACAGTGGTAAATACCTTGAGGTCATCTGCGTAAAGGAGGCACGGAGAAGACAAGGCGTCAATAAGGTCGTTTATGAAGATAACGAACAATAATGGTCCCAAATGGCTGCCCTGGGGCACGCCGGATGTGACCACAACTGGTTTGGAAATATGACCTTTTAAAGCAACGAGCTGACTTCTTCGACTCAAATAAGACTGGAACCAGCGAAGAAGTGACCCATGTATACCGAAATCAGCTAGTTTTCTAGAAAGAATTGTGTGATTGACCTTGTCGAATGCTTTAGCGAAATCAGTATAAATGGTGTCGACCTGCATTCTCCTGGCAAACCCACCGCATAAGTAGTTCTTATATTCGAGTAGGTTCGATATAGTCGATTTGTTCGTAACAAATCCATGTTGTTGTGGGGACAAAAAGGGCTTCACATGAGCATAAAGAACATCATACACCACGCGTTCAAATAGTTTAGCCAGACAAGAAAGTATACTTATGGGCCTATAATTGCCGCAGTTGGACTTATCACCTGATTTGAAAATTGGGATAATATGTGCAGTTTTCCAGAGGCTAGGGAAGATTCCACATTCTAACGACTTATTGAACAGGATTTCGAGAGGTAAGCAGAGTTCTTTGCCGCAGTTCTTAACAAGCAGAGCAGGTATATCATCAGGACCGGAGCCCTTATTCGTGTCTAGACTTTTTATCTTGCTTAATATCATGTCACTAGTTATTTTTATGCCTGCTAGGACATCAGTAGTGAACTTACATTCAACATTTGCACTGACAGTTGGTTGTGAGGTATCATCAATTTCGAAAACCGAGGCGAAATATTTTGAAAATAACTCACAAACTTCAGAGGGGTTGGTCGCGGAAACTCCCTCAAATGTCATGGTTAAAGGAATAGAATTCGCGTTCTTTTTAGCATTGATGAATCTCCAAAATGTCTTTATGTTGCTGCCAATAGAGTCCTCTACCGACGCCAGATAATTTCTGTAGCAAGTGTTTATTAAGTGTTTACTTTTTGCTCTATAATGCGCAAATTCGTCATAATCGCGAGGATTACCAAACCTTTTAAAGCGCGTTTTAAGGGTCAGATTCGTTTTTGTAGGGGTTGCCTAATTTGTTTTTGTAGGGGAGTTAATTATTGGTTCATCAAGTGTTTTTTTAAGAACATTGTGGTATTTATTTACTGCTTATCATCTAAATATTTACTTGAAGATTTTTAAAAATATAAATATTTTGTAGTTGATAGAGACAAAATATTTTTTTTTCACTTCTGTGATAAGTATTATTTAAAGGAGACTTCCCTATTTTGTGACTGTTTACAGTTAAATTGTCTCCTAAAATAATGTTTTAAACTTTTCAGGCAAAATATACATATCGTATATTATTATGTACTTTGATGAGGGTTTTAGTTAATTGTAAAACCAGCGGTTTCGGCTTACTCATAATCACCAACTTTTTACCTGTTTTGTAAAATAGACTATAAAATATCGGCGTGTCACTCCATAATCCGAGCACCAGAGCTACATCATAATAATAAGCGCAATTCAGTTGCGCATTTCCACTTTAGCCAGCGTGCAGGTGTGACAAAGGCGCGACATCTGAAATCCGCCGCCGGCGACACTGTCGCGTGACAAACGTCACGTCGCGCTCCTGCGGCGGTGATCCGTTACTGTGATACAGGACAGATATAGCAGTCAGCACTTACTTACTTACTTCGCTGGCTCAGCGACCCGAAGTGGATCTTGGCCTCGGACACTTTTTGCTTTTTCAGGTCTTTGACGACTTCATCCTTCCAGCGATATCTTGGGCGCCCCACCGGCCGGCACCCAGCAGGTTCCCCAAGATAAGCTCTATTTACGGCTCGATCCATTTTCATCTTCTCCACATGTCCTAGCCAGCTAAGTCGGGAAGATTTTATTTCTCCGATGATGTTCGGCTCAGACACTAGCTCTTTTATATCTCGGTCAGTTAGCACAGTCTAAACAAAATCTGCATTACCAAATGTAGAAGAGATACGCAACAATACGCACCATAATGAGGTATTGACTAGCAACTATAATAATTTAAAAATATAATAATTATATAATTTGGATTGAATAATAATAATTATAAATTCTGTTATTTGTCAAGCTTTCAAGGAGATTTTGAGTGCATAGGCTATTATTAGTTAGACTTGTTCCCTCTTAGGCCGCTTTGTCACTAACCATCAGATTTAGTTGTGGCCTAATGACTGAATATCTTCATAAAAAAAAATACCTTATGTCACAAGCCAAAATAAGAGTAAATCTGAGGAATTCCATGGCACCCACACCAATGCAGCATTAAAAGTACGGCTCATTAGCTACGGTTTGAACGAAAAATGTTTAAGTGCTTTTGTAAAAAAAAAATATAATTATTTTCACATACTTTTACCATCAAAGCCTATCAGAATAGCTCATAATCAAATAAAGCCACTTTTGACTGAAAAAAATAACTACAAGTGGTTTTGACCAACGTCGTCAAATGTTATCCGTCAGGAAGTGGATTTGATATATAACAATTTTTTTGCAGCATATACATAAATCATACCTCATTTCTTTTATTAAAGTTTGTCTGTACAATCTTGGCTGCGGTGACGTGTCAGACGGATGCGCGCGAATCTGTCACGGTGACACGCAGTCATCATGGCCGCCGCGGCCAAGGGAAATATAGAGGCAATGCTTCACTCTTTTTATTTATATCTCCGCTTTTGATGTATCTAGCAGTTGAGTTGCAGTGTAGCTGTGCAGTTGATATATGTCTTGTTGGTGCTTGAATGCACACCGACGTTAGATTTGTGCTATTTTGTAACTTACTTTACCTTCCTGTTATTTTTTAAATAGTAAACTGATTGCAGTGTCGTTGTAAGATTTATATTTCTTCTAATGTTGACTTACGTATATAAGCTGGTTTTATACGTAAGTCAAATTTAGAAGAAATACATAACACATCATATTTTATTAAAAGTCTCTAAAGTAATAACTTATTACTTTTAACCACGCTGCTGTGGTTTAGAGCTGTGTTGATTGGACTGTTGGTCATTAAACCTCTAATACCCACAAGATTGTATTAAATTGTTTATTTATAGGTAATTCTTAAACATTATTAAAAAAAATCAGACAACAATCGCACTAAAAAAGTATTCACAGCAATTGTGTTCCACTTAGCCGTTCACCGCCAATTTACTTACCTAATTAACTTTTCAATTATCCTCGCGCTCAATAACTAACCTCAGTTAGCGTTTAATACATTTTTAATTTGCTATGGTCTGCAAGCCGCCAGGCCATTATAATAAACAAAATGTAAAATTAGCGGCGACATTTATAAATACGGGACGTAAGCGCCGTAAAAGTCCGCTCTGTGCTGAATAGTGCTGTCACAGAGAAAAAGTTTGAGCTAGCTCAGTAGAGGATAAAGATATTAAAGAAAACCATAGTGTCATATTGATCATATTTTAAAAAAAAAACTGGTTTTTGTGATAATTCCTTGCGATCGATCTTGCGTGTTGGTTTTACGTAAATCATTTTCATATTAACTTAAATTGAAATAAGCTATGTCCAAACTATTTCTATAAATAATTATTTATACTGCTATATTAACTTACACTCGTGTAATTTTACAGGTAGTTGGTGTATGAGTATTTATAAAATTTTAAAATGTAGTTAATATTCAAGTCATTTTAACAGCAAATGTTTTTTAAAGTACCTACGCACTTACTTGATCCAATCTTATTAGGTACTACTCGCTTACTGAAATCTTACATCCCTCATCCGCAGTGTGGTAATTTATTTTTTCAAAATAAAGAAATAAATTAAAACTCCCAACCCCTAACAATTTTACCATTAGCATACTAATAAATAAAATCAACTGTTTTACGACGGTCAAAATAAAAACGGTCATAACTCAAGATATGTCTGTTTTCTTTTGTCTAGAGCAGCCCATCGACAGATATCGATAAAATATCAATTTGAGAACCGATTCCACCTTTGCACGACACGATCGTAAAACTTTATGGCTCGTAAAATGCAAATAGACGCCGCATCTGTGATAATGACACTACGATAATCGACTATCGTAACCCATTAATTAGTATTCGGAGGTTACGTGTCTCCAATGTATAGACGACTTTTTATTTTCATTCTAAGAAAATTGAGTTTAAAAGAAAGTTATTTGGTCATAATTATTATACCTACACTCTTAAAATATCCGTTCTTAACCGCTTTTAAAAAGTATTTTTAAATTAGCATTTCCAAAGAATGAACAGAAAAAATAGTCCATGAATTAGCTTCAAAGGGCAATTAAGAACCAAATCATTAAGAAAATTCTACGGATGGGAAAAAAAGTATATTCACAGATTGAAATTCAATGACATAATAACTTCACAACAATATTTTTAATAGATGGTAACATTAAATCCAATGAAGTCACACTTCACAGTTAGTGGCCCATAAACAAGGCTGTTCGCATTAAATATTATAACAAGAAGGAAATCTGTATTTTGCATTTAAATAATACCTACATTAATTTATTTTTTCACAAGTGTTGCTGTCTACAAATCGGCCGTTAATCAAATTTAATATCTGTATTATTCAAATATTATATGTATCGACATAACACTTCAACAATAATTTACATTCAAAGGTTAATATTATAATTTAAAATAAAATAATCTTATAACTGCTCATAAATAAGAATAAATGTTTTGCATTTTATTCGCGTCCATAAAATTTGTATTTTATATTTCTCTTTAATTTTAGAATAACACTAGCACAGTTAATGCCGCCATTATTATAAGCCGTGCTCATTAACATTAATTAGTTATCATGAATTAGCAGTTAAATTGATAAAAAATCTCGTTTAGGTAAAATTAAGGCGAAAGTCGCGATAAAATCCCGAGTGTCTTGCGTTAAAATTCACGAAAGGCGAGTTGTGCAATAATTTATTTTAATGAAAACTGTAAATAAGCGTCAGCCGAGCGATAAATAACGGCGGACATAAATATTAACACGCGCAATAAACGGACAGACAGTCTGAGTTTTATATTGCAGTTTTGAAACCTCGCCCGACCACCGAATTACTCGGCAATAGTCGTGTACAAGATAATTTATCACACAGAAAACTGTGGAGTAGTTTTGATACAGTTATTTTTTAAATAAAAATTAGAGCAATGAATTATTACATTTGTTTTTTTTTTTAAGAACTTTATAGCACAAGTAACAGTGTACAAAAGGTGGACTTAATGCTAAAAGCATTCTCTCCCAGTCATACCTTTAGGTCATGCAGAAAGATTATAAGTGGGTGCAGGAGCATAATGTAGTAAAAATTTAGGAAAACGCAACAAAAATATCATTATGAAGCATAACAATATTATTTTATTACATACTATAATATATATTTAATACAATAAACTAAATAAACATAAGTATAATATATATTTTATATGTATAACTACCAAATACTGTAATACATAAATATATTTTAAAAAGAAATATACATACATACATATTAACAAGTTTCGCAATTATTCAGCCAGAAACTTACGCAGTTTGTTCTTGAAAGATAATTTCGTCTCAGACTTCCTTATCTCTAGAGGAAGTGTATTCCATAGCCGTGTAGCCGTTACTGTGAATGACTTGGACTGGTAAGAGGTGCGATGTGCCGGTATGCCTAGCCGGAGATCTTCGGAAGAACGAAGAGCGCGATCGTGAGATTGATACAGGTAAGAGAACATATCCTTAAGGTAAGAAGGTGATGAGGGGTTATTGAGAATACCGTACAGAACACAGAGAATTCGAGAATTTCGACGAAGTCGGATAGGGTGCCAATTAAGCTGCGCTCTGTAGCTGGAAATATGGTCATATTTGCGAAGGCCAAAGATAAATCTAATGCAGCTGTTGAGAAGGCGTTCAAGTTTATCAGTGAGTGCCTCAGTGAGGTTGGTACAGCAAGAGTCCGCGTAATCAATAATAGGGATAACAAGAGTTTGCATGAGAAGGAGTTTTGTCTTAAACGAAAGAAAAAATTTTAAGTGATAGAGTGACCTCAAACACGTAATGACCTTACGGCTGACCTCAGCCACGTGAACAGTCCAGCTTAAAGTAGAATCAAGCATCGGGCCTAAATTCTTTACGCTGGAGCAGTAAGGTATAGTAATACCCTCATACATTATTGGCTTCAAATCAGCAACAGCTAGTTTAGAGATGAGTTCAGGACTTCCAACTATGATGGCTTGGCACTTAGTGGGGTTGACAGAAACTCCGAAGTCGCGAGACCAGGACGAGACGATTTGTGTAAGTACAATCGATTTTATTGTAAGATAATCAAGGTAAATTAGAGTTTCATACACTCAATCAAAATAAAATTTTGTGAGATCTTTTGACCACCTTTCACGTCATTCACATTTCATATTCAGTTACAAATATGATAAAAAAAATAAAAATTTTGCTTGTTTTTATCTCCCTGGCTCTACAATTTGCATTTTGCTTCAGGTTTATATCTCTAAATCAAAAGGTTTTTCATTTCAAAAATTTCTTCGCCAGCGACTCTATCCCACTATAATTCTCCTGCGACACCTCCCGTCGTCGTCGGAATATATTAATTTCAATATTTAAGCCCGCAACCGGTTGTCCCATTAAAACCCTATTAACGCATTTACATATTTGATAAACAATCGATAAACGTCCGACGCCCGGCTCCATCAATTTCGTATCGGAACGTTTACCTGCTTTACACCTACTAACTTTATGATAGCTTTAGATTTAGAATTATAGTTTTATAAGTTCTATTTACATTTAAATTATACTATTTGGTGAAGTGAGGATGACGTCTTACATCATGAAAATGCTACCTCAATCTCTTAGTTCTTAAAATACCTACTCTGAAGACGATTCTAACTATTTTTGATACTAAACTGTGTATAGATAATTGTGCAAGCTCGTTACACTATTATACGCTACCTACAAACCAACCGTAACGTTGCTGCGGACTCGAAAAAAGAACCACGCACAAAACGCCAATAAAACGTAAAAATTAAGCTCCAATAATCTTTAGAGTTGCGCAGTAACAGTATATTACGAAGTTACGACCCGCTCGTTAAGTGAGAGAACGCGAACGATCATATTACCTACTCCGACTACTAAAGGGGAATTATCGTAAAACTCTTGCAGATAAAGACAGGAGTGAGCCGGCGGCGACGCTTGTTTGCACGATTCTGAAATACACGTACGTAACTTTAAATTCTCGTATTTTGATGACGTACTCGTCAGATCAAATCTAAAGCGTTGGGTGCTTTGGCTGTAGGCCTTCAACCAATCACAATCGTCAACGTAACATATTTACCAATTTTTAATTACGTTTTTGAGTTTCGAAAATTAGACTCTTGTTTTAAGTAAATAAATGAATGATGTGGGAGTCTTTGGTACAAGTCAACAGTATTTGGCTTCATATTATCAGCACCGGCGGCTCAACAATAACATAACATCACGCTACGACTTATAAAAGCAGAGCAGGAATGAAAAATGTTGCGAAAATGAGGGGAAAATATTCCTTTTGAGAATTTCCGTTGCAGACGCACGCACTTACGTAATTACGTAACGAAAAAATTTGTATGGCGGGATTATTACACTTTAAAAGTTCTACAATAAAGTTCACGACAAGTAAATTTATTTTTAGAGAGATAAAAAAGATTAACCAAAGAAAAAACAGTTCAGTCATCACAAGTACCTCAAGAAACTTTTCATCTAGGTACAGACAGACAAACGTAATAAAATTCAGCTTGTACACATTATGCAAATTGACTCTATCCGCGGAAATCGACTGCGCAACTGTTTAAGGCTAAATCGCCGATCGAGATAAGCGAATGTCAGCGAAGCACTTACAAGTGGTAATGGAGTCACAAAGTGTACCTGCCATTTATATCGACGTTTATATCAATTTTATTTTGCTGCTCTGCTGACGGTGGATGATGTGAGCAGTGTTTTTGAGGTAAAATATAAAGGAATTTTAACATTATTTGAAATTTAGTTAATTAGTTAAAATAAAAAAAAATGGGACTGGGCAGGCCTCGTGAACAGAATGTGCCCCAAAAAATGGACTAAGATCGTCACCCACTGGGTGCCTACTGATGGACGTCGTCCGAAAGGCAGACCCAGACGATGGCGTGATGATCTGGATCACTTCTGCGAAGACTGGCCAGCTCAGACCAGTAACCGCGACCACTGGAGAAGTTTTGGGGAGGCTTTTGCCCAGCAGTGGGACAGTAACAGCTAACTAACAAATTAAAAAAAAATATGAACTTCAATTGTGTTCCTGTATATTGTGTACCGTGTTCTGATAAAGACCAAATACGCAAACAGTGCTAATGCCAAAATAATTAATATGTACCTATTGAATTATTTTATTGTAATGTCTCAAGGGACAGAGCTCATTATAGGATCATAAAGGTGCCCAGTAATTCTTCCGTTTATGTTTACCCATTGCGTACTGTTTTAACTGTTAAAGCAAATCTGTTTATGTTTTACGACATTTTAATAACCTTACATGGGGAAATATTATTGGAGTCGTGACATACATTTGGGGAAATTTATCGCGCTGTTAAGGGATTTATAGGGAATTCTGATTTTACTCAGTAGATTCATAATAAGCCGTGAATAAAACACAAAAAGCTGTAACTGTGACGTCTGAAGGTGATATCATTTGACATATTAAAACGAAATTCGAATCCAATTTTGACAGAATCACCAATTTATTTAAAACTTATAAATACCTAGTTATTTTATTAAACAATTCTGATATCACGAGATTGCCAAATAAGTAGGCAAAGTTACATGCCCCCTTTCAAATCATACTTTGCATAGCAGACAAAATAGTGAATTTTTTATACTTTTTACAATACCAAAACGAGTTTGACATTAAACATTTATGCCGCTGACAAATGCTTCAGACGTTGCACCTCTTAGTGTCACTGTCAAGTATAATCCAGACACTGAGTCCAGACGCAGTAAAGTTATGTTATACATACAAAATTTATCATATAAATAGATAGGTACCTACATAAACTTATGTGATAATTCTTATGAGTATCATAAAGTTTTTCAAAATAAAGACACGTCATTATTTTCACTTAAAATATATACTGAATCTTGTCTGTCTAAAAAATTAAGCTTCTAATATCAAGAGAAATCAGAGCTTTCTTAACACGTTCCGGGACAGTGCCCGCCTACAGGCGTGAAAACAATAAAACATCTATTGTGTCTGGAGTAGTGTCCCGGAACGTGTTAAGAGGGTATTGCTGGTGGTTTTCAGCCAGCAAATAATTCTAAAATAAACGTTTTTATTTTATTTTATAAATGGACATTGGGTCTTTACGGTCAGTGTCAAATATAATATACCCAAAACCAGACGCACTTAATTTCAGAATCTGTAACTCAATACCAAGTTCAAAAGGTAGACGAAAAAGTGGACTCAATAATAGATTTATGGTGACCAAGAGAACTCATGAAAGATTCACTAACTGAATACAATGCAGCGAGACTCAATGGTATTTTGGTTGGCAACTGGAATAATGTTATAAAATCAACCGCGTTTTTCCTGTAATTGAATTTATATTATTTTATTATTTAAAGCAATGGACACGAAAGGAGGAGTCATAAATATGACAGGGAATGAAGTAACAGTCAGTCCATTAACAAGACACTACTCAGAAGACTTTACCTGCTTTGACACTAATAGCTGCTGTAATACATTGATGTGTTTATATCTTATCTTATCTTATCTTATAAAAGAAATTCGTGTTTGTTACAACACTTATAACTCGAGAACGGTTGAACCGATATGGCTGAAAGTTGGTGGGGAGGTAGCTTAGAATCAGGATAATATATAGGACACCCTCTATCCCGCTATACGGGGCCGGGCTGGGGTAGCACGGGGCCGGGGCGAAACAAAGTTCGCTGGGTCCGCTAGTAATAAGATAAAATAAACATCTTTTAATTGAAATTCTACTCGGCTTTATGCTATGATACTATTCTCTAAAGAAATTAAAATTCAAAGCGACGTATATAATTCGCAATAAAGAAGTGGAATTGCGCCTAAAATTGTCCTCAGAAAAACTGACAGCATACAAATATGCAGGAATAAATTCAAATGCCTTGCTACGTACAATGGGCGGCACGGTCTTGGTCTTATTGATGGAAATATTATACCATGAGCGTTGTTGAAGCATCGAGTCACAGCCTGGTAGGAATAGATACTACAGGATAATAACTAGGATAAAATAGGACAACACTCACTCTGAGTAGGACTATGAAGGAATGAGGAATGACGACAGATTGCTATTTGTTATTTCGGTCTTTTGTTTATTTGTAAATAAAGGATTCTCCGGATCAGGGCTTTTATATTGGGAAAAAAGTTACTGGAATTAAATATCTGAAACTAAAGGCAAGTAACAATTGAACATCAATAATTGTATAATTAAAAAAAATACACTTTTTATCAAATCTTTCTTCTATTATAATTTTGATCCCAAACCGCATTAATTTCCAAAATATCGTTACCAAACCCCGAAGTATCTTTTCTCTCTTCGCTGTGACATAACTAAAAAGCTGATGTTTATTTATGAACGACACCAAAATCGATGTCGCGTTGACAGAGACGTGATAAATAGTCTCGCCGGGTGATATGCAGTTTGCAGACTAAGTCACGTATAATTTCAACATTTGAACGACCAGGTCATTGTTGCATAGTAATGCGTACATGGAATACATTTTTATGACCTTGCCTGGGAGTCGTCATGTGTATAATGGTATCATTTTGATGCGACGTATGAAAGTCTTGGGAAATGAACGGCTGTGTATAGAGTATGGCGCGCGTTTGAGCTGACGTGGTTTTTATTAAATAATGGATATAGGTAAAAAAGTATTCACTGACGTGGCTTTACCAAATATGAATTGGAATAAATAGTGAACAGAATATTCTAGTAAATTGCCTGTTTAGGGTTGTTACAATAGTAATTGTGTTTTTATCACAAATGACTGGTCGGTTGGTAGCGTGATCTTAAAATACTTCATTCAGACACTTCACAAAGTGGAAATCTATTCGAGTCATATTGATAAAATGCACAATGTCTTGAATTTGAATTTCATGACACAGTCTGGGTCAAAGCTGCATTTTAGGATAACAACTTTTTTGTGAAAATTGATTGAAGCGTATAAATTTTGTTCACCTAACCGTTCGTATGATTTGAATGTCATGAATTATGGAATGCGATTTCCATACTTCCAAAATTGCAGTTTTTCACTCCAGGGTCCATCGCTGTAGTTGCCAAACTATGAGATCACCATTTATTTTATATTGCTAAATAATAACTTTGGAATTTAAATGCCAAATTCCATGTTAAATTGCCGAATCATCAATTATGTCATTATACTTCCATAAAACAATTTCTTGCTAAAGGTCGTGTACAATTACATGCAATCATCCCCTCATAAGAATTCATCTTTGGCTGTTGATGACGATGCAGGGAGGAACGTGAGATGAGGAATGAAAAAACAGTAATTTTAGACACGAAGCACTGTATTTCGTTCGAAACCGATACAAAATGTACGAGTAGCCGAGCGGTGTGGCTCACGCACAGCTGAAGACTGACGTTTCATTTAAACGTCTATACTTAACGGTTAGCGGTAGGCATTACAATACATTCTTATGAACTACCCTGTTTTTGAAAAATAATAAAAGTAAATGGTCACTCAATGAGCGCGTCGCTAACATTCCCCACCCTAGTGCTGTCACAGCACTCATCACTAAGGAGTATAGGAGCGACGCGAGCCGCTGAGCGCCGTAAGGTCCCGGTCGCTGTCCGCACTTCTACCAACCTGGTACGGCCGTCTTTGCCTGGGAACACTTGTGTCACGAGGCCTCTAGCCCATGTGTTGCGCGGCGAGTTCGGGTCTACCACCAGAACGAAGTCACCAACCTGTAAAGGTTTTTTCTCGTCTTGCCACTTTGATCTGGGTATTAGATCAGGTAAAACTTCTTTTACCCACCTTTGCCAATACATGTCGGCAAGTCTTTGTGCCGTGCGCCATTGCTTGCGCAAGTATAAGTCTGAGTCGTCGAATTCTCCCAAGATGGGCAAGTTGGACGACGAACCGAGAAGGAAATGGTTGGGCGTGAGAGTCTCGACGTCTCCTGGGTCAATCGAGACATGTGTCAGGGGACGGCTGTTAACTATGTTCTCCACTTCAGCCAACAATGTGCTTAAAACTTCGTCCCTTGGCGCACGTTCAGTCAATACGACTTTGAGTGACGTTTTTATGCTGCGTATCAGCCGCTCCCACGCCCCACCCCAGTGAGGGCTGGCTGGAGCAATAAAAGACCACTTCATGCCGTTATTCATACCTTCATTTTGCAGTTTTTCAGTGTCCAGCGTCTGCTTCGCCAGTTGCAGCTCCTTGTCGGCGCCTCGAAGGTTAGTACCATTATCTGAGTAAAGGTGACTTGGCCAGCCACGCCTTGCAGCCATCCGACGCAGCGCCATAATCAACGCATCAGAAGTGAGAGAGGATACCAACTCGATGTGAACGGCACGCACCGTGAGACAGGTAAATATAACACCGTACCTTTTCTCTCGTCTTCGACCAACGGTAACTTCGAGCGGTCCAAAAAGGTCCAGCCCGCAGAATGAGAAGGGACGCTGATGATGGGCGACCCGAGCCTGCGGGAGATCTCCCATGCGTGGCACCTGCGGCTTGCTTTTGCGGATTCTGCATAACATGCATCTGGAGACAACGGCTTTCACGGTAGGTCTAAGCTTCAGCAACCAGTATCGCTGCCTCAGCTCATTGACCACAGCCTCTTGGTTTCCATGAGCTGCTTTTATGTGATAGTGCCGGACAATGAGCTTAGATACTGGATGTCGTCCATCTAGTATTACCGGCCTTTTCACGTTTAAACTTATATTTAGGGCCGCATCGATGCGACCGCCAGCCCTAAGTACACCACGCTCATCAAAAAACGGCGATAAAGAAAGTAGCCTGCTACTTCGATGCAATGACTTATGATTTTTAAGTGCGTTTATTTCATCTGAAAAGCTTTCGCTCTGAGCATGCTTTATTAACAATACCTCGGCACGCTCCATAGCATCAGCATCAATACGACCGGACTGACCTTTACATTTGTCAATAAACTTCAGCACAGTAGCCGTTGCCCGCATCAAGCGTAACCACGACGAAAACCTTTCTGGATCAGGCACAGGTAAGTTGGTTACGATGTGTTGTTGTTGCACAACTGCAACACATTCCTCCGTCATTATCGAGGTGTTTGTAATGTCCTGGGGCCAAGTAGATTCATCGTGGTAAATTAAATTTGGACCTTTGAACCATTCGTCTTGTAAATTGCCATCAAAGGTTTCCCGTGTAGCCAAGTCTGCGACATTCTGTTTAGTAGGAACATACCTCCAGTCTTCCATGCGAGTTAATTCGTCGATCTCGCCCAACCGGTTTGCCTCAAACGCTTTGTAAGTACGTGTGTTGTTGCGAATCCAATATAACACTGTAGTGGAATCACACCAAAAAAACTTACGTATCGGAGTCAACCTGTGTTCCTTTTCTATTGTGCTTGCTAACCTTGCGGCTAATAAAGCGGCTTGCAGTTCAGCCCTAGGCATCGTTAACGTCTTTATAGGCATAACTTTGCACTTACTAGCAATGAAAGAAACGCATACGTTATTATTTTGTTCCCATCGCCAATACGCCACAGTACACATAGCCTTTGTACTAGCATCACAAAACATATGTAGCTGCAAGTTTGTATAGCCAGATTGCGTCGTAGCACCATCGATTTTCGTAGCATGTGCTACGAAATTATGAGTGGTCGTAGCATTCGTCGTAGCGCCCGGTGCAAGCGCATTAACAAAGGCTGAGGGGGCAGGCGCGGGGGGGATACGGAAGGCCGCGGCCGCTGCAAATGAATCTTGCATCTCGCTTTCACACACACCTGATAAAGCCCTGTCTCTGTCGCTCGCGGCTGCAGCTGTTTTGTGGCATCTAGGTATACGTATGGTATTTATTTCATTAAGTAGGTCAATCCATTTGCGCCACTTGTTATAGATGCTGTCAGGAATTTGCTGATCCCAGCTAACGTTTAATCGCCACGTATCTTGCAGCATGATTCGTCCTTGAATGGTTATCGGCGCTAGGAAACCTAAGACGTCGAAAATTGACATAATTACCTTTAGCATCAAGCGTTTTGTTGGCCTTTCAGCGCCTTTAATAATGTTTTCTGGGATGCGCTTTAATGACAAATCGAAGCCTAGCATATCATCTTCGGGGAACCATATCATACCTAATGTACGTTCGCTCCCGTGTTGCTGGCCGACCTTGAACTTAACAGCAGCAGTGCCGAGCGTTTCGGGCGGTATGCTATTTAATACAGCAACGCTGTTACTCGTCCAGTTTCTTATCTCGAATCCGCCCGCCCTATGAATGTCACTTACATTTTTGACCATTTCGATTGCTGCTGCTTCATCCTCCAAGCTATCGATGTAGTCATCCATGTAGTGGGAATTGCAGACTGCATCGATAGCGGCAGCTGGAAACTTTGAAGAAAGACATTGGGCATTTTTGTTTTTAATAAACTGAGCTATAAACGGGGAACAGTTAGCCCCAAAAATAAGAGACGTCATTACAAAGGTTTTCATGTCCGTTGTAGGGCTGTTCCTCCACAGAAACCTTAGTGCGTCTTGGTCTTCAGTATGGATCTTTATTCTCAAGAACATATCTCGGATATCACCTGTTACTGCAATTATGTTCTCCCTGAAGCGCAGTATTATACCAAGCAGCGATGATAGCAGGTCTGGTCCGGTAAGTAAGTAATCATTAAGAGAATAACCTTTTACCTTACAGGCGGCGTCGAAAACCAGACGCAGTTTCTGTTTGTTGGGGTTGTCCACGCCGAAGTGGGGTAAGTACCACGCCCTCGGCGGCGTGACCTTTGGATCCACTACTTCTTTGGCGTAATCATTTTCTAGCAAATGATCCACTCGCTCCTGATACCTTTTAGCAAAACCTAAATCATTACTCATTTTCCTTTCGATACCTTTCATCCTGGTGAGCGCAGCGGGACGAGCGTCGGGCAGGCTGCAGCACTCGTCCTTCCACGGCAGGCGCACGTGCCAACGGCCCTGCACCAGCGCCGCGGACTCCTCCAGCAGCGCGATGGCGCGTGCCTCCTCCGCGTTCTGTCGCGGCTTGCACATCACACCTAACGAGTCTACGATAAAAGAACGCCGGACCTCTTCATGAATATCCTGCAAGATACTCGCCTCATCGTTACCGACCAGAAACAGGTTGGTTGCAGCATCGTCATCGTCCTGAGGACCCACGTACGGACGTCGGCTACGTGACACACACATTCTCCCGTGTACACACCAGCCTAGGGGGGTCAAGGTAGCAGACGGCTCGTTTGATTTCCCTAATTTAACTTGAAAAGGTAACAACAAATGATGATTATCTTGTCCAATCAGGATTTCAGGTTTTGTATCAGAAATACAAAGTTTATCTTTTATATCATTTAGATGAGAGTAATTGACACAATTCAAAATAGACAAAGTTTGAAGCGGTAAATTTAACTCATCGACACAACGCATCTTAATATTATGCACCTTATTGTCCATACCCGCAAGGTCCACATCGACGACAGTCGACTCGCACACCACCTCACTATCACCTAACGCGCCGCGCACACGAAGCGCGCGAGGTCGGCCGCGGAGGCCCGCCCGCGCTGCCAACGAGGCACTCATGAGTGACACCGACGACCCGTCATCCAGCAACGCGGTGCTGTCAACGACACCATTAGGTCCGAGTACGCGCACTGACACTACTTTCAACAGCACTTTATCACTTGAGTTGATAAAAGTTAACGTTTCCGGAATGGCTGTAAGGTCACTTTCGCACTGCACTTTCGCTGCTGTAGCACTATTTGGTGCACGCGCACTCGCCGCGACGGAGGGCGCCTCGGCGCCGTGCTTGCTGGAGTCCTTCACTTCGTAATGCAGCAAGGAATGATGCGCCTGCCCGCAGCCGTCCTTGTCGCACACAGGCGCTGTGCACGACTCCCGTTCATGTTTACTTATCAGGCAGCGGAAACACAAACCGTTGCGTTTTAGGTATTGCCATCTTGTTTTGCGCAGCGCTTTCTTAAACTGTTTGCACTCGGTTAATTGATGCGTAGATTTTTTGCAAAACTGGCACTTGTTATTATCTTGCTCGGCTTGAACTAGCACTGTATGCGACCTTGTAGCGGTATTAATGGCACTTTTTCTTTGTTGATCTTGTCGCGATGTAGATAATAACACATTTGCAGTTGTGGAGATTTTTATAGCTTCCTCATTTAAAAAATCAGATAATATAATCAGTCTCGATGTGTGTCCTTCTTTAATAAGATTATAGCTGTAGTCAGACCACTTTGAGATGAGTACTGTAGGAAGCTTGGCCAAGATGATCGAGATGATGTTGACGCCTTGAAGGTACTCTTCGCGTCCGACTGCTTTCACTGCCTCCACAAAGTTCTGGACTTTCACGGCAAAGGTGACAATATCTTTATGATAGTCCATCTGAAGCGGTTGAAGTTTATTCAAGTCTTGTAGAATGCGACCAATAATGCCATCTGAACTTCCAAATCGTAGCTCCAATGTGTCCATCACTTTCTTTGGTGTCGTAGCGCTGATAAACAATGCTGAGACAGCGTCCTTGGCCGCGCCGCGTAAACATTTGGGCAATCTCCACAGGTTTTCTTTGTCAGAAAACTTACATACTTCGGAGGACTCCTCGTAGGCCTGCTTAAATTGTAGCCATTCAAGCTGATCGCCCGAGAACTCAGGAAGGTCCTTAGGCGTACTGATGCGGCTTAGCAAGCTGGCATTAGGAATGTTGTTGTTAACACTACAAGTAGATATTTCTTTGAGCGCACTAGCCAGAACTTGAACCGTGTTAGTGAGCGTCACGAAGGTGCCGTCGGGCGCTGCGTGCGCCGGGACAGCGGGCGCTGCAGTGCCGGGTGCCGCTGCCGGCGTAGACGCAGGGCGCAGCATGCCCGTATTGGTACCCTTCTCGTGGGCTTGCTGCTCTTCTGGTGGTTCTAAGTTCTGTCTGCTCTGGTGCTCCACCCAGTCAGCTACTTGGCGGCAGGGAAGGTCATCTCCATCAATTTGTGAACTGTATTCCTCTAGGTCTTCCTCGTCATCGAGTGCTGCCAAGTTCGCTTCTAGTGTTTTATCTATTATGTCCATTTGTATCGCAGCCTTTTGCTTGGCGGCTTCTAATAAAAGTTGCTTACGTTTCGCTTCTTTAGACGCCGATGATCTGCGTGAAATGTTGCCACATGATATTTTCGTGATGCAAGATGCGGACGGTTTTTGCACGAATAAATGTGAACCCTGTTGCACGGTTTCCGACTTGATGCTGCCAGCAATGATTTTCGTTAGCTGCTGGGGCATTTTCTGATCATTTTCGTTGCCGGTCACAACCGCGTGCTCACACTCTAACATGGCGGCCTCGTTCACTGCGCGATCGTTTTCTTGCGCGTCACGTTCCTCTTTCTGTCGCTGGTTTAAAGCCGCACTCCGTGTTTGCATTTTGCGTGGAGTGTGGAACATGATCTGGATCGAAGACCACTGATGACGATGCAGGGAGGAACGTGAGATGAGGAATGAAAAAACAGTAATTTTAGACACGAAGCACTGTATTTCGTTCGAAACCGATACAAAATGTACGAGTAGCCGAGCGGTGTGGCTCACGCACAGCTGAAGACTGACGTTTCATTTAAACGTCTATACTTAACGGTTAGCGGTAGGCATTACAATACATTCTTATGAACTACCCTGTTTTTGAAAAATAATAAAAGTAAATGGTCACTCAATGAGCGCGTCGCTAACAGCTGTTAATTACAAAAGAGAGACCTCTTAAAGTCAAGTTGTCAAGTTAGGTAAAAGATGACATAATCGTAAGCGCCTTAATCAAACGACAGTGTCTTTAGTTACGTGTAAATAAATTACAGAGGTTATCTTTTGTATCTGACTTCAGTAACTTAGTCAAAATATAGGGCAGCATGAATTCTCCAGCCAGTTGGTTTAGATTTAATATTCTATATTGGAGCTGCTGAGTCTACAGATATAGTAAACTACAAGTCATTATTACTTTTTTACTTACACGTACATATTTTACTTTTTTTTTTGTATTTCTTAACCCTTTGCACTTGTGTTCGCGCATTATTGCATAACCCATTTCTTCGCAACCGCGTCCGGTCCATTTGTCACGATCTGACAGCTTGCCCATCCATCACTTTCCATGCCGACCGTTTGACTTGTCAAACTGAGCCCGCAATGTATGAACACAGTTGCGATACAAGGTTTTCGCGCGTTTCGAGTCATACATTGACTGCTGCAAATAATTTTGAGTAATGGCTCAGGGCTTACATGATTTTATAATTATGATGTCAAAGTTGTGGAACTACACTTTATACCTGTATTCAATTACCTTATTCTACATCAAACATTAAAAGCCAGGAGAGTTTTGGTTTAGAAATATTTGAAAAAAAAACGATAAATAAAACAAAATTAATAAAGTGGGTACTCGTTAATTTTTGCATTGTTTATACTCGTTTGAAAATATGTAGAAAAGAATTCTATAAATATTATATATCCTGTCTTTACTAAAAAATACCACTTTTACTCACCTACATACTTGAAATATTACAGTGCCCAATGTCGTCAATAGACAAGACATGACAAATTCGTTCATTAGCGTTTGACCTCAATTCAATGGGTTGAATTGCAAACTCCACCGCTACTGCCTAAAAAGTTTAAAACTAATTTCCAGCGAGCATTGTATGCCGCTTCGCTCAAAACATCCGTTTCCCCACTTTCGGCTTAACGACCGGGTAAGTCGGCCGTCATTTCTTTCGGCCAATTTTTTACACTTCGTCAGCTGTCTGATTGATGGCTGAAAGGTGTTCGTTAATTAGCCAGACAATTAGCGGGGCTTTGTCTCGTTGCCTTCTTTGCCGAATTTGGGAGCTGACATTTTGGAATTTCAAAAAGGGGGATCGGTTGTGCAAGATTAAGTTTTGGTTAGTCATGGTCAAAACATACAAACAGTATATCTCTTGTTAATAACCATAACGAAGAAAGCAAAAAAGTTAAGTGTGATGAGCAAGAGAAGAATAAGCAGAGATTTATAAAATTTGGACTGAATCTATTGTGAGAATTTTTTTTGAAACGACCAGTGAAAATATATTGACTTTGAGCACACGTGGATGCGCATATAGTCATGCACATAGGAAGACTAGGACTGCATAAACAGAGAGATAATACTCCTTTTCTATTTTAAAAACATTTATCGATATGTTTAGCTCCACGATTTGTATTTAAAAAAGTATTCTATTCTGGCGGGATACTTCAATCATTGTTAATCACTGAGCTCTCTTACATTTTCCACTTTACAGTATCAACACGACTCTACCTTCTTAACCCATTACCGCCCAAAGCCCTACATTAAAACAAGCCAATAATAATACTAACGTGTAAAACAAAATACACGTTCCTGCACAACACATTGCAGACGCATACATTACGGGCCGGCAATTAAGATGTCTCCTTTGACGAATACACGACCGGCGGAGGTAGGTTTACAGTGTACGATTCGGTAAATAAACCTGCTTTGATCTGGCCTGGCGAGTGATTGGTTTGATCTGATGTGCAGAAAGACTGAAGCTGTGATTGATACTTTGTCTATTGGAAGTTTGATGCTATGAAAATGTTAAAGCGCAAACAGCTGGCACATGTATCCACCCGTAATGGGAACAGCACCAACCAGGCGTCAACCATTCATTTTATAGCTTGATTTAACCCAAATTAAGTCCTACATTTATATTTCTACCACTGCTAATCCTAAAAAATCGTGTCGCATCGTATAATTCCACTTGAGTGTTATCGCTAAGAATGTAAATTGGGCTTGTCGTGTTCGCTATCGCGATGTCTTCACTCCAGAGATTATACTTGACGTGAACGCCTTGTTTAGCTTCAGTGTTCGTTTGAACTGGAGTTTATAAGCTTGCACAGAATACCCTTTAAAATTTAGATAATCTAGTAGGTCTTAATATTATGCTTAGATTCGTTGCGAACAAGTTTGAACAGTTTACCTAGATTTTAATGACAAGGCTTTTCAATCCGTCAGTCTTTTGCAGTCAAGAATTTACGGTTTATTTGACGCTCCTTATAATTTATGTTCTTCCCTCAAAATCTTATATCGTTTTAGTTTTATAGACTTTATTATAAGTAGTAAGAACTCTATAGGGCCAGAACTAAGTTAAAGATAGTACCAAATAAACGACGTTTATTGCATTTAAATATTGTATACCATAAACCTTCGTACTCAGATTATGACATGCGATCTTCTTACTCCACTAACGAATACAGGTACATAGATAGCGATCTATTTCATCAGCCCTGATCCCGACAATTCGTTATAAATCTGCACCAGCGATGAATAATGCAAGTACACGAGCGAAGCGGTAAATAACGATTATAATTTTATCGAGACGATAAATTACGCGATCGGGTATCGAGACTTAAGCTGTGTTGGTGATTTCGCTCGTATAGTTACGTATTGTGACACAGAGACTGAAAGGATTGAGAGTTTCATGTCAGCAACTATTACTTTTGTGTGACATAACCATGTCAAAAAACGCATAAGAACGCTCAAAAACATAACCCACCTTCTGACGCTGTCGGTGAAAAATATCCGACACAATCCGTCAAGCCTTTAAACGTCAAACTTTATTAAAGATACAAAATATTTTAGTTTACTTTTGTTTTTATAGTGTTTTGACACCATACAAACTTAATAATATAAATTGCAGAAATTAAATATAGTGATTAATTAATAATAGTGACAGACTGTGAGTGACTCTGTGACAGACGAGGAATTGAACCCCGTGTTTTACGCAATCCGGGCGTATGCCTATACCACTCGGCCACCGTCACATTAACAAGCCTGTTGAATTTTGCAAGTGCTTTTTAACGCGTAGGCTGCTACAACGTTTACGTTAAAAAGCACTTTCAACAGGCTTGTTTATGTGACGGTGGCCGAGTGGTATAGGCATACGCCCGGATTGCGTAAGACACGGGGTTCAATTCCTCGTCTGTCACAGAGTCACAGTTGCTTTTTACAAGTGCAATTTATAGAAAATATTACTTCAGACTTACAATAAAATATTTTTGTATAGGTAAGAAAGTAAGTCAAAATTAAGGAAATCAATTACATACGAGTAGTTAAACCCAAATTGGCGTTAACTTACTATTTATATAGCTGTGAAAAAAGATTAGACAAAAGGAGACATTTTTTTTGGGCCCAGTAGCAATTTGTAGCGTCTAATAATGACATTGGAACCAAAAATAATAGCTTATTTTTATAGACAATTAGACGAAAGATAACGTTTAAATGAAACCGGAATAATAAAATCGAACTAAAAGATGCGTTGTGTTTACTACTTTTCATCACGCTATTCCTCCTTTACAAATACGTGTAAAGGAACGACGGGCTGGTCAATATAAAAACAATATAAATTATTTCAAGTACGTGATTTTGTTTAGATCACGTTTTTTCTACTTTTATTTATTTTAAACAATTGGAATCTGCTTATAAAATATTGTAATTGCTTTTTAAAGATTTTTGCATAAAATGGTTATCTAGTAAAGCCGTGGAACGGATAGCAACTCTGACAGTAATCACTGACATTGACAGGAATGTCTGGAGTGTTATTTGTCACACTTTACATTTGGCGTTTGGATTTCCGTCACCTTCCATTTGTTTTGAATTGAGTGTTTGTTTTCTCCGGATTTTTAACGAAAAATAGAAGCAAAAAGCATCAAGTACGGCCCCCATTCCACTAAACCGTTGTTGTGTAACTGTGCAGTGAGATTTCAACGACTGTGATTTTCAGAAACGACTGAAAATGTGCGTTAACTGGTACGTGTGTGGATTTAAGTTTTGATAAATTTTCAAATATTCCCGTTAGATAACGAAAAACTAATATTGTTTATGTTTTTAAGACATTATAAGGAACAATTTAAAATATGTTTTATTACTAGACGTCACAATTTATGGGTGGGCCCATCCTCCATACAAGAAAAAAATGACTCCTTTGGAAATTAGTTTTTCTTTCGGAATCAGTGACATCTTTTTTACTTTTGCTGTCTTTTTCCGAGACCCGTGTGTAACAACGAGACAACATGAGTTTTTGCACGATTATTGCAATATTTATGGTGTGAAGTCGGAGATTTATCGCGTAAGGAACAAACACATTGTGAGCTAATCTGACAGTGTTACCTAATAAACGTGCTGTGTGATGTCGTAAATTATTCCACGATCTGACATTTTGTGTTTTCTGTAATTGTGCACTTTTGTAGAGCTATAAATAAAAAATAAGGCCGATAGTTACAGTCTAAAGAATACACCATCTTTAGTAATAGACACTTAAGAGTCTATATATTACAAGCGTTGCAAACTTATGAGATTAGCCCGTTTCATACTATTGAAGATCGAGAAAAGTTGTGCAGGTTAAACTATATCAAACTACTACTATACATAATACACCAAGAATTTTAAACATTCATAAATGCCATTTAATTCCGGTGAAAACTAAAAAGTGACATGCCGTCACGCTCGCAAAAAGCAGCAAGCTACGAGTAAGTATGTGAATAAATTCATTAGCGTTCTATGGAGTAAGGAAGTGCCACCTGTCTAAGGTAAGCCGCAAACTCGGACAATATTCCTGTACGAGCTACAAAATTTTTAATTATAGGTACCATAGGTACATATACCTATAGTAGGCTGTTGTTGCACTTGAAAAACATTACGAGGCGCGGAATCGAACATAACGATAAGCATCTAGCCAAATGACCATGCCTCTGGGCTAATATGCAAGTGCGATTTAATACTCGTATGTATGACTATCTTTAACTATTACTTTACTTTTAATTTATGGCTTCTTAAGAGGATCGTGTGCGCGCAAGCTTTCATACAAATAGAGAAAACGTTTTCCACCGCTTAAACATTGCCTGATTTTGACATTTTTTTCATTATAGAGACATATGGAAAAACTATGCTCGTACCTTTTTTTTAATGTTGTATGTTACGGAAAACATAAGAACCTAAACATTCACTTTTTTGACTAAAAAATATCTTCGGAATTCCGTCAATTTTTAACAAATCAAGCCTTTATACAAAAAATAGAAGACGTACAAGCGTAGTTCAGGATGTATGAAAACGAATAAGACCAAATTTGTCTCATTCCATAAAAGTTTACGGGTAGGAAAACGTTTTCCCCCGCAAGCATATTTCGACCGTTGGCGTTCGAAATGTATGAAAACTCGCGCTGCGCTGCGCCTGCACACGATCCTCTTAAAGAGGTTGTCATTTGTGGTCATATTTTGCAGACGTGTAATAATAATACTTTTTCAGTTTAAAATGAGCTTGTAGGTAATCAACTTTATCTTAAAACAGGATTATATTATCCATTTTCTTACAAATATGTAAATGTCACATCGTATTCGCTCAGCCTAACTATTCAAAGACTTTTAAAGACCCATTCACACATACCGAGCATAATATTCGTACCATACGTTTCCTGTCACAAGGTTTTCAAACGTCGTAATCGCGACTATTTCTTAATTGATTGAAAAAAACACGTTAAATAATAAGCGGATGTTTAGATGAAGGACGAAGAATGACAGATAAAGTAATGCAAGTGATACTTTTCACTGTAGTTCTTTTCTAAAGGTATTCGTGCTATTTTAACGAATGAAGACAACTTTGAATAAATTTTCTTTTTACTGTATTTTTAAAACATTATCATTCCGGTTATTTACTTTTGAAATGTTATGACATCAGTACCAGCTACCTACTTGTTTTTTTTTTCAATTTCAGCTACAAGTAACTTGGTACTTATTTGGTTATTGGCTTCAAGGCTTTCATTGGTTTCTACTTCAAAAAAAACCTGTCAATTTTTTTTTGCCTCGGAAGATGAAACGGGTATAGAAAGAAATCACCTATAAGATACGAATTCACCTTCTCTGTTTTAATGAAAGAACTTTATTTAATTAGTATAAGAATATAAGGATTTCCTACTAAACCACATTTCCCAGACATAAATTAAGTACTAATTTGTAGTCAGCAAATTTAAAAGCTCAAAAAGGCGCGTACTTGAGCTTATCTCTGGATGTCATCATCACTTTTGCATTGCAAATCGTTCCTCGATATAATTAAAATAGAAAGCGTTTGAACACATTGCAGAGAAAATGGTAGTAGGCCCAGCAATGAAAATATTACTGAAGCTCCCTGAAAAATTAACCTTAGACACTGCGCTTTCAAACTCATTCATATATCATACTTTTGCGATCCGCATTGGATTAAATTCTCATGCTTATGAAACCAAATCAAAATGTTATGGTATCGAATTCGCATGAGAGAATTTTCAAGTAACTTAAGAAATATTTTTAAGGGTTGTCTTAAATTTGTAAATCTTCCCTGACGATATTTAATTATTTATTTGCTTTTTATAGTTCAGATGTAAAAAGTGAGCTTACTGAATATTCCGCCATTCTAGCAATTAAAGCTCTTTATACAAGTCTGGCCATACTTAGCACCAAACGTGTAGTTTTGCCTTATAATACCATTTTAATTGCTACCACTAAGGCTGATAGCAATTTATGTAAAAGCGGGACATTTGTATCATAATTTAGCAGGGCTATAAAAACGGAGCAATTCATTCGATTTCCATAACTTTTTATGACAGCAGCATACTACAAATTTATTACTGTTTTCGATCATTTGGTACAAACATGGTATGGTAATAAATTAAGACTATAGACTGAAATAATAAATAAGGAATATACAATGTCGTGTATGTAAGACTACTATTTATATAAGTATAGCAGACAATATTTAAATGATAAACGAGTGCTTTAAAATATGAACTATGAAAAAAAGAGTGCTTTAGAATTTTTATAATGGAAAAAAAGAGTGCTTCAGAATTTTCACTATTGAAAAAAGAGTGTTTTAGAATTTATACTACGGAGTGTGGCTCACTCGGTTTTTTAAATTTTTACAAAATGGCGGCCACGACTGAAACCTTCAAAAATCGAAGGATCACATCAATTATAAGTCGAAAATATACTTTAAAAAAACTTAGTAAAATTATAGGTTTTCGAATTATAAGCTCGTACAGATGTAAAATTTAAATTCAAGCGTCAATTTAAAGAGTCAGGGTTTAAGAGATTTTGACATATAATATATTATTAAAAAAATATATATATCAAACTTTATTGCACTGTAAGTTGTACGATTGGCGGTCTTAATGCCTTATGGCACTGTCTACCAATCTCTTGGGAACGCAGAGATTTTTATCAGTGGCGGAATATTTACAAATACTGATAGCGCAAGGAATCTTATTGATGACCGCTACTTTCAAACAAAATTAAAATGGCGGAATTTTCTTAACCATCGACACGATAAGAGAAAGAAAAACATAATGCTTTAAAAAAACTTTTTTGTTTTTATTATTTTGTTTCAACCCTACAATGCTTTACCTAAAACTATTTCAAGATCATAACCCGTGTTTAAGAAAAAAATAACGGCCGTTAATACAACGTTAGCTTCCTCTCGTCTCAATTAAATTGTAGTTTAGTTGCACTCATCAAGTTATTCTGAAAATTAAATGATTATCTGTAATTAGAGTAGCTGATGATAACCAATTACGATCTCACTTTATAATTGACTATTTACTTTGAGTTAGAACAATGCCTATATTATGTTAAAAAGAATAAGAAGCACGTAGAGGCTCCATAAAAAATATTCAGTATTTTAAAGATTTTACTTTTTTGGGAAAAAATGTTAATGACTGTTGAAATTGTGACACCGGAAGGATGGAAGAACAATATAAATTTTTGAGGAACTGATAGGTACCTACTGAAATAGTTCAAATAAACTTTTAAGTGGCAATGCCATACCTGTTTTGCTGTCCTTAAATGGCTCTTCAAATAAATATATTGTTTTAAACTTTCATGGTCACTAACATTAGAATAGTTAGATACGGGATTGCTACCATGTACCTTATTATTTATGAGCTTCCGATATTAACAACAGTGCCGAAATATCGGAAGCTCATAAATAATAAGGTACATGGTAGCAATCCCGTATCTAACTATTTTTCAAATAAATTTCTAAATATTTAAGTATTAAAGTAGGCACCTTCTTGTTTTACTATTAATTAATGGCGATCCTGGCGAACTTCGTTTTTCCCCTTACGTTCTATTTGGGGCAATGATGAATCCAACAAAGTAATAATGACGCAAATCGATCCATCCGTTTTCAACATTTAAGTGGTGTTACTAACACGACTTTCTTTTATGTTAATAGATGTAATTATTATGTATCTTGATAAATGAAGAGAGGTATAGATTAACATTAATTAATCATTCAAACTGCCTCACATGTTGTATGACAATATTCCACAATGGAACAGTAGAAACTATAAGTGGTCATGTCGTTTCTTTTAACTGCACATTATGTTGTCAACTCTACATAATGATTACGGTTTTAAAATTCTGATGGTACCTAATTACAATCGTCATGATGACATTTGAAATGGGTGAATATGTATTTAAACTTTTTTTTAAATTCATCATAAAAATGTTGATCAATAGCCATGGTATAATTACTTTTCATATTAAAATATGGTTTGACAACTTTACTTGATATCATGGAAGTTTTTCGGACACTGAAGTACCATTTGCATATACGAGCACCTGCTCGTATATGCAAATATACGAGCATATATTGATACCTATCAACTTACTTAAAATACACTACAATGGCATCTTATATACACTGTCTAGGGATATTTTAAATTTACTCAATTAAATCAAAAATATTGAAAATAACATACATTAAATAAAAAAAACATTAATCAGAACTTCATACAAAATATCCCTAGACAGTGTTGAGTAATATTTGTATTTTTTTTATTGAACTAAAAATAATTCTTGTTTGCACAAAGATCAAACACACTGAATTAAAGGTTTCATTTCCAGATATATCCTAAAGAGGAAATGCCACAAAATATTGTTACTAGTTGTTTTAGCATTTAATGGTTTTATGGCACGATAAAATTTATTATTGCCAACCAATTATCTCGACAATTAACTTTCTCTTTACAAGAGGCGATTAAGTTAAACTTTCTTAACCTTTAATGGACAAATGCGTGAAGACATCCGATGATTACTTATCCCGCAATAACAATAACATTATCGAATTGCTGAGATACCGGAAAATTATTAATAAAAAACCGAACTAAAAGCTTTTTCTCTACAATAGAGCAGTCACACAGTAATCTCCAATGTGGTACCTTTGACATAAACTTGTTTACACTAGATTGATAAGAGTAACCTGTCCCAGGCTTTTTCATTCAAGCATATTTTTCCGGTATTAATTGTTGTGTTTTTTGCTCATATGCTATGTGAACTAAAATTCTGAAAACAATCTTCTTCCTAATACTTCACTATTCAGTTTGATTTCTAGCCATCGTTTTACACAATTGACTTAAGATTTTGAAAATTAATATTGTAAGTAATAACTTTATATTACATAAAATAATGACTTTACTAAAAAAATATATTTTACTGTATCTTATTGACGTATGGTGCAGAGGCCAACGCGGTAGTTATAAAATAAATATCTGCCTACAAGTATGGTAAACGGCTGTAATCGTCTCATAATGAAGCATTACCGCATAGCCCTGCCAAATAAAGAACAAATAATTCGAAGTTCACGCTCGATGTAATGACGACGGAATTGCAAGAAAAAACACATACTTTTCAATTGCAAATGGATGTACGCCATAAAAATTAATAATTAAAATTGACAATACATGGAGGGGTGCTACGGAGTTACGTGCAATTAATTTCTTGTTTGTGGACTGCATAGTTGATGTTAATGAGCAACATCACTTTACACAATATTTTAATAAATTAATTAAAGTTTCAGCAAAACTGTTTCTTTTTTCAAAGCAAGAGGGTGTCTGTTATGCTACGGTCATACTGCTATGATAGGTTGTTTGGCAAATGGCTATAATATGATAATTTCAATTAAAATTTCATCTCAAGATGAAATTTTGCTTAGATTGAACAGATCATGTATCATTTAGGCATGTAAATACCTACTTTTCAACAATGTCAAAATTTCAAAGAGTACCTGCCTACTTTTTACCGGGCGGGGGCGGAACGGGGCCAGGGCCAAAACCAAGCTCGCTGGGTCCGCTAGTAATAAATAAATATTGAAAACATAAAATTGCTCCGATCCTAAAATAAGTACTTAGTAATATACACCTGAATTATGGAAAACATGAACAGCGGTGGTACCACAACATACGGACCCCAGACAACATAAAAAACATTGAATTCGTTGACTTGAGCTAAAATCAAAACCGGGAGTGGCGACGGCTTCAAAACCATGAACCAGTAGTTCATAGCGTGTCATGTTTTTATTTGATAGGGTTATTTGAATAGAGCTGCTTGTACTCTTTTGCTTATGGTCAATGGCATCTTTTCCATGGCACTGGCTCGAAAAATATCGAAAACACGCCAAATAACTTGCATTGCTCGACAATTCAGTTTGTGTAATTTCTTACCTTGTTTTTCAGTACTGTTACTCATTGCTAAATGTGGTAAGATAGAAAACGTGATGAACCTACCAACAACTGGACTGCTTCACTCTTAACAATTTTAAATTATTTGAATTCTGTAATTGCATATCCACGTACAGGTATTAGAAAAAAAAAGTTTGTTAAATTACTCAATTTTTAATGATTATTAACTTAAGTTACAAACAAAAATCTGTTTACATTATAGAATTGAAAAAAGATGTATGTAAACAATGAATATATCATGAAGAAATTCTTTATTAATTTATAACATAGCACCAAATTTCTTAACATCAAAGAAATTGCAGTAATTATTATATCGCTTGACCTTATAATAACTTTTAATTAACAGTCACTTGTCACGTCAAAAACGTTCCCTTCGTTTATTTTGTATGGAATGCTTCAAAAATTCCAAACGTTTAACATATCAAGCCCATTCGCGTTCTGGAATTGTAAAGTTTTTGAATTTATAAAACATCCAAACGTGAACTTGGAGCATTTATGCCACATAAATGATGGTAATTTTATAAAATTATCAGTGGAAAATTCTCTGGGAAATTATGAGTGTAAAAATCACTTTGAAATAAAATATTAAGCATTGTAAGTCTTGCAAGTGACTTCATATAGTAATGATGATGCAGGGATGCAAACGTACTGATACCAATATCGTAAAAAACTACCACATGTTTTTTTAGGATATCTTACGTCCACTTATTATAACGCATCGAACGGAAATAAGACATACAATAGTAGATTGTTATACAAGGGGAGAAAGCGACCAATTTCACTCGAGATGATTCTGGCGCTCGAACGAAGTGAGAGCGCCAATAATTCGAGAGTGAAATGGTGCTTTCACCCGAGTTAAACATACTATTTTTCATTTCGACTGTGAGGAAAAACATTAAATTTACAATAGTGGTTGTAGATGTCATGGTCAGGTATTATGTAGTAAAGCGAGAAAGGAAAACTCAAGTTTTTGCACAAAAAGACAGTTAATTAACAGTTCTCCAAACATTTAACATGATTAAAAAGAATAACGACACGAATACATGAAAACAGTAAGTACGAAAAAGCAGACGATACGAAATAATTAAAATCCTTGTAAAAAATATCGATCGAATTTTCCCCACAGATAATAATTGTCAAAATTTAAAAAAGTAGGCATAGAGTTCAAAAAGAAAAAATGACACTGACAATGTAAAAAAAAGTGTCATCTTGGTATTATGGCGGGAAGCCGAATATTTTAATCACAGATTAGTAAATGTATTTTTTAATTCAAGATTGAATCAATTGAATATTTTTTATATCAACGATCATAATAAACATGTTTTTCAATGTATACCTAAACAAAAATGTTTATTTTTTTTATAATATGATGTGACTCAATTATCTTTGATCCAAGCTTTGACTGCATGCCTTGACTCTATACCATGCCAATTAAAACTAAATTACTTTCCACCCTAGGGATGGATAAGCTATTTTCCACCCGGCTATCTACACAGGAAAGTGCTATTTTCCGAACAGGAGAGATGAAAACAAAGTTGTACATTGAATCAAGTCGATCAGACATGAAACAACAATAAATAAACTGTTATCACCTGTAATAACAATAACATTGAACATACCAAACCTGGTACCTAACATATAAGTATAAAAACACGAACTTACACTATCATAACAACTGTAAATGTCGTTGCTATAAAATTTCAACGCATTTAAGAAGCAGCTGTTTGCTTTAGCCATCGAGGAACTTCTTCAGCTAGTTAAAACCCATAGAAAACTTTTAATATACTATAACCTATTTTCGTGGACCTTACATCCAATGACGGGAGTGATTTCATATAAATAATAAATTTATGGGACCTATTATATCAGGTTGTAAGGGTGTTTTTAGATAATTTTAAATAATCAGCCTACGGGGTAATTTTACTGCTTAGTTATTTTAATTAGATTACATTCTAATTAAGCACTAAAGTCTCGAAATATATAGCTAGCTAAAGTATAATCAATAATCCCGTAGAAAGATTTGACGTTTACAGTGTTCCTACTTTTTGACGAAAAATAAATAGTGGTGTGACTAGAAGAATGAACTTCATCAATGTCATTCATTCACTCAAAAATTTTTATAACGTCTCAAATTAAATAAAATTCTTTTTATTTTATTTACTCTATTAAGAAATCATTTAGGCTAGTTTCGTTAAGTCGGTATAAAAATATGAGCATTGTTGGAAGAAATAGAAGCCGAATGAAAAACAAACGCATCTAAATTTCCGCGTAGGTAGCTGAAACCGGGTACAATTTCAAACCGGTTTTGGTTATTGCCCCCAAAAGTAAAGATTTCTTTTACACCTGTTAGCAATCATTGAAATAAAACCATTGAGTTGATCGAACTGTATGAACGAAATAAACCAAATGAACGGTACACGTCACTACTAAGATAAATGTGGCAACATTATTTTACAAAGTGACATTAGCATCTGTCAAAAGTTTCTACGGGATTATTGATTAGACTTTATACATCTATGATTAGAGCTAAAACAATGGTTACATCTTTTTTCCACTCTAACCGTCACACTTTATCTTGAATAGAGATTTATCCATACGTATAGTTAATCAATGTTATTACATTAAGAATCATGTCATGCGACAGTTTTTGTAGCTGGACAACATAATCGCTAGTTAATGGAAGCTAGGAACTGGAATATGACAGGCCCGAGGCGTCATGCGACATGTGTCGATGGGGCTATTACGACAATGATAGAGTTGGACATTATAATTACTTTGTACAGAATTTTTGATATGAGCACTGGTATAGAAACTAATTTATTTTACATTAGTTCAAAAGAAATTGTTTTTCAATGTACTCGTAGATTGCTACCATTTGGGAAAAAAATACATTCACAATTGTTTTCCTTATTTATTGTACAGTTTACCAAACCATTAAAATATTATACTTCTCCTTCTTCATATTCGCTTACAGTTAAATGAATTATAATAGTAACTTGTACTTAAAAAAACACACCTACGTCTATTTTATTCTATTTGTAATGAAGTTGCCTTATCCATTACACACGCTTGTAATAAAATTGTTTTGTGCTGTGATCTGTTTCTAGCGATTACAAAATAAGGCACCGCACAATGTACTACGAGGACATGCTGGTCGTGTGATAAAAAGAATTGCAAGTAATTAAATTTCTCAGCGTTGCGTCCATCGCTTAAACACGTAGAGTTTCGCGCATTTTTCACAACCTTACATTTATCAGGGATGCATTTAGTTTTTGTTATCACTTTGGCCAATTATCTTTTCTCTTTAAGGTGGTTGGTATAAGAACAGCATTGTTGAATTACAAATGTGTGGACAAGCTAACTGCCGCTGATAATAAATACTTCTTATCACGTTTATTAATGTCGGGTCACCGAAAACCACAACCTCCAATAGATTTTATTAAAAGTAGGTATAGGTAACCAAACAAAAGTCTTATAACCGTTGCTGTTTTCTTCTTTATGATCTGGTCTGTAATGTATACGAACTTAAATGATAAGCTTAATTTTCACAACACCAACTGGAGCATGTGTATTTGTTATTTTTCTTCACAGCCCTACCGACTACAGCACTAATCCAAACACAGTCAACCCTAAACTGCGGGTGGCGAGTGCGCATCGCCCCACTAAACGAATCCGACGCACCGAAAGAAATTATCAGTCGCTCTGCTTTGAAGTCGTATCGTGTGTCAGCGGCCTAATTGCTCATCTTTGATCCCGTGAGTGAGCGCATTGCTGAAAAATCCGAAACGTCTAAAGTAAAAAAAACTATGAATATTTTGTATCGTGTGCTTCAATTATAGGGTTGAAATTTCAAAGGAGCTATTTTTACTTGATGCTTTTTGTTTTTAAGTGTGATCTGTTTTTATTTGCATTTGAAGGTTGAAGCCTGATGGTCGGCAGACGGTTGTAATGGCATGTCACGTACCGTGCCGAGACTGAGTCTTCGCTTATGGTGTTAACGCTTTTTTTAAAGATTAAATTCTTTTGTTGATACGATTGACGGGTTGAGAGGAGTGACTGATGTGCTCCGTGTTTATGGTGGGTTGTTTTTTTTTGTTTGAACTCGTTATTGAGGTAAATAGTAATTTCATGATATTTGTGCGCGAATTAAAAAGATAGCAATTCATCCCTTACTTTAGTGTGTCCGCGCAGATGCACAAACTGTTTTACGACTCTCATATTTCACAACTTATTGAAGAATATATATTATTATAACTCTTGCTAGCAAGAGTTACAGAAAAAAATCCTTATTCTATCTTTTACTTTTTCACAAATGTGTTGAACAACTACAACCACACATTATTTTAGCCGCTGTCAATTAATATTGTAAGTATTAGTTTAGCTATCCAGAGGGGTAACGCTGCCAGCATTTTGGGCACCATTCCATAAGGCAGCGGGGGGGCTGATGTTTTTTATATGTTATAAATTTATTTTCTTCATTTTTTTTTGTTATTCTGTATATATGTTATTGTAGCTAGGTAGATTATGTGTGAGTTTTTTTTATTAAATTTAATGTGTGTAAATTAAATTGGATCTCATTATTTTATTGTTAGTCATAAGGAACGTATTATTATTGTAAGCATATAACTTTATTACACGCAGGTGATACTACTCGTATCTTACAACTTTATAATCGTACTTTCTTACCGTTAAATAAACAGTCATTACCGAAACGGACTTAATAACGGTTATCGTTGCCGTAGCGTCGTTAATCATCGTTATCGTTGACAGCCGCGGCACGAAAGGGTTAATAATCGGATCGCATGCGCAGGCGGCTAATGGCGATGTAGTTACTTCTAAAAACTATACTTTTAACTCCTTTGTCTTGAAGATTACATTAAAAGTAAAGTTAAAGAAGGATTAAAATTGTTTTTGTCAAGGCTATGGATGTTGCAGAAGAAACAATATAATTTGTTGTAAAAAAAAACATATTTTTATGATGAGCTCCAATTGGACTGAATCTCTTTGGAGCTATTTGAAAAGGGGTTAAACCACCATTCAAAGGTCCGAAAGTTTGCTTTATTTTTAAAATCTACGCGATCTTATTAATACATAGATTAATTATGAAAATCAAAGAATATCACACTAGGCATCATTTTGTTGTAAGCTCTACATTTTTTCAAAACTCAAAGTATATCTTCCTGTACGAAATTACAGATCGTCTCAAACAAAGAGTATAATAGGTCCGTTCCTAAGGATCTATAGTCTTATAGTCAGTAATTTATATAATTTTAGAGCGATTTATGTAACCAATACTTTTGACGCAAATCCGGAACGGTCTTTAAAATATTATGTTTGATTTATGAGACCAAATTACTTTGCGGTGGTCAAGCCTAAATCAAAGAGGAACTATCTCAAATTATTTAACACATCAATCGATCATCAAAAGCTACAATTTGAACGCAAATCGCTCGTAAAAAGCCGGAAACGATTTTGACCACTTAAGACGCTGAAAATTAACGTAAAATTACGAACTGCATTTGGTCTGAGACTAATCGGGAGAGTAGGGAGTCCATAAGTGCTATTCTGGAACGGCTTTAGTTTCAAAAAACCTTGATTACTTGATAAAATGTAAAATTGTATTTTTTGAGTTATTGAGTGAAAAATTATGTTGTTTATAGTTTTATTAACTTATCTAGAACACCAAATATTGGTTTACTTTTTACATAGGTTTTAATTATGTACAACTAATAAATTGTGCAATCGTGGCCGAATGTCTGGCTATCTACACTAAAAAAAAAAGTGAAATGAAAACCTTAAGTTATGGAATTAAATAAAAGGAAAAATAATTAAAGAGGATTACAATAAAGTGTTGATCGAGTGTCATGTGTGTAAAATCAGTGTGTTGTCTATTACAGTCTCAAAAAATACTATTCCATGGCCACTCTACTCAAAGGCGGCCGTCTAAACCACATCAAATACACCATCCATCACCACATTAAAGGATGGCGTCTCGCCGGGCGCCATTTAATTGATAGTTTCGTCTCTCATTAAACCTATTACCGGCCTGGGGCTGTATAAATATTGTATTATTGACAAATTAACGGAAGGGCCCAAGTGTTTGTCTGTGCCGACGCAGGCGCCAGTGATATAGCGAATTTTTAATGGTAGAAATTATGTGGGCGTCTGTTCTTGAAAAAGGGTCGGTCAGCAATACATATTAAAGAGTACCTACCTCGTAGATGGAGGAGGAAAAAATATTTGTTTTTATTTTTGGAGTAATGGGGTTAATGCGATGAAAAATAGGAAAAGTTTGACGTTAGGTGAAGGAAAAAAATTATCACTAATATTTTTTTTGTAAATAAAACATCAATAATTTCGAATGTAATAATTCGTGGTACAGATAAATACCACAATTAATGATAGGCTTAGGTCAGCTATTACGTTTAATTTTACTTAGTTTTTTTTCTTGAGTGTACCACAACATCATAACTATGTCACCAAAAAGCAACCAATATTTTCAAAACCAGTTACTTTGTACTAGTACTTGAGTCATTATGAATATACTCGTACATATACATATTTTTTTTATGAATTCTTCTAGATAAATTTTTGTCTTAAAATCGACAAAAAATACAGGATGTACAACAAACGCTCCCAATCTTTGTCTTCAGTAATCTTACACCGCGTTAAATTATCTGAAAACATGCTCGTCTAGTCAAAACCTTGTCGAAAGCCGACAAACAGCGGCGCCTTTGATCTCTATGTTTACACTAAGCAAACCGAGAAACGAGCTGCGAGGGTATTACTTAATGTTAGAGACAAGGCAGTGCAATTGCTATTGTGTGGTATTGTTTGTAAATGCTAACAAATATTAAATTCGTAGCCAGGCATGATCCAGCACATATTTACAAAATGTAATTATTGAGACTCCGTTCTAGGTGTTGAAAAATAATCTTGGGTTTTAGTTTATAATTAATATAATTATTGTCATATAATAAGGTACAAAACTGCAGTAAAAGTTGTCGCAGATGACCTCAGCTAAGCCTTACACAAGAAACAATATTTTTTATTCACTTTTTATTATTAATTTAATTTTGCATTTTAATTTTAATTGAACATTGTTTACCTACGCAACTTGAGTTTGTCGCACAGGTGTGTAACATCTTAGGGCATTAGTCCTGTTTCTCTTACTTTTTTTATATCCTATGTTCTATCCTTATACGATTAATGTCAGTTTTTGTTACCATTAAATAAATAAAAAAATAAGTGGAAGAAAAGAGTGCAATATCTGTTAAATTTTTCGCAAAAATAGTCAATTGACTTATTGCGTACCTACCCCGAGTTTGTTGAATACACATAAAACTTACTCAAACTTCTTTCCATGTCTAAATCACGGGCTTAACTCGTCAAGTATGTGTATACGAGACACAATAGAAATTCCATTATTATGCGACTCCCGGCAGTCGTTTGATACCTGACTGATTAAACATATGCAAGCTGTATTGTAAATCAAAGGAGTAAGAGATTTATAAAAATACTACAAGGAGGTTTTACTACAAGGAGGTCTAAAATATTCGACATGACTGTCATCATCATATACCATTGCTATACGAAAGCGATGGAGTTAGTTAATAGTCCTGCGTCTGCGCAGCTTTTGATCTCGCCGCCGTTTTTGCTGACTCACGGCTGCTGGGTTACACCGCAAAAAGTTGGGGTAGATTAGATAAATGGGTTTTGGGTGACTTGTAATATTTGTGTTTTTAATTTTAAGCATCTAATTATTATTATAAGTGGTTACTATAATTAAGCTCTTTTGAACTAAAAACATTTGCTGAACTGATTGGAAAAAAGTTAATAATCTTTAGCTCCAGTGCAGAAGTGTCTAGACAGTTAGTAAATAATTGTTCCTATCATGGATCGCAAAACGTATCTATCTCTCAACAAATGATTTCTGAAGTGAAAAAGGTAGGTACTTTATCCACCAAAAAAAATTCTACAATAATGAACTAGAATCCACTTAAGAAATGTTTTTAAAGTTTTCGTTCATAATATTGACTCTACATTTACAGCTTTATAAAATAAAACAAGTTTTCCTTATCATTGATAAAACCGAAAACTCAAATTACATTCATCAATAAGTCCAATAAGTGACAAAATCAACCAGAGTATCAAAAACTTCATCAAATAGTAAACTTCTTATCAAGAGCTTTGCCGACAAAAAGTCAGTGGCGGGCGGGCGGTGGGCGGCGCGAGGTAAGCCCCGCCCTCTCGCGTCCGATCGCAACATGGCCGCGCTGCAAAGTGCAACTGGTTGCAATCGAGTGCTTGCGATTAATATCCAAGTGATAAGATTGAGTTTTACTCGTAATCTGTCAAGCAAGCTTGTGCAAAAGATACAATTATTGCCTTCGAAACTGAAATGAATTATTTATATATTCGTACCACTTCTACGAAAATGTATAATTTGTAACGTAACGGTTAGAGTAACTTTGATTAAGTATATTATGAAGCCTCTCAAATGTGCATAAAGTACCTATAACATAGCAGGCGATAGTGTCATAAAATACTTTATCAATTTGAGCTATTTATTTTAAATTCATTTCTATTACTTTTCGAATGGATCGTAATAATAAAATATTAAATTAAATTACTTCCCCAAAAATATTTCGTAAACATACATTTAAATAATAATGTGACGTCACTATTTATTTTCAAGTAATTTCCACTAAAATTAAATTATTTGTCATTCATTACTTACATTAAACAAAGTAATGACATATTTCCCCCTCATTCCCACTAAATACATTTTCCCAAAAAATCAAAAATCTAATGTTGCCGACAATGCCTCGTATCCAAGCCATCTTCAGACACAAAAATTGCCCAAAAAAGAAATATGACAGTTTGATTGCGTCCATCAATAAATCATAGGGACTTAACCTAAATCGAGCGCCTAATCACATGTCATTACCATTACTGCAAATAACGAAATAACTGTTCGATCGTCGGGAACTAATTCGTGTACTTAATGATAGTGGTGTCCCATTATTATTTATATGTTATCGATAATTATGAATATGTAGGCGTTTGGGTAAGCTTGCTGCTTTTAGTCTGTTTGTCGTCTTTACCAAGGTTGGCTTGTTATATGTACTCGTAGATTCCTTAGCAAACCAGTAAAGGCCCATTTAAACCAGACGAGCGAATGCTCATTCTATCCCCACTTTATTGAATTCTTTTATTCAGAGCATTTGCTCGTTATTCTGTTGCGTTCTATAGAATATTCTAAGAACGGGGCTCGATATTTTGGTGTAAAACGCTGAAATCGAGCTTCCGTTTAGAATAAAAGAACAAAAAAGAATGTTTTAGTTCTAGCTCTAGTTCTTTGTTCGTTTCGTCTAAACCCACCTTTAAAGGTACACAAATTATCAAGAAGGAGATGGTTTCTTGTTAAATACTCCCACACAATAGTTATTTTTTAATTTATTCCTTAACTGATGAATATTGCAACAGTTAATAATTTCTAAGGTATGTGGAATCTTTGCTCTAACTTTCGAACTACTTTCTTAGGTAATTTTATTTAAATTGAATTGCAACATTATACACGTAAAAATGTTTATGACCTAGTGATGTGACCTTATCAATATTAAGCAAAATTTTTGGTTGATCTCCATGTTTTTTAATTTTTTTAAAAACGAAATCACGATGGTTTTAGAAGGCAACCTAGAAAAAAGCCCAATCATAGACATCTTATCTGACTAGACAATAGTCCTGATAATTATGACGAATCATAATGTTCGGTTATATCGATATGATGTACTATATCGATATGATGTACAAAAATATCATCACCACAACACTAGTCCAATGATTGACACAAGTCGTGAACTAATTCTCGTACTTAATAGCGAACCGGCCCCAACTTATACTTACCCGGGCTATACTTAAGCGCAATTTCGGACTAAGTTATCATTAAGTCCGGTGAAGTCTTAAGTAAAAATACTCAGCCGCCCGAAGTTCCTAATCGGAACGTAATTCTTGTTATTATAGTGTATCTGACTGAATACAGGGCCGCACTCAAGAATATAAAAAAAAACAACGCAGTCAGATTTTCTGCTTATTCAATGCTTAAAGGTTACATTTTTGTTAACATAATACAACATGGTAATGCTACCCTAAAAGAATACTTCGAATTTTGCATGACATTAATCATCTTTCGTTAAACCCACATACATCCGCTTCGTTCTAAACCAGTACTTATTTGGCTCCTACAATTATTCACATGCAAAACTATTAATTTTCGCAAATTACTTTCTTGGCTTTTGCAAACACCGCTTTACTTTAAAAGCAATTATTTCAGCTCAATTCCGCCCCTGTCGAGGCATGATTCGACATGCCTCCAATAACCTAATGACGGTCTTACAACAAGGCGCCAACGTTTGGCTTTCGGCTTGGCGTTCGACTTCGGCAAATGATATGTAATTTGGCCAACAAACCGCAGCTCGCCAATCGGTGGACGAAATTATAGAGCCCATGAAATATGGTTATAAAATACTTGAAATTTTGCGTGACGGTTAATTTGCGAGGGAAGATACCTGCCTTGTTCAAAAAACATATTTGATTCTACTCGTCTAATAGCAGCTTTGCTATGCATTAGATTAGCAAATTCACATGGCGATTTCGTTTAATCCAATTAGCAGATTAGCGTAGGTCAGCACTACACGAATGAGTTAATTAGAAATACTTTTAATTTTTCTTAAGTTCTATTGCAATACCGATTTGGCGACTCCATTAGCTGAGTGGAAATTGAGCTGCCGGGAAGTTGAACTGATTAAAGTAACATCGCATTACGTCTACCCTCTGATCAATTTTTACTAGCAAATTTTGAAATTTTCTAACAAAAACTCACCAACCAATCTTCAAATTTAAAAACAAACGCAAGCAATGTTCAACTTATGTGTAAAGTCTAACTGAACGAGCTCTTAGCCGTTTCTGATTAGCAATCAACCACAATAATAAGTACCCTTACTATTACCCTCGATCTATTCATTAGCACCAGCACCCGTTGCATGGGTTGGCTTGTCGCGTCGCGCGCGACGCGGTATAGATAGATATAGGTATATAAACGATCGCAAGATGTCGATATAACTGACGCTATGCTAACTTTTCTAAACTGTCAAACTTGTATAAAAACGGCAGCCATAATGCAGCCATTACGCACTAGAGACAAATTGTCTACGACCTCGCGTTATAGATATATTAAAAGACTGTACCATGCACGTGGAGATAAATTATCTAGGTAGACGCGGTAAAACGCGCGACAAACGGGTTTATCGATGTGCCATGCAACGGGTGCAAATTAGCAAAATTGCCACGTCATCGTTGATGACCGGTCTGACGTATTACCCAACTGAAAAATAGAAAAATACGCGGTAGGCCCCCGTTTTTAGAGGTATCAAAAACGAAGGACTATTCATAAATGGTAGACCTACTTTTTAATTTTTACAAGAAAAATTAGTATTTTTCTATTAGTATAGGAAACGGCGAGGTTTCCTACAAAAGTATGACATAAACATCAGTTAAAGTATGTATTATTACTTTTTCAGATAAATGTAAGTACGGCAACGTTTATTCAGAGTATTTTTTATTTATTCAATGACTGGGAAAAGAGTTTCATCATACATAACTTCAAAATTTTATGGAACATTGTTATTTGTAATGTGAAGTTTAAAGTTTATTGTTCAGTGTTATCAAGCATAATGGGTTTACTGTATTTATTTTCACTGTATTAACCATTATGCACTCCGGCGCCAAACCTCTGTCGGCCCATTGAAACGCGGCGCCAAAAACTAATTGTCCTACCTGCCCCTTTAAGCCTATCGCCAAAAGTGTGTGACTACGCCCCTGACCGCATTTTTTTCACCAAACGCCCCGGGTGGGCCAAAATTATGAATGAAAGACCCTTTTTTCCATTTTTTTCAGAGTTGTTAAAGTAATATACACAAGATAAGAACAAAAGACGGAAATATTACGATTTCGTTTACACTATTTATTGTTATATGGTGTTTTATTACTTCAATACACATTATAAAATTTTGCATAATATCATCATCAACATTATCAGCCAAAGGACATCCAATGCTGAACATGTCCCCCACGGCTTTCCACAGCGACCGATGGCAAGCGGTCTATATCCAGTGTGATCATGTGATCTTTACAAGGTCGTCTGTCCATCTTATCGGTGGACGTCCTACGCTGCGCCTTTACTCAAAAGGTCTCCAATCTAGAAATTTTCTGCTCCAACTCTACACGGTTTCCAAATATTTCTTCAAAATATCTAAATACTTCCCCTCCAAAATACAAGCACAAAAGCCATCGACTTCCGATGGTTCCACAAACAATATCTTTAATTAACACTCAATGGCACGAGGGTCTTTGTCATACCGTCTTCTATTCAACCTTCAAACGCACGTACAGATCCTATTCAGGTTCGAGTCAGATGCCGATACGTATAACTATTTGAATTTCAATGCTGGGGAGCTTGGGGACGATTTATACTTGAGTTAATTGCTAAGGAAATGATAAAAATCGCTCGGTAAATGTCCTGACCAAAATATCGGTGCTACGGAAATAAAAATACCACTTATTTTGCGGCACTTTTTGTAAGTTTGATACACGCTTTTATAGGATCAATGCTGCTATTTTTGTTTTCAATAACTGTCATCCATGAAAATGTAAGTTCAGACGAATTTCCAACTATGCAGAAATCATCACACATAATCCTTGAGCGCGTGGATGGTGCTTTTGCGTGATAGGAAAGCTTAAACTCAAGTCACAAATCAATTGTATTACATGAAGCTATTGACTGCCAATGGTCAATCACTCCCCGCGCTACTCCGAAATCAAAAATGCCGCTGTCTCGTGGTAACCAATCAGTTCCAACGCTTTTTATGGTGACAAGTATCCAATTATCTCCGATTGAAATAATAATAGAGGCAGAGAATTGTAGCGCGTCCAGCATCCAGAATTAGGAGGAAACTTAGGCATTCCACTTTTTGCAGCCCACACCCGCGAAGTTTGATGGAACAAAGCTGACATTTCGGGACGTGGTCTGTCGGCGTTTCGCAAGCATTTTCGGCGTGTTTCGCCCTATTATTTATTCGGTCGGCGCTTTGCTGGATCGATTCGGCGGAATTAAAAATCGAGATGAATTCGGAGCGGGAAATACTCAGCCGGTTTCTTTGGATGTTAATCATTCGTTGTCAAGAACGAGAGATTTATGTCACGTCTGACGTTCGGTCTTCTTGATGCGATCGATTCAAATGCAAATGTTTTATTTGTATTCTGTGTAGTCGGATGTGGAGTGTAATTAGGACCGCCCACACGGTGCGTTTTAATTGTGATAATCTGTCTCTTTCCACAAATGTCGGGGCACAAAGGAATACATTAGTAGAGTGACAGGAGCGAGATGAATCAGCTAAACGATACGTGTCAACGAAACGACACGTGACGATGGAAGCATTGCGCTCGAGTGATTTAGTTGACGTCCAAAGAAATGAGTGTGTTTTTGACATGTAAATATTGATGGAATCTATTTAATCCTGGTCCAACATTAGGAAAATTAATAACTTCTTTATAATTTACACTAAATAAAATCTTTAATCATCGATTTAAATTGATTTGAGAAAAAGAACATGAGAATAAAAAAACTTTAAAATGGTTTATTAATTTATAATTTAAAGCAACACTTTGACCCATTTAATGTTTATCTATTTTCACACTTAAATGACATCCTCGTACGCATTTTTATGAAAAACTAGAAAAAGGGCCTCCCTCGTGTAATAGTCACAGGGATTAATAAAGAATAAAAGCTTAAGCTCATAATATTAATAGTCATAACAAAATCATTAGGATTGCAGAAGTAAATTATTTGAGATAATATAAACTCAACACCCCTACTCAGTGTTTCAATAATAGACCTCAGTAACGGATTCAATTTACGATCCGACTATTTTCTCCACCGTGCCTCAGCCTCGACAGGCTATTTATACCGTCCGTCAGCCAGGCTTTGTCTGTCTTGACGGGAATTTTAAATTGAATAAAAAATAAATCTTGTCACTTTTAAGGACTTATCGATGGCAGTTGCTAACTTTATGCCCTTGTCAATGTTTGATCTCTGGAGTTATCAGTATTTCTACCGGTGACGCCAAACAGTGTACCTCAAAATACATATTAGTACTATAACAGTGGAATGACTTCGATATTAATGTAACAATTTGTAAACGTTAATTCTTTAGAAGCAGTCTTTTTATTTCAGCTGTCTTTTTTACGCACAAATCTCAAAGACTTAGTCTATCATACATTGTTATTTTAACAGGGAAAGATATTTAAAAGCAAGATGATCAAGATCGGTTCATAAATATATTACTTGCTATTCACCATTTTAAACTTAAAATAATAAACTGAACGAATTTTCTCTCTGGAACTGTCGATGCTATTTAGATCCATCTTTAAGAACTTGAAGAACCAAATCAGTTAAATTTATCAGTAGTACTATCGAGTGCATTATCAGAAGCTATCCAATTAGAAGCCCCAATAATCGATCTCGTAGAATGGTGCATTGATTTCTTCCACCTGTCACTCAAGCTTGAATTGTCTAGACATTGACTTTGTCGATATAGATGAGACTGATACAATTGATAATGATTCAGCCCAAGACCTTATTGCTTTAAAAATAGGTACTACAGTTGAAGGGGATCTTCATCTTTGACTCGAAAGTGACTCCAGTAATGCCACAGCAAATACCGCTGATTTGAATGATAAAAACGAACTATTGAACTTTACTGGTGATGGAATAGAAACTATATTTGAAGATGATGATCGTTCAAAAGATGCGAATGGATTGTAAAGAAACAATGACGGACGTACGGATTGACCGACGCTGGATCTAGATAATGGAAGCTTTGTGATCTCATCTGCTACTGTACTGGATAGGGTTGGAGTTAAAACACGATCATTTTTGACTTTATATGGTCCTTCCTTAAGGGACAGTATCAAATCACGTAAATAAATAAGTTAAATGCATGGGAAAGGATCATAATACCTGCAATAAACTTTAGATTTGGTAATCCACTGGTGATATGGCTACTACTAAAAACTAATTAAGTTAAAAAGTATGCTGATGTATAAACCATGAAATCAATTCATTAACATACACTTTTTCCACACGGTGCCCGATTAGATCTCTTTAAAGTGAACATTATTACAACTCCATCATTAATGCACGTAATAATTTATCAGTGGCACAATACAATTTAAAATGCATCTCTGTAACAGTAGCGCGATAAAATTGTAGATTAATCGTGTTCATTACAAAATACAATCTAGAACTTAAGGGGTATATCATTTGGAAGCCAATGGCATTGGTATACGAACGACTGAATTTGTATGTCGACTGTACAGTAATGGCGGTGATTCGTTTGCTTTTATCCAGTAGCCGGTTGAAGAACGCCGTCATATCGTACGGTTGGCAAAAAAACTCTTAAAAAATAATTATGGAATATGAAGACGTGAGATACAAGTTTAACTTCTAATTTATTGAGTAGCAGGGTGATACAATAAAACATTATTTTAATATAAGTTACAAAGTGGCGTCTGACTAGATTCATTCCTACTAAGCTTTTTGCTGTGATTATTTTCTCTGTCGACTCATATAATTCTAACCAAGACTTCAACTTTTTACCGACTTCAAAAAAAGGAGTTTAGAAATTGTATATTTAACAAGAATATAAAATAGAAATGTGCCCATACCTGAAATAAATAAATCTGAGATATTAAACTAAAAACTTTCTTTGAGCAGGACTGATCTAAAATTGACTAACAGCAAAACTTAACTGTCGAATGGAATAGTTATAACACGGAAATTGGTATTTAAAAAGCTTGGTTTTATTCAGAGTTCCTAATTTAAATTTAGCGATTTTAAATATCTCTTTTTTTGCTACTGTTACCTGTATATCAGACTGATCGCGGGCCAGTTGCGACTGACTAAATGATATACTTTTGACAGCAACAGATATTTCAAAAGAGATAATGTGGTCTGCGCCCGCGCAGATGTAACGATAGCGTATCGGCGTTAATGAAAGTAGCACTTATTTGGACCGTTGTAGATTTGTCAGATAGATCGTGCGGTGGATTAGATTACGAAACGGTTTTTGAACAAATTATTTGTTATTGTAAGTTGAATAAATGAAACATATTAAAAGTATCATTAAATTTTAACTTGTAATTTTATACTTAATAATTAAGAATCTTGTTCTCTGAAATTTGTGTAAAAACATAGCATGAAACTTAACAGTTATCCATGCTTTTAATAGTATGGTAATACAGCGTAAGCACTTTCAGTTGTAGTTCTTAAGGAAAAGTCATTATAACATCAAAGTGCAGGATGTAGTTAATCAAACATACTTCTGAAATTCCTGTATTTTATGAGCTTTTGAATCTTTGTTAAAGATCATGTGATTAAAGTATAAAGTTCAAAATTCTTACTATATTTTAAAGCATTATTGATTTGAAAATCTAAGTAACTTACAACAAATTCCTCTTCAAGTATTGAAAATTAATCTGTCATGTTAATGCAAAATATAAACACGTAAAGTGCTAACAAGTGTCTGAATTGCGCTTGCACGCCATATCAGACAGACGAGTTTTGATAATAACGTCATATTGTAGAGATGACCAACCATCGATAACTCGGTGATCGGTAAATACTACAGAGTACAGAAGATTTGTCCCACGGTCTTGCGTTCTATATTACGAATAAATCAACGGAAGCCCAAGCTCTGAGTGAACCTCATTGGCAGTTTAAGAGTATCTTAGATTGCGGGCTTACCTACTGATCACAGGGTGGTATATTGTAGAGATTGCTCTTTTACGAGCAGCAGGTGAAAGAGATCCAAACATACATTTGACTCAACAAGTTAAAGAGAAAAACAGTTTCTGACCGGACTTGGTGTTGTTGTCAGAAATCTCAATGTGATACGATCTAAATCATTGAAACTATGGGTTGGGGCGCCTGCATGCGGTAGTGCCAACAACGGCACCTAGTCAGTAGAAGCTGGCCTGAATCGCATCACTAATTTTTTGTTGACGCCAAGTCCCGAGAAAAACTATCAGTAAATATATCGATAGGTACTTCTTAAATAACTTCTGTCGATACTCGAGTGAACTCGAACATCACTAAAGTTAATAACAAGGCGTGCGCTATAATGGCTAGCCTCTGCGCAGTTTCCATATAAAATTACATGCTGCCATACCTCCGAGGCATGTCTGTCAGTCCTTCCCCTTTATTAGGGTCTCATTTTTATTACTTACGAGTGGTCTGAGATGGTATGCCATAATTTAAGTCAAAATAGCTTAGCAATTTGACACTCAATTGGTTGTCAGGGCTCCGGCAGCAAATCAGCCTTGCCACGCATGGGTGGTTACAAAAGCTAATAGAATGTAAATAGAGCAGTTTTGATGTATTTTTATACATTTGAGAGCAAACACCATGATATGATGTACCCACTATAGATTTGTCATAAAAAATCAATTTAAATGCAACCGCTTAGAGGCCTTTGAAATGTGGGTGTACAGAAGAATGCTGAAAATGTTGTGGACGGATAGAATATCTAATAAAAGAGTCTTGCAAATGGTGAACAAAAAGGTCGAGGTCATGAAAACCGTCAAGAAACGCAACTGCAGTATCTTGGCCACATAATGCGAAGTGAAAAATACGATCTGCTACAGATCATTATGCAAGGGAAAATCCAGGGGAAGCTTGAGGTTGGTCACCTGGAAGAAGGCATACTTCTTCGTAGCTTAAGAATCTCCAAACGTGGTTTAACTTGAGCACGAGATCCCTGTTCCGAGACGCCGTCTCCAAGATAAAGATAGCCCTAATGATAGCCGACCCCCGGTAAGAGATGATACCTCAAGAAGAAGAAGTATCAAATTACGCAACTAAAGCAAGTAATTTGTAAGGTCTGTTCAATACAAGTATATTGCTTATTGCAGAAACCACCAATTAACTCAGTGTTTGGCAATAAATGTTTGCTTAAAATAAATATTTCATTTATAATTTTTAATTCCATTAATGACTATGGAAAAGTCACAATTTACGACTATGAAACCATTACGAATTGGCTTCATGACATGAGTAATAGATATTTTCATTATGTTACTATATTTTCATTATACTTCTATCACACGTATGACCTAATTAACGAATAGACAACAAATTTAATTAATTTTAATGGACTCGCAACTTGTACAAGTTTCATTTATATCCTGGCAGTGGTAGTGCATACCGTTGAAAATGAAGTGAGTGAAATAATATTCCAAAACACAAAGACACAACACTTTGAAGTGTATTAGATATTCTTTTACCCTTAATACATTAAGGAGAAGGAGACGTAGTGAGGGCGAAAGTTTCGCGGTGTTCGATTGATGCAGTTGAATCATTATTAGTTGTCTTCGGTACCAACGGTGGTTGGTAGCTCGGAAGTCAAAGCTGTATAAACTTTGTTTTTCCATTGTTTCCATTTCCATGTTTAATAGAAAAGACTGGTGTTTGATTTGTTTATATTTGCTTCAATGTTTGGATGAGCTAAATTGGATGAAACAAAATAGTCATCATAACAAAAGTTACAGAGTACTCTCCACAAAAAATAAGTCGTAAAATTTTAATTTTTAGTGTAGAAGTGAGTGACTGTCCAGTAGTCGGTGATGTCTGCATCAGGAGAAAAAGAAGGAAGCGCCAGAAGAAGCTGTTGAAAAAGCTTTATCAAGATTACTCTAGAAACACAACGCTGCATGGACTCAGATACACTACTGAAAGTGGCCTTCATATTGTTGAGAAGTATGTACTATCGAGAGCACCGCTGGCGTTTGCACCTCGTGTCGTCTTTTGTAAGAAGTGATGTCTGTTTGTGTCGTGTGTCCAAGCGATTTTCGTTTGAACGTGGTTAGGCGGGCGTTGCCCTCGACCATACTACTACCTACCGACAAGATAAGATAAGATAATCAATCTTTGTCTTAAAACTGTGTACAATAGCTGTTATAAAATAAAATAATGTAACCGAATGCTAAGTAGAGGTTTAAACGTACTTAATTCCCAACAGACATGTTTTTTTAACCTTGTACAGGTTCTATACATTAATTGAATATTTTGAAAATTATTTTATTTTCAGGATTTTTTGGATTGTGACTTTTACTGCTAGTATGGCCATGTCCTTCTATTTGATATCGAGAGTCTGGAATAAATGGTCTACTTCTCCTGTCATTGTCAGTTTTGCTGGGAAACCTATTGACGTTGAAAGGGTAATATTCTTTAAAATTCATAGCTTTGAAGAAATGGCAACGGATGCAGTTTTGAAAAACTACAATTGTGTATGATGTACAAAATATGTTGTTTTAACCCCCGACGAATTAAGAGCGGGTTGTTATAAGTTTCATGTATCTGTCTCTGTGTATTTGTGTACTGTTGTATCGTAGCGCTCAAACGGATGAACCAATATATATTTTTTGTGGTAGATAATTTTATCCCGAGTGTTCTTAGCCATGTTTCATTTCAAAATCTAATCAGCTGTTTGAAGATCATCAGCTCATTTCGAGTTTTTAGCTGTCCATTCGATTCAAAGTTTGGTTCTGATGACATTAACAGTATATGGTATAATATCCATGACCCGATCGGCAGTTTGAAGATCATCAGCTCTTTAAAAAATTGATGAGAGGATCTGACTACCTTTCATGTGTCCTATCGATTTGAAATTTGGTACCGTGCTACTTCAATGATTTTGAAATAACATGGCAAGGTAGCCATGACTTTAAATATGACGTGTCAGGGGTTTTCAAAATTTTGTAATTTTGGATAATAAGTGTTCACTTCAAAATTAAGAAGCTAATCGAAGCACTACTTTGATTTTTTATTATTTTTTAGATACCTTTGCCTTCTATCACAATTTGTCCGGCAGTGAAGTTTTTACAGTCTAAATATAACTATACGCAAATGAGATTAGACATTTCAAATCCAAAGTGAGTACAGTACCCTTAGCACGAAAACCTGTCGAATGCGTAAACGTATCGAGAAATATTAAAATCCATATTTTAAAAGTTACTTTTTTACACACCGCCAGGGGCGCTAGTCCAATTTCCATACGAATTGTAATTTCTCGATACGCTTACGTATTCGATAGTTCTTCGTGTTAAGTTAAGCATTGTTAAATGTGAAGAGAATTTTTGCGGTTATGGCTTTTAAATTAGCGAATTCCTTATTTTTTCAGCAAAACAGTAGATACTGCAGCTCGTGCAAATGTCAACGCCATAAATTTACTCTGTGACAAACCTTTCGTTAATAGGAAGCTTAACCTCACCATCAACAGCTCAGTGATAAACACATTGATTAACGTAAGTGAAATCGAATTTAATCATAACGTCCCCTGAGTAGGGCGCAGCACACACTCTATGATTAAGTGGCATTTTAACTGCTTCGTCCTGCGATACCAGTGACGATGAAGTTGCTGTACGTGTCTCTGCTGCATTACTCTACAAAGGTCGAAGAGATTGTAGAGTATATCTGTTTATAGACCAAATAGTCACCGAGAGTCGAACGGTTGGAATCTCGTCAAAATACGAATTGAAATTCGTTTGGCTAGGGTTCCGACCGACCAGCTAAGTCGATAACACACCAACTATTTGGTACTATATTTAGATAAGTTGTTAGTAGATAGTATAAAGCTGAAGAATTTGTTTGCTTGAACGCGCTTTTTTTCAGGTTTCAACTCATTTCGATGACATATTTTATATAGGTCAAATGTTTAATAACCCATTCCGATTTAACCCAGTACTGACCAAAGATGGGTTATGTTTCACTTTCAATGGTCTCAGACCAGAAGATATTCTAAATATGGATAGGTGAGATTTATGCATCAATATAGTTTTTTGTAAGAATGTTCCTTGACTCATATTCGATAGTAATATTTTAAAATTTTGTTACATTTTAGCATTCAAAAAGATTTCAAATACTCTTATGCTACAGAGAGAGTTAGAAATTGGACATTCGATAAAGGGTATACAACAGATGATACGAAAAATGCTTATCCCTACTGTGGTCAGGTAAGAAATAATTATAATTGTAAATTGGCTTTCTTTATATTTACCGATTGTCAAATTTGTATAAGTATTTCCTTCGAGAACAATCTCCCAACATTAATGATGTGACGCAGCCAACGCGTAAAAGAAAGCACTTGCAAAATTCAACAGGCTTGTCAATGTTTCGGTGGCCGAGTGGCAGGTATATGCGCCCGGATAACGTAAGACACAGGGTTCAAATTCTTGTATGACACAGTTGCTTTTTACAAGTGCAATTTATAAGAATTATTTCATGTTAATATCGTATTAATTTGATACCATAGTAAGCAGCAGTAGCGCATGTGTTAGGACTATATACTCGTAAAACAACAGTGAAATAAACCAAACACAAATAAAGTAGAACAAAATTACTTTTATCATACCTAAACACGGCTTTCAACCTGGAACCTCAGACATCCAGTCCTGAACTATCCTGAAACCGTGTCAAATGTGATAGATTTTTTATCATAGTGTTAAGTGTAAATAATGATTATCTTTTTATGTGCTTTCAGGATAGCCCTGGTAATCCTGCCATGTTTATCTTGATGATAAATTTGGAATCGGAGAAAGACTTATTGTGCAATTCTCTTTATTCCGGATACAAGGTAATATTTCTTATCTACGAATTTTTTTTTATGTGACATGAAAACACACCAACTTTCATAGTTTCTTACTAAGGAATTTTAAGGACAATGACGGGGGCGTCTCTCATACATACTTAAATACAAATGAACATCCATGACTTCGGTACACACATTCGTGCTCATTACATAAATATTTGCTCCTTGCGGGATTCGAACCCGCGACCGCTTATGTAGCATGAAGCACGTTATCATATTCATTATCAGCCAAAGGATGTCCACTGCTAAAAACGAGCCTCCCCCAAAGTTTTTCACACCGACCAGTTGCAAGCGGTCTGTATCCAGAGTGATCCTGCGATATTTACAATGTCGTGTGTACATCTGATCGGTGGACGTCCTACGCTGCGCTTTTGGTCGAATGGTTTCCAATCTAGAACTTTTCTATCCCACCGGCAATCTGTACCTCGCACTATGTGCCCTGCCCATTGCCACTTGACCTTAAAACACTGTCATATTACTTATTTACAAAACATATTTCATTATGATTTTGTTTCATGTTTCAGATACATTTGCATCACCCTTCCGAATGGCCACAAGCGATGCCTTACCATTTTGTGGCTTCGTCAGAACAGCTAACTTCCTTAGCTATCAAGGTCAACGTGGTAACGACAAGTAATGAGTTACAGTCTACCGCATTAGATGTGTGAGTAATTAAATATTTCTTGATTATGAAAATTTTTACCTGTATATCTACACTTTATATTTCGCTCATACTCAAAATTCGTTAACTGAAATTCGGAAACTCTGATTATATTCATCTTTTTATTTCAGGCGAAATTGCTACTTTCAGCACGAAAGACCTTTGAAATACTACAAAATATATTCATATAACCATTGCAGATTAGAGTGCCTTACAAATTATACGTATGCTTCGTGTCACTGTGTTTTGTTTCATATGCCATGTAAGTCTGTTATATTTAACCATAGTATAGAAGATAATATATTTTATCTAAGTAGCATTTTGTTTGTATCCCATCCATATAATTTATTAAGATTGCAAATGATATTCAAACTTATAAATATCAAATATTACCAGAAAAAATTAAAAGTTCTATCGTTGCAGTAATAGTATTTCAAAGTATTAAATATTTATAAAGTGAATTTCGATTTCAGTTCATGATAGTACAAAAGTCTGTTCGTCAAGGCAATATAGATGTGCTGAGATTGTTGAGTGTAAGTTTTTATTACATTTGTTTGTTTTTCTCAAAGTTGATATTATAACCCATTTTATTTGTATCAATACTATGATAATTTCATATGAACTTCTTTCGTTTTAAAATACTGCTTAAGATTAATTGCCTGCTTGAAGAGCGAAATTTCGTGATAATTAATATTTAATTGGTGCTTTATATACAACGAGGAGTTTGATGTACACATCTATCTATTTATTGACTTTTTTATTTTTAGTTAAATTTTTAAGAATAGGCAGCAATATCCTGGAAAAATGCAAATGTCTACCGGCCTGCAATTACATACAATATGACACAGATTTTTTCAAAACCGAATACAAATGGAAAGATCTTGAAGATGCCCACAAGGATTCTCCAGAATACGGGACACTATTCCGGTAACAAAAAATAATTTAAATATTTTAATATTCCACCTTCAAAAAACTGACTAAAAAGCATAAAATAACGCTTTCGTCTTCTATTTATAAGAAACAGATTCTTTTGGAGTCGGTGCATTATATTGTGTGTAGACTGTTGGTGTACGTAAGCTTGACATCAGGCACCGACTCCAAAATAATTTGTTTCTTCTAAATAAACTAATTTACTCCTAACTAATTTCTTTACGCACCGCCAGGGGCGCTAGTCCAATTTCCAAACAAATTGAAATTTCTCGATACGCTTACGCACTCGATAGTTTTTCGTTATTGGGGTACTGCAGCATTAGCGTCACCACAATCAACAGGACATCCACTGCTTAACACAGGTCTTCTAAGTTTTCCATATTGATCAATTATTGAGATCGAGAGAAAGCGGTCTACATCCATTGAGATCCTGCGATCTTTACATGGTCATCTGGCCATAATCGTTTGCTTTTCTATGACCAACATCTGTTACATTATTAAGATAATTTATATTGTTTTTATTGCAGGAACAAGAGTATTTCACGAGTTGATTTAACATTCAAAGAGCCCTACATAATGGGTGTACAGCGTTCGGAGTTATTTGGTTTGACAGACTTTCTAGGCACATGCGGAGGCTTATTAGGTCTTTTCTTGGGGTTTTCATTCTTAAGCATTGTGGAGATTTTCTATTTTCTCACTTTCAGGTAAGAACAGCATTATTTTGTTTATTACCTTGCCTGTTTTGAATTTAAAATAGCTTTTTTTGAATAGGTTATAAAACAATTTATGTGGGCATGTATATGTGTCCTTCTTAACACGTTCCGGGACACTACTCCAGACACAATAGATGTTTTATTGTTTTCACGCCTGTAGGCGGGCACTGTCCCGGAACGTGTTAAGTAAAAGACATCGTTTTTTTTCAGGGTGTACAAAACAATACAAAAGGACTTAAAAAATGAAAAGCTTGAAAAATCACAACAAGAAAATTTTAAAGGATAAACGTTGCATTACGATATCGCATTGTGAACACGGTGTTTTCAACAGTCAGATGAACACAATAAAATCTGACTAGTTAAAATACCTATCTATAATATGTACACAATAACTTGAAATGTAATACATAGCTGTTCCTAATATAGTTATGTAACCAGCAGCATACTTGTATTCAGTTAATTTCAGCACTCCAATTACAAAAAAAAATCTAACTACTTCTGTTATTGTTTCATTGACGCCATTTTCTTGTCTGTTTTATAGCGATTTTTGTTTAGCATTTAGCATTTCACTACGCAAATTATTATTACTTACTATTTTTATTTGACACCTTCTAATAATACTGGACGATATTCTATTTCTTGTTATTTTCCATAGCAGCATGTGTAGGTACAATAATATAGTTAGCAATAGGTGGAATAGTGTAATCAGTCAGGTATCAAACGAATGCCGAGAGTCGCATAACAATGAAATTTTTATTGTGTCTCGTTTACACATACTTGACGAGTTAATATTAAAATTAATCTATTCCGTTCTAATACCAAAAACGAATACCAACGGTATTTAAATACACTCATAAAAATCGTTCTATTCCTTACAAATACCAAATTATAGACATGTTTTATCTGACTGTACCTCCAATACATAAACGGTAGTTTACCTTATTTTTATATTCGTTTTATTGTTATTATGTTGGTTATTTTCATATCTCCGGACCACTGGGTTCCGGACCTTTGGAAGGCGTACCTGGGGCCAAAGCCAACACGCAGAAGCCCGTTTGACAACATTAATCTAAATGCAGTGTGAGTGTGACACGAGCCGACAATTATCCCTGTATGCACTATGCAAGTGCACCTTAGGACAACTCTATTATGTTCGTTTATGAATGTTATTCGTTAGGAATAGAACGAATTTTATGAGTCTAATCAAATACAAATGAATACCGTTGGTATTATATTTGGGTATTAAAGTGGAATCGATCTTAAAATTCGCCTATTCATCAATTTGTACATAAGATGGACTAGCCGCCATTATTACTTTTTGTTGTTTTCACCTGGATAATAAAACAAGTTATTATATTCGTATGATTTTATTACTAATATAAACATAAAGATTGAATTAAAAAGCCACTCGTAATGAAACAATGTACCTCTATATTTAACCCTTCAAAAGGCTTTGTTTTTTTACGTTTAGTTTGCATTCATAATTAAATATTAAAACTTCTTCTTATGGTCGACTTCCGCAGGTTGCTCCAATTTTTCATTCTTCAAGTCCGTTTTTATAGTTTTGTAAACTCTGAAAAATACAAAAAGTATGTTATAAATAAATGACTAAGGTCTGTCTACTAGCCTCTTCTATGTTAAAAGAGAATTTCAGATTTAGTATGAAGAAGGAAGTGAGGTAGTTCTATAAATTTCCTCCAAGGCAGTTTTGCGCGATCAACATCTTATCGAGTCCTGCTGGCTGCCGAAAGATGGCATCTTTCCATGGCTTCAGTGGTCTGCCATAAACTCTTATATTTACATCTAACCTTCTAAAATCGAAATAAAAAGGAATCAATTTACTTACCTGAAGGTGAGAAAGTAGAAAATTTCGACGATACTCAGGAACGAGAATCCCAAAAATAGGCCTAAGAGGCCTCCGCAAATGCCCAGAAAATCAGTGACCCCGAACAATTCTGATCGATGAACCGCCATAAACATTGGTTCTTTAAAGAAAATATCCACCTTTGCAAATGTAACTCTGTAACAAGATAGTTGTCATAGAGTAAATGTACCTTTAAGTATACGCTGCCCCCCCCCCCCCCCCTCTAACTTGTAAACTAAAGAGTATTTAAATTAGGCTCCGATCGCACACAACAGCTACCCACATTTCCCATGTACTCTGCCCAAAGTTAGACCGGTTATCTTGTGTGTATTATTATCTCTGTAATTTTAATTTTTATTTATTGTGTCGTCAATTGTAATTTAAATGCTATTATCATTTAATTTCAAATAAATATCATTATAAATTGAATAAAATTTTATTATTAACCAGTGGCATTATGATTAGGGAAAATATTGAAAAGAAGTGTAGAAAAAAAATATACAGGTGCCTTCATTTTTAAAGTTCTTTCAGGAAAAAAAATGCATATGAAAGTTTTGAAATGTTGTCAATTCTTGAAGCCTGACCGAGCCAAAAAGGCGCGACAACAATATATGTTAAATATTGCGTTATAAATCTTGGTGCCTAAGGAAAAATCAGTATCAATAAATGACGGATTCGTACCGTTCGCGTTCGCGTTTATCCTCCCCGTCGTTTATGTTCCGTGCATTGAAGTACCTAAAATGAGCCGCTACATATTCTTCAAAATTGTAATCAGTTTTATGTATTTCAGCGTCGTACTGTATAAAATCACATGCTGGAAGGCATTTGCATCTCTTCATGTGCTTACTGCCCTGCATTGCGAATTCGTCTGTAAAATATGTCATTATGGTAAACCGCTTCATTGAGACTTCGCCTGCGGGGTACAGGGGCGCGGGGGGAGGCGATAGCGGGTCGCGCGCGGGGTGCGGGCGGCGCGGAAACACCCGCCCGCGCCGCTCACTAACCGCGCTCTCGTCTCCCCCCGCACCCCTTTGTACCGCAAGCGAGGTCTCAATTTCGCGGTCTACCTTATAGTAAGATTATTTGGATCATGCACTACGTATAAGGTTATGATAAGATTTGGATGTATAGAAATGTAGTAGATATTTTATTCAGAAATTATCATTATTCATCTTTAAAATTAAGTATTATTTCGGTGCCATTTTTTTAAAAACTTTTCCCTTTTGGGGTTCCGTAGCCAAATAGCAAAAAACGGAACCCTTATAGTTTCTTCGAGTCTGTCTGTCTGTCTGTCCGTCCGTTTGTCACATCTACTTTATTCTGAAACTATTTGCATCACACAGCTGAAACTTTGTAGGTAGGTGTATCTTGTTAACCGCTTTCCGATTCAGATACAAAAAGTAAAATACCAGCCAAGTGCAAGTCAAACTCGCGCACTGAGGGTTCCGTGCCAACTCTTACTGAATGAGGTATCCACTAAGCCAAAATACCACAATAATTTGTTGACAGCAAATATATTAGGTTAATTTAGTACGTTGCGTTTATTTTAGTACCAATTTGGATGCGTCTATCTCTCAAACGTTATACTTTTAGAGAGTATGGTTTTAGGAATCTCCATGTTATTTTAAAAGACCTATCTATAACCACACCACAGGCATTGCGCATTGGTTTGAAAAAAAAAAGGTTTTATTTTCAAAATATTGTGATATTTTCGCTAGAAACTACGTACTCAATTACTTACAATTAGAATTGTCTGCACATTCTACTTGATCTGATGAGCAAATTTTGGTACTGTCATTATCTGAAAACACAAGTACATTTAAAGTAAGTATATTAATATCCAGCAGCTTTATCAGTATTATACCTAATCGTCCCCCTAGCCGATTTCGACTACGGCGGCCAGTCACAACGACTAACCGATTGCGCGGGACATATTATAGTGCACAAGTGTGTGGGTACACTCTCTTTTCCTTTCACTCTCATAACCCGATGGGACAGCAATCTGACACGACCGGAGTGAGATCAGGTGCAGGACCAACGGCTTTACGTGCTTTCCAAGGCACGGGGGTGAAACACCGCCAATTTCTGAACAGAAAAACCCAGCTACATATTTTTGTCCCGACCCGGGAATCGAACTTGGGACCTCTGTCGCAGCCGTCGCTTTAAAATGTGACCCTATCACCGCTGCGCCACCGAGGCAGTTATTATACCTATGCGTAAAGTAGTAGTTTTCATAAAACACTCACATGGCATATGATACAAAACACATTGACATTTATCGTAAGTAAAATTGGTAAGACATTCTAATCGGCAATGGTTGTACGTGTATATTTTGTAAAATTTTAAAGGCCTCTCGTCTGGAAAGTAGCACTGCCGTCTGAAACATGAAAAAAATATATATTGAACTTCAATTACTCAAATTACTCGGACCCCTTGAGCTAATGCACTTGCGTTTTGAAAAACTGACGCAACGGTGGTACCGCCACTATTAATGATAAAATCATGCTAAAATTTTATGTTAATAAAAATATCTAAATTTTACTATACAAGTAATATCAATGATACAGTAAAACAGGATTTCCTGAATATTTTCTATGAATTTCTATTAGATTTGCAACAACCATGCTTTAAGGGACAAACAAAGTAAGGAAAATACGATACATACATATCTAAGGCGACGGATTGTAAGTCCTTGCTTGTGGTGGCCATGGTGAATTTTACAGCCATAGAAGATACTTGTTGGGGCAATGCTGCGAAGTAGTACGACATCGCCTGAGGCCATTCGGACGGGTGGTGCAAATAAATCTAAAAGTTTAAGCTGTGTATAATAATATTTTCTATTCTCCTACCGATTTTTGGTAATGGCGGCCCTTCGCAACAGAGATAGGCCAGGTACGCAGGAGATATTATAGTGCCCAAATGTGTGCGCAATAGACAATACATTATCTATTCCTTCACTCTCATTAATTCGGTGAGACGGTAGAAGGTACGTCAGGACCGATGAGAAATCAGGCGTCAGCACCAATGGCTTAACGCGCTTTCTGAGGCACGGGGGTGTCTCTAACATGATAGCATAATGAAGATATAATTATTTAAATATTATCTGGTATCTCAAATACAAACCTTATATCCAGTAAAGAGTGCATTACATAATTTGTCCTTCTCAGGCTCCAAGTCAGCCAGCCACAAAGAAAGATACGGCTTTTCACCGCTCTCCTAGAACATGAAATGAAATAGAATTGCAATATATAAAATAGCAATGAACACTATTTATGAATCGAAAACATTTTTCATTTTTATAAAGGAATGGAAATTCGTTGAAACACGTTGAATACTTAGAAAAACACTAGAAAATGGGCGCTCGGTGACAGATGCCGCGGCACGCTCGCTTCGCTCGCTCGCCTTCGTGCGCTGTGTGGTCACGTGGTCACAGTTCTAACCTATCCTATCCTCTTTTTATATTATGGGGAACCTAAGTGTATGTAACATAATTGTATTATGCTATAAAAATTAAATCGTTGCCGCACAATAAAAATTTAAGCGGGTTATTTTTTCATAAAATTAATCTATTAATTAGGTGTCAGATCTATAATAATTAGGTGACAGATTTATTATTTTGTTGATAGACCCAATTAAATGATATTCATAGTATGTTGACAGAATTTATAGGGATAGGTCGTATAGTTAGGCCACAGAATAAGACTGATCAAACCATAATTCAATTTACATTAATTTGATGATTTATACTCAGAGACAGTTTTGATTATTATGGTTACAAAAATATTTCTCAGGGACAGATGTGTTATTGAGGATATTGCAGATTAGTGATGAGTCTATCCGTCCGTCCGTTTTATTTATTTTTGAACGTATGGGATGTCTATGGATAGGTCTTTAAAATTACAAAAAAAGTGTAACATTTGAGAGATTGACGATTGCAAAGTGGTAAAATGGGCGTCCATCTAACTTTAAATAAAGAAAGTTTTTTTTTAAATACATAATTTTGATCAAACTGGTAGTTTTTGAGATATAGCATATTTTCATCAACCGCAAAAATAACTTTGTCTTCTATACAAACACTATGAAAAACTAAGTTATTTTGCTGTCAAAAAATATTGTGCTATTTTCGCTAGGTGGAAGTAAGTGGACCCCGAATTCAGTTTAAAGGTGATACGGCACCCTTAGTGCGCGGGTCCGACATGCGCTTGGGCGGTTTTTTATTTTAAGTTCTTTAAAAAATATAATGAATGTTGGAAATGTTGTCAATTCACAAGTCAATGAATGAATAACAATGTTAACACTACGCACTTCATATTGTTTGTTACATTGACTCGGTCTGGGATCAAATCTACCAGGAGAGCTTGTACACGACCTTTCATAGAACCAAGCACTACTACTTTAAGCCAATTAATGGATTAATGGATGGGACATTCCCAACACAAGTGTCATTTGACTACTTAAAGGGAAGTCTCAGCAATTTGTTTGTATTTAACTTTATTGAAATAAACTCATTTTTATTTTATTTTTATTTTTTTAATGTAAGTTAGTGCTAAGCAGAAAAAGCGGAAGTACTTTTGTCCTTTTATATAGAATTTTTGTGATTAAAAAAACTTAACGGTACATAATTACCTATAGCACTTACTTGTCCACGATGAGGATATGTGTTGTTGTCACCTTTATTAATATAGCCTTCAGTCAATGTCCAATTTCTTATTTCCTCTTTTATGTCAGAATAGTTGTAGTCTCGTTGTACACTGCAATAATATGTTGGACCCTTTACACACTGCGACTTTTATTGCGCTACTTTTAGCATTGATACTTACGCTTTCAGAGAACGCGTTTCAACTTATCTGAAGAAAGTATGATTAAACGCGCGTTAGCATTGATGCAGTCGCGATGCTGCATCGATGCCAAAACCTGATCATTTTGTGAGTCGCGATGCTGTCGCGCGTTTGTTAGTATCGATGCTAAAAGTCGCAGTGTGTAAAGTGAAAAGGCTGTGAAAAGGGTCTTAAAACTTTTGTGTAAAAGGTCATTATTGATATATTAGACATATATTAATATGCTCCCGTTGATTCATTGTGGCTTGACTTTTATAATCACACATGAAGAGAGAAAATTGCTAAAGTAAGACACTACCATCACTATCATTATCACCATCATCTAAAACTGAATCTAGTCAAAAAAATGGTGGCTTTGCTTGGAATGTTTACCGAGTGTTTTAAAAATGAACTATCGTATAGATTTTAATGTGCTCTTCAAGAATTTCAACTTTGCCACCTCGTATATTATATTAGCCCCTTGCGCCGCAATCTTGAAAACATGTTAACAACATTAAAGTCCAATTTCGGAATGAAAACTTGTTGAAATCCACACAGGGAACACAACATCACAATCCACGGAGGGGTTTGGAAAAAAAATGCTTAATTTTGTGAGTACTCACTTTTACACTGTGTCCAGGCATGTAATAATAAAACTTTAAGGACAATATCTACAACGAATTTCATCGAGGAAAATACCCCATATGGAGGGTAAATTACAAATCCCTACGTTAAAGCAGTGATTTTTGTTTTTATTTTCACAATTTCAAACGCATCCATTTAATAGGTGGAAAGTATTATAAAACATGAGTAGTTTTTTAGTTCAAAATATTGCCAATGTTTTATAAGTCATCCTGAATAGGTAGCTCAGTTTCAGAACTCCAGGAAAACATTTCAGGTAGCCTAAGGAGGTAACTCAGATAACATACTTATCTACATTCAATATTTTCTGAGGTGGCAGACCATTAAAGGTAAAGCATATGCCATCATTTGTCAGTACTCGTTCAAAGAGGTCATCACAACTGCTCGCACCGAGCACACAATACTTGATGATATCCGTGATATCCACTGTGACCTGGAACATTTTAAAAACTTCTTAATTGTCAACATAAAAAAGTAGGAGCCATATTCAAGGGGGTGCTTGCCAATCGAGTTTAGAATACAGGAAAAATATTAAAATTGTTTATTCTAAATCTTTCCTTATTATAGAATCAACTCTTCACCATCCTTGGATATTAACTCACAGGAAAAATAAAGATGAATCATTTTTTTCTGAAATCTATTCTCGATTGACATTCACCCTTTTAAATTTTGCTTGCACTTTTTTTACATAAATGGGCTTATTATAAAAGTGCTATTGAGCAAAACCAAAATCACTTTTTTGCTTTTAAGTCAGTTATTTATAGTTTACGTTACAGTTACGTTCGTTTGTGACTAGTACGTTCAGCTTACGTTTAGCAATTTCTCGATCGCTTCGCTGTCAACAGTTGGCTCACCGGAGTACATTTTAGAAAAATCACAAATGAGATCGATTGCTCTGGCAGTTTCTAGAGTCTCGTTGTCAGTAGTCTTGCTAAAAGATAGAAATTATCACTTATTTTTATTGTTACCCAAATTGTTACTAAACCATTAAAATAAAATAAAAATAGGATGAACTTTATTAAACAGATGTTAAGATCAACTTAACGTATTATTGGTACTTATATTAAAAATAAATTCATTTGCTCTTAAATGCAACTTACTTTGAGCGAATATCAAACTGAATTTCCGAATAATTGAATTTGGACTGAAGAAATTTAACTGCTGGACAAATAGTAATCGCTGGGAAGGGGACCTGAAATATTAAGTACCTACTTAAAACCAATTTTCATTTCAAGAACTGTTCAACTGTTGACAACTGTTTTGATGTAATGAACAATGCAAGTAGCTGACCTCGTGAACAAATACGTGTTTTTCCGCGAAGCTTACAATGACAGGAGAAGTAGTCCATTTAGTCCAGACTTTGGATATTAGATAGAAAGATAAAGCCACGCTGACTGTAAAGGTTATTATCCAAAAGATCCTGATGAGAAAAATTATATTTAAAACACTGTATTAAGTGGTCAATGTAAAAAGATTTGTAAAAAAAATACAGGGGCACAAAAATAATTACAATCGATACGAACTTATACGTGGTGGGATGTGTTACCACTCATTGTTTAGTTTAGTATACCTCTATGTTTTAATTATTTGTTGTAATACATTTATTTGTAATACCTAAAATAAAGTAAAGAAAAATAGCTTAAATCACTGCGTTAAAACAAAGAACAGGCTGGACTGAAACCTATGAGCAGTGTTCACAACTTGATTAATACAATGAATGATAAAACAATCTACTTTCTTAACACTGACTTGAGTATATACTTACTTTTCAACTATATGAAGGCCAGTTTCAGAGGTGTATCTGAGACCATGAAGTGTTGTGTTTTTGGCATAGTCTTGGAAGAGATTTTTCAACAGTTTTTTCTGTCGTTTCCTTCGCTTTCGCAAACACACGGCTCCAACAACAGGTCGATCGACAACCACGCTATAATATATTGATAGAATTGTTAAAAGTCGTTAAAATTATAAAAAGTCATCGGCACACAAAATTTTCTCTTCAAAACAAACTTAAGCAAAAGCTTTAAGTTTGGTTTGCAGACGGCTAATGCGAACTCAATATTTATAACTACGAGGAAGGCATTTCTTGAACTACGTTTAAATGCTCTTAGTTCAGAATGTAGAAAATTATTTCCCATATCTTGAAATATATTGTTCCACGAGGCAAAAACTATAGTTTCTTTTTTTTATTGGATATACACTTACTCCATCTCAAATTAGTGGGAAGTTGCCACTGTTTGCAGTTTCACTTTCACGATACGAATGGAGTTTTTTCGCGTTCATTGTCACCCATTACGAATTAATTGGGTCAAATATCCATTTTGTTAATGTAACGTATAGTAATAGTATTACTTTGTATAATTAAGCCCTTGGGATGAATGTTGGTAGTTATTTATTGTAAATAGGCACTTAGATTAATACTTATTATTTTTTTGTTTGCAATGAAGCTACATTATTAAAATGCAGCGGATTTAAGTGATATTTTCTTCTATTTAGCAGGAAAAAATCATTTGATGATGTCTGTCACTGTTGTGTTGTTCGTAAGCTTGACATCACAATATCAGACAAATGCGTTAGGTTAAGCTTTTATTAAGTTAGTTTTTTTATCAATCTTAATTTTGTACACCCTGTATAACAATTATGTCAAATAACGTGCGCCTGCGCATTAAAACGTAACACTCAAAACGGGGCTCTTAAGGCGTGTGTACACTGCGGCAAGCGCTCGGTAGCGTGTTGTGATAGGCTGCCCAAACATCACTATTGGGGGCCATTGTTCGAGTGACAGCGTAGTGATGGGTGAAGATATTTAACCAAAAGAAAAAATAATGTTTTTCTTCCTCCTTAGAGAAATAATGTAGCATTTTCAAGTAGACGCGCCTAGGTCTGTGCGACTTACACAGCTTGGACAAGCACTTAAGATATAGGCTGAGAAAATAATAAACCATCATATTCGTGATAAAACTGCACTGCACCTATTGCCACTTCTCTGCATGAACTAAGGATTAACTGGCGAATAATGCTTTTAACATTAAGTGCAGCTTTCTACAACACTATTTGTACAATAAAGTATTTAACACGTTCCGGGACACTACTCCAGACACAATACATGTTTTATTGTTTTCACGCCTGTAGGCGTTCACTGTCCCGGAACGTGTTAAATTAAAAATTAAAATAAAACAAGTAAACCCCTTATCTTTGACATTCTCAATTTTCAATAAGTAGTTTATTGATATCAAACTTTATACTTTTTAAAGCATAAAAATATATATTTTTTATAATCTCATAAATCCATTAACGTAGCACATCACTAAACGGTAACTAATATAAACACTCGACACTGAGTACTTACATTTTTGTATGATCAGTGATCGGAGCTTCTCGTTCTAATCGTGTGTACACAGACAACACTAGAAGGCTGATGTTTTTTCTATTTATTTGAATTTCGAAGCGCGGGTGGCCAGCTACTGTTTGCTTTTTACCTATGATTTGAACGCACCTTTATAATTCAAACAACACTTGAATTTCGAATTTTGATTACCCTTTAAAGGATATTCAACCTTCTTACACTTTTATCACAATTCATTATTGAACGTAAATGTTAATATTTAATTTGATATGTTACTCTAGCTAGAGCAAATCAATCATTCAAGGTATTCATACTAGTGGCCTTATAAAAACTGAGCACTGTATTTATATTATGACTGTAATATTTTCTACCAGTAAAGGCATTGTTAAATCAAATATTTTGAATAGATGATTCAATTACTTCAACTTCAACTTTATTTTGTAAACTAAGTGTTATTATTTATCCAAATTTGATATGGTTTGGCCATCTTAGTAGTTGTATGGACGCTTTTTTGAATCTAACATTGATGGTCTTCTTGAAATTCATGCCGAATTACGCAACCTACGTATGTATGCATTTTTTGCAAGGTATTGCCATAAATGATTCACCTAAAAGGGTTTTGAAAACTCTTGACATTCTGTGAAGTAGCAATAAAAATTAACGCGGCGATTCCACTCGAAATCCTTATTCACGGATGCTTCCACTTGTCATATCAAATACTTCTTATGAACTCGTTGGCCATATGTTTTGAATATCTCGTAAAAGTAAGATAATTTAGAAGCGATTAAGTGCTTTACTTATAAGACGCTCCTAACATTGACATACATTTTAGCGAATGCAAAAAAGGATGTTATTATAACGTACAATATCTGAGTAAACTTTTTGGACCTTGTACTGCTAAAATGAAAAAAAATAAACAACAGTAATAAGTAGCATAGAATTTTGACGAGTACTTGAAAAAAGAGTTAAAATAAAAATATTAAATGTTGAATAACCGTTTCATAAATGCCTCAACACATAGCTTCGTTATTTTTGATAAACCTTGAAATACATTGATGATTAGTTAGGTCATCTCCATAAGACCTGAGATTGAGATTGGTTTATTGATACCGGTCCGAAAGACTGAGATACCACTCGGAGGCAGTAAGATAACAGCGATTAAGTTCTCACAGTAATGAATGGGAAAGATCAAAGGCGCCGCATTATCGCAAGTGAGAGTTTAGTCGATAAGTCGACACATGCCGACGTTTTGTCGCCAATTTTATCGGGTTATTAATGTGGCGGCAAGTTATTTTGAGACAAAAATTAAGATAAAGATAAAAACGATGTGCGGGACCAAATTAAGGATCGGTTCGATGATAAAGCCGAGTGTTTTTTTCACGGTTTTTGACACTTCCACACCGGGAAATAGTTAAAATGCATGGGAAATAACCATGAATTATCAAGCATAATACATAACAAATTGTCAACCATACAGCTTTTATCATAAAAAAAATATTTATTTGATTATTTCCATGAATGTTATTTTAGCAATCACTATAGAATACATTCAGGGGGCGTATTGCGATGCAGTTTTGACAGTTAAAACGCTCTGATTTACTGTCAAATTAGCAATTCATAAAGCAATTTCGCATTATATTGATAACATTACTATAATATAACAATATAAATATTAATATTCATACCATTGTGGTATTATTATAATATTATTATATTGATAATATTCGTTTACACTGCGTCGGAATTGAACGGATTAAGTTGGATCGCAATACGCCCCCAGGCGGCCCTGAATGACGGCTCATTTTTACTTTCTATAGGAGGAGATCAAGAAATAAATGGTAGGTACACATACGTATCACATATAAAAACGACCAACATGTAAGAGCTGCCAATATTGCTTACATTATCGCAAGTTCTTTTGATCTCGCAGCACATCTCATTAAAGTAGCACACAGCTTCCACCCGTCAAGCGTCAACCTGCGTTAGCGATAGCGATGTCGACTTATCGATATTTCAATTTATCGATAAAGTCATCCGAAATTCTTCACTTACATTAAAACCTTTTACGGATTGATTTCGCGAACATTTATTGTTATTTAATGCCTGACTAATGTTCACGAAATCAATCCGTAAAAGTGTGTTTTAATGTAAGTGAAGAATTTCGGATGACTTTATCGATAAATTGAAATTTCTTTCAATTATTATTATTAATTTCAATTTATTTTTTATATTAATGAGTAGTATTCGCGTAAACTTCAGAACCAAATATTCTTCACTTACTCTTTATTTGTATACATGCCCTTTTTAAGTCAGCTGAGGCACTTAAAACGATTTTGATCTCATCTGTTATGCAGTTTTCGTAATATTTTCTGACCCTGGGTACTAAATTTTGTAGGTACCCAAAATAATTGTTGAAACATTAATTGCAGTGTTAAAAGAACTAAATGAATCAACACACGGGATTTAATGTAACGACACTTATTTATAAGGCAAACATCGTATTTACCTTCCCGACGGTTCGACTCGGTTACACGAGTCATGGTCCCGGAGTAACTGAAGCAGATCGGCGTCGTTTGTTAAAAGAACTAATAAGGCCATCTGTCCAATTGGTGCATGTTAATCTTATAAAGTCCTATGCCAAGGTTCTGATTCCATACGATATTACGAGCCCAACTATCGATAACATGTTACAGACTATAAAACACACCACTACTTCACAAGCGAATCTATCATCGTCCCAGATGATTGATATCACTTTTTCACGACCGCATTGTCGACGCGTGAACATGTGGATTGAGCACTCGCCTTAACAAACGATAACCTCCTCTCAGCAATATAGATCTTATTTCTAATACACTAAGACACATATTCGTCTGAAAATCTTTGGGAGCTGGATTCGGATTTGATATCACAGGAATATGAGTTTCAAATGCATAGTTACAAAGGTTAGTTTGGATTGGGGACGACAGCGTCGTTAAACGACATTTGAAACTGAATTCGAGTAGATCGTGACGCAAATTTTGTCTTTATTTTGTTATACATAGAGCGCAGTTTTGCGTGTTCGAGGGAGTATTAAGGAGTCGTTTACCACGTAGTTTGCACACAATGAAAAGACGTTTTTGCGAGTGATGGATGCCAGGCCGGTGTTAATTCCATATTGATGGGCTCGAGATAGATGCGTCGACAGATCTTTATAATTGGGTCGGGGCTTGACTCTGGGTTTTGTAGGTAAGTAATGTGTGTAAGTAATACGTAGCTATTTTTACTAAGACACTTGTAACTTATTACCTTAAACCTAAGCCAAAAAATTGGTTTATAACTGACCAATATGATTTGCAATACAGAGTAGCCTATTCGATCCCTTAAATCTTCATTATTCATGAGTAACATCTTCAGAACGGAAAAGTATCAGTTGCCTTTTACTTCAAGTTTATTTAATCAAGAACTTTACTGATGATAAATCTTAAAATATATTCAAAGGATAATGACCACTTTTAGCAGTAAATACTTGGCTTTTTACTAATTGGTACAATTAATCTTAAAGCGAGAATACGTGTTCTATGTTTGTTCTTTTCTAACTGTTTCACTTTTACTTAGTAAAGTTATTGGAACATTAATGAAAACATTAATAGTAATCTCAATAACAGTTTATAGATCCTTTCCAAATGGATAACATTCTACATGATTCCAGATGCCAGAGGTCGCGGGTTCGATCCCCGCACATTACAAACATTTGTGTGCATGAACTTGTCTGTTTGTAGTGGTCTGGGTGTTTTCTATGTATAATATGTGTTGCGGATGCAACAATCCTTTTTCTTATCCTTTATGGTTGATTTTGTCAAAATAATGAAATAAATCTGTTGTCACCCAATATCCCGTGGCTTTCTGTCCCATTTCCCAAAATTCCCTTCTAAGTCCTAGTTTTCCCCTCAAAATCTATATTTTTTGGTCCTTCGCGCACTTTTGAACACAATAAACCTAAATTTCGTTCACTCAAAATTTTTCATGGTGGAAACTAGGGCTCAATCCAAAAGTTGGAACGGGCAGGGGCACGGTGACAACATGGGCGAGCCAGTGGCGTCCACGTGCGCTGCGAACCCCCCAACAAATACCAGGTCTAATGCTTTCAAATGTTCCAGGTCTTCATCCGCTTCCATACGTGCCAAAAAACTACTGTTAGAGGCTGAACATATGAGAGTAGTCGCTCAATTGGAAGCCCAAGAAAAAGCAGCAGCAATAATAGCTGATGCTAATCGTAAAGCGGCGGATCTGGAGCTGAAAGCCAAACTTGCGGCCTTAAAAACAGGGACAAGAAACCGAAGGAGTTCTCGGTCTATTCAAAGCTGGTTAGATACGGTTGTTGATAATAATAATACACCACAACCTGACACAGCTCAAAACACAGTACCTATTCAACATCATGTAGCGGAGGTGAAATGTTATCCAAATTTTAATAACTGTGGTGGTAATTGCTCCAAAGAGCCAATATTCACTGTTATCACCACAGCAAATATTCCTTTCGGTGGTAGAAGCTCCAAAGAGCCAAACCCTTCATCTATCACCGCAGCGAACATTCCTCACCTTCCTACTTGTATTAATTGTACTGAAATAAGTAAACCACTCCACAATAATACTTCTTTATTACCACACAATCTACAACTGCCTATGATTAAAGACACAGAAGCCGCCTTTTTGCCCTTAAAGAACTCTTCACACGTTGAAGGTGGAGGAGCGGCCAAGACGAGAGTTGTAGCTCTCCACACGGATGTGACCAACGTTGGTCACCCTGCCAAATTGAAAGAAAGACAGTTACCTTTTAAAATTATAAAGCTGGAAAGATGTTTATTCGGACTGTCGAAACAATCACTCACTACATCTTTACTCTTAAGTGTATGTTTCGATCAATCACAAACCGTGCCTCGAGAAAAGACTTACTTTGAGTTGATAGCACAAATTCCAATTCGACAAGTCGAGTTGAAGTTCATAGTTGGTCCAGTTTGTGTTCCTTCTATTATAAAAGGTTTTGAAAAAGTTTGTGCAGTAACATCTTCGGACGACATTCAAAATTCTCCAATCACTCCCCCACCATACTATCACGATTCATGCACCATAAATTCAAGGAATTATCTTGGCTCATCTTCATTCATATACATTTGTAAACAAACTCATAATTTGTCAAAATTTTACAATGTGACAATGTCAGTGCCAGTCAGGTGGCAAGTTGTCAAATGCCATAAGCATTGTCAGATATGTTTTAAAAGAGTTTTGTTGCCAAGTTTAATTTTGAAAATATTTTTTGTTTATCTTTTAAAATCTAAATTTTCTTTGATATTTTTCCGATTTCTTAAGATTTTATTGTTACCAAAATGTATTTAGATATTTATTCCTCATTCAAATTGTATAATCAGGGATAAAGTAGCTAATTCTGAAACAAACATCTGAAAATCTGTAACAAACATTTTACTTTTTTTTTCCTTGTATCATAATTTAATTTATATATATTTTTTACAAACTCTGTTGGAAGTTTGTACAATTAGTTGAGTTATGTAGATTAATTTTTGTGCTATATATAGTTAATAGCCTGTCTAATTTTGTTAAAAAGGTTCTGCAGCTAGGTCCTCGTCAATAAAGTCAAATGCTACGAGTCCCCTAGCCAAAAGTGGGGTCAGCTTTGAAAGAGAGATGGAGAATAAGACCAAAGAGAGATGGAGAGAATTAACACCATCAACACAACAACAAACAACAGCCACTGAATTCTCAATCTTCTGAAACCGCTGCTGTTTTTGGACTCACAGCTCTTTTGCCTGGTACCTGGATCCTCTCTACGTTTATTTGAAGAGGTCCAGTGCTTAAGATATTTGTGGCAGATGTACCTAGAGCCCAAGCATAATGATGAAGCGGCAGCTCGAAATCGAATATCGAATCTTCAGAAGACCATGGACAACGCGTCACTGTTGTTTCTCCGAACGAGATAATATTTCAGTTGAGTTGGCTAGAGCATCTATTCCGCTGCCGTAAAAGAAAGACGACCTCCAAATACCAAATCCCTTGTCAGCGGCGCATTTCTCCAGCTCCTGTTACTGACTCTTAAAATTGACCTTCAGTGTTAAAAGCAGAACTTATAGACCACCATTTATGTTATTTAAGTTAGGATTCATTTGTTTTGTTTGATTAGTGTTTTTGTTACTTTATTTATTTTTAGTTTGTTAACTTATATTTTGTGTTAAGCCAAGAGGTAGGTATGTAAATTATAGCTTAACCTAAACTCTAAACTACTTAAGCCAAGAGTCATTGTTAATAATAGCTTAACTAAACCTTATACAATACTAACTTATTAAATAGTCAGTTATTTTAAAGAAAATGGGGAGGATGTTGCGGATGCAACAATCCTTTTTCTTATGCTTTATGGTTGATTTTGTCAAAATAATGAAATAAATCAGTTGTCACCCAATATCCCGTGGCTTTCTGTCCCGTTTCCCTAAATTCCCTAATTAGCCCTAGTTTTCCCTCAAAATCATAGCTATCCTGCACAATATGTATGTGTTTACAAAAAAAAGTATTTAAGTTTGTTTATAACCTTTGTCTGGTTACCATAATACAAGCTTTGCTTAGTTTGGGACCAGATGGCGCTGTGTAAAATGTCCAAGGATATTTATTTATTTATTTATGACTCAATATTGAATCTTATAACGCTTATCTAAAACACTACATTAAAGATACAGTGCTGATATTACTGCCTCATCATAAATACAACAATGTTGGTGTTAAGTTAACCTTTGAATTATGTAGCATCATTTACCCGTGGTCTGAAAGGTTCACAGCTCCCAACAAAGTAGCCTAGGAAGCTAATGCAACACCTGTCTACAGAAGAGACGCTACGCTTTTTGTACCAACACCGCCAAGACAAGCTTGATCTATGCTTTGGACAGGGAGGTATTCGAAAAAGGAGTTAAAGGAATAAAATATTAATGCGCGGGGCTGCTTTTTGCCATATCTTGCACAGTAATCACTACCGGTTGTCATGACCCGGTTACCATCTGCTTATGTCTAAAGGTATTCAGCGTCAAATCCTGTTAAATGAATACAAACATTGCTTTTGGTTTAATTAAATTAAAGATAAGTAAGTCTTGAAATTACTTGTTCGGGGTGTTTCTGTTAACTTTACTTTTGGCAAAAAGTGGTGGTAATCTAAACCTATACAAACCATATTTGCCAGAAAATTTGCAGAATTTTCTCAGTCGAAAATTGTATCTTTAGTACCAAAAGTTTACGACTTTAACATAAAGACCCTAGTTGCACCCCTGTGTCTCGTCCACATTTTTATCTTACAAAGTGCTCAAATAGACACGGGGAGAACTTTGCGGAAAATTCATCTCCTCAAAAACTGTACAACGCTACAACTGCACCGCTATTTTCGTGCAACATTGTATCGTAACTTGGTGGAATACAGCGCGTTTTTCTGTGTTTGTTTATGACGTGAGGTGACGTTAGACAAAGCAGCGGCTTGCTCGACACGAGCCAGTATAAATGTATGAAGGTACATTAATCCAAACAGACGTACGTTCCTTTGTGAGGGCAGAGTTGAAATGGCGTGAAAATATGACTTGTTATTTATGTCCCACATTCAGGACGGGATGAAATTTTGGCGCGGGGTTTGTTTTTTAAATATTGGTCCGTTAGTGCTGTGGAGAATGTGATTTATAACGACTTATAGTCGAGTTGATACATTGCACTTTGCCGTATTGAATTACTGAAAGCTCTAGTGGTTTAATGGTGTGTAAGTTATTACATGTTTTGTTGTCAGCAAAAAGTGATCGGACGATCTTTTTAAATCGGTAATTGGATTAGCAGATTTATGTGTGCTTTAATTATTTTTAGTGATAAATGTGTGTTATTACGAAGTAATACGATCAGTGCTACTTGATGCAGTAAATTAGTTAGTAAGATAATATACAGTGACGGCTTAAATCAATTATATAATGAATAATCTATCGTCCAATCCATCATTTATGTCAGCAAAACCTTAACTAGGATAGCTGTCTTAAGTGTGTATTTGATTTTTTTAACTTCAGTGTTTTAGTCATATAGACACCTAGAATCTTCAAAATATTGCCATGTTGCCAACATCCCTTGATCATCATCCGTAAAAACCTGAAATTAGCTTTCATATCTCTCATAAACTTTCAGAACTGCTTTTTGAAGAGCATAAAAGTTATTTTGATTCTATAACTCATGCCGCTAACTGTCCAAACACATTATTTTCCCGCCAAAACCATTGTCATTGAACAATTCCGAAAAACACAACCGACCGTTAAAACACAGATTATATCGACAAAATAGCCGTGAGTTACGAGCTAACCGATAAAAAACTAGAAAATAACAGGCAACTAACATAAAGAACGTTTTATTGTGACTATCAATAATATTTTATAGGAGCATTCAATAACGTTCCCGATGCGAGTTACCCGAGCGAATAAAGCAATAATTACTTAGAACGGCTAGTAAATAAGATTTACGCCTGAACAGTGGGCCTCCCCGACTATAAAATTTGCTGTGCGTTATACTCTGAGCCCCTCCCAATAAACAAACCGAAGTAGAACGGATAAAGCCCGAAGACTAACATATATCTCGTGAGGCAATAAAATAAATCCGAAGCGGCTCCATAACAACATTCAGAGCTGAATTATTTTCTAATCCGCCGTCGGGAAGCTAATAGTTCGCACGTGTCGGCCTTTACTCTGATATACGAGGGAAAACATCCTAAGAAAAACACGGGTTTCCGCCGCTCCATAACGCGATCTTAATGCAGACACCTTAATAATTGTCAAATAAATTCGGGGGTAAAGCCGCGGCGAAAAAGCGCTGCAGCGTCGGAGCCGTAATGACGTCATAAACATGGCCGCCTGTCAGATCGACAGCGCGGGAGTTTTTATTTTCAGCGGTTCAGGCAAGGGCGCGATCTGTAGAGCCCGGGTTTGGGTGTTTTTATGTGGGAGATTAGAACGAATTATGATTGTGTTTTAAGCGGGTGCTATAAGTAACGTTATTTAAAACCCGTGAAACGATATGATGTTAGAAGGGTATGGTAGCAATTCTGTATCAAACTTTTATATCGTAGAATGAGTTCCAAAATGGAAAACCATCACTTATTCTATTTCTTCTTAATTCAGTTCTGTCAGTACTGTGATTTTTATTATTGCAAAAGATTTTCATCTTGTCTACCCTTAATAACCATTAACCAAATTTTTCCCTCTGCTAAACAACAGTGATGGTAGATCATTGCCATCAATTAACAAGTGGCAATGAAATTAATTTATAACCTGCATTAATGAAATCTGCAACTTGTGCCTTACTCGTAGTTTTATTTGGTTATGATGTTGATTACTAGCAACCCAGCGTCAAATACTAGGAAATGAAGTACCCTCTTTCTCTCATAGCTTCACAAATTTTCCATAGTTTCATCGGTAAAAAGAAACGGTAATATTTCTCTCGTACCCGGCAGCCATGTTTCATTTTGCGCATTAGCAGAGCTGTAATTGTCGTGGGGCTGCCATAAATAATATCCTAGCCTCGCCACTAAGGTAGCGTTAAATGGGTTAAGGTTTGCTGGAAAGTTACACTCGTCGCTTTGAAATCTAAGATACCTAGAATAGATTAATGACAAAAGATATGTTTATAAAAATATATTTTTTCAATTCAATGCAAATTGTAAATTTCACTAAAAAAATACTGTTTATAACTATTATTAAAACGTTTTCGATTAATATCATAGCACTAATTTTAATCAGAAATTATATGACTAACTGGCTACTGCCCGCAATTTGGCCTTAAAATTAGATTATGTCAAAATTATAACAACGATGGCACAGGAGGACTCATTGTAATGTTTGATAAAAAACAAATCACAAAACATACGAGGGGGTATAATACTAACTCTTGTAAATACATTAAATCTTGCCATACTAACCGCTTAAAAGTAAAAAAGTTCATTAGCGAGATAAAGATACAGCAAAAAAGTGCATAAATCTGCGTAAAAGTGCGCACGAGCAAAACTCAAGGATCTCTGCCAAAATGAAACAGTTATTTCACTGTAAGCTAATATTGACACTGAAAATTGGCAATCATTTGCCAGCACTACTGATGGTAATAACGATGAAGATAGAACTTATAAAATGAGGTATATTTTTAAAGTCTCTACTGGTGGGCGGTAAGAAATTCATATAACTAAAAGAGTGATAAGTATGAATGTGGATGGCTGAAAGGGAAGAGGCCGAACGAACAAGAGATGGAAGGACTGTGTGAAAAATGTTATGAGTGTGAAAGGAGTGGATGATTTAGTGACGAGTGATAGAATAGTGTGGAAACGTAAACAATACTGCGTCGACCCCAGATAAACTGGGAACAGGGCTAGAGAATGATGATGACTGGTAGGTGGTGTGTAACGTAATTTTTACGCTCTAGTCATCTTTTTTTAACCGGTCTGGCTGAATAATCCCAAGCTGTGGCCAGTTCTGTCTCATAATCCATCGTAACTTAGCCTCCGCGCTCTCCGATAATCTCTTGTTTGTGGCCAACTTACCGAGATTTACGTGTGGACTATGGCACACAACGTGATTAGGGGATCCGATGGATTATTCCAGTGTTAGGAGAGCAGGAGAAATTATTTTGTTTCTATTTTGGACTGAACGCGGGCATCTTGCGCTTTCACAGAAATTGATGTTGTGGCTTTTAAAAAAGTTTTCTTCACGAAAACACGGATTTGTAATCTAGGATTTCTTGACAGATTCGTCAACCATTTCATTTTATTTTACAAGTCAGCTTTGAATACGCATGTTTGTTTATACCTACTCTATTTAAACATTATACCAAAAAGAAGCTTGTTTTTTAAAGGTTTTGCTACATTTATTTTTATAAAATACTATTAAGTATGTTCCAAAATATGATCCGCCAAAATGGTTTTGTTTATATGATATGCCTATTTTTAGTAGTGTTTTCTTTTAAACGATACAAAATTAAATGGTAAACTGCTGATAAGTACTCAAAAACTGGTCAATTAACATACGTTAATCAAAATGGTTTTATAAAATCAACATGAAAGGTTATTTTTTTAATACAACCTGTAGAAAATTACTCTAGCTAAGGGCAATTTAACTATTAACGCCAGCAGGTCAATTCAACGTGTAAACTCACGGCCAGATCGCCGTGAAAAGCTCGTAGCTGACTGGTCACAAATAGATCACGGACAGACTGACAACCGCGATGAACAGATCCCAGTGATGCGTGGTATTCACAACATATCGTCGCTAAATTAAATTACAACTAGCAATGTCACGCGGTTTTACTCACTGGTGACTTTCAAGGACGCTTGTACTGCCATCAATGTAGCAGCACTCGCAGGTGTATTATTTTATTTGTTATTGTTTCTAAATATGAAGAAAGTCATCATCAGCTGTATACTTTTTGCGTAAAGATAAAATTGGTCGTTATTATTTACAACAAACAAACATACATACTTCAACTTAGTATACGAAGTTTTGTCAAACCATAGAGCAAAAACTTGAAATAAAAAGTAAAATAAGGTTTTAATTGCTCATCTGAAAAACCTAAACCTGAACCAAAAATTAATTTATTATAAACTCCAAAAAATAGTTATATACTTTATAAACATTGGAAATGAGACAGGGTAGAGAGAGACCAATAATCACGTAATTTACAAAAAATACCGGCCAAGTGCGAGTCGGACTCGCGCACCGAGGGTTCCGTACAAACCTGCAAGGTTTACAAAGTTTTTTCACGGGTTATAGGCAATTAGATCTAAGTATTTGATATGAATTTCAACTTGATAACTCTACGCGTTCATGAGGAAAAAAGTAATAAGTTTATTTTGTAATGTAACTAAAAATTTAAGGTTTTCGGAATTTTTCCTTTATGTGTGCTATAAAACGCGTTGCTTCATGCCAAATTTCAAGATTCTGAGTTTACGGGAAGCACCCTGTAGGTTTTGATTCCCTTGCAAGTGTCGAAAATTTGCGGCATAAACGGCTGTATCTTTTGATTGCGTTGGCTTAGAAGTTTGATTTTATCACAGCTTCAAGGGACAGTAGACCTGAGTAATTGATATAAATTTCAGCTTCATACCTCCACGCGTTCCTGAGAAAAAGGGTCTTGACAGACGGACGGACAGACGGACAACAAAGTGATCCTATAAGGGTTCCGTTTTTTCCTTTTGAGGTACGGAACCCTAAAAAAGTTATAAATCACAACTAAAACGTCCCATTTGCCCACATAAATTGTAATGGTGCATCCACACATCCAAATCGGCTTTGCCGGCGGTATACGTCATGAACTGTCAGATACTTTAATATTATGCTTCGTCAAAAATAATATGTATAAAGCATAAGCGGTGTGGCCGCCGGCACGACCGCCAGCACATGCCGCCGGGCGGTGTGGAATGTGGATACACCATAGTAATAAAGTTTGGCTTGTGAAAACTGAACCGTGATTTTTGAAATTGCAACACTCAATAAAATCAAATTTTGACACTGTCAATCAAATAAAAATATGTTTATTTATTATGACCACCGAACATAAAAAAATATAAAGTATTTAAACTTAAAACAGAACAAATAAAATTATTGTTACATTAGAATAAATTATAATAGATATGACATGCCTAAGCATTCACGCTATCCCTCTTTTTATTTGGCTGATCCTTTATCATGAAAATCATGATCTTCCACCATGCTTTACCTGCCCGGTTTGATAGGTTCCCTTATTTCTGGCAGTTGTCGGTTGCAATACAGATCACTTCATGGATGTTACATATATTTAAGTATTTATGGGAGACGCCCCCGTCATAATTGTTGTCTGGTACTTCGTAACACAAGGAAGATAATATTCCTTACCACGAAACCAGACAATTGGTGTGTTGTCTGGCGCATATTTATATTTATCACAAATCAAGTTGTCACTCTCTCAATAAGTATTTCACCTTAAAAAACCACAAAATGTATGAAATCATTTCGAAGAGTTCAACGGACATAGTACCTAGCACAATATGCTCTAGAAAATCAGCAAGTACTCCCTTAGCGTCTTGACGACGGAGCATGATTTACTCGTTTGGCAACTTCAAGGATATTATTTTTTGGTTTGTGCTGGCTAGAGTTGAAGAAATAATATGATGAATTTACAGCCGAAAATTAAATATGCTTGAAAATAGCTTTTGACGTAAAAATTAATTTGACAATGTCACGTATGTATTTCAACTCGACTCAGTCGATGTCCTGAATCGCAATAATGCGTTACAGTAAAAAGTGTTTTAAACGTAAATCCGTAAAGTTAGTTTTTGCATGCATAACCGTGACATCACAAGGCGAGGGCGAGGTGAGTCGAGATGGTGGAGCGAGAACAAATGACAGGTGTATTTAACCATAGAGAAAATAAAAAAAGGTATGAAAAATGAGGTTTTGATCTGTACCAAAGAAAACTAAAAATCTCTCAACAAAAAATAACATAATCAGTGTCTTTTAAACCCAGCAAGACTTCCAGGTCAAGCCTGCTCAGTTTAGCCTACAAATAGTAAAAAATATATTTCAATCATGTCTTTAATAAACAATGTTTAAAATCATGTCTTTAGTACTGTTTCGGAAATTTGAGAGGGCTAAGCGCGTGGTGCGGGGGCGGGCTACGCGTCCTTGCGTGTACTACTTACTACGCGCTGCACTCGCTCAAATCAGAGTGATACTTTATTTGCTCATCATTTGGTACTCCATATTCATTTAAATTAGCATGAATAAATTGCATTGTATGAGTCCTTCAGTAGCTCGAATACTAATGATCTCAAAGTGAAAACAAATGGAACAAAAGGAACGTGCATAAACCAGATGAACAGTGGAAAACTTGTGGAAAAGAAAAACAGCATTTGGCACGTGCTGTAGTTAATGCAGTTCCTACATCTAAGTACCTGTATAAATTGAAAAATATTTGGATAAATGGCTATTATTTATTATGTTATTTATAACAATAAATATTTCACACTTATTTTATCCTGCATCACGAAGCTCATGGTCAACATGCATCAACTGCCCTTAGCGGTTTGTTTGGTCCCTATTTCTTGGGGTTAGTAGCAATATAGATCACTTCATCAAACCTATAGGAAATGCTCTATTTAGTCCGACAGTTAGTCTAATAATTTTAGTGGGGTACTTCCTCTAGCTCTTTCGCTCTTTACGTTGGCACAAATAATAAAGATTTCATCTTGGAAGTAAGGACGTGGCATCTGTATATTGAAGACAAACGAAACGATATTTAACGCTGGGCTGTATTTTGTATTATACTCCCTCTAATTCCAATGTATTGTACCTACATAGAATCTGAAACAACAGCAAACGATACATATAGGTTATTTCATATACCGACGAATTTTACAAAGTGATTGATTACACGTATCACGTGCTTACTTCTTATCCAAAGTATTGTATAGGCTCTAGCCCTTCTATTCGGTACCTTTGGTTAGAGTAGGCCCTTACTATAAAAGTTGGATTAACTTAGCTTCATTCTCTTTAGGAATCCACACCACGAGGATTATCCGTTAAAAAAAGTTGTTAATTACTGCTCCGTGTAAACTTGATGCTCGCTCAGACAGTATTTTTGGAGAAAACTTGTATTTCGCAAAATTATTATTCGAGATCCGGCTCGTATTACTGTGGCGGCTGCAGGAGTCTCGAAGACGCAGAGTACCTACCACAAGCTCAATCGGATTCTTGTATGGCATTATTTTTAGGTTAGTGATGGCCAGATTTGCACGAAATATTATTCGTTTTAATGCAAAAATCTATTTTTTTCTGCAAATAGGTATTGACGTCTTGATAATTTTGACAGAACTCTTTCACAGACGGATCTCACAGTGATGTTGTGAATACGGTGATGTATGTATTCACAGTGCAGTTTATAGTCAGTAGACACAGTGCAATGTTTTATGTTTTTGAGCGCTATCGTGTATGAAATAAAAATAAAAATAAATCAAATTCAAATATCTCTATGATGTTATTTTTATTCTAACAAGATGAAATAAGAAATCTAAAATTTCATATTAATTGTTGGCCTGGTTTGTTAGCCAAAAGTTGCTGTTTCAAATCCAGCTCGTGCGCAAATTTGGATTTCTTATTTCATCTTATTAAAATACCTAGTCGATGTCGCGTTGATATTGGCTATAAAGACATAACTTTTTATGTCCGTTGCTGTTGGAATTAGTTCCAGTAGCAAGTTGATAGGCTTTTCTTATTTATCTACAGGCTTAAATACCGAATTTTGCTTTTGAAACGTAAACATAATAAGTCATATAAATTATGCGATATTTTCCAAGAAAAAAACCCTAATTTCAACGGTCTGTCATTTTTATTACCTTCAAGGATCCGATAAAAGAGTGCTAAAAGTGGTTACTTTCATCATTTTTTTTTTCTAAATACTACTTGACCTTACTTTACTGTGACATCGACTGAATCGAGTCTGCAGCTTTGGAAGGCTGTGATTTGACAGCTGCCAAACACGTCAAAATCCATAGGAACGTGTCAAATAATTCGCCCAGGATTAGTTTCAACTCACGCCGTTTGGTGCGAACAGCGCTAGATTCGATGTGAGTTTGTGAATACCAATTTTTCTACTCAAGCGAACGCCCATATATGCCGCATATATGGATCAGAGTCGAGTTGTACATCATGAATCAACAGGCTGACCTAGTGAAATAGATGTTGCCGTACGGTAGTCAAATAACGCGCCACGTAAATTTAAAACAACCTAGTTAACTCTGACAAAGACTGGAGGTTGTGGGATAAGGTAAGAGCTGTTTGCTGTGGTGTATTTGTGATAAGACTTGAATCTTAATTGCAAAGACTGATGTTTTGTTTTAACATTGTCATTTGCATTAGAAAAAAAATAACCCATCGTCTTTTTTTTTTCAAAGAAAAACAGTTTTTGCTTCATCAGTATGACGTTTCTATGCATTTCGCTTTCTTTTGTGTGATAGTTTCTTACGTGTCGATATAAGTATTACTCGATAATTTTTCGGTGAAACCTGTAATCGAATAAAAAAAAACACGGCAAAAGTTCAGTTGACGTGAGAATCAGGGCTTAGATCATGCATTTTGATGAGATGTAAGAACTAAAGATAAATTCTGTCGCCATCTTTAAACAAAGTCTTTTCCACTGTGGGATTGGTCCGTCTAGTTTCGTTACCATATTGTACTTAAAATAGGTACCCGCTTTCGCTAATGCCTTGACCCTAACCATCGTCGTAAGTCACGCAAGGTAGCGTAAGTAAGCGCTAACTAACGCGAGGAAGACTCTACGCGAAATATTTGCACTGTACGCCACTTAGCACGGCTATCGCGCTCATCGCCTGCTGCCTTCGCTTTATGTGTACGAATGCTAATGTTGCGTGGATTACTGTGTTGTCGGGGTGCTGTTGTAAAGTACCTTTGGACTTTGGCTGAATGAATTAGTATGTTAATTAGGTCGTTTTGAAAATTACCATGCTGAAGTTCTTGTAAAACCACCTAAGTAATATAAGTTCCAGCATTCACACTTTTAACAACATCTCTTGGCCACTTTTCGGGCTCAGGATCTAGCTGTGTTCAATTGTTCTATTTCTATATTATCAATTTCTTTGGTGTTGAGAGACGCAAAGACGTGTCGGATTTTATACTCGGAACCCAATGTTAACTTTGGTAGCGCAATTATAGTGCATCAAGTATAACTTGAAATTTGGTAGCGCAATAGAATGTCATTTTAACTTGAATTATGTTTGATAAACAGTAAATTGGCAAATACAATATTTAAATGAACATAATCAACAATCTTATTTAGATCAGAGATTGTAAATCTATTTAATATGATGAAGGTGGAATCCACATACAAGTACAATTAATGAACTGTCATAAAGAGCGTACTTATCTACTCGATCAGCATCAATCACTGTCATCTTGTCACTGCAATAGGCAAGTAATAATTGCCCGCAAAAACCTTTATTAATTGACATGTTCTAGACGTCTTGCATTATTGATATCATCCAGTTACTTGAATTTTACATAAAAACTTGCAACGGACATGTTATAGAGATCGGACGATGATAACACTGGATGTTTATCGAACAAGCGCAAAGAAACAACTTAATAACAACGCCTTATTCCCTCTAATGCTCACCTCAGAACAACCTTATCTCTATCGATAAAAGGAAATTGTTGAACACTATCCCCATAAGCTCTATTCAATTGCAAAAAGAATCAACTTTAAAACATATTCCAAAAGATACTGAACCTTCTGGTAAAACAAGTAAAGTTGGAGATCGAATCGTCAGCGATAAAGAATGCACGCTTAGTGAGGAAAGGTTCTATCGAGCACAGACGCTGTTGCAAATTGGTACCCTGACATAGCAATCCTTGCTAAACCTACTTCATATTCACCCGGTGTTGGTTTCAACGTAGCCATTCCGAAACAGATATCAGATAGGCTGCATCTCGATAAAATTGAAATCGTTAGAATTGAATAAAGCATCGATAAGTCCGCAATACTCCGTACATGGGTTTTTAAATTGCACCGCCTCAAGTTTTTTGCTATTTAAAACGATCTCGCGTCTAAACTGTTGGTGTGATTCGATCAGAATTTTTATTGGCACTTACTTTTGAAGCTTGTTCTTAACGCTGTATAATTAAAGTTAAAACGAATGCTATTAAAATACCTTTTACGGGTGCGAATATTGATGCAAACGTTTTTGTTTTTGATACTTAATTAAAATACTATGCGTTCCGAATCGAGGACTTGAATGTAAAAAGTCTAATTACACGAGACGAAAATGGATATTGAGACAATGATAATTAATGCCTTATAAATATAAATGTTATTTGCTCATCACTTTGTCTTTGTCAGCTCCTAAGTTAAATTTAACGGAATAGGGTGTTTGAATTTCTGAGAAATACTTACATCTGCTTAAAAATTGCAAATATTTATTCACTCGGGTTGGATTCATTAAAATAGTTGATAACAAAACGCAGCATTAACATTTAACTTGTTGATTTTGAATAATAAGTAAGTAGTTCATGGAAGACATGTTTTAGATTTTTGGGTGGTATAAATTTACTTACTTATGAAGTGTTCTCCAATTATAATGAACAATAAATTTTTAAGTGGAGAAAATTTATTTAGTAATTAATTGTATATGGGTTAATGCATATAGCAATAAATATCGCTTTAGACAAATGGAGTACCTAATAAAAACAATAAAAAATTAAGCCCACTTTATTATTTAATTAATATAATATTATTTAATAAATCATTATTATGCCTTGAGCCGAGGTGCGCTGCCGCTAGGGGGTCCTAGCGGCAGCGCACTTCGGCTCTGCTGACTATAAGGTTTCTTAGATTAATGACTCAATTTAAACTTTATTTCAAGAAAATGTTAACATTTGGACACCATCTTATTGTTAGAATGCACTGGACTTCCAAAATATTGAGATCTTTGTAACTGTGCTCTCGCAAATAAAGACTGACTTGCTTATTTCTTAACTTTGACTGAAACGATGACAGCAGATGACATAAGCCACAAATGGACAAAGTAGAGTCGACCATTTTAGGAAAACTATAACTTATTTTTTTTTAATACCTTGACAGGCTTTACTCAGAGCCTTGGCTCAGAGCCCAAAGTCCCACAAAACTTCCAACTCTCCCGCGGTAGACTCTATGCGTAACAGTTTTTTCCTGACTATACAAAAGAGCAATTCAGAATAAAGGACAGAAGTTTAGTAATATAAAAAAATTTAGAGAGCCGGATCTAGGATCAACATAGCCCAAATTAGAAGAACAGGAAAACAAAATTAGACCACGCTACCACATTTTGAACAATGAACAATAAACATGGATATAATTTTAGCAAAGATTACCATTATTCCCGAGCTAAAACCTACAACCCTACTGTTGCCACTAGTTTACCAGTAAAAAATGCACACTAGAAAACGGGGTCAGTAAAAATGTGTCTGCGCAAAGTGCCATTTGTATGTAAATGATAGTGCGCGTTCGTTTAATCCGATGCTTTCCGCAGCGAACCAGCGTGTACCGCTTTCAACTGGATTAGGGCTGCTACTTTTGGGATGTTACTTGGTATTGGTATTAGAAATAATGAAAATATAGCTTTACATCTCTACGTCATCAGTTTTGTTACCTAAAAAGAATTATAATTTAAGACAATTGATATCCAATAAATGTTTTGAATTTGAGTTATATTAATATTATTGTTGATTTGTAGTGCATATGCACTTGACACCAGAGTTGACATCAAGAACCAACAAAAAAATATTGGTCTGGCTAATGGATCATTTACATAGTACAAAACTCAGCCAATCTTCTGTGCCCTATCCAAAATATCCATAATATTTCTTAGAGAGCTCTCAATCAACCCTATATTCGCGACTTTCAAGCAAGATTCTTTGTTTATCAGCTATATAGTTTGGCAAGCTGGTCTGCTGGCTGCGATACGACAAGTCCAAATGACTCCAGATATCCTACTCTGTAAGATTATGTCAGAAGGTGTATTCAGTAACCACTTTGAGTTAGACTTGTAACATTATCCTGTTATCTTATCTGATTTGCTGTGGAAAAATGCCCAGGGCAGGGCGCTAACTCGTGGCTGTTTCCTTAATGGCACCGGTGAACACTGTCAGGTTTTAATGGGTAGGTATACCCTCCTCTGCCGCTAGTATGGTATGAGAAATGGCATTTCTTGACGAAAAAAGTAACACCATTGTGTAATGGACACTTCACGCGGTGCACATGTGAAGTCGTCTATCCTGCGTCTGATCTCTCTTGGGTTATGTTGAACTGCCGTCCCACCAGATAAAGATAATAAATTAATGAACTGACTTGTAAGTGCAGAGTGAACCGGTGAACTGTGCAAACGTTTGGTCACCATTACATCTCCTGTGCAGATTACTAATCTCATTGAGGTTGGCTATGCTCCGACGTAGTCTGATTTTCAAACCTTCGTCACTCACGTCATATTACGAGTGTGAAAACCGGAAATACAGAGTAGAGCCTAGACTATTTAGAAACTAATTACGGAAACGTCTACAAACACCGTGTCTAAATGTGTTTGCAAATGAGAGTTTGAAGTTGAACATTTTTGTCTGACGTGTTAATCTACCGAAGAAGTTACTGACTTTACAGTAAGTTCTTCTTTAACAGACTGTAGACATTTTACAAGAGGTAGAAAAAAATAAACTTAAATATTATTATCATCATCATCAGCCAAAGGACGTTCACTGCTGAACATGGGCCTCCCCCACGGCTTTCCACAGCGACCGATCATAGTCTGCAGTCAGTTTGTTTGATCATGCAATCTTCACAAAATCGTCTGTCTATCTTGACGGTGGACATCCTTCGCTGCGTTTTTGTCAAAGGGTCTCTTATCTAGAACTTTTCTGCCCATACGGCCATCAGTTCTTCGCGCTATGAGCCCTGCCCATTGCCACTTGAGCTTACTGATTCTCGTGGCTATGTGATATGCATTCCAATTTTACATATATTTAATAACATCTAATAATATTTAAACAAGTTTTATAATATTATACTTAAATCACCAGTGTACTAACCCTTCACCCCTTAAAATGTTTCAGTTAACTAATCTAACAATATCAAAAACAGTTTGGTGGACTCGTAAAAACTTATTTGTAATATCTAAACTGCGTTTAACTACCACAGAGAGCTTTAGAGCGCTGAAGCTTAAATCCACTATCTAATATCATTACCATACAAATAGGGAGCTTTTTCAAAGTTCCACGGCAGCTTTATGTGACGTTTTATGGCACCCTGGATCTGGGATTAAACAGTTTAGGGATAACTGAAAAATGAGGGTTTGTGCTGAATTATCGTGGGTTAAGCCTTAATTTGAGCAGGTTGTGGTCTAGTTGTGGAGGTCAATTTTGTGTGTCATATTATTGATACTTATTTCTGTATGTACAACAAGCAGTTTTCTTCTCCTAAGACGTTTTTTGTCATCAAGAGATGGCGGTGTGGTACCTTTAGGAATACAGATTTATAGCGGTAGATAATTGAGTTCTGCCAACGTAAATGAAAAAAAAGTGAGATAAAATGCTACATATCATCATCATCATCATCATTATCAGCCGAAAGACGTCCACTGCTGAACATAGGCCTCCCCATGGCTTTCCACAACGACCGGTTGTGAGCGCTCTGCACCCAGCGCGATCCCGCGATCTTTAAAATGCTACATATGGATACCTAAAATTGTACAGATAAGACTGCTCATTAGCCCGGTTTACTTACTTACAATCATCGATCATGCCTTCCTATGTACCTATTGCTTGCGGTGCTCATAAACTTTTTTAAGCCCACTTTGTACCTACTGCTACAAAGAGGCTAGATTTAGCACTTAGTGCCAACATTTCGCGTTCAGTTCCTTAAACATTAAAAAGTTCTCATAATGTCAAAATAATTACCTACACTAACTTTTGTTCATAAAGCGCGTAAATTAAAAATCAACAAAATGATACTGCGCAATTTGATAAAGACACAATAAAATATATAAACTAGACAGCAGTCCTAAATAAAAAAAAACATTACCAAAACAGAACTCCAGACTTCAACTTCCGAAACCAAGTCCTAGCCCATGCAAGAAAACCATCACCAGCCGGGATCTAACTCACAGGGAATCCCGGCGCCTAAGGCTGCCTTGTAATTCAGTCCCGGACCCCGAATCCCGTGATTCCCGGGATTCACCCAAACCTAAATTGCGCCGCAATAATTTTGGGGATGCATTAAGCGGGTGTGTTTTCGTTCCGTATGAGGTAAAAGAGCATGCGATGTGGTATCTTTGGTGAAAATTATATGGACTTTGATGTGCAGTTATTTTAAATAAATAAAAGATATTATCTTGTTTTTTTTAGGTAAATATCAAAATCGAATCGATCGAATTGGACTTAACAGTGTATACTTTTTTCAACTGAGATCATTTCCGATATAAATAAGGTAATATTCTCTTCACAAAGGCTGAACAACTTCTAGTGCCGAGGTAGCTGCTAACTCTTTCAAAAGTCAATTTCGCCTAGCCTTTGTGTAATATAGGGAAAAGTGTGAAAGAAGAAGTATACACTATCGCCAATATTTAGGCATAACAAAAGCTCCTCTTCATTTTCTCTACATTCGCTTCTTCGTACATCACCAACTGTGCTAATGCCGGTCAAATATAAAAGCAGTTGGTGGCTAGGTTCCCTTTAATTTGGTCCGGCTGATAGATCACCGAGCCCACAGGGTGATTCCTTAACTTGCACGCTGAAGCTAGGTGATTGCAATTCAAGGTTGCCGTAATTGGAGTCCTTCTTCATGTTCCTCATCATTGAGGATAGTGACACAATGTTCTATCCTAATTATGGTCTTATGTGTGTCATTAATCCAACCATCCGTTAGCCAGCCATCGTTCTTGTGCCATGGAGAGCAGCGTGGAGATTGACATACATTGCAGAGAGAATCTGGTTAGACCTGCTGTATCCTCGGTGTAACTCAAGGCCCTCATATCCTTAGAACGCCATGTTGGTGACACCAGTCACCATTAGTTCCTATAAATTGATTGCACAACAAACTGGTCAGATAGCCTACAACTGAACATTTTATAGAATTGCAAATAGTGGCGCCGCCATGAAATCTTAATCGAATAGGGCCCCTTTGCGATGCGAAAGTAATCAGGTTACCTAATAGCCCGTGGTGGCCACCTATTAAAACTATAAATCTTGGGGCTACTCTATCGGGTTCTGTGGAAATTAAGAGCTAGTTTGGATAATTCGCTGGTCATTTGATGAGGGAACTTTATGGCGGGAATTAATCTGAGGTCGCATTTAAGTTGGGAGTTAAGCGCCGTTGAGCTGGCTGTCACCGTCTGTCATGGTTAGTTAGGGTTATTAGTTTTCAACGGCTATTTTGACTTTCAGGTGAGAATTATAGGTTACATTTGAAAGCGTCACTTCCATTTAATTTATGGTATCATTTTCGGTAGGCAACTTCATAGTATTTATTATGCTAGTACTTACACTTACTTAACCCACAATTTACAATATTTTTCGATAAATGTGAACGTATATGAAAAAAAAAGTAAAGTTATTAGATAGCTTAACATCAAGTAACTTAAGATGAGAATGAAAAAATACTTCTTAATGGAACGTGTTAAAACTAGTTAAAAAAAAATCATAGAACTCTCTCTTTCAAAACCTATTTTTTAAAGGAGACAAAATTAAATCCACAGCGCTGTGCATATCATACAGTAGCAATACAAAATTGCGGGCATATTTATCAAAAACTAATTAAGCACCAACTAACCCGTACAAGACAAGCAGCCATTACTGTACTATTAACCCGTAGCCCGGCGTTTAATTCAATTAACATCCTCCTCCTCTTTCCCTCATCAGTATAAAATATATCCCTGTCCTTGTTGTTCGGGGTAATCTCGACACCTCCCTCGCAAAACTCTGTAACTGTTAGTTATCGAGAAATACGATTTTAGTATTTTTGTGTTTTCCGAGGTCGGTTTTATAAGGTGGAATTCAATTTTTTTTAAGATTCTCATTAATATTAGTAGTTTACAGTTGTATATGTGTCTATCTAGAAAAAGTGTTCCCTGCATATCTGCCTAGCTGTTAGTTAACCGCGTATGCGCGGGGCGTATTGAAGCGGACCGGGGGGGATATCTGTCACTTCGTCAGTATCGCACCGGAGAGCCTACGATGCAAGTGTGCACTCAAGTGTAATGTGATTAAAAGAAAAAAAACGGCTAGGCAGTGAATACAAACATGTGCTCAAAAAGGATACAATTCAAAGATGATCTAAAAAACACTTGTTTGGTTCAAAAGACAATAAATACAAATGTGGGGGGTTCCAGTTAAATACAAAATCCGAGTAAGTTTAATGAGATGATTTATTATAATATTTTTTCCCTGTATTAATATTGTACTAACATAAAGTTTTGTACACTGCATGTTTTTTGTGGTATTTAGAGGTAAAACTTACGGCAATCTATTAAATTCTACTAATCCGACGCAAATACACGTAACTAGACCAGTTACAGAGTTATGTTTCGTAATTCATAATGACGCTTGTCACGTAAAGAGTTTTGCTACGGAAGATTTATAATGTTTTTTGCTTTAACTGACACTTACAGACTTATGCGCCGATGGCTTTACTATACTTTTGGTTCTAATTGCCGCTTACACACTTATGCATTGGAGGTTTATTTAAAAAATATTATTTAAGTATCACTTAGGTTGTTTTGCTTCGGATAAGTTAATTCGATATATTTTGTATCTGACACTTAAGTATACTTACGTGGTAAAACAAATTTTAGCTTGCCCCCTAAGTGTTATTACTTTTTCAGAGTCACCTGTTCCACACTTCTCAGAAAAAGAGAAAATATTTTGGCCGAATAATTACATACTCGTATTTGAAAATGATGGTGTCAATGTTACGGAAGATCAGTTAGCTTCTGCTAGTGAGATCTTCTGATCTCACTCAAAACTCAACATGTGTACCCACTAAAAACCAGTCAGTGTTTTTCGATGCCATTTATGAGGGGGAAGCTACAGGTAATCCTTAGCTCAGCTTCATTCTTTGCAGCCTCGCTTTTGATTGTGACTCGTAGTTTGCAAGCTCCACCTGTATTCAGGAGAAAATTATTTATCCTGTTATCCAGCTGACGGCGTATGGGACACACACACCACCGTCATGGGTCTCCTTTAGCGAGCAGCAAACATGACCTTGTCGACCTCTCGAGACCCATCTAGGAGTTACAGGTGAAGAGCTTCAAGCCTTATTCGGTTCCCAGGAAGTCGGCGACGAATCATCGGTGCGTTGGCTGAAGCCTTTCGCTACCTCTCGCCGCCTCTTTCTGGGAGATTGGTTCTGGATCACTGTTGATGCGGTGCAGGTATTTGCCAAATCAGTCGTAGCCTGTTAAACTCTGATTAGTAGCTTGGTGTGTAAGGCGTTCATGTTGGCGCTTCACACATCCCTCGAGCAAAGTATAGCAGCGAGCAAATATACATAGTGAGGTCATTAGTTCTGTCACACAATAAAAGCTTTTGATTTTAGAATGCTGGCCACAAAAAAGTTTATTGAATTCAAATTTAAATATTTCATGATAATAAATTGTGTACTTTTTAGAATTTTCCTGATTTTTAAATAGGAGTGGACACTTAAAGAAGACCGTGTCGCGGTTTTTGCGTAGCATCGTTGCGGTTACGCGCCAATTCAGATTTTCGACTTACTGAAAAATTTGAATATAACCAAAAGATTCGTTTATCGTACCATAAAACGATACAATGGTCTTCAATGTATCGTAGTATAGTGTATATTGTAGATGACAGGTCAAGAACTGGTCGCCCTTGCTCTTTTAGCACTCCAGCAGTGATAAAAACTGTGAAGGCGCGAATTCAAAGAAATCCCATAGGTAAGCAGAAACTGTTGGCCCTTCAGATGGGGTTAAGCAGAACTACGGTGAAAAGGGTGTTAAATGAAGACTTAGGGTTTAGGGAATATCGAAAACATTAGAACATCATTTGGACGCACGTTTATTGGACCTGAGAATGAAGCGATACCGCGCTTTGTTGAAGCGGTACGCGGGAAAAAAGCATCGGGAAATTTTATCGGATGAAAAAAATTTCACCGTGGAAGAGACAACAAACAAAATGATAAAGTGTACGTACATAACAGTGAAGTAGCGAGCAACCGTCTTCCGCGTGTCCAACGAGGTCATTTTCCATTCTCGCTCATGGTTTGGTAGGGAGCCGAGTCTCTTATTAGGGCTTAACTGAAGTGCATTTTTGTGAGAAAGGCGTAAAAACTAATGCAGTTGTGTATCAAAATACAGTCCTCAAAAATCTTGTGGAACCTGTTTCTCATACCATGTTTAATAACAGGCACTGGGTATTCCAACAAGTTTCTGCGCCAGCTCATAGAGTGAAAAGCACACAAGACTGGCTGGTGGCGCGTGAAATCGACTTCATCCGGCACGAAGACTGGCCCTCCTCCAGTCCAGATTTGAGTCCGTTAGATTACAAGATATGATAACACTTAGAGGATAGGGCCTGCTCAAAGCCTCATCCTGATTTGGAGTCACTCAAGGCATCCTTGATTAAGGCAGCCGCCGATATATACATGGACCTCGTTCATGCTGCGATAGACGACTGGCCGCGCAGATCGAAGGCCTGTATTCAAAATCGCGGGGGTCATTTTGAATAAACTTTTTTACCATATGAATCTATGTTTTAATAAGTTCATTTAGCTATGTAAATGGTTACATAAATAATAAACATGCCTAAAGAATTTTATATAACACATGTAACAGAACCTATGACCTGTCTATGTGTAATGCGGTGCCCACGTTACAATTGATTAGCTGATTTGGTCCCAGATCTGCAGAGTCTCGTCCTTCAATTTGAGGCGCTCCACCTCAACTTCTCGGGGTTCTGGCCTTAAGTCCAGAGACTTTTGTTTCTCGCGCCACTCAAAGACGGCGGCTAAAACCTCGGCATCGAGGGCTAAACTTACAAAACGGCCATGGCAGCAGCTGCATTTTCCGCTACTGTACGATATTACTCTCAGCGCTACAATGCGCTGTACTTTACGCAAGAGCATTTTGCTGTCCTTGTAAATAGGGGCATGTTTAACGCCATGGACCGCAGAGCACCCATATTGGCAAAAAAGCGCCTACTAGCAGGCAGCAGTCCCACCAATGTTTGGCGTTAGTCTGCTCAGTGCCCCAGCAGCTTACTTTCAAAATGGGCGGTGAACTTGCAGCGTCCATCAAGCCGAAATACTTAAGCGGTTTTCCTTTCTTAATCTTGACCCCAATTACCACTATGTGTGATCTCGCTGGTGTCGCTCGTCTTGGTCTATAAAAACTTTTATTGCGTTCCAGTACTTGATATGAGTACCCACGTAGTCTTTGATAATTTTAGTGTCACCATCCAGTCCTACAGAGTTTTTAATAGGTCCATTCTAGACCACATTGATAAAACCACAAGACTCCCACGCAGCCCTCAATTAGGTCGGAAACCCTTCTTCATAGTCCAGACTTCAAAGTTCATACTAACAAAACTATGTATCTATAAGTATAAAAATATCTCGTTCTATTCATAAAGCATTAAGTACCACTTACAAAATAAAATACGTCCATACTTCCATTACATAACTACCTATTTGCCACTTACAAACTTTATCAGATATTTTTTTACGAAACAAAACTCTGTAACTGACACTTGAATAAAAAAAAACTTATTAAATCCGACGCATAATTCTTTAAGTGTGATATCTTAATATCTGTAAATAATTCAATAAAACCAACACAAAAATCTGAATACAGTCGTCAAAAACAGCCCATATGCCAAATTTCAAGGTGATAGTTTCATGGGTAAGAGCACAGTGCGCATTTGAAGTTTCTATCGGCTCTCCTGTAAAATTTGCGATTTCAAGTTAGCGACTTTTGCGTTGGAGGTGTCGATCTGCTCGGTGCCTTGCGGTGACCCAGGCAGTTAACATGTTGCCCATTGTTTCGGATTTCTGTGGACGGATAAAGTTGTTGTGGAGTCCATTTGTCGGCGGTTTTGTCGCCTTTGTGCTACCAGATTTATTGCGCGCGAGTTTATTGGATTAGCTGTATTTGCATTTAAATTTTTGGTGTTTAATTAAGTTTTTGTTAGGAAATATGTTTAATAGTATATTTCGTATTTAATATGGACATGACTACGTATTTTTGGCAACGAACGCTTGAACAACGGCTGTGCCTTTTTATAACAATTAAGAAAATAAATCTACGAATGTCTTGAGATTAAAATTATTGTTTTTCTTCCTCAGGTAAGCTTAGTTCCTGTTGCTGTGCATTTAAAGGGTTTAGGTAAGTGGTTTTAAAACTATTCCAATATTATTTTCACTCTTACACATCGTAAATCTTTTATTTCTTTGATGTGGATAATTAATTGGTATTTACTGTATTCCTCAACATCACATAAGTTGCCATGGTTCTTTTTTATGAATTTGCCAAATATTTGGCCACGGTCTATTTGTATAAATAGAGACATTTATTAGTCTCTTATCATTCATTTTGTTAGATTTTTTGGATTGTACGTATTGTTTGCTTACAAGGTAAACCCTTTTTGAGGTGAAAAATATATTTTACTTTCTATGAACGCTGTTAAAAAAGAAAAGAAAATACATCGTAACCTCGGTAGCAAGACGTAATCTGAACAAAATATTCGATCGTCGCCCCCCGAATATGAATTAATCACTTTCGCGTCAACAAAGTGAAGTGTCATCGAGCCGTGAGCGAGGGCTGACGAGATAGTTCTTATTGGGATACTTTTTAATATATTTCTTATAAAGTAATTGTCATGCAAACTAACTTCATTCAAGTACGAGAATTAAACGCCGCGTTGGCTCTTGGGGATGTCATGGGTTCAGCTTCATTGCAAAAATATGTTAAAAAGTCAAAATGTATACCTTCGAACTTCTATGATCATGGAAACAGTGGTCTAATTAACCAAAATATTATTGATCTGATTTCATAACCAAGACAAAATGTTGTCTGACGCATATTTAGTTGTTGTCCTTTTTTAATGTGATACTGTATTCAAATGTCCGCACTTATTTGTACGCAAAATGTTTTTGGACAAAAAATGCAAAAAAATATATTTAGAGAAAAGTTTCATTTTGTAAATAAATTTTCAATAAAATGCTGTCGTTCAACTATGTTTATGTTTATTATATAACTTTTATGTCAAATTTTAACATACAGTATCCTAATATGAACCGTTGACAAGAAAAGGGAGCGCCCCAGGGTAATTACCACGACGTCATACATAATGTATGCGATGACTACAATTTTAAGCCAATAAATAACACCCCTCGTAATGCACCGAAAATATGGTAACGCATTTATTATACGTTCTTCGCGTAATAGTCAGCGTGGAAGTCTATAGAGTTATTATTACATAGAGTAACAACAACATTGACTGTAAGAGAAAATAAATAAAAAGGAAGGACATCTTCGTCTCTTCTTTAAAACTATGACAATGTGAAAATTATGACAAGAATAATATATTATGTGTAATATTTTTCAGATTCATCTACTTTTTATTGTTTTCCCATTTTGTTTATTATTTTCTCATTTTGTTTAGTAAAGTATTATATTATGTGGTGTTTAGTTTTTTTTTACTTGTACTTATATCGATCGGATACTCACATCAGCAGTCATTATTCTATTTTTGTTATTTAACTACTACATATTACCAACTTTATTAACTCATTAAGTTGTTTCAGCTCAGGGCGATGTCTGTTAAAATTCAAACCGCCCATTTCCTAAAATATTATCGCCCTAGCCCCGAGGCTTGTTTGTGTAATAATGGATTCATTCCATATTCATTTACATCCCTAATAAGATCGGCTCGGCATCGCCTGCACGTATCACCCTGTCAAATATAATAATCCAGTCAGAAGTCTCTTTAATTTAGCACCAAGTGCGAGAGAGACGACAGCAGCTTCGCGATCTGTCGTCAAATTAAACAAGTGACAATCCAATTTTGGGATTCGCCTTTCAGATTATGTTATGTCAAATCCTTGTTAGAATTAGCTTTTTCGTTTCAAATGTGGGGTGTGAAATGACATTAAGGCGATGACAGACGATCGGTAATTGAATAATTCGGAACGCTTTTGACGTAGCTGTTTATTCGCCATTTGGTTTCGTGTGCGCTGGGACTTAGTTGGAGTGTGAGTAAGCTTGTTATGTTTTCTATGACAAATGTACCTCAACGCAACACATTCTATTTATATCTGACTCCGTAATAGTTGTTTAAATTTTTAAAGATAGTGCCATCCACGAAGGCTCGCGTCACCTTTCGTCTTTTGCCAATATTTGATGATATGATATTTACTATAATTAATAAATGTTTATTTTTCCACATTTTAATATTTGTCACACGACCCGCACCCAGCGCTTTCCTCAATCAAAAATGAACGGCGCGCGTATTCGTGGATGGTACTATCTATAAGTAGGTATATCTTTTTCAACATAACCTAAGTAACATTTCCAAATTCGAACCAAAATCAACTTCAGCTGTAGGTAGTTGAAGTAAAATAATCTGAAGAAAAAGATGGCTATAGCAATTTTATCTGCGGTGCAATCAATCTCAATTTAACCATCGATCAAGCACATGTGTCGGTGCATCAACTACATAAGTGTCAGTGCGCTCGGCTGCAGTTAGACATTATACAGAGTGTGGCCAGTAATAGGAGCAACAAATTTAAATATAAGTCCTTTAGTCTAGTAGTAACCGGTAGTATAGTCCTTTAGTAACCGGTAACCAATTCGATATGGTTTTTATTTATTATAATGGAAAATAAATTTAATGATATTTTCGAACAAAATAAATAGAACCAGCTATGTATTGCAAACAAATGCGTTCAGCCTTAGAACTTGACATTTGTCATTTACTACAACGACTTAGCGATTTTGATATACATAAAATTTTTATATACTATTTAGGGATTATAACTTTGGATTACTATATTCCTGAGTTAAAGCATTTTAGAGCACTATGACCAGGTCAGGGTAACTACGTATACTCTGTGGAATCATTGATTAAAATTGTTGCTCCTATTACAGGCCACACGCTGTATTAACTTTCAACGATGACAAAGAAGTTTTTCTACACTTTAAGACAACAAAATAATGGCATGGCTCCGTAGTTACATTTTTACTTGGTAGTCATGTACCTCAACTTAATGAAGTATACAAAGGCTTTGATTTGTACAATATAAGTGTTCTCCTAAGCTTTTTACGGTCATGCATGATTTAAAACAAATTCAAATAACAACACCATAAAATACAAACTTCTTTGCTTTTCAGAAATGCTGCTATTTGTTAAAAATCAAAACAGCAAAGAAAACATCACTTTCTTAAGTTAATAAAGTAAAATATTTAAATAACACATTTATGCCAACAGCACAGTGACAGCTTGTCATCATTTTTGATAACAACGTAATATTTGTCAAAATATAATTCGCTAATGCAATCAACGACGTCATTTTTCAACACAAACAGACACACTTTTAAAATGCCGAGGCTCCATAATCTTTTTAATGATTCAGATGTGTGCAATGCAATGTTATAAATTGTCGAGATTTATCGCAGAGCCATAATCCCAGTTATAAATAATGAAAATAGCGCAAATAAAAGTAACAAGCATTCGTAACGCGAACGGAAAGCGTCGTTGAGCGAAAATGTTGCGGGGCAAGTAGAGAATCGGACTTATAAGAAAAAGACGAATCGGATACATTACACGAATACATTGAAATTATAGTAAATATTAGAGATGGGCCGAGTACTCGGTTAATACTCGGTACTCGGCGTACTCGGCAGGTTTTTTGATACTCGTACTCGGCCGAGTAACTCGGTTTCAATGCCGAGTATACTCGGTTTAAGTAAAGCAATATATTTAGGTAAAAATTATATAAACGTCAGGGGAAATCTATCACAACCTCAATTATGATAATGAATGAGTAGAGACAAAATGAGGAAAACGTTAATAATAATAATAATATGTGAAATTTTATAAAGTTACGTTGTGCCCACCACTCGAACGGACACTTGTCTTTTGCTAGCAATTTCTCTTTGCAATAGCGACCTTATTTAAATTTAGTAAATAAAATGTAAATTCGTCATTGGCTTTAAGTCTTAAACATGTCTATATTTTATGTTATCATCATGCTGTGGATTTTGTAATAAAAAAAAAAGTAATGGGGCTTTTAGGATCATTGCGCTCTAGTGGCTTGATGAAAGCTTATTCTGCGCGAACTTATTGTTTGTACTTGTTTACACACCCGAAACAGGAGTTTCGATTGAACCGAGTTACTCGGCCGAGTACTCGGTTGGAAAAAAAATGAACCGAGTAATACTGTACGGTACTCGGTACTCGGCAAAAGTGCTACTCGGCGCATCTCTAGTAAATATATTTAAAAAAGACTTAGGCTATGTATTTTTTGTAATTGAGTAAGAACAATTTGGAACAAAACGCTTAAAATGTACTTCAGGCATTAAATATCACTGTTTGATATTAAAGTAATTTAATAAACAAATGTAAAAAATCTGTAACGTACCTAATAGAATTACACAAATTGAAAACTGTCAATTCACTGTACGTCCCATTTCCAATACGTCCGCAGCACAACATCAAAAGCTAGGGTGGCATGATTGATTGAGCGGACATAATTGGCCATCCCCACATGTTAATGAATCGCGGGCAATGAAAGATGGATACGTAGAGGCCGAAAAAAGCGCTTCATGCCTACTACGCAGCGCTGACGAGGCAGGACATCCGCTTAGTAATTTATTTATTTATTTTATTTTTATTGCATAGACAAAAGAATGTGCACTTAATTCTCAAAGCAACCTCTACCAGTAAACCATTCTGTGAAGCAGAAACGATTGAGGCGGCGTAAAAGAACACAAAAAAGCAACAAATAATTAATTTTAATACACAAGTAATTCTACAAGCTTGTTATAATTTATGTATTACCAAATTCTGAAAGAACTGTCTTTCAACTATTGATTGACAGATTTCAGCGAGTGTAATTATTCTAGCAAGCACTTTTTTCGGCTTTCTTACACAAATATCGCTAGAAATAAAAAAACCGGTTAAGTGCGTGTCGGACCCGCGCACTGAGGGTTCCGTGCCACCCTTAACTGAATTCAGGGTCCACTTACTTTCACTTAACGAAAACATCACAATATATTGCGACACCAAAAATAACTTTGTTTTTCATAGTGTTTGTATGAAAGACAAAGTTATATTTGCGGTTGATAAAAATGTGCAATATCTCAAAAACTACTGGTTCGATCTCCTTCAAACCAATTTTCTTTGCAAGTTTTTGTTGAGATCTACATCATATATTTTTTTTCAAAATTTTCACTTTCTTAGTTCAAAAGTTAGATGGGGGGGGACGCCCATTTTACCACTTTGGAAGCGTCTATATCTCAAACCTTACACTTTTAGAATAAATGGTTTTAGAAACCTCAACATCATTTTCAAAGACCTATCCATAGACATCCCACACGCATAGGTTTGAGTAAAAAAAATATTTTTGGTTTTAGTTACATGTATGGGAGCCCCCCCTTTAAATATATTTTTTCTTACTTTTTGTATCTGAATCGAAAAGCGGTGAACAAGATACACCTACCTACCAAGTTTCAGCTATGTGATGCTTATAGTTTCAGAATAAAGTGGCTGTGACATACGGACGGACAGACAGACAGACAGACAGACAGACAGACAGACAGACAGACAGACAGACAGACTTGACGAAACTATAAGGGTTCCGTTTTTTGCCATTCGGCTACGGAACCCTAAAAATGCAGTACCTAGTCGTATGGTCACAGTAGTGAAGTTTTGATAGGCTGTTTGTTTGGTTTTATTGAAGTGATAGAGTAACAAGGTGAATAAAAAGACCTTTCGCAATTCGTATATTTTTTGTGAATCATATTTAAGGTAGAAGAAGAAAATAGTAATAGCCTTTAGATTATTTAAGCCCTACAGCGTTTCTGTGATTAAAATGTTATCTTTGATCAATGAAATAAGTCTTATAAGAATTCAAGAAAATCCTTGTCATGAATCATGTTTATGTAAAAATGTTAGCACTATATCGGAACGTACTCAACCAATCGTAATTCAAGCTTATGTTCACGGTATTTTATTACGTCACTATTACTTGATTTACGGCCTGTTTCACAAAGTTGTAGGCAGTTCTAGTTATCGTTATATGTCAGATACTTTAACCAAAATGTGGTTCTATATTTGTAGTATTAATTGGTTAGTGGTTATTTTTGAATTGTGAATATGCCCTTATACATTATTTTCATATTGATTTTGCAAGCGAACTTAACAGTTAAATAGTAGATAGCCAAAAAAGTTTTATTTCGGCTCATGTGTTAAACTGTCTCTTCGCCTACCACTCCACAGTTACCTTTTCATCCTCAGACAGTTTCTTCCAAAACAGATAAATCTCCATACAAACGAGTTCTTTCACTCACTAGCGGAGTCATAAACCGTCTTCAAAAGTGTCTGGTGTAGCCAGCGTAGTGCGGCGTCACCGTGAAAAATCACCGCACGTCCCTTCACACTCTCATCCCTAGCGGTGATGTATGCGCGTCATTACGCTGCCACGCCACACAAATCATCCCCGCTCTTTGCTAGGGATGTTCTTTAGTAGTTTTTGTCGATAAAAATGGAGAATATTCTAAAATTTGGAGATGCGTAAGCCACGCTTGTTGAATGGCTTCTCTCAAATAAGACAGGCGAGCTGCAGCGATACATTTCATCGAAAAGTTTCTAATAATTTATACACTTAATAATATAAATTGCGCTTTTTAAGCAACTTTGTCAGACAAGGAATCAAACCCTGTGTTTTACGCTATTCGGGCGTATGCCTATAACACTCGGTCACCGAAACATTGGCAAGCCTGTCGAATTTCGCAAGTGCTTTCATTAGCGCGTAGGTTGCGTTACCCGTGTCTACCAAAGCTGTAAAGTTTTCGAAACATCGGTATGAAAAATTTATAAATCTCCTCGAAAAATATCTGAAAAATGTGTTTTAACCATTGATATAAGCCATTCTCTGTGATGATTTTTAGATTTGAAGGAACTGCAATATCATAAGACTTAAAATAATATTTTGTGTTTAGCCAGACAACGAAATACGTGTCGATATTAGTTGTTCTGTCAAAAAACAACTCTAGTAACTGCCCCGGCGATGCCAGAACTTATAGATAACGGATGGTGTACAAAGTAGAGTGTTAAACTTTGGACGTGTGCTTAAGCAGAATATTTTTGGAGCTAAGCTGATTTATGTAGGTGTCACTTTGTGATGAATGTATTTTGTAAACATGACTTTAAAATCACTTACTCTAGAAATTATTTATGTTAAAAACAGGTGTAGATTATTAATAATCTAGGCAATACGTGTCGATACACGTCAAGCACAAAAGGTTTATAATGTGGAAAGAAATCATCATACAGTACCTAAGTATATTTAAAAATTATTATAGTTCTCTTCTTGGATTATATAAAATGTCTTCCTCTATCTTCGATTACAAATACAAATACAGTTAGTGCTAAGTTAGCATTGAAATAATATATATTTACTTGTTTAAAAAGTTTGCTAATTTAAAGTAAAAGCCTTTATTTGTTTTTTTATAATATTCTTGCATTTTGAAACTCATATAATATAATAATTGCTAAAATATTTAATCGCTGCCAAGTAATTATTTGATTACCAAATAGTTAGTCGCCCTTAAAGTTAATTGTCGCCTCGAAAATAATTAGCTATAATATATTAATTAGTAGAGAGAACTCTTAGCTTTAAAACTAAAGTGTATATTTTCCTATTCATCTCGTAGAAATAAAAAAAAAAAGATATGATAAAACAATTTTAAAACCTCATTTCCTCCATCCCCAATTCAACTAGCTATCAATTCCGGCTGTCCAAATAAGTCGGTGCAAAAACCGTATAAATAATAAAAAGTGCGTTACGGGCATTACACGAAATTGTGAGTGGGTACATTAGTTATTGTAACACGACAAAATATCTGTAATAAAACGTAATTTATGACGCAAATAAAATATAACAGTGGTTAGGGCGGCAGATGGGGCGAGATGTTGGGTGCGGCGCAATCGTAAAAGTTATGCGATTTTATTTTCATGCTTAGAAAGTTCCTTAATATGTTTTATCTATTTTTCTGACTGCAGAATAACATCAAACATGACATTATAAAAACATGCTATGCTATAATTTGAAACCAATAAGAATATTCAGAAATAAACCAATCAAAAGCATCTAATTTCAAAATTGCAAAAATAAACGGGATAAATGTATCCTATGTCTTACTGGTTATAAGCTCCTCTCCACCGTTTATTTTTGCACACCGCCCCAGCCCCGTCCCACCCCAGCCCCTGCCCCGTATAAGGGGTATGAAAAATAGATGATGGCTGATTCTCAGACCTACTCATTATGCTCACAAAATTTCATGAGAATCGGTCAAGCCGTTTCGGAGGAGTATGGCAACGAAAACTGTGACACGAGAATTTTATATATTAGATTAGATATTTTGCTTCAAATTTCCAATGGTGCATGCTGCAGTTGTCTGAACTAATACTAAACGCGGTGAAGGTTCGTGATGCTAGTTTCTTGCACCGGCGTCGCTCAGCGGAAATTTAAAACAAAATAATTTTCTAAAATTCAACTTAATAATGGATTTCCGCAAATTAACGCCTGATTCCATTAATTTTATATCATTATACAATCTCGCGCAAAATTTACAAACTACTCCACTCCATTTCTAGCCCGCTATCTCTTCTACCTCGCACCACCGACCCCCGGATATATTGACAGAGTCCTCCGACACGGTTCCCGGAGAAAAATGGCGGTCATTTGTTGTTGTCACCGTTTTGTTCTGTTGCCATCGAGAGCGAGATAATGCGTGATTTATCCGCGCGATTGCCCGTGACGCGGCCGTCTGTAGGCGGCTTTAGGTGTGGAGTTGATTGTGTTTGTGATTTGTAGGAGATTAGTGAATAACTTCTGGAGTCATTTTAGTTTAGAACACGATTATTATTATGTTGATGTTGATGATCAAGCACATTTTGATCAAGTGTTTTGTAAATGGTTTTTCTTCTTTTTCTTTCTAGTACATACATAGTAAAACTTTCCGTCAGTTACATTTTTTTCAATCACTTAATTGATTTTACTAAATTATGCGTCCCCCTATCATTTAGACTTCATTTGTAACAATTTGATTTGAATTAAGCGAAATCACAAAGAAAATGTAGAATAAAATTATAATTAATCTTGATACAACAGTTTATTTTAATTTTACTATTCTCCCAAAAATTCTACCATTTGCTAAAATTAGGTGCATCATGAATAGATGGCCATTAATAAAATTCTAAATCACCGCCCCTCTAAAAATAATGCAGCTTTAATGCTGTACAGTTGCTACTGCCACTGAGATAATGGTTGATTTATTTGAACGATTACGCGTGACGGGCGGCGCGTCTGCGGGTGGCCTTATTTATAGGGTTGCCTGTATTCAATCTAAGAAAAATATGCTGATGATATGTGATGGTAATTATTTATTCCGAACATATATGCCGTTAAAATAAGATAAACATGAAAGTAATGTACCTAGGTACTTTATATCCTAACGGGTGGTAAGCATCAAAGATTAGATTTATTTTTAAAACTAATTGAATTTTACAATAATTATTTTTTTAATCTTTTTTCTGTTTTGAAATGTCGGAAAAATATAAATAAGTTAAATATACACTATAACATGAAATAAATGAATCTGAACTCAAAGGACGCGGTCGTAAAAGTCATAAAAAGTCATAAAAGTCGTTTATTTTTGCATATAGACCCACTGGGGGCACTTATACACGTCCCAGTATAGACCCTACCACAGCTTCGGGACAATTGTGGGCTAGTGCTGAGAAGAAGCTGCGCAAGAAACTCAGTCACTATTGTCAATGCCTCTTTTCAAAAGTTTTACAATGTTTGTGGTGATCATGCAAGTCCATACATTATTATCTTTTAAATAATCATCTACTTTATAATACCCTTTCGTCATTAGGGTTTCTTTAATAACAATTTTAAATTTAGTAATCGGTAAGTCAACAATGTATTCTGGTAGTTTATTGAAAAATTTTATACATTTCCCCATGAAAGAATTACCAACCTTTCGAAGCCTGAATTGTGGAATAGCAAGCTTATCCTTATTCCTAGTATTATATTTGTGTATATCACTTTTTTTCGTAAATGAATCTAAATTTTTGCGTACATACATTAAATTTTCATAAATATACTGAGAGGCTACAGTTAATATTCTAATTTCTCGAAACACCTCTTTTAAGGAATCTTGAGGTTTTAGACTATAAATAGCACGCACTGCCCTTTTTTGTAATACAAAAATTGATTCTATATCAGCAGCTGAGCCCCACAATAAAATTCCGTAGGACATCAAGCTGTGGAAATAACTAAAATAAACTAACCTAGCTGTTTCTACATCAGTCAAACGCCTAATTTTCCTTACAGCAAAAGCAGCCGAGCTTAGTTTCCTTGACAAGGTCTGTATATGAGGACCCCATTGTAGTTTGGAGTCTAAAGTGATACCCAAGAATGTTGTGGAGTCAATGGTATCAAGGGATTTGTCTTTGATCTTAACCTGAGTTGGTGCCTGTCGGACATTAGGCATCGTAAACTTAACGCATTTTGTTTTACTTCCATTAAGAAGTAGGTTATTAACAGTAAACCAATGTAGTACTTGTGAAAGAGTATTGTTTACATCGTCAAAATTACCTTTACCTCTTGGAATTTTAAATATCAATGAAGTATCATCTGCAAACAATACTATGTCACAAAGATTCCCTACAAAGTGCGGGAGGTCATTTATATATATTAAAAATAAGAGAGGTCCCAATATAGATCCCTGTGGCACACCCATTGTTAGAGGTGCCCCAGAAGACTCAGTTCCGACCCGCCATACATTGCTTGCCCCAAAAGTAAAAATCCATGCGTCACGACCAAAACAAATTTTATGGGTTCGTTTCTTCGCCTTTTAAAATAATATAAAGTAATATAAGCCGTAAATAGCGGGGTTTTCACATAAAACGAAATAAAATGTGTGGGGTCAATCTCTTGCACAGGTCTTTCTAGATCATAGCGCCATCTGTGTCGAAAACCCGCAATCTAGGCCACCAAAACTAAAACATAGAAAACTGCCCCGCTAGGGTGCGTAACGCGTGAAAATTACGATGACGCAAACAATAGCCAGGTTCTTATCTTTTCTTGGAAAAAAGCGCGGGAAACGTCGTGACCGGTGGTCGAGTTTTTCTTAGTCCCTTTTGTGAAATTAGTTTTCTAATTATTGGATCAGTTAAGTAGTGTAAATAGTAGTTTTTCCTAGTCTATTTGTATTTATATATTATTTTAGTGTTATTTTACAACAGTTTCTGGTAAGTTTGTTGTAAATTTTTTGCTATGGAGGATCCGGAGGACCCCGGCGGGGGGGTTCCTCAGGCATCCAATTATGTAGTTTTGTCTTTTAATAATCACCCAGCTATGGATACGGAGGGATCATTTGTAGAAACAGATGATGCTTCTGAAAATCATGTGTCAAATGGTACTAAACGAAAGAGACATACTAGATTTTGCAAACATTGTAATAAAAGACGTCGAAAACATAAGTCATCCAACTCAGTGCTAAACGATGATGAATGTCAATGCGAATCCGACATGATAAGGGATCGATTCCCTGCGACAGGTAAAAACAATCGTGCTAGGTTAGAATCAACACAAAACTTAACCCCAGTATTGGCGCCTCCTCCGCCACTGTCTGAACCGACGCTTCCTCCGCCGTTATCTGAATCGTCATCTAGTGTTCCTCGTGGTAGAATGCTTTATCAAGCCTCGGATGCATCCCCATATATTGTTCATGTGCAACGGGAACCAGCTTCTCCAGATGAAAATTGCTATGTCCACCCAGTAACATTTGGATATTTCTTAAAAAAGAACAAATTTGATAACATCATTGATGGAAGTCTCAAAAAAATAGGCAGAAATAGATTGACTATATCTTTCAGCAGCTACACCAGTGCCAATGACTTTATCAATAGTAACACATTAAAAACTAATCGGTACAAGGCACTCATTCCATTGTTTAGTGTAACACGCATGGGAGTAGTCCGTGGTGTTCCTTGCGAATGGACAGCGTCGTGATCGTAGAACAATGGCGTATGTGCATTTCGTCAAACTTTACAGGGCGGCCATTTGAAATATTTTGAACGGTTATTTTTATATAACTTTTTTTGCATATAACCTAGGGCAATACAAATTTGCATGTGTCAATTGTAAAAGGTCTTTTATAGTATGGAATAGGTATCAAAAGCCTATATTTGCTGGTTTTTGAGAAAAATCACATACGTCATTTTACTTCGGATAAAAATGCGACTCATGGTAAGATACGACGTTTTTCTGCGGATATTCTAATGTCAGATGATACAAAACGACTATTTTCTATGGACTTTGCATTTTGTCGTATTTGAATAATATTAACTGTTATTTTATAAATACAACTCGGAAACTATTTTTTTATTAATGTGTTTTGCATTTTAGTAGTTTCAGATAATTACAGTACTATTCAACAATGATTTTAGGCCATACTACAGCTAGACAAACAGGTTAAGTCAATGGATTTTTAAGTCTTATTTATTTATGATTTTATTAAAACATTTACCGTTATAATTTATTTATTTATTATTTTTTTGTAGGACTGTGAGTTGTACAATTGGCGGATTTAATGCTTTAGGGCATTCTCGACCAATCATCCACCTGGTAGTGCAGAAAGTTGAATCAGTGGCGGAACAATTTTAATAACTAACTGGTTCAATTATATTTTACAGCGGTCCAACGCTTCCACGTTCACGCTTTTCAATTTCACTTCCTTACCTCCCGTAATATCGTGATGTATTATAGGCTTTCTCTATAAATAGGGTATCTAACAAAATAAAACTTTTTCTCATCTGACAAGTATTTCCTGAGATTAGTGCTTTCAAACAAACTTTTCAGCTTTAGTATATGTATAAGTAGGTATAGATTAACTTACTACTTTAAGAAGAAAATCACAATTGTCTTAACGGAAAGTCTCCGTTCCAATAACCTGATAAAAGTGATGATTCACTTTGTTCACAGGGTGATCCGTTGAATCAAAAGCTTTGGTAAAATCTTAAAGATGTTTATAATTTTCTCACTTACTTACAACATAAAAATCATGTAGTGGTAGGTACGGCATATTATGAAGATTAAGACTAAGATAATTTTGAAAACTTACAGGATGTCCAAAAAAAATTAGTTCTCGTAACCATCAATAGGCTTTTTAAGCATATAAAGGCATTAACTCGTCAAGTATGTGTAAACGAGACACAATAAAAATTCCATTGTTATGCGACTCTCGGCATTCGTTTGATACCTGACTGATTAAACTTATAATAAGCCTCTATGATCTTATTACGACAACCATATAAAATAACTAATATAAAATAAAGATCTAAACGATTGTTTAGAGCGCGAACCATTAGAAAATTTGTTATAGTAACTGAAAACAACCGGTGTTTTACCAAGATGGAGGTTAAAAAACAGAGTTGATAACTAATTAGCTATTAGTCATCAATCCAGTTTCAAAATGAGAAAAATCTTGGCGTTTGGACAAATAGGTACCAAAGCATTTGTTTTGAAAGCGTTTGCAGTAGATGGGAATATAATTTGGAGTTTTTTTTATTTACAGAAAATCTATTATTCCTTGCCATAACACTATCTGGTCCTTATGTAATAGTTGACTCAATAACGACGGCATACCTACTTCCTTTGCTTGCGATGCGACCCCATGGTAATTAGGTCTGGGTCTGCGGAAGGAATCCTTAAGAAACCAAGGGTACCTTTACAAATTTTATAAGCACACTTATTTTTCTTACATAATAACAATATTTTCCAGAAAAAAATGTACCTTCATTTGTATCGATGATATTAATTTATTTTCTATTACATTACCTGATAACAACAAATAGAGAGAAACTTTAATCTAGATTAAATTGACCTAAAGGTTTGACTGACAGAGATTGCTTTTAGCATTAGGTTCACCTTTTTACAACATTATTTATGCAATCATCTTTTATAAAATGAATAGATTCCTAAGACATTAGGTGATTTCCCGTTGACGACGTGTGAACTGATGATGTGTTACTATTATCACGAACTACTGAATATGTTCAGTACAAAACAAATCATAAAAATGAGAGTAGACATCCTTACAAAAACAAAGAATACATAAAAGCGATTTTCATCAGACATAAAATTTAAATATTTGTTTTATATTTCGGTGTTCTCCTTGCAGAGTTGGTTAGCAAATACATCACCAAAAACTTTTTTTTACAAGTCAAATAGACAAAATAATATTATTTTAACTAGTAAAGTAACTTTAAATATGCCATAACATTACAATTAAAATAAATTTTGGTAAAAATATTTAAACACTGCCATTTTTTTCAAAGGTACAATGTCGTAAGTTATTCAGTGCTCGAAGAACATGGATATAAGTGCATTTACGACACTAAAATACGATAACATATCCACAGTATATCGTCGTATGTGATTATCCGCCAGCGTCATGTACACAGAAAAATGCAGTATGGCTACATATGACACATTTTTTTTATTTTTAAAATAAATAAAAAAACAATAACAAAAGCTATATTAAGTACTTATATTGCGTTAAAGCAAAACTTGTTATCTTTTAATCAATTTATACTTATGCCATAGAAAAGTGACGTATGATCCAAACCGACTGCTGGATTTGTTTTTAACATTTTTGTCTTTTAAATGTGTGTAAAACACATTTAATTAATTTGGAGTCAATTCTTGGAGTTCCTGGTACTTTGCAGGCTAGTCCAACGAACAATGTCACTTGCGCGGATCCGTCGGACGCAAACGTGACGTATGCGTACATACGTCGTATTACTACGGGCATTTATCAGAAACGTCATTGTACCTACTGCGTAACTCCGGATCTATTAAGAAAAATATTTTTTTTCTTAATTGGTAATAAAATTTTCGGTGTTTATATACCAAAAATGCAATAAAACGATTTTTGGATTTTTGTCAAATACGTCGTTGTTCTAAGATCATGACGAGATGATGATATAATTAATAATATTACAGTCCCAATAGGCTGTGGCAAGATAATAAGAGTCAGACGTTTAAAGAAAAAGAAAATTGTGAATGGCAAAACTGAATTCACACCTATTGAGACTGTGGTATTAACCTTTGACGGGCAAGTCTTACCCAAACGAGTATTCTTATGCTATAATTCCTTACCTGTAGATTTATATATATACCCAACTGTGAAATGTTTCAACTGTTGCCGATTTGGGCATATTAAAACACAGAACTAGCCGGTTGCAATTTCTAGTACAGCGTGCATATACCTTTAGCGTGTGTGAAATGATTGGGGTTTTGTTTGACAAATTTTGCAGCCTCAAATATATACAGGCAGGGCAACGATAGGATATTTAATAATTTAAAAAGTGGCTTGCATGATTCATCTGGTGCTACACCACAGATGGCCCTTACACACTTTTTTTGCGCTTTAAATGCCTTACGCATATCAGTGCTGTTTCCCCAAATAATTAACCCGTAACGTAGCACCGATTCTATATACGCATAATAGGCTGTGAGTGCTGTTGCTCTTGTAGCTGCTCTTGCTAATTTACATAAAACAAATGAAAATCTGTTAATTCTATTACATACATTTTCTACATGTTGCATGTTGCATATGCAGATATTCTAACATCTTTACCAAATACTCAACAATCTTTTCCTAGACCATCAACATCTAAATTCAATATGACTCCTCCAATCAGAAAGCCCCCCACTTCATTCAAAAAAACTATCCAAATAAAACCTAGTAGCCCGCGAAAATATGAAAAAAGTTATGATCGTACATCACATGCAGAACTTATTAAAGATTATAATATACCTCTATCCCAATCTAATGGAACTGCCTTAAATAATAATATGTCTCAGAATGACCCCTTATCTGATTTATCAGTTAAAGAATTAATGATAACTCTTATTAAAACTTTGTCTCAGTTTAGTTCAAATAACTCATCACCGTCCATCGTTGCCCAAATTGAAGATCCGTTAGTAGGACACTTAAATAGTAGTAGTAAGTACGATTAATACTACGTACTTCAATGGAACTGCCGTAGTGTATTAACGAAAAAAAGTGATTTGATTTACTTGATAAATAAGCATAAGCCATTTATAGTCTCCCTTCAGGAGACTTGGCTTATGCCAAAATTGAATTTTAAAATATCGGGCTTCTCTTCCATTAGGGAGGATAGGTCCGATGGCTACGCTGGTGTAGCCCTTTTAATTAGCCATTCTGTACCTTTTAAACATATCCCAATCCCACCTCACAATAGTGACTTTTCAATTATTGCAGTTTCAGTTGATAATATTTGTTTTGTATCGATTTACATACCTCAACCCTCCTCTATAATTTATGATGAAATAGAAACAATTATTAGTACTCTTCCAAAACCAATTCTGATTACAGGAGATTATAATGCTCAGCATAGAAGTTGGGGAAGTTCTAATTCCAATTACTATGGGAATAGAATTCTTGAACTGCTGGATAAAACAAACTTTTGTCTGTTGAACACGGGCAGTATTACTCGTAGAACTCAAGAGGGTGCCAGTGCCCTCGATTTATCTTTTTGTTCCCCAAATTTAGCTTCTTTTATAGATTGGCAAACGCTTCCGTATACCTATGGTAGCGACCATTTCCCTATTCTTATCCATTTTAATAACATACCTACAAAAAAAAATATATTCGAAATCCCCGTTTAAAATATAATTTAAATAATGTAAACTGGCAATTATATCAGGAGGAAGTTTTGATTAGTTTTTCTTCATTACCAGACATTAATGAAAATAATCAAGCATTATGTGCTGAGGCATTGGCTTCTGTAATGTTGAATGTAGCTGATAGGATTTTCCCTATTAAAAAAGGACGTAAAGGAATTCCATCACCGCCCTGGTGGGACGAAGAATGCTCTCTTGCTATTAAAAAGAGGAAAGAAGCAAAAAAAAAATTCAAACTACTTTCAACCATGGATAATTTTAACTCTCTTTCCATTGAGATAGAAAACACTCGTAAACTATTTAAACAGAAAAAATGGAATGGATGGAAAACTTTCTGTTCTTCAATTTCCCCAGACGTTCCACCATCAGCTGTTTGGAACAATATTCGTAGATTTAGATCCGCTTTTAAAGAAAGTACTCCGCCTCTTATTGATGAAAATGTTATTGATAATTTTCTCGATATTTTAGCCCCACCTTTTGTTCCCCCTATTGAATTATTTGACAGTTACTCCTCTTCTCAGAATGATAATAATGAACCAATTTTGGAAGCTCCTTTCACTCTGAATGAACTGAAAGGTATATTAACATATATAAAAGACTCTGCCCCGGGATGTGATGGAATTCCTTATTCGTTCTTGTCACATCTTAATGATGATATTTTAAATTATTTTCTAAATCTTATCAACTCAATTATTCATACTGGTAACATTCTGACCTCTTGGAAATCTCAGGAAGTTATTCCTATCCTTAAACCTAATAAACCACCTTCTGACCCAGCTTCTTATCGCCCAATAGCTTTGTCTTCAGTTCTTGCTAAAATATTAGAACATCTCATAAAAAATAGATTGGAATGGTTTCTAGAGAGCAACAATTTGCTATCTAGCAGCCAATATGGTTTTAGGAAAGGTAAGAGTACCATTGACAGTATAAGTATTTTTGTGACTGATACTCGTCTTGCTTTTTCAAATAATGAGTCAATATTAGCAGTGTTCCTTGATGTAAAATCCGCCTATGATGGGGTATCCTTACCTATCCTTAAAAACAAACTCTGCAGGCTAGGAATTCCTTCAAAAATTTGTAACTTTATTATTGGCATGCTTGCTGGAAGGACAGTCGAGGTTCTACAAGGTGACCATTCCAATACTAGACAAGTATGGAGAGGACTCCCTCAAGGCTCAGTTTTAAGTCCATTACTTTACAACGTTTACACATCAGACTTAGAATCGCATATCACTACTTTAGATGGAATTAAAATTCTTCAATATGCTGACGACTTATTACTATATACAAGTGGGAAATCGATAGAGCATTTCAGTGCACTACTAACTTCGTCTTTGTCCTTATTAAAATCGTGGCTGGATGATAATGGACTAAGTTTATCAGTTTCTAAAAGTATTTCTGTTTTATTTACAAGGATGCGATGCCCTCCTCCTTTTTCAGTTTATTATAACAGTCAAGAAATCCCTGTCAGCAATAAAATAAAATTCTTAGGCTTTATATTAGACACAAAATTAACTTTTCTTTCCCATTGTTACCATATTGCTGCTAAATGTGAAAAGCTGATAAACATACTCAGGTGCTTATCAGGGGTCTGGTGGGGGGCTCATCCCTTTTCCCAGAAGTTACTATATAATGCTATCGTTAGAAGTGTTTTGGATTATGCAACTTTTTTAATGGATCCTTGTAGCGCATTAGGTTTAGCTAAACTTGATGCCATTCAATCAAAAGCCTTAAGAATAGTTACTGGATCAATGAAGTCTAGCCCAATAAACGCTCTACAGGTGGAATGTTGCGATCCACCTTTACACCTACGAAGACAGTTTCTGAGCGACAAGTTTTTGTTTCGTTCTTTACAGTTTTCCACTCATCCTTTATTTTCAAAATTACAAAACCTTTCTCGATTGGTCGATACGTCTCCATACTGGACTCATAAAAGGATTCCTTGCTTAGTTATCAGTTTCAGAAAGATTTTATCTTTGCAGTCTCCTACACATAGGTCTCAATATTTTCCCATTTTCCGTAATAATTTCGAATCTTTAATCATTTCACCAAATATCCACACAGATATAGATATTGTAAAAGATGACAAAAACGCAAAATTCAAATTTAATTTTATTCTCAATAAAGATTGGCATAACTGGCATCATATTATTGTGATGCCTCTAAACACTGTAATGATACCCCAACAGGGGTGGGAGTTTATCACCATCAATATAAAATAGTACAGCAAATAAAATTACCCCCAGAATCTTCCATATTTACTGCAGAATGTTTTGGCCTCTTGAAATCTTTAGAATACATTTTACTAGCGAAACTTAAAAAAACAGTCATTTTCTCTGATTCTAAAAGCGCCCTCGAAGGTCTTAAAAAATTCCCTTTTAAATCAAATTCCATCAATGACGTAATACTCATGTGTAGAAATTTACTGCTGAAAATTCAGACTAATAACCAGATAGTACACTTTTTATGGATTCCTAGTCATTGTAATATCCCGGGTAACGAAAAAGCAGATCAGCTGGCTAACGATGCAATAATATGTGGAGACGCATTTCCATACAAAAACTACTGTTGTGACCTGGCTGCTCTTCCCAAAAAGTTTCTCTTGGCTTCTTGGGAAGAGTCTTGGAATTTGAGTAGTCAAATTAAAGGTAGACATTTTAAAGCAATTCAGAGTTCTGTTCCTAGTAAACCATGGTTTTTTGGCTCAAATCTAGGTAAGCTCGCTACATCTTCTATCATCAGAATGAGATTAGGACATGTATGTACTCCTGACCATCTTGCTCGTCTAAAGATTGTTGACAGTGATATGTGCGGATGCGGCGATAATATTGGGGATTTGAATCACATATTTTTTGCCTGTCCATATTATGATAGATCCTCTTTCATGAATTCCCTGATATCCCTTCGTATTCCTCTTCCTACATCGATTACCACTCTTTTAAATATGTGTAACTCTGATATCTATAAAATTATTTCTATGTATATAAACAAAAATAATATAAAGTTATAAATATTTATTTAATTTGAAATTTATATGTACTTTCCTGATCCTTTTCCTTTTATCCGTGTTTTATTCCCGTAAAATCAGTTTCCCTACCTTTTACTAATCATCGTACCATCTTATTTCGCCGTGGCTGTGGCACAAACCGTGCAAGGCCAAAAATACCAAAAAAAAAAAAACAATAGCCAACGAAAAGAAGTTCCTTGTCACAGTTTTTTTTTTCAAGTTTTAGGAAGAGGTTGCTAGGTTTAAAGGTTAGTACCTATGGGAGGCAAACGTCATTTTCCTTCTTAAAATAGCGATTGCGAGCGCTTACTTATTTAACTAACTGCCAGTTCTATGACACAGTATGACACAATATGCCATTTCGTTAAGCGGTCGTCAGTTTGCTTATAGTGCTCGAAACCGCTATTTTCTGCCAAACACAACAATTGTTGGGGACAGGAAATTGTATTCAATCGTTGTCCTTTTTTTTGTAGATTTATATGCCGCTAGATAAAAGCAAAGTAAATTAACAATATTGTATTAAAAATTCAATATATTTTTTTGCAAAATGATATAGTCAAGTCTCTTAATGCTTTTCTTTAATCAAACATAAAACGACTCTGGGGCAATTTACGACCGTGTCCTTTAATCGCTATTTGAGTCCAGATTTATTCGAATAAATAAAAATTTCGACGAAGTAAGTCGCAGCAGCCCTATCGAGTGTGTGTAGGCAGGCTTATTGTTTAGCTGCTAGTAGTCGACACGAGTGTACTTACAACAGTTCTGTTGCGTCGCCTCTTCAGGGCAGTAACGGCTAGGTTATGTTTCGGGGATGCTCAATGAATTTAATTTTAATGGTAGGTACTTAAGTGTGTAACTTAGTACCTAATCGAGCTATCAATAGGCAATTGTGTGATAATAACATTGTTTCTGCTCATATATTTTTTATTTTTGCTAGCGGCACGTTATTATTTAAGTGTAAATATTACAGTGTTTAAATAGTTAAAATAAACATTCCTATTCCATTGCAAGCATAATTATATTTAAGATCCACTTTAACCCTACACTCGAATCTTATTGTTCAATAACTCGTAAATATCACTTTCAACGTAAGCAACAACTCAAATAAAAATATCACCCATTAAATTCCAAATTTAGAACCTGAGAAAATATCAACCCGAAATTTGTTTGGATGACAATAGAAAGCATCACTCACGCCACCTCGACAACACTTTGAGCAACAAAGCCAACCTTTCTGATGTACGAAATGGCTTAGAACATGTCCCTTCATAGATACCTTTACCCTGTTGTCAATCGGTTGTCCTGTTGTCGCGCCACAGTCTAAAAAAGTTCTTACAAATCTCGCGGCAAAGACGTAAAGAACCACGCTTGAAAAGTTGGCGTCGCTACTCTGTGTGAAGGGTAAACAAACCAGTTTATGTCTGTACAAGCATGAGGGCTCCACAGCTGTTATAATGAGTATTAATGGGCACGCCACATAAATAACACGTAACAAAGAGGCAGGGATGCAACATAATGCCAATACTTCAAAACCATTAGCGGGGCGCGGATCCGATGTGGCGGAACAGAGGATGTGAAGAGCGGTGCTTGTATTTGTCACAGATGGAAATAAAATGGAATGAAGTATGATATGGAGTAGATAGATATTGTTTATTAGGCTCGTAAATTTGGATGAATAAGTAAACATGAAGTGTCTAAATAATAATTAGGACTGCCATGTTTTAAACAAGCTTATGTTTTTTTTCTTCTTATGATTCTTTTGGCAAAGCTATAAAAAGTGAAAATCTTTCGATTATTAATAATTGATACCTTACTCAACTCGGCTTTACAACCGATTTATTAATTGGTTTATCTTAGCTACCGTGGGCAAAACTTTGTTTCAGAGAGCGATGGGCATCTGTGACGACCAACACCTGGTTGCTGAACTTCAGCATGTAAGGAAGGTACTACGGGACAACCAGCTTCCAGTACCACGTCGTTGCAGACCCCGTGCCACGGCCAAGCCCATTACAGTTGAACGCCCACCTGCCGTACTACCTTACATTAAGGGGGTCACTGACAAGATTGGAAATATCTTGAAGCGAGCTTCCATCAAGACTTATTTCAAGCCGCCAAAGAAGATAAACCAATTTTTACCACCTGTCAAGTGCACCATACCTCTTCCAGATGCAGGGGTGTATAGACTGGAATGTGACTGTGGCCTTTCCTACATCGGGCAAACCAAGCGAAGTATAGGCGTACGGATAAAAGAACATATAGCTGACGTAAAACATAGACGGAACATGAAATCTGCAGTGTGTGAACATGCTTTAGATAAACCCAACCACTTCATACGTTTTGACCAACCCAAAATACTTTCAAAAGAACGTCGGTTCGTTCCTCGTATGTTACGTGAAGCCATAGAAATTAGAAAACATCCAAATTTCAATAGAGAAGATGGTTGGAAAATTCCGCCAGCATGGGATCCGGTTCTATCGAAGACCCAAGCCAGACCACTCACTGCAAGATCTCAAGACACGGTTAGCTCTTTCTGCGTGGATAGGAACGTAAATTAATTATGAGTATGATGGTAGTTTAATATTTTTCAAAACTATGTAAATGACAAATAACATCTTAGTCTACCCCGTGACCACGAACGCTGTAAAGTGTTCGAAACGTCGGGATGAAAAATCAAATAAATTATCGCGAAATTATCCGTAAATTGTGTTTCATTAAATGTGTAATATTCGCGTAAACTTCAGAAATAAGTATGTTAACCAGTACGGACTGGATACCGCGAACAAAATCCGCCGGTTGGAAGATCTCAAGATAAAACGCGCGAGGAAAATATCATCTTTAAATTTCCTTAAGAGGTGCAGAGACCACAACCTCATCCCACGATGTGTACAAATTACACCAAAGAAAGACATACGCGGGAGTGCGAAGATCCTAAACCAGGCAAGTCGAAAAATGCTTCGTCATCTCATTCATCAACACCATAGTGACCTTGTCCATTTAAATGCAACCGTGGAAAATCTATGTCAAGAATTGAAATTAAAACTGTCCCAACTAGATTTTGAAGAATGTATTCAAGTACTTAATAAACGCGAAACATCAAAATACAACGGATGCAAAATAACTCAAATACAAAAATACAACAAACTGTCATCGCAAAATCTATCGAAACGGAACGCATCTAATGTCAAATATCCAACCATAGACAACAAAAATCGGGCAGTCGTCAATTTATCAAAACAAACATTGGATGAAAACACCATTGATATTCTAAGTAAAGGTCTCAATTTTGCAGTAACACCGCGAAATATTCCTTTTGAAAACATAATTTGCAGCGTAGAAGATTGTTTAGTAAAGAATGAATTGAAGAAAGAAGACGCGGAATCATTACGACAAGACATATCATCAGTCCTGCGACATAGTAAAATACCGAAGTCAAATCTTTCTCGTGACCAATATTTAGCTTTAAAAAACTTGAAAACTAAACCAGAACTGACAATTTTACGTGCAGATAAAGGAAACGCTACGGTGATAATGGATACATCGGATTATAAACTAAAAATGTCGCAGTTGCTGTCGGACGAAACAACCTACAAACATGTCAAAACAGATCAAACCAACAAAATTTTAAAGAAAACCAGCGACCTAGTGAAAAAACATAGCGATAGTTTAAGTCTTGATGTTAAACAATTAGTGCCAACATGTGCAAAACCACCTAAGTTGTATGGGCTGCCTAAAATACATAAGACCAATGTTCCTCTTCGTCCTATTGTAAGTCAGATTGATTCACCAACCTACAGACTTGCTAAGCATGTGGCAAAAACACTATCCGTGCTACGAGGAGGAACTACGGCACATGTCAAGGATTCCTATGACTTCATAAGCCAAATCAAGACCTTGCAATTGGCAGAAAATGAAACAATGGTTAGTTTTGATGTCCAGTCCCTATTTACAAGTTTACCAGTGAAGGACTGCATTGAAATTACCAAAAGGAAGTTAGTTGAATTGGATATGCCTGTTGAATATGCAGAACTACTAGAGCATTGCCTGACATCTGGCTATTTATTATATGACGGTGAATTCTACATACAAGTTGATGGTGTGGCGATGGGTTCCCCAGTATCACCTGTTGTTGCTGATATCTTCATGGAAGATTTCGAGGCCACAGCTCTGAGCTCATCACCAATATCACCAAGGTTTTATAAACGGTACGTAGATGACACCTTTACAGTATTACCCACTGATAAAGTTTCTGATTTTTTGAACCATCTTAATTCTATTCATCCAAAAATACAATTCACCATGGAAATTGAGGCAAACAATAAACTAGCTTTCTTAGATGTTTTACTAACTAGAAATCCTGACCATACTCTTAGCCACACAGTTTTTAGAAAGGCCACCCATACAGACAAATATCTCAATGGTGCATCTCACCATCATCCTTCACAGTTAGCTACCGTGGGCAAAACTTTGTTTCAGAGAGCGATGGGCATCTGTGACGACCAACACCTGGCTGCTGAACTTCAGCATGTAAGGAAGGTACTACGGGACAACCAGCTTCCAGTACCACGTCGTTGCAGACCCCGTGCCACGGCCAAGCCCATTACAGTTGAACGCCCACCTGCCGTACTACCTTACATTAAGGGGGTCACTGACAAGATTGGAAATATCTTGAAGCGAGCTTCCATCAAGACTTATTTCAAGCCGCCAAAGAAGATAAACCAATTTTTACCACCTGTCAAGTGCACCATACCTCTTCCAGATGCAGGGGTGTATAGACTGGAATGTGACTGTGGCCTTTCCTACATCGGGCAAACCAAACGAAGTATAGGCGTACGGATAAAAGAACATATAGCTGACGTAAAACATAGACGGAACATGAAATCTGCAGTGTGTGAACATGCTTTAGATAAACCCAACCACTTCATACGTTTTGACCAACCCAAAATACTTTCAAAAGAACGTCGGTTCGTTCCTCGTATGTTACGTGAAGCCATAGAAATTAGAAAACATCCAAATTTCAATAGAGAAGATGGTTGGAAAATTCCGCCAGCATGGGATCCGGTTCTATCGAAGACCCAAGCCAGACCACTCACTGCAAGATCTCAAGACACGGTTAGCTCTTTCTGCGTGGATAGGAACGTAAATTAATTATGAGTATGATGGTAGTTTAATATTTTTCAAAACTATGTAAATGACAAATAACATCTTAGTCTACCCCGTGACCACGAACGCTGTAAAGTGTTCGAAACGTCGGGATGAAAAATCAAATAAATTATCGCGAAATTATCCGTAAATTGTGTTTCATTAAATGTGTAATATTCGCGTAAACTTCAGAAATAAGTATTATATCTTATATTTAGTACCCACACTACCCCAGTACCAGTGTTTAATAAGCGCCAGACAACACAACAGTATTGGTTTCGAACTAAGGAATTTTCTTCCTTATGCTACGAATACGAGGGTGTCTCCCATAAATACTTTAAAACAATGGTTTTAAAAAAGTATATACTTCAACAAATGGCGGAGTCTCTACGCCACTCCTGTTCAAGGCAGTATGTCACTCGACCGCGTTTGCGGTGGGCCTCATTACCGCGGTTGTTGGTACGACTGTTTAACTGACATTGACAGTTCATTCGGTTCGGAGGCTGCTAAAAACTGTGTTGCTAACTGAATAACGATTTTGATTGGTACGACAATCGTTATATGCAACTTTTAAACATTTCAAATATATTTTTTTACTAGAAACCTTTGCAGAGTTTTTAAATTTACACATAAATTTCTAGAGCTTTTGGCATTACTATACATACCGACATAGTACTTACACGTGTAACAAAAACTTGCTTCATTTAAATATCCCTCTCTTAAGGCATTGACTGCCACGAAACTAGACACAATAGAAAAATATTTTTGGGGTCACCGGTGACCACCATGGCGCTTAATGTTTTATATTTTTGACAAATGATTTCATGTTTTTTAACATTAATTATTTGCTCAAATTATGAAAGGTTCCTGGACCGTTGTGGTCTTTAACAACCTTTATTAATTATTTGAAATGACATTACTTACTATCACTTGCAATTATGTTGTCAACTCGCAATTAAATGCACCGGTACAGAAAGTCTTTTGACATTTAGCAGGTGTATCAAGGTTTTACCAATCAAAACTTCAATTTCATCAGCTGTTTATAATTTAATATTTCTATATTAGTAATTTTTACAAAAAGCAATAGCCGATACCCTAGAACCACAAACCATAAAAAGGAATAGAAGGTTACTTTTAATTAAATATTTCATACCGGTCGTTATATTGCAACCCTCACAACAAACATGACGGCTTAATAATGCAAATTAATCCGCGCTACCGCAATAAAACTTACAAATGGTCTTTTTTTTTTGCAAAACCTTCATTAAAAGTGTGACATTGTAAAGCATTGCCGTTCTGGGCGGGACATTAAGTTTAATTATGAATTGCCCATAAGCATACCGCACCTTTAATAAAAAAAAGATTTAACTCAAAAATCATGAATATTGATATTTTCTGATAAAACGCATCAACGCGACGGAAAGAATACACACACTTTGACAGCGGCGCTCTTACGATCAAAATGAGCAAGATGCACGTTCATACTTCTCTTTTCGATGAACACGATTGGTCAAGTCGGAGATCAAAAAGTGGCGTGATTCAGTGATCACCCGGCAGTGATTGAAGGCGGAAGTGTTGTTGTTTGGAGAAGCAGGGTGTAACATGGAATAGTTCTATTTTCGATTAAAAGGTAACTCTTTACTTTACGTATTTTTAAAACTAAAACGCATTATTTGTGAAATACTACACTATTTCCGAAAACTAACTCGCTTAATGTTGGGAGTATTAAGAGTTAATTCTGTTTTGTTTTAAATGAGCTGTTTCAACTATAAAGCTAATATGTAATGATTCAGTTTTATTTTAAAATCTCACTTTTGCTGCAGGAGTAATTGAGAATGCATCACTTTTTCAAAAAATAGTACTAACGCTTATGAATATTTTTTGATTTCCTTCGCTTTATGATTGCAAATGACTGAAAAATATCTGAAAATATTTAACATTACTTCTTTTTTCTTGTAAGTGTCATGTAAAATAAAGCTCTTAATTCTGTTTAATTCTCCCGTCGTTGATTATTAAAATGACGTCTTCTTGGAGATCCAGGAAAATTCTGGGATTGATTTCCGAAACGGAGATTAATTCTAGAAATGTAAATGAAGAATTAGAGGAAGTTAAAGAAAAAAGTTGCATACAGGTAAATAAATAATTTTATGGTCATTATTGTAGCAGTTTGACTGTTGAAAATATTGTTAATGGTTCCTATAGTATTGTATTGTATTGTAGTATATCCTATACTCATTAAAAACTAAAGCCGTACAAAAAAAATATTATATTACTTTTGTCCTCGACATGACTTTATTGGTACAGAATACCGTCTAAGGGCTCCCAATACTTAGCGTATAATAGAGGCCTGGACGGTGCAGTTTACATCAGTGCAGGATGTCGACTTAGGGCGGCGCCGGAGGAATGTTCATACATCAACGACGGCGCCGTCAGTTGGTCTACTGCGCACCCATCAACCCGCAATAGACAAGTGTGGTGGGTTGTCTAATCCCCTACCCTTATGATAATCACAACTACAAACACGCCCTCAGTGCTCGGCGACTCCAGCGGAGAAACTGTGAGTGACGGTCAGCAGGGACTCCATGGAGCCACGGGGCTTCAGAATCTCCGAGTGGCAAACCCTAACCGTCAAACAACTAAGGCGAACAAAACGGACTCCGAAATGCTTAACGTGCTAACGTATAACGTAAAGACTCTAAGAACTGAAGACAAATTATTAGTACTGGAAAATGCATTAGAAGCTATAAAATGGGACATAATAGGTCTTTCAGAAGTACGAAGAGAAGGTGAAGAGACTTTAGAGCGTAATGGAAACGTCTTTTATTATGTTGGAGAAAGTGGAAGTCAATATGGTGTCGGGTTCTTAGTGGCGAAGAAATGGAAGGATAACATCATTGAATTCGTATCTTATTCAAATAGAATCGCGTTACTAAAATTTCGAATAACCAACAATAATGTCCTAACCCTCATTCAGGTATACGCTCCCACAACTGGACATCCCGATGAGGTTGAAGATTTTTACGACTTGCTCAACCAGGCATGTGCCGATCATAGAGGCACCTGGACAATCGTTATGGGAGATTTTAACGCAAAGCTAGGCGAACGGCAGAATCTTGATAATTCAAATATACTCGGTCCTCATGGGCTAGGTAACCGCAACGAGCGAGGTACACGCCTTCTCCAATTTGCTTTCAGTCAAGGCTTAAGTGTATCCAATAGCTACTTTTAAAAAAAAACATATCGCCGATGGACTTGGCTATCACCAGATCACATTACCAAAAACGAAATAGATTTCTGTCGCTCTTGCTGTAAACAGATTATTCAAAACGTAGGCACACTGAATAACGTAAAATTTTACTCTGACTACCGGCCACTACGTATCAAGCTGAAATTTAATGTCAAAATATATAGGACGCGAATGATTTTAAAAACTTTTCAACGCTTAGATAAAAATACACTCATCGCAAATAAAGACCAATTCATTTTAGACTTAAAAAATAGTTTTAGTTTATTAGATCCTTCCCCTAAGGAGACCCACTGTCACCGAAAGTTTTTATAGCCACCTTGGAAGAGGTTTTCAAGACTCTGGCTGACAAGTGGAAGCAGAAAGGCATTGTTGTTGGCGAAAAAAGGTTAACCAATCTTCGATTCGCAGACGACATAGTACTGTTTGCCGCTACACCCACAGATCTGAGGAATATGCTCGAAGACCTGAGCACAGCTAGCCTAAAGGTTGGAATTCAGATGAACAAAGAAAAGACTAAGTTGATGACCAACAGCATCAAGCGCCGAATATACGTGAGAGATGTTGAGATGGAGTATGTCACTGACTACATTTACCTAGGCCGAATAGTCTCATTCCAGGCAAGACAGAAAAAAGAAATTGCACGACGCATCGATAATGCCTGGAAGAGCTAGGTACTGGTCAATTTTCAGAACTTCATAAAAGGTAAATCACCCTTGTGCCTTAAGCGCCGGATTATGGATATGTGCATTCTCCCCATCCTCACGTATGGCGCCTAAACATGGTCTCTCACTGGTCGTCAGAGGTCCAACCTAGAGGTTTGTCAGAGAGCGATGCGATGGAGCGCAGCATACTCGGAGTAAAACTGTCCGATCGTTTCCGGAACACCACCCTGCGCTCCAAGACGCTCATCACAGACATCTCCCAGAAGGCTGCTCACCTAAAGTGGGACTAGGCCAGTCATGTCAGTCGCATGCCAAACGACCTCTGGCCCAAAATATGCACCGAGTGGGTCCCTTTAAATGGAAGACGGCCACGCGGTAGACCCAGAAGGCGATGGCGTGACTAGCTAGACACTTTTAACATCAACTGGAGAACAGCTGCCCAAAACCGTGAAGATTGGAAAAAGGGTAGGGAGGCCTTTGCCCTGCAGTGGGACAACAGGCTCATAATAAATAATTAATAATAACTTTTGAGTAGATAACGAGGTTTATTTACCAATTTGATTGCTATAAGTAAACCTTTTTAAGATGGTACTTTAATTATTACTTTATTAATTATTGATGGTATTGCATTATGTTTCTTTCTTTCTTTCTTTCATTAAGGCTGATGATTCCCTTTAATTACGTGTATTTTCTTTAATAAATACAAGATGATTAATAAAAACTTTGTTTAATTGAAACAAGATAATGAATTTTCGATTTATATTTTCCTATAAAATGATGTAAATGCTAGGCCACCACATGTTACCTAATTTGAATAATTATAAAAAGATTTAAGTGTGAATATTCTCAAAACTATCATGTTTGCTTTAAAAGCAATATGATTTTTTTCGACTTACTACGCATCTATTGTTTCATGTGCTGATGATTTTTTTGCATAAACAGATTTAAGTCGGAACATTTTTTTTAACAACAAATTTAAGTAAATAAGTAATGTTTTATAACATATTTAACAGCGTCATTAAAATTTGTATAGTTTTACCTAAACAAAGCAGTATTCAAATTAGTGAAAGTCCTATTATATCGTGTTTAAATGTCATTCAAAGACGGCACGGAAAAAGAGCAAAACTTTAAACGCGCATTCCCAACATTTGCTATTTTTTAGTTAATTCTTTTTTTTATTAAAGGTGCGATACATTCGTACCATTTACGGTACAGTTACTGCTACATTGTAAGAGGTAGTGATGTGGACACCGCTTTTGAGGGTAGCAAATATGTATAAAAAAACTTGCGAAAATACTTGTCATTTTAAAGCCTCTTTGGAAAAAGAAAATCAGATAAGATCATTTCTTTGAAAAAAGAAAATCTGATTGAGAAGTAACGGTATTTGTATTATCATTATCATGAGGAACTCAGAACTTTTTAGACGAAGAACTTTTCACCTTAGAATTCTGCTCTGTTTCGTTTGCTCTGTTAAGTGTTCAGTTTAATGTTTGATATAGTTTACTTACTTTTACGGATCTAAAATACGAGCCGCTCCATTATATCGGTATCTTAAGTTTAGTAAGTGTGCAGGTTTGAATAAAAATAAATAAAAAAAGATTTTATTTGCTTAAACATTTCCAATATATTTATTAATGAAAGCACCTTATTAAACAATTTAAGAAATGCTTGTGTAAGGGTTTGTTTCACTTAAAACCCTTTTAATATTACAGTAGTAGGTATGTTATTGAAAATTAATGACACTAACAAATTAAATGACAAAGATCAGAATTTAAGTTTAGTATCGGATAAAGTATTTTGCTACCTGTTGCCTTGACTAAATATCGAGTATGTAGAGTATGTCCTAAATCTAAATTACGTTGACGCTACTAAAATGTATGACTAAGTATTACTGTAGATTAATTTTAGACGATAGTATTAATAAGACTTTGGTTTAATTTTTGAATTTTGTATTAGTTTAGTTATTGTTGTAAAATTATGTAAGCCTTAAAATACTTGTGTTAGCTCTGTTTTAGCCTGAGATACAGGTTTAACCTAGTTCAGGTAAAATAAGAGAATGCACTTAGTGATTAATTTTAGTTCTACGATGTATCTCAGAACCAATGAATTTTAATCAGTCAGGTATCAAACGAATGCCGAGAGTCGCATAACAATGGAATTTTTATTGTGTCTCGTTTACACATACTTGACGAGATAATAAACAATTTATTTATTTATTTTAATAATCAATCACATAACCCTCCTTTGCGTCACGCAGTCGTGTAAAAGGAATGTTCACACCCATCTCTAGCAGTTGTGTTAGCTCTGTTTTAGCCTGAGATACAGGTTTAACCTAGTTCAGGTAAAATAAGAGAATGCACTTAGTGATTAATTTTAGTTCTACGATGTATCTCAGAACCAATGAATTTTAATAAACAATTTATTTATTTATTTTAATAATCAATCACATAACCCTCCTTTGCGTCACGCAGTCGTGTAAAAGGAATGTTCACACCCATCTCTAGCAGAGAAGTTAAGTAATTACCCAAGGTAATTGACCAAATTTAATGCAAAACACAGGTTAGCAATTCAAATGGCTCGGTGGTGGAGTGCTTATTAAAATGCATAATGAAACCCAATGAATTTATGAGTGGTATTAGAGTAGCCTGGACTGTAAATAAGCGACAATTCATTTTCTTTATTAAGGACTGAGTTGCACAGGTTTTTTGTTTGTTGATATAAGCAGAGGAGCTTCTGTAAGCTTACAAAATATTTATGTAAATGCAGAAAGGTTATTTTTGTTTTTTGTTCCTTTATTTAAAAATTGTACTTGGCAAATAAATATCAATGACTAGCGGACCCAACAAACTTTGGTTTCGCCCCGGCCCCGGTATAAAAGTAGGCACTCTTAAATTTTATAATCTTTAGCGCAAAATGTTTTCTTAAAAGATCTTTCTTATTACAATTACATAATAAAAAAAGAATTAGCGAAATCGGTCCAGCCGTTCACGCGTGATGGCGTAACGTGATCAAGAGAAATAAGGATTCATTTTATATATAAGAAGATTGCTTGAAACATCACGATGACGTTTGATTTTTTTTAACGATTGACTGCAGCTCAGCAGCAGTTTAGTTGAGTTAACCATTAAGAATTTTCTGTCGTTCTATCTCTATATTGAAACCTCAATTGGAACATTGCATCTGTCTTGTTATTACCCAAAAGTATTAAAAGTTTTTGTGACTACAAAAAAGATGTTAAGCCGCCTGTCACATCTTTATAAATTGCGCAATAAATTAACATTAGCTTCCGTCTATTTAACCTCAATGACACAGTATCTATTTGTCAAACCAACTGTGTAAACATACACCTCGGCATATGTTGCGTATTACAGACTCCGCACGAAAAAAACTAACAAATTAAAACCTTAAGATGAGAACGATAAGGCTGTCGGATCGATCAATGCATAATAGCTACTTAAAGTATTGACAGGAAATCTCAAACGTTCGACGAAAGCCAAAAGAAATCAATTTCATAGAATTGCAAACGCCCCTACTAATCTGCAAAGATATATTTGTATCTCAACCACTGCAATTGAAACTTTAATGTTATGAAAATAAAGACTGTGAAAAGTGAAAGCTTATATGGTGCATTATCTTTTCAATAGGCTACTGGGTGGAGAGCAGCAAAAAATGGCAATAACACATTCTATAGAAGACATCAGAATTTCAATAGACTATTGTGAAAAGACACTAACACTAAATCCGACCAAATAAAAAGCACAACAATATACTTTCAAGCAGATAATTTACTGGATTATACTTTAATACGAAGTTTGTGCACATTTTTTGTGTTTTAAATCCAGAAGTTTATGATGTTGAAGTGACATTTTAATAGTTAGAGAATAAATAAATTGTAATGACTTTTCCACAAGAAATTTTATGGGGCGACATTCTTATGTAATAAAAATAATCGGATCCATAACATTACCGATCGATATTTTACTCGTATATGTATCAATAAAAAATATTTTAAATTTTCAGCAAATTCAGTTGTTTGTCGTTCAGTTAAATTGAATAAAATATTAAATAAAATTAACAATAATTATTTCCTGATAAAGGAATTTATTGAATACTAGAAGTTATTAAGTACATACATAATTTAAAAGAAACAGAACTACTTAAGAACTTAAAAAACATTACTAAAACATTTGAACAAGACGAGTTTACTGAATGTGATCAAAGTTCAACAATTTTGTCATCATTTGGTATTTTATTTTTCGTAAATTGCGTTTCACGTATTCCTCTGTAGTTACGACGGCAATAAAATTCAAATTCTTAAAAACACACAAACGATAAATAAAGTGGAATTTCATCATTCTTTCTGTCCAAATGTGACACTTAAATTAATTCGCTGCTCGCTTAGCTTGAAATAGCGTCATTACGTTGCGCGTTGACAACGCACTTTAACTCCAACCTTGGCGCACCAGAATTTATTATAGTGCCAACCGAGAGCCATACGTTTTTCAACGTTTTCATAAAACTTCACAGCGCTCGCGTTTTAATTTTTTCGAAATAAATATCTCTTGTAAAACGGACAGGGCGTGGGCCGGGAACTATATTTTTCTGTCGTTAAAACGCTATTCTTTTGTTTTTCAATTAAACGACAACGATATTTCGTCGGAACAGATTTTGACGTTGGAATTAATTTGATGAAAATAGCATCTATTTTGTCACAAGTGTTTGTTGGAACTGTAAGATTAATGATATAGAAACGTTTTGAGATTTTGGTACAAGTGTAATAATAAAAGCAGATATTTTTATGTGTACGACTTCTTTGTTAAACGCGTTCGTTTTATGATAGATAGTTTTTATAGTTGAGATTAAATTTGAGGTTACTGTCACAACTCACACAGTATACTTATAATTAATATACTCTACAAATATTTTTATGCATTCACAGAGTATTAAAAAACTAAAATAAATTTCAATTGCTCTAGAATTCTCGGAACACAGTAAAAGGTACAGTCATCATCACATTTTTTGCAACGCTATTTAAGTACGTAGAAATATTCACTTAGCACTTAAGCGGGCGTAATTTTCGCCTAGTTCTTTTGTGCCCTTAATCCGGCCTGCCGTCAAAAAGCCATGCCTCCGCTGATTAAAGGCCATTAAATAATGTTTATTACGGCTCTGAGATTTTAATTGCTTTTGGTAGGTTCGCCACACGTTCATAAAATGTGCATCAGATAAAAAACCGGCCAAGCGCGAGTCGGACCCGCACACTGAGGGTTCCGTACCACCCTTAAACTGAATTCGGGGTCCACTTACTTTCACTTAGCAAAAATATCACAATATTTTTTGCGGTTGATGAAAATGTGATACATCTCAAAAACTACTGGTTCCATCTAGTTCAAACCAATTTTCATCAAAAGTGTTTGTTGGGATCTATATTACGTATTTTTTTCAAAATTTTTACTTTCTTAAATAAAAAGTTAAATGGGGGACGCCTATTTTGAAACCTTAATGTCATTTTGAAAGACCTATCCACACGTATAGGTTTGAGTAAAAAAAATTGTTTTGGTTTCAAATTCAGGTATGGGGACCTTAAATATTTTTTTTTTTTGTACCTGAACCGGAAAGCGGTAAACAAGATACACCTACTTACCAAGTTTCAGCGGTGTGATGCTAGTAGTTTTCACTGAATAAAACACAATTTACCTCAAAATTAAAACGTCAGGCGTTTATTTAAAAATTAATGTTAGCAAAATTTATTCGTAAAGTGTGTTTAAATCAATGTGTAGTATTCGCGTAAACTTCAGAACCAAAGATTTTTCACTACCTCAATATATCTTTTCGTAGTGTGTTAATATTCGATCGACTTATTTTTTGTTTGCCATCATTACCATATCGATAATAGAAATAAGAGGATTGCTATCAGTGGATCACTTTTACCTGAAATCGTGTCACCCTATTCAAGATTACAAAATGTCAGGCGTGTCACTCCCGAGTGCGACATTCAACGCGCACGCATGCCTTGAACTTTGATTTGCGCGTTATGTGCGAAAAAACTATAAAATATTCTGCGCTTTACGCACTTGAAATACTTAGTTTTTAACTTTTGTAATAGTATGTAGGTACCACGCTTAATTTAGAAGAATTTAAACAAATATACTTACTATATTTTATTTTTATTTTACCTTCAAATGTTAACAGTTTATTTTCAAAGTATTTTATTTACTTGGTTTTAAGTTAATTGTAACTCATATGTATCATTGTTTAAAATAGCAGCTATCTGAGCTTTCGTAAATGGACCTAAAAAAAGTATGTTTGAAAAAATAAACTACACATTTTTCAATAGCTACTAGTATAGCTGTAAACAAAATGATTAATACCGCCAACTGTACCTCTAAAAACAGCTCAGAGTCACAAAATAATTTGTTGACAGTTATAACTGGCTCGATTTATGTTACAATAAAGTTAATACGTTTTCAGTTGACTTGGCAGCATTCAGAGTTAAGCCTCAAGTGAACGATTTATTGCGAGTGACTGTGCTACTACTACTACTACTACAGTCCTCTATATTTTATATTTTTCATTTATTATGGAATAACAAACAGTTACACATTACATGTTATAAAAAAAAAGTGCCAACAAGTAAATTATTAAATGTATAACCCACTACGTTATTCACAGATTAGGTAACAGAATTCACATAAAGTCGCTAGGTGTTGCAACATATACAGAAGTTGTAAGAAAAATAAAAAAAAACAATATCAGACTAGGCAATAAATCAATACATACAGTACTGTGCAGGATAGCTATGATTTTGAGGGAAAACTAGGGCTAATTAGGGAATTTAGGGAAACGGGACAGAAAGCCACGGGATATTGGGTGACAACTGATTTTAATCATTTATTTGACAAAGTCAATAAAAAAGAATATAAAACCATAAATTAAAATAGAAAAAGTATTGATGTGCGTTGAGCACATGCTCCACCTTTTCAAGTAGAAATTAAATTAAATTAAAGACAACTCTTCTAAATATTAACCAACATAACATTACACGTAAATGAAGACATTTTAATTAATCAATGAATTAAATGTGAAAATTAAACAATAAATTGAATTTGAAAATTACACAAAAAAATTAAATTTGAAAATTAACTTCCTTAAATAAAATCAAAATTAAAAAAATAACTAACTTAGTAGCAAATTGGAACAAGCTTTTTTAAAGGTCGTCTTAATATGCCATTCGAGGTTTGCACGTCAGCTACACGTACAATCTTATCACGACCGGGAAATAAATTAAGAACACGCCCTCTTGGCCACGTTCCTCGTGGTAAATTGCTGTCCCCGATGAGAACTATGTCCCCCACTTTAAGCTTTGGAACCGTTGAGCCAGTACTTGAACGTCGAGGTAGTAGATTTGGTAGATATTCTCTTACCCAACGGCCCCAGAACATATCCGCTAGTCGTAGTGCGATCTTCCACCTCGATCTTGAAGTGAGGTCATGGTCAGATAATGTTGCTGGGAAAGAGGGACCTGCAGAGCTTCCGTTCAACAAATGAAATGGAGTCAAGCATGTAACGAAGGGTTGGCCTGACGATGAACCAAGTAGGAAGTGATGTGGAGTTAAGGCTTCTGTGCATTCAGGGTCAGCTGGTACGTGAGTGAGGGGCCTTGTGTTTACAATGGCTTCCGCTTCTGCTAGTAAAGTGAGTAGTACTTCTTCTTGAGGTGATTGGGAGCGCAGTGTTACTTTAAGCGCTGTTTTGACGCAACGAATCAGTCTCTCCCATGCTCCGCCCATGAAAGGTGCTCCCGGTGGGATAAATTTCCATGAAATCCTTTCATTGGCTGCGAAATCTTGTATCTCTTCACTGTACAACTTTTTCAACTCTCGATCTAGACCAACAAATGCAGTGCCATTATCACTATAAATCTCTTTTGGTGTACCCCGGCGCGCTATAAATCGCCTCAAACTCATTAGCGCCGAATCCGTTGATAGACTATGCACCACTTCTAAATGGATGGCTCGACAAGTGAGGCAGGTGTAGAGCGCAACATATCGCTTCTCTTGTCGTCGTCCAATTTTGACGTTTAGGGGTCCGAAATAATCTAAGCCCACGAAAGAAAATGGCTTATGTCCGTAGGCTAGTCTGGCTCCAGGGAGATCACCCATTGGAGGGTTATAAGGCTTAGCTTTTCTAATTCGACAGACTAGGCAATTGTGAGCGACAGCTCGTACTGTGCTTCTTAAGCCCAGTATCCAGTAAGATTGTCTCACCTCATTTATCACCATCTCATTGTTTCCGTGGGCAGCTTTATTATGATATTTCATAATCAACAAACGAGTGGTTGGATGTTTTCCATCGAGGATAATGGGCTGTTTTGTGTCATCAGGAATATTTACGGCTCTTTTGATTCTCCCCGAAAGTCTCATGACGTTGTCCGATCCAATGACAGGCGATAAATGAAAAAGTTTGCTGGAACGCGGTAAATCTTTTTTGTTCTTTAAGAGGGCATAATCTTGTTTAAAACTTTCTAGTTGGCTATGCCATAATACATGCTTTTCCGCTAAATCTAAGTTTTTAGCTGACAATACAGGGTTACTCAATAAAAAATCATATTTGTTTAAAAAATCGAAATTACAATCTAAGCCTCTAGTTTTGCGTTTATCTAAACAGCGTTTGAGTAACAAACCAGCAAATCTATGAGCTAGGGCAGTTGCACGAACCAAACAAAGCCATTTACTGATTCGCTGAGCACTAGCCGATACTGGTAGTAAAATAGTCGAATCATTAATATTAATGACAAGACTGACAAGTCTATCAAGTCTGTGCAAGGGCTTTAGCTCAGATTGAGCCTCTGAAAGTGGGCTGCTTCCTGATGGTTCGCTGGGCCAATTACACGAAATCAAAAAATCTGGTCCAGTGAACCAACGTGAATCCTCATCAAAATTAATTTTGTTCAAACGTGTAGCGTCGTCAGCTACGTTACCCTCGGAAGGAACCCATCGCCATTCACTAACTTCAGAAAGCTCTATTATTTCACCAATACGATTGGCCACAAATGCTTTGAATTTTCGGGCATCGTTACGAATCCAACCCAAAACATTCATGGAATCGCACAAGAAGAATCGTTGCTTTGGTTTAAATTTGTGAGCTTCCTGAATTGAAAAAGCAAATCGAGCAGCTATTAAGGCTCCTTGTAATTCTAAGCGAGGTATGGAGGATGGTTTTAATGGAGCAACTCTGACTTTACTACCGATTAAGGTTACCTTGTTACTACCATCAGGGTAAATTAAACGCCAATATGCAACAGTAGCGTACGCCGATTCACTAGCGTCACAAAATATATGAAGTTCTCTTTCAATGCTAGCATCACCAAAATCACTCAGATTATATCTTCTTGGAATTTTTAAATTATTGAGTGAATTAACACAAATATTGTGCCACTCCTTCCACGCAGCGATATCATCCTGTGAAAGTTGATGATCCCAATCAAGTGATTTACGCCATACATTTTGAAACAATATTCTAGCTCTAATTGTGAGAGGTGATAATAATCCTAATGGGTCATAAATACTCATCATGAGCGAGAGAGCTTCTCGTTTTGTTAACTGATCAGATGATTTTTCAACGAAACCTTTAGTATTAAAGCTAAGTAAATCGTCAGCTGGTTGCCAAACTAAGCCTAAAGTTCTAACCGACTTTGCTACTTTACCCAAATCTACGTTTACGTTCGCTAAAGATGGATCTAACAACAGTTCTTTTGGAATTAGAGATAGGGCCTTAGGATCATTAGAAACCCAAGATCTCATCTCATAATGAGCTTCTTTGTGAATGGCTACAATGTCTGCAGCAAGTTGTGCTGCATTTTCAGCAGAAGGTGTGGATACTATGCAGTCATCCATATAATGATCATTTAGAATAGCATTCACAGCTTCAGGGAATATACTTTTAAACTCAAGTGCATTTTTATTTTTAATAAATTGTGCTGAAAAGGGACTAGATGCTGCACCAAATATCATCGAAGACATTCTATAAACTTGAATCGGTTCTTTAGGCGAGGGACGCCATAGGAAACGTTGAGCATCCCTATCCACTTCGCATATTTTAATTTGAGGAAACATTTCTCTAATGTCGGCTGAAAGCCCAACTTTACCCTCACGGAAGCGATAAAGAATGTCTAAAATGGAATTAAGAAGGTCTGGGCCTGTAAGGAGCATAGAATTTAAGCTAACACCGTTAGACTTTGCCGCGGCATCATGTACGATACGAAGTTTACCGGGCTTATTAGGATTAGTAACTCCGAAATGTGGTAAAAACCAACACTTTTTGTTAATACACTCTTTACTAACGGGGCCCATAACCCTTGTCAAACATGGCTTGCATATTTAATTTATATTGTTCAGCATAAACTGGCTCCTTGGCCATCTTCCTCTCTAAACTCTTAAATCTGGATATGGCCTGACCGAAACTGTCTGGAATTTGAAAGTTATTATCTTTCCAGGGAAGGCCTACTTCATATTTGCCGTCGGGAAGGCGACGGGTTGTCTCTTCCAGGATTTTGACAGCTTTAGAATCGTCGTCACTGAGACATTCCTTCTTAGTAATGCCTAAAGAATCTAACCTATAGTAATTCTGAATCAGAGAATTCAATTGTTCGAGTTCACCTTCATTTTTGTCTGAAATAGAAACATGATTGACGCGATGAATTGGATCCGAGTTCCTATTGGAGTCATAACCGAATAAAACCCAACCTAGACTTGTTTTTATAGCAACCGGTTGATCCATTGAACCTCTCCTAACTTCCTTGGAGATTAAGAGAGGCCAATTATCGATACCAATAATGAGCTTGGGCTGAGCGTTTTCATAGCAAAGAACGTCAGCTATTGGTTGTAAATAATCAAAACATTTAATGTCTCCGGTTGATTGTTTTGACAACCCTAAATTACTTATTGATCGGGCATTTCTTATTTCATATATTTCGGAAGAACGACCCTGTATGTTAAAATTCACATATTGCACCCTCACTGTTTTTCCTAACCCACTTACGCAATCAAGTTTTATTTGGGACTCTGGACCAAGTAAACCTAAATGTTGACTCAATTGAGCATCGATAAAGGTCGCTGTCGAGCCGTCGTCCAATAAGGCATACGTTTTGACACTGCCCAATGGCCCTGTAACCGTAACAGCTACAATTTTAAGTAAAGGTCTAAAAGATGAACGTGTTTGGGAATGTCCCTCAGCTGGGGTAATTGTGTGTGCGATTAATTCATTCGGTGGGTCATCAACAGAGGTAGACACTTGATTGACCGGAAGTGTCGTAGTTTCGTTATGCAAAAGTTTGTGGTGTCGAGCTCTGCAGCTAAAGACCTTACAAATCTCTTTGGTGAATTTACACTTCAAGTAAGAATGCATACCTCTTTTCAAACATTTATGACATAATTTATTACTTTTCACTACTTGCCATCTGTCAACAACTGACATCGATACAAACTTGACACATTTTGATAGATCATGGGTTTGTTTACAAATCACGCATGGTTTTAGTTCAGTTTCAGGTTGAATTTTTAAAACTGTGGAACTTTCTTGAGGATCGGAGTCTAAGGATCCCTCCAAAGAGGTAACTGTATGAACCTTCTCAAATCTTTTAAGTGTAATTGGCGTATCTGATACTAAACCAAACTTGAGTTGTAACTCCACTTCCTGAGTTAAAAACTGTGTCAATAATTCAAGTTTAGTCTTCCCTAAAGTTGAAAAGTTAAGTCTACAATAATCAAGCCATTTACTTCGAAGCAAAGGCGTCAATTTACCTAATATTGTTTGAAAAAGTTCGGGAGATTCCAAATAACATCTTTGGTCTAAAAGTTTTATAATCTCTACACAATTACGAACTTTACAAAGAAATTTATTAAGGTCACAAGTATCAGAATTTAATTTGGGTAGTGATCGAACGGTTGTTATTTCATTAAGGACAATAATTTCAGACCTGCCAAATCGTAATTCCAGTGCATTCATCACCTCCTCCGGGTCACGAGCTGAAACCAGAAGAACTGCGACTGTCTCCCGAGCTGCTCCTCTTAGACACAACCCGATACGAGCTAAGTTCTCAGCAGGCGAAAATACATCTTTGGTATCCTGAAACATCCTCTTTAAAGCTAACCAGTCTAAAGGCTTACCGTCAAAAATGGGCAGCCGAAGATCACTACACCTATGTTTTGTACCTCCATTATTATTGTTATTATAAACTACATTTTGTTCTGGTAATAAAGGTATATTATTGTTGAGTGGCTTCGTTATTTTACCGCAATTAAAACAAGTAGGAAAGAGAGGAATGTTCGCTGCAGTGATAGGTAAAGGGTTTGGCTCTTTGGAGCTTCTACCACCGAAAGGTATATTTGCTGTGGTGACAACATTGGATATTGGCTCTTTAGAGCAATTACCACCACAGTTATTATAATTCGAATAACATTCCACCTCTGTTACATGATGTTGAATAGTTGTGTTTTGAGCTGTGGTAGGTTGTGGTGTATTATTATTATTAACAACCGTATCTAACCAACTTTGAATTGACCGAGAACTCCTTTGGCTTCGGCTTCTGGCACTCCCTGATTCCAAAGCCGCGAGTTTGGCTTCTAGTTCTAGGTCCGCTGCCTTACGATTAGCATCAGCTACTTGGGCTTCCAATTGAGCGACTATTCTCATGTGCTGAGCCTCTAACAATAGTTTTTTGGCACGTATGGTAGCAGATGAAGACCTGGAACATTCGGAAGCGTTAGGAGGCCTGGTATTTGTTGGAGCGATCGCAGCGGACGTGGACGCCACTGGCTCGCTCATGTTGTCACCGTGCCCCTGCCCGTTCCGACTTTTGGCTTGAGCCCTAGTTTCCACCATGAAAAATTTTGAGTGAACGAAATTTTAGGTTTATTGTGTTCAAAAGTGCGCGAAGGACCAGAAAATGTGCAGGATAGCTATGATTTTGAGGGAAAACTAGGGCTAATTAGGGAATTTAGGGAAACGGGACAGAAAGCCACGGGATATTGGGTGACAACTGATTTTAATCATTTATTTGACAAAGTCAATAAAAAAGAATATAAAACCATAAATTAAAATAGAAAAAGTATTGATGTGCGTTGAGCACAAGTACATTGCACTGTCTTATAGAAGAGACAAAAATTATGTGTGTCTATAAACTACTGTAAACTAATTCCTTAAACTTATGTGCCGAAACCGCAAATATATCTATATTTTCAAAATGATTATTATAAATATCTACCAGTCTGCGCAATGGCGATCTTTTGCCAGCATTAGTTCTGCAAGACTTAATAAAAAACAGTTTATTTTGTCCTCTGTCATGTTATTAAGTGTACCATAGAGATTATTTTGAGTCATCTAATCTTGTGTCAATCAAGATGATGATACTAATACGTATATTTATTGCGCCAAGCTATTTCCCTAAGAGGGTGGGCTACGTTTAAAGAGCGATGGAGAGGGCTATGCTCGGAGTTTCTCCACGAAATCGTTCCTTAGAAATTGGGAGATACGTAGAAGAACTAAGGTAACGGACTATGAATCAGTAAGATCAAGTGGCAATGAGCAGGGCACATAGCGCGAAGAATTGATGGTCGAGGCAGAACAGTTCTAGATTGGAGACCCTTCGACCAAAGGTGCAGCGTTGGACGACCACCAACAAGATGGACAGACGATCTTTTTATCATCGTAGGATCACACTGGATGCAGACCACTCACAAGCGGTCGCTGTGAAAATCCGTGGGGGACGCCTATGTTGAGCAGTGAACGTCCTTTGGCTGGTAATGATGATGATGATGAAGTTATTTACAGACACAAAGCAGATAGGTTAAAAAAGGGATGTAAAGACTTTGAGATTTTATAAAATTAATACAGGTCATAGTTTTATCAGGGTTATTTTCGATTAAAATGTACAGACTGTGGTGCTGACGCCATACAGGCATAAAGTCGATATCATCGCCAGAGTTTCAACCAGTTATCTATATCAATGTATAGTAAAAAATTACAGTACAGTAAAGTGAAAATGAAAAGAAGATGTCAGGGCATTAGAAGATATTAATTTGTGCGCACGACGATCAATCTCTCACGCGTCATTACCATGCCTCAAAGAAAACACAAGGGTTCCGTATTTTATAAGAAAAGACAAGCGCAAGCCCTTTTTAATAGCTGGTTAATAGTATTTTTTTGGAGTTCTTGGATAAAACAAGACCGAAGTGGTCGAAGCATAAACAAGACTTAACATTTCACAGACCTTAAAAAATGCATATTTATTTAAGCAAATAATAAAGTGCCAAATTAACTGTTCCATTAAAATGTGTTGCTCTCATAACCTTTCCAAGATGAGACTAATTAGACTCCACGTTGAAATTAATTATGGGGGATTACGCCCGCAATTTTCAACAACAATATTTTCCACTTTTCTGGCAACACTCTAAGGACTATATTTCATACTCAGAACGTCCAAAAAATGCAACCGTTATAAATTAAAAACATTTTTGAATCGCCAGTGCTGAGAACTAATCGCGCAGGGTTTTTTTAACGTAGTAAGTACGAGTGAATATCCAATTTTTAAGGGTATTTTGGTACAACGATAGACATTTTTTTATTAATCTACTTATATATTTTTTTAAAAAGGCGATTATGTATATTATTACTATGTTTATAATGCGTCTACTCGTCCTATATATGCTTATGCTTTTCCTTACCTGAAGTTGTCTGGGAGAAATTGCTATAAGCAATAAAACCGTCTGAATTGTACCTCTGTAATTATTATGTATATTACTAGCGGCCCGCCAGCGACTTCGTACGCGCATAATAGTTTTACTCCGTTTCCATAGATCGTAGCGAAAATATTTATAAGCCTATACGCATTAAACTACTTCTATAGCCTTTCCCGATAAATTTGCCATCTAACAATGTATTTAACATATTTTATAACCGGACCAATAGTTCCTGTGATTGATTAGCGCGTTCAAACAAACAAACAAAAGCATCCAGTTTTTAAATATATATGTAGCAATGCGTATAGATAAATGTTATATTTTATGTAAACACAACACGTAGCCCGGTCTTTAATCTGGTCAAACTTACACGGGGATAATAGCTTTTTATTTTACAACAAAATGGAAATACTTACTTCGCCTATCGTCAATCGTATACATATTTCTTTCGGGTGCTAATAAAAAGACCAGTTAAACTCTGTGCGCTTACACAGCATCATGCCACAATCCACATACAGGCTGTGAGAGAAGAAAATTCCCTCAAGTCTTCTCCCGTTATCTTAAGAGTTTGAACTTGAGCTTTGGTCATAGCGAATACTCTACTTTCTTGAGTTCAAATTGTAAATTGAAAGGGACAATTCTACGTAAAGATCTACGCCACCATCATCATCAACAACCAAAAGCCGTCCACTGCTAAACATAGGTCCCCCACGAAAAGTTTGCAGAAAAGTTCCAGATTGGACCTTTGATTAAAGTAAAATAGCGGTAGATACGGCATGTCATACTAATTGTCAGCTAAAAAATGGCACTACACATTCCTTACGTCACACGTCTTATAAATGTCACCCGCACACGCAATCCAATGGTAATTAGGCGACGGGGGCCTGATTTTAGCGGTCCACTTTCGAGTGGCGCGTCACCTATCTTCCGCTATTTTACTTTAATCAAAGGATTGGACACCTTTCGACCACAGGAGCAGCGTAGATATCCACCGACAATATGAACATACGATCTGCAATCTACACTGGACACAGACCGATTGATACCTACGCTGTTTAAACACAAAAAAATATTATTTACCTACTATTTTATGGAATAAAATCTCTTCTCGAGAGCAACATCAATAACAAACATGTGTCAAATATTCTGTCTCAGATATGTCAAATGACTGTCAAAAATGAAATAAAAAATATTTTAATCGTAAGCACTAAAGAGTATTGATATCAAATTCGAAGCAAATCACCCCCATCATAACTTTGCACCCCTTTTTAACCCCCTTAGGGGTGGAATTTCTGAAAATCCTTTCTTATCGGATCCCTTCGTCATACAAAGAACACACCCTCCCAGTTTCAGGTCTCTACAATCAGCGGTTTAGGCTGTGCGTTGATCCATCAGTCAGTCAGTCAGTCAGTCAGTCAATCAATAAGTCAGTCGTTCAGGACAAAGCATTTTATTGGTATAGATAATAATAATTATAATATGGGACTAGTAGGACCAGTTGACCTGGTTGACCGTTCAAGATCACTTGTGACAACTAACTATTTCCAAGCCTGAAACGTGTATGAAAAATACGGTTATTTGTGCAAAAGCTTAAGTAAACGACGGCACTTAAGTGAGAATTAATTCGCCGGTCGCGTCGTTATTCGCGAACTTATCGCTTTTGATTAACGGTTAGAGCTTTAGTTAAGTGACGGTTAATCTGAGCATAATAGTTGGAACAAGTTATGTTTGAGACATTTATGAATGCCATAGAATTTAAGCTAGGACGCACGTTTTCATTTTAATAATTGTTTAAACACAGTTTCTTTAATTTTTTATTTATGGATTTAAAGCACTTAGATCACTTTTTTATATTTTAAAATTACTTACAATGTTAACAAGTCTTGCAAATTATAGCAGTACACTAAGACATAATATTAAATATTATATAACCTGACGCTTAGAGTATTTCCTTCATCTTTCACAACCTCATTAAACACACAACAACCTACAAAGTACAGCCACAAACACAACCACTCTCCCCGAAAAGCGTACATTTTGAAACATTCAAAATCCTTGAAGTGACAATCACGTGTTGGTATAATGGTGCACAAAAGCCCCAGCTCTTTTGCAGTAAAACGGGGATCCTACGACCAATTACCCCAGAGATAAAGCCTCGCAGGCGTCCACCCGTTTACCGAGGTCCTCCCCCTAGACAGGGCTGTCGAATACCCAAAAAATCCGTAATTAAGTAATGTTAGACGGATAATCGATTATAGCATTACTATGGTAGACAACACTAGCACGCATGGTCAGCACTAGACCTGTCAGATAGATAGTTTTGACATTAGATCGATATTGATTGTATTGTATTATCCCGCGCATATTTTACAGCATTGATTATTGTATAAATAATTGTTATGTTAAGGAAATAGAATTATTATCAACTCATGGAGTTTATCTCTTTCAGTAAATACCTACATTTTGTGCATAAAGATGATGACGATAATTATATTTTACTTTTTATAATGTTTTATCACTATACAAACTTAATAATATAAAATTTCACTTGTAAAGCAACTATGTCGGAATCGAACTCTGTGTCTTACGCAATCCGGGCGCATGACTATACCACTGAGCCACCGACACATTGACAACATTGTTGATGATGATGATATCCAGACGTCCGTCGATGCCGACACCTTTAGGTCGTAAGATCGTGGTCCATACTCGTGAGCGCGTTAATAGCAAAAACAGCTATGAATGTTGTGAGAATGCTGTGGCTTAAGCATGTAAAGTGTCGAGCTTATAATCCAGTGGCTGATAATGACTTACGAAAAAAGAGATTTTACAGACATGACTCAAGGACATATTGTTTTACTGATACTTATTTCACTGACACCAGTGCAGTTCTTGAAATCTGACACTCATAATTATTTTTATAGTCAAATTACCTCCTGGTCAACTTAACTTCGAGCATTTCAGTCTCATGACATATACCAGCATAAGTACATGCAAAATAATTTTCACGAGTCTGGCAACCCTATTGCTACCTCTGTTTTAGCAACGACAATAAGTTTTTGTTAAGAGTGGATGTTTCTTTGGGTTTTTAAGAACTGTGTTTGTCACTTAATATCGGGGATGGAAAGAATATTTTACAATTCAAGCGCTTGTGGATTTCTGTTGCAAGCGGTGAATTTTCTTGATTCTATTTCGCAGAAGAATAAGTTAAGTTTCATTTGGGAGGCTTTAAAAGGCGTTTACCGTCAGTTTTGTAAATAAATCGTTGTATATCGGTCTAGGTTGTAAGTGTAAGAACGGGTCTTCTTAGACACTGCCACAAAAAGTTAACGTCCACCTATACACACCATTAGACTCGACTTTTCATTTCATTGAGACGTCAAAAAAGTGCACTTGAGATTAAACAAGCAATTATGTGGACTATATTTTTATAAACAAAGATGACGTCATTTTTTCATGAAAAGGTAAGTAGATTTTTACTGTTTCCCCACGTCCCAGGCCCCTTCACTATTCGCCCTGTCAATGCCACCACCCGATGCATAAATCAGTGAAATTACACACTGTGCTTCAACAACTGAACCCGAAAAACGTATCAGTGTGCCATCTGAGTGCACTCTACGTCTCACCAGTCGTAACGTTACAATTTTACGATCGCTTTTATTACTAGACGCTTTCGTGCACGATTACCCTCCCGAGTGAGTTTCGCTGTTACGCGCCCTCTGCTAGGTGTCTCTACCCTATGCTACTTTACGTAACATCGCATTGTTATGTAACCATTGCTGTTTTTGACTATGATGTTTAACAAGGATCAAAGCTTATGCAAGACATGGATTGAGAGAGAGAGGATACAGACACGGGGGTGCGTCTGTTGTCAGCAATTACAATTTAATGCGTGTTTTATTATCACAGGCGTCTAATGTACTAGTGCATTAATTTATCACCTCTCCCTGTTTACGAGTTACAGCTTGACAATTGAAACGGCGTATTCTGAATTCAAAGAGAGTGGCAGGTGGCCAGGATGTTTAGAGCTGCCTCGTTCCCGGCGCGCCTTTGGTTTGTAGTAGTTTGGGGGGTGATGTTGATGGAGTGGGGTGTCTAGGTGTGGTGGTCGTGTTCCACAATCGTCGGACAGACAACCGATGGACGTATCAAAGGCCGGCGAATGCAGTTGCAGTTCCAGCGATTGAATCGAGACTGCGGCGGCTCTGAAGTGACGGCTGATTGGAACCCGTCTGCAACTGATGTGCTGTTTGCTGTAGTGTGTGCGCTGCCTCACCCTATATTAGATATGTAAGTTAGTATTTAAGGCGTCAATTGATGTAACATTAGGTCTTAATAAACTGACAGTGCGCGCTATCACTTGGTTTCATTGTGTCTCCCGCGTCTAGCCTTACATGGCGACCCTGCCAGTGCTGCCTCTGGGCAGTACTGAGCAACGGGAACATCGAATAATTGGCCAAATATTTTTGTGGTGAAAATGATTTTTTTTGTCATTGAACTTTATTTAAAATTCGCGCGTGAAAAAAAATCCTGAATCCCAAATTAAATAAAAATCAGCGTTGGTGTAGTTGTCGTGAGGCGGACTATTAAAATATAAATGGAGCCGAAGGCGTAATTTTACTGGCTGCCGGGCGTACGATGGCGCCAGATGTTGGTGTAATGGTGATGATGCTGGGCGCAGGGAGTCTGTTGGTGTCGGATGTGTAAGAGTAATGCTGGGCGCCGGGAGTAGTCGGTGTCCATGGATGAGGCTGCTGCTGCTGGGAGGTCGGCGAGTCACGAACGACGACTTCAGAGTGGTAAATGGTGGTGTTGTGTTGTGAGTGTTGTGAGAGGAAGAAGCCCAAAATAGTTATATTTAAGTAATTAGTTAAAAAAGATATATAATCAAATAGATGATAAAGCTATATTTAAAGTAAATGTTTTTTTTTTCAAGGGCATTGTTACCAATTAAGTAAGTAAAAAAAAATACAAATTAGAAGTTCAAACTCTCTAAGTAGTTACGCATGTCTAATGCTTCTAGGCAGATTATCATAATTTGGTTTACAACTACTGATGAGTAGATTTTTTAGAAATTTCGATGTAGATTTTATTTCATACGTTACTCAATGTTTATTTTAAAATTACAGGTTTTGCTAATTATGGACGTCAATCAGGTTAGATTATTTTTACTTGTTTTAGAGTTTTGTCTTGTAAAGTTTTTTTATTTCAATCTTTAGAATTTCATGAAATTGCAAGTATCCATTTCTTTTTATAAGTTTTTGGCAATATCATAGATAGAATCATACCAATCAATCCTAATCAAATACATATTTCTTGTTACAAATATTTTAGAACCATTAATTTCATAGCATTTTCTTATATCAGTGTAAAAGTAGATTTACTTCCAAACCGAAATATATTTGATAAACATACTTTGATAGTTTAAAACTTTCATTGACCTAATTTCATTAAATCGTGCACATAGACGAGTGGAGACAGAAAAATTTGCTGACGTTGAGACGCGTGTCGTGTCGTCTTGAAACTTGATGCGTTTTTATGAGTTGCGAGGTGCTCCGTAACCGACTGCGGCGGAAAGGTAATGTTTTTATTCATTTACGAATAGGTTCCGAATGTAATAATATTATAACGTTTTATGGTAATATTTTTCATCGAGTTTTAAAAATCAATTTAATGCTTTTGTCTTTTATAATGACAGGTACACATTAAACTACCGGTTCTTACGGAAGATGTAATATTCGTAATTTTTGTAATATACGATTCATCAACTCGTATTTATTAGGCGTACTTATCATCAATGAGAGCATTGCTTACAGTTTTTTTTAATATCATTAATATTTTGATACGTTTCACTGAACCCTAAAAATATTTAGAATGTTTTATTTTTTTACATTTTGTTGCAGTTAACGTGCATACTTATACCAATATACTTTTTGCATTCAGAAATCCTTTAATTTGAGAAAAAATTAAATAGTTATTTGCTTTTCAAAGTAACTTGATAAACCCTTTTTCAAATCATACTTATACAGCGTTTACTAGATTGGAGAACTTTATGCAACAAAACCATTACATTATTAATAACCAATCGAATACCTTTTATTTGATAACATATCAATTCATTTTCATTTTCATTTTATTGGTTTCATTGTGTCTCCCGCGTCTAGCCTTACATTGCTTTCGCAAATGAAAGCATCTTTCCGAAATGTACAGTCGGAAAAGTTACAGCTGTTAGTTTGTTTATAGTTCTAAAGGTAGTGTGCTTGATTTCTTAAAGTCTAGATAATGCTTTTTGATTTTTATCGCGGATTGTAATGAATCTTATATGGCGGTGTCGATGCCAAATACAAATACAATTCTTTATTTGCCAGAATACATTATATACAATTAACAGAACAGGTCTAAAATCCGCTTCGTGGTTGTATCCAGCCTGCATGCAGGCATGCAAATATTGATAAACATACCAATGCCACACTGGTTTATCATTTTAACAAACAAAATGAGTGTGTTCGGTCTATTTTCATATTTTTTTAATACGAAGCAATATTTTTTTTAAACCGCTAGTCACCCACTTAACGTATTAAATATCTCGTCATATGGATCTCAAATTACGGCTATAATACTTTCAAAAGAAGAATCAGGCATCTTATTAGCATAGTATGAGTCGTTCATAAACAAATGCGTCTGATTGTACTCACCTTTCGTGTATCGGTGAAATGGTGAATCAAAGTGTGGCATTCGAGGAAAGGTGCCTTTGAACTAATTGCCAATGCATTACTTTAGACTGCACTATTAATGGCATTACTTATTAACATTTAATTTTTAGCTTGAATAAACTTCATCATCATCAAGAGCGGTGTCCCACTGCAGAGCAAAGGCCTCCCTACCCTTTTTCCAATCTTCACGGTTTTGGGCAGCTGTTAGATTCTCCAGTTGATGTTAAAAGTGTCTAGCTCGTCACGCTATCGTCTTCTGGGCCTACCGCGTTGCCGTCTTCCATCTAAAGGGACCCAGATTTTGTCCCAGAGGTCGTTTGGCATGCGACTGAAATGAGCGGCCCAGTCCCACTTTAGGTGAGCAGCTTTCTGAGAGATGTCTGTGATAAGTGTCTTGGAACGCAGGGTGGTGTTCCGGATACGATCGGACATTACTACGAGTATGCTGCGCTCCATCGCTCTCTGAATAAACTTAGTTGTAAATAAAATCATTTAGCTATAAATTACTTTGTGCCCGCTGGAAACACGATTTTACAAAGTTACCTCGCTCAAATAAATTCACAAAGCTACCAAATTTGGACTATTTATCTTATCATTTTTTTATGATTTTATGTTAAAAATAACAGAATTTATGTTAGCAGAGTCATACACAAAAATAGAGATTACCTGTACATTGTAAGTAATAGTAGTAAAGTAATTATTACGTTAAACATCAAGACAAATCCTTAATAACTGCTGCTAACTAACTGTGTAAGAGTTTGACAGAAATATGAATTTGTAAAGTTTGTAAGAAAACAGTTTGATAAATAAAGAAGCTAAAAGCAAACTGAAGCATATTCGTTGATCGGTTCTGCAATTGAAGGGTAAGTATACGATACAATTTAATAACAATACACATGTCTCGTAAACTGATTTTGCAGTTTCAAACCAAAAAACTCTAAGTATACGATACAATTTAATAACAATACACATGTCTCGTAAACTGATTTTGCAGTTTCAAACCAAAAAACTCTAAGTTCAACTTTCACTGCCCCGAATGAACTACACCACCTATAAACGCTGCCAAAATTGACAACTCAGAGAAAATAACAATAACAAACAAACATAACAATATCCCAATACGGCTCGTTCAAAAATGTTTGCCCATAAAATTCCTTTCGACATTGCCATGTGTCATTACCGTGGGCTGACAGCGCGGTGTGACACGGTAATGATTATGCTGCGACAGGCGAATGATGTTTTAGCACGCGATCGTTGCAACACAGGTCAAGTCGAGCAGCCAGTCTACTTAGCTTAACAATTATTTGATTTCCAAAGTATCAGGTTGCCAGCAATGTATGTATTTAACGTTATGATTGCAACTATTGTAAAAATGTATCTACTTGGTTGTTGGTTTTACCTTCAGCCAGTTAGTGTCTCACTTTAATTGATATCTTCCATAATGCTTTTTTATTTCGTCACATCCACTTTACGCGTAGGATAACATTAATCGCATAATATACTGGCAATGATTATGACTATTAAAATATTACTAAGCCGCTTGGACGTACGAACGAATTTTTCTTGCTAACGTCTTTAGTTTTTCTTTGTTTTTGTTATCACATTGAGTTTTAATTCGTGACCAAAATAAAAGGAGAAATTCCATACACTTTGCAAAATCAATTGATTAGCGTCCCAAATAATGTCGTTGGGGTTTGATGTATTCAGGCTACAGTAAAATTTTTGTCTCACCAAAAAATAGGATACCGTTCTCTCATTATTTTATTGATACAATTGTAGGTAGTTCAAAAGGGTTGATTGTAAACACACAAGGTAATTGTTAAGCTCTGTGCTTGCTGAATTTCATGAGCTGTGACTGACAGGACAGAATTGATATGTTTCAAAACCATACATACTTATTAGAGTTGATGAAAAGGAAACACATTGAATAATTTACGTCAGTGGTTGTTTTTTTCGCAAATTGGTGCCATTTGACAGGGTAATAGAAGGGTAATGGGTCGCTTGATATGTCGCATTGTGATTATAGTCTATGCTAGTTACGTTTTACAGCAACCATCGCGGCGTCTGATTTATCTATAATGGTACACATCAATATGCGAGGTGTGTGTATTTTTTAAAATTTTAAATGCGTGGCTCAGCAGATATTTGAACTCGATTGCACCTTTTGTGCAAGTCACGACACAGTTTAATGTTTCTAACAACCAGGTAGCGTTCAAGAACGCTGTAAGACTGAAGAATTTTTCAAAATAAGCTTAAAACTAACAAATATTTATTTAAAAACAAAGCTACAAAATTAAAAGAATATTTAATGTAACAGAAAATCTGTATTTTATTCAGTTATTTTACTAAGATTTTGAGACAGAAAGGACATCATAGTTAATTTTTTTTCATTCCTGTCAAACTTAATTAAAAACTTTTTCTAAGAAATCAAAGTACCTACGCTACTAAAATTATCATCCTTTTGATGCATCATATATTTCGCCTATGCATTAAGCAAACTCGAAATAGATTCCCATACATCATATTAATATATCGAGCTGAAGTAAATACTAACAAGTATAGTGATGTACCGCGTGCGTGTTCATCGATAATAAATCACAAAACGTTCTAATGGATAACAGGTATAAATCTATTTATGCCGAGTTTTGAATGCACATTTCGCATGTCTTGCCACCATTCCGCTGGATGCAATGATTCACATGGTTATACCGTGGGTATGATTAAATTAACGATTATGTTATTGAAATAAATCGATATGAAGGTTGTTAGCCGTGATTGGTTTCGAAAAAGATTTGATATAAGTGCCTTCCAAATTGATTGGAGAGCTGAAAATAAACGTAATAGGATTTATTTTGGACGCAGATTTGGTAAAATAAATTGACTTATAGCAGATATTTTTAATATTATAGCAGAGTGTTCATTTCATAATAATACCACTCAAACCAGTGCTTGCTTTTTAATTCTTAAACAATTGAGTTATTGAGATGCAGGGGGAGGTGTTTCTCAACCTACGCCCATTTTGATAAACTATTGCCATTGTTTTATCCATCACAAGCATCATCATCGATTAAGAAATGTAAATTAACATTACCACGGCTAATTAAAAATCTGTATTGCCATGACGTTTAATTTGTCTGCCGTGTCATTCGTAAAGGTGAGCGCACTTTGATGCGGCGCATGAAAGAAGTTCGTTTTGTATTTTTAGAGTTATGCTTTATGGTGGACAGGTGTGGACAGTGGCAGGGCAGTGATGTGAAGATATCGTTGTCGATAATACTTGTAAATTGTCAACATTTCCGCTTGTGCTGTTAGAGTCCTTTCAATCAAATCTTAATAGTTTGTTAATTTGAGTGAATATAGTTATAAAATCATCCATAAAATAATTTACTGTGCAAGTTTGCTCCCTCATGGATCACCACAGGACGTGATTTAACATACCCTACACACAAAAAATAATAATTATAAATGAACTTGTAAAAAATAATGTCCAACAAATAATCGAACCCAGCTCTGTTGCATTTACCATGATCTCGAAAGCAAACATTGTATTTTTTATGCTTGGATTTTTTAGGAAACATGAAAAATTGCGCCTCTGAACTTATATATCATTGCATTTCCGCTTTGTTTTTTGTGGTACATTTAAATCGCGACATTTTTTTTAAAATATGAAACCGAATAAGTACTTATTGTAACTTCAATACTAGTGCATCACTAGTCGTATATTTCCACGGCTCGTAACTCACACGACGCGGCTCTTATTAATGCGCCCGAATCAAAGAACGACGACGTATTTACTGCAATTACTCATCGACACTGAAATGTGCGCGTTACGAAAACTTAAATCGGAATAGATGGGGGATTCTAAAGGGTTAAGGAGATGCGGTGATTCATTTAATCGCAAAATTATTACATGGTTAACTAAGTACTCATATTATTAATGTACTTTTGCGTACAATTGTATCCGTGCAAACAAATCTTTTAAAAAATCAAGCCAACTTTTTTTATCATTTCTCATATCCTAGGTTAGATATTTGATGGAATAGTACTTAAGGTGCAGTTACCAAGTTGGGTTTCCAAAAAGAATGCTGATTCAGTTCTCTTTACGGATAACACGGGTGTGTAAAGAATGAATGAAGAATTTATTAAGCTCAGTTTAAATGTATTATAGGAAATCGTGGGACTTAAACGCACCTTTCACGGTCACTTACCTTGTCTTTTGAGCGTCTTACCTGTAATAGATGGGTAAATCTTCTCGCTGCTAAACCAGCTCCGGATTTATTCCCAAACGATTGCACAAAGCTTTGATCATCAAAGTACCAACTAATTACGCGGATTCACCGGAGCAAACTCGCATTTAATTACCGGCAATAATGAGCCATTATGAAAGGCCAACCCGGCTGGAAGCAACCGCTGAACCCGTCTCATGAACCTAAAGTCAGGTGCAAACGATACAACAACCGGTCTCACAGACCGACACATAAATAATGAAATAATTCCCAAATAAATTGTCCCGGGAATCTCATTGAACGGCCGTATTAACACTAAAATATCATTTTTAAAATCCAGCCTCGTAATGCTCAGACCACCTTGTCAGCTAGCGCGTAAATTAACATGAGACCGTCGTACAAAGAGTTAACCCTTCGCCGCCGAGTAATAAAGTACACAGCTCTCATCTCCCGCGGCGCGCTCACGGCGCCGCCTATTCACCGCCGGACATTATCGTAAATATTGTGGTATTTATTCAGATTTCGGGCACAAACAATTCAATTCACGCACCGGCTGTTAATTGGGCATAAATCGTGGTAAAAATATTCAATAAGCTTCTCACATCGATTAATATTTTAAACAGTGAATGCCTTCATTTGAATTCGAACTCGGCGACGCGTAGATAATTCGGCATGTCGATTTGTCGTTGATCGTGTTATTGGAATGGGTTTTTGTTTTACGACCTTTTTATTATTGTACAACCGATTTTCTTTTATTTTGAAAACATAATATAAGTTCGCCGCGTGAGTCGAACGCGACGATTGGACGTGATGAATATGTTTTGAACATCCAAACTCATTACGGGAATTCTGCTAAAGATTCAATTGTGTGTGAGTTTTCATATAAATTTTATGCAAAACGTAGACCATTACTCACTCGGGATGGCTGAAATGGAGTTTAATAAGGGGCCGTTAGCACATAACCGCCGGAGAGGCATTACTTTGAAAAAGTAACACGCCAGACGGCAACACGAAAAACGTCAAGTTGAACACTTTATAATAGAAATAATAACGCAACGGCCGCCATGAAATATTGCCCACATTTCATGTTAAATTGTATGTAAATGCGGGCCCAACGACACGGCTCCCACAATAACATAATAATGGTGGATTTGTGACTCACGTGAAGTTGTTAGTGTGTACTTAACCCTTTATCAGCCACGCTCGCGGGACGTGAGATCATTAGGGGTCGGAACGACCGGGGCTTTCGGCCCGTTTAAGGGTTGTTTTGAACGTCGTGACAGAGTGGTTAACGTGTGACATGTACGATGCATTGTGCATTTAAGTTGTTGATTTTAAACTTGGCAAGTGCTAGTCAGAGTAGTACATTAAGGGTTCCGTACAGCCTATAGATTTTAGGAGCAAATATTATCTGCTTTTAAAACTTTAAAAACCCATCATATCGTTTGTTTTACACTTTTCAGTATGTGTTTAGTTTGTTTGGTTGCGCATCGAGCTGGCTTTGAAAAATGTACAAAGATGCTTTTAATTATTGTTCTGATATGACAACATACAGACAAATTGACAGATAATAGAGACCCTCGCTAACGGAAAAACATTTCAAGAAGCTAAAAAACATTGTCTTCCTGTGGAGTCCAATGATATCATCAAACTCTAGACTCGAGGGTGGCCATTCCTTCTACAGAACCCTAAAAAGTTTCAAAACTAGTTCGGTACGCTCATTTGTGTTACAAAGTGAGTTTGTTTGAACACCGATTTGAAATTGTATGGAAATTACTGAAGCGACTAAGTATGTACTCAATGCGTATCAACAAATAAGAACTGTCAAGACCCTTGCAACGTATTCGATATTTTTCTCGTGAATTAATCTGTCACATCGAATTGCTTTGAAGATTTCTCATGTATTTTATTTGTGACACATAATATAACGTAACTGGATAAAATAACAATAGTTTACATGAGAATAGATTTCACTGACCATTTATTAAGCAAAATAGATTGAAATATAAATTTATCAACTATTGCGATTAGTAATAAATATGTAATCACACGGTCTCGACTTAAAATGTATTATGCTATCTACCTATACTATTGCTACTTAATATGATAAATGAAAGTTATTGTGTTACAGTGCCATTATCATAGCAGACAAAACATCAAAACTTTATCAAAATTGAACTAGCCACCTTTAAAAAAAATGACTTTAGGTAGGTAGGTTGACTTTAGGCTAAACTGATCTCAAATATTCATTGCGGTATTTCGTCATAGTAATATTTTCCGTTTTATTACTGGGTTAACTAACATTAAACTCGTATGTAAAGAAACAAACAAATAACAAAGAGTCATTATTACAATAACGTCTACTAAACCGCCGTTTTGTACCAACAATAACACATTTCCCTTGTCACGAAAGGAAAATTCTTGAAACATAAAAATCACAATTTATCGTCCCTTACAAAGCTGTAATAAATTACAAATAATAACGTACTTGCCTTTTGTTAAGTTGCGAGCCCATTGTTTCGACAGCTTTAATTGAAGTACTTTTGATGTTTTTATGACTTTATTATTTCGTTTTTGTTCAAATTAATTGTTTAAGATGAGTGGCGATGTTTCTTTAATTAGATTTTTAAGCATTTGTTTGTTTATCTTTGTTTTTATGCTGCATTAATAATTTGATTGGGAATAGGTAGGCAATCAAAGGTCAGATTATAATTATTATGGCCGATTGTGAAGTTGTTTTAAAATTGACAGCAGGAAGCGTATCGTGATCCAACTTAATATAATGATATGAATATTAATATTTATGATTATCAATACAATGTGTAGTTTTTTGGACCCAACAAACTATAAGGGTGGATTCTACGAGTAATTTCATCGAAAACAACCTCATATGTGCGGTCTAACCACAATATATTAAAAAGATGAGCAAAAATCACAGGTTGATATTGACAAGCTTGTATGTTCTGTACCCTTATCACGAAGAACTATCGAATATGTATGCGTATCGAGAATTACAATTCGTATGGAAATTATAGTATCGCCCCTGGCGGTGCGTAAAGAAAACACTTTTCAATGTGCATTTTGACATTTCTCAATACGTTTACGCATTCGATAGTTTTTCGTGCTAAAGGCACTGTATATGTAATGACGTCAGATCAGAATTAGCTTGTCAAATCAAAGGGCGCGGCCACACAAAGCGACGCCCGAGGCGCGGAAACAATCGCTGGTGGCGAGGAAATTGCGAAGTTAGGGCGGGCTCACACTGCGTAGCTGAAAGGTTGTGGAACCATAGGTACATGGTTTATTGTAAATAAAACAGGCTGGATCGCTCTTATGGTTTTGAAATATTTTTAAAATATTTAACAGACATTTTACTAAATATGCCATAAATCCATAATGAGCCGTTCCAGCTGATGTCTTTAAAATTCAGGTCAGTGATGTGATTTCCCTAGGTACTTTCATTTGTTAACCGTTATGATAAAGAACTAAATTAAAAAATTGAAATACAATGATGCTTTTAAGTTCAGACAATCATTATAGATTGAAACTGTGATGCAGGAACTACGATAAGTCGAGGTGGACTCATAAAAACACAATCGCATAAAACGTGGTCGAGCGTTATACAGAAATCTATAATCAGATTATTGTACCTACTATCATTTTTAAGAACAAAGGCTAATATATACTTGGAAGCATACTTTTATATTTAAGTGTAAAAAAAAACAATGTTATTCTATGATTTTCTGCTCATACGTCCCAAAAGTTTACATTAAAAATCCAATTTGATCCGCAAGGTCCCTCAGGAGCGCACTCTGCGACAGGCCTCAGGCGGGAGACTATTCAATTTAGGAGTCTGTAAATTGGAAAATAGCCATTTGTCACGCCAGTGTGACGGCGGCTTTCGAATTTAAAGTTTGGTGTTACGTGTCTTTGTCAGAATAATGTTTAAATAAGTACATGCCTATCTAAACCGAGGTCCTAATTAAGTGCAACAGTAAAAACTCTCTTTTAGTGTAGGATTAGCTAAATGAAAGTTAATAACAAATAAATACTGTACTAAAAATATTTTTTTCTATGCTACATTTATCGTTGACAATAAACCAAAATGGATGTTGACGAACCACTGTAACTTCTTTTATAAATTCACTGATGTCAATGTAGTTACATACATAATTACATTTAGGGCCGATTTTTCAAACCTCAGATAAAACTTGTCTCACTGAATAAGTATAAAACGACCGATTTTAAAAAGACATTTACATAAATGGTTGCTGACAATTAGGTGACGTTTTCAGGCCTTAATGTCATATTACAGATATCTTAATTTTTTTGTTAAACTAAGTTTTAAAAAAATTGTGTAATTTTCCTAATATATCCACAGAAATACTGCATCTTATGTATACTATAATACCTAACCATTTTATCCCACGGCTTACCATCCCGATCTTCAGTCACGAATGCCACACCACGTACCATTTTGATGGCTGACCCCGGGACCGATTAAAACATACGTGATCCTGGCTGAAACAAAAAAAACACGATTTGATTGCTAATCTAGTTTTGGGTGGGCTGACATTGGTACCAATGTTTACTAAAGTTAGTCAGCCCCAAAAGTCTTTTAATTAACATTTAATTGTTTTTAATGTTAATCGTTAGCAAGGAAGTATTTATAGAAGGTATTTTACGAATACATTGTCTTCAATACACCCACTGTTCTGCTCGTTAAGTCGTTGGCCGCGTGCTTGACTGATTGCATTCTTATCATATCAGATGCTTATCTCACAAGACTTGTGAGTTGCAAATTAATACCTTCATTGACTATGAGATCGAAATGACAGTGAAATCTAATCATAAAATACACTCTGGTTAAAAAGTTCTCACTCATAAGAAGTTCCTTCTATCCTCTGTTATGATTCCGATGAAGCTTTCGTGTCGTAGGTATCAAGAGTCTTTACATTTTCCCTCTTCTTTTTAATCTATCTATTGTTACCAGCCTAATTTTTGCTACATCATATTGCAGGAAGGACTCATACCTTTAAATGAGCCACAAAATACCCAGATACAACACGCTTAGCCCTTTATGAACACTCGAAATAGTACTTCAAATCTAGCTTCCCCTCACGCGTGACGCCGAACCAATCCGTAGGATTACTTTTATCATTATGACGACACGTCTGGTGATCAAACAGGCAATGATGCTTGTTTTATAGCTTAATAGGCGTGTCGGGGTAAGGTTAAATATAAAAGTAGAGGAATGTCTATAAAAATCGGAATTACAAGGCCTGAAACCTTAGTACTGGTCGTCATAACGAGCCATTTATAGTGGTAGAGTTCTCATAGTTTCATACTCACTTCATTTAATTAACTGTTGTTTTCTAATTCGGAAATGCTGTGTACGCCTATAATAGGTTCACAATATAAGTTGTCAAACACTGACAATGCTATATTTAATTAAGTGTGTATTATATGTTAACTGTTGGTGTGCCGTTTAATTGTATTTTTGTACTTGTGATCTCATTGTAAAATTATAAGATCGTAAGTTAAAAAAAAGCTAGCGGCAGAATACGGCCAATACTCTACCTCTAAATAAACTTTAATTCTGTTCAATATTAAACCTGTGTTTTACAATAAAGTTTTTTTATGATTTATGACTTCGCGTTTTATGTGTCATGAATTGTGAAGTTTTATAATGGTTTATTAGAGAGTGCAAATTACTAAACTTTTGGCTTGGTACCTATATAATATTTTGTTAGTTCATAGCAAAAAATAAACTATTCCTACCGATTTTTTTTCATAAAGCTTTTTTTTTCCGTAAACGCCGATGCTATGAGATACCTACCACGTAGTCGATCTCATTACTCCATTTGAATTTCAAAGCGTTCAGTTCTAAAGGGTAAAATAATGAAATTCAAATTCAATAACATGTAAATATACACCAGTATTGTTCTGTCAAACACAGTTCAATCAATCACACGGTGCTTGCATATAAAAAGCTCTTTACAAAACTCTTAATCGCCTTACTGAATGTAATGAATCACGACCATTCTTAGGCAAATTGGTGAATGCACCGGTGACTACTTTATAAAAATGCTGTCTTAAAATAAACTTTATTTATTTGGTATTGGGTTTACATTCTTATTCGGTATTTTTGTATGTTTGCAAAGCAAAAACTGGATCATTTCCTTCTTACAATGACGCGTTGAAGGCACCCATCCATCTGTGTCTTTCGCTACCATTATGGTACAGTCAGAACAGTCAGTATTGGCACTTGACTTTGAAAGATTATTTTATGTGGGAAGGTGAACTTGAGATAATTTTGAGGTACAACTGCATTATTATTTAAATCGTGGCCAAGACATGAACATGATAAAAAGGATCAATCATATTGAATTTGATGTAGTATATTTGTGGGGTACGGTTGGTAGTTGTTGATGTGAAACATTTACAAGCATTTCAAGTTACATGTTACATAGCTATAACCATTAATATATTATTTGTGTTATTATTAATTTTTATTTATTACAAGTATTTACGATTTGTCAAGCTTAACACTAAAAAACTTGTTATTTGTTGTGCTGGCGGCTACTTAACGAACTCAACAAATAACCGGGTATAAATTTCTATAAAAGTTTCGAGACATTTCCTATGCAGGAGTCTACTTTAGTCTACTTTTTCTTAGTTTTAGTTATGTTCCCATAACTCCTAAAATAATGATAATTATTATAAATGAATCCAGCCAAGACCCTCAGTACGACTCGACATCAAGTTCCCTTCCAAACGAGATTATATTATTAAAATCGGCCAAGCCGACCGTGAAATGACGTGTTCCTCAAACAAATTACGCGCATTGAACACTCGGGTGGATTGCACTCATTATGGCTGCGCCGGCGCAAAGGGGTTATTTTGTACAGTTGGACAAGCTATTTTGTGTGTTGTAATACATGTGAACTCATAAATAAAAAAAGCAGAATATTAATTTCATTAAAAAATCAGGATACGATTAAACATAATAATTAGTAATGTCACTCTAAAATCCTATCTTTCAAAAACTAAACTTAATTTTAATTTTACCGCCCTCAAAAATGAAGGCTATCAATTTGACATAATGTGCAAAGTATGTACTTATGTTTTTATGTTTGTTTACGGATTTCTTGAAAATGAGAAATCACAACGATAATGATTCTTCTCAAGTTTATTGGGTATGTTCCAACCTAGAATACAGTGTAAGTTTCATCAAAATCGGTACAGTAGTTTTTGAAATATGGGTAACAATAAAATAATTCAAAAACAAAACCGTCTTCAAAAAATTTACTAAAAAGCTTAAAATAAAGCATTTGGAGAAACAAATTTTTTAGGAGTCAGTGCATGATGTCAAGGCTACGCACACCAAAAGTCTATACACATCATGCACCGACATTATATTTATCATATTTATCGACGATTTCAAAATGTGAATAGAACTTTCAAATGGAGGTGCATTTAAATCAAGCCATATTTTCCTGTCTAACTGTACGTACTCTTTGAAAGGTATTAATTTACGATATTTTATGTTGCGAAACAAGCCTGTGAGTAACGGCTCGAATTGTTGGTGTAAGCCCTCATAAATAAGTATATTATTAGGTATATACCTGCAATGATGATTGAAAGGCGATGTGGCACATAGCAGACAGGTTGACAACATACTTGGGTTGTTTGTTACACAATGGTTGAAAATGGTTCATGATTACTAGAAAGACATATCTAGTATGTACTTGGAAGACATTAAAGATGGGGAATCATAGAGATCGTTTTCTTTAACTGTATGTTTTTCTATAACTGATAGTAAATAAATGAAGCTATAGGTTGACCGCAAAACTGAGACTTTTCTGACGTCACTTTTGTCACCTTTATTTTCATTTCCCTCGCAATTAATGTACTCCTTATCATTTATATGAATTAAACGATCTTTCTTCTACCTTAAAAAACAACATTTTATTCATATTTAAAATATGGAGTACATTATTAGGAAGAAAAATACAACAAAAGTGACGTCAGAGACGTCTCCGTTTTGCGGTTTACCTATAGTAGACGGTAGTTTATTTTACTTGAGTTTGTGGTCATTAGGACAAAGAGAGTGAAAGTTGGCAATTACTAAGTAATATGGCATTAAAATAGATACAACTTTGATATAGGGACCATACATGCAAACACGGCAAAAACTAATAAGAGCAACCAAAATATTTACAGGTAACAAAAAAATATAAAGAAAATAAAAAGCTCGTATTCTTACGGTCTGTTTCAATGACATTCCATCTTTGAATTATTAGCCCTTAAAAAACGTTCAAATTATTTTTGATGATCTCAAAAATCTTTGCAACTAGCAGTACTCTCAAGATCTTTTCGTCTTTATCTACAAAAAAAGTCACAGGCAATGTTATTTGGCCTGTCGCACAGCAGAACTAACAAAATCCCAGTAAAGTAATGAGCAAGAATTGTTGTTCCCTAGCGTGAAGTTCTGTCGGGAAAGCGGGATGGCCGGGATTTCCTTTTTAATTTTCGCAGTCATATCTCCCGCTGTCGGCGTTACGGTAATGCTGACATTTTGTCCACTTGCTCTCTTTTGGCTGGGTTACGTGTGGACATAGAGATTGAACACATTGGGGTTGAATGATTTCTTAAATGAGCATAGACAATTGGTAGCACGAGATGTTTTGACGATTGGTCTAGAATTCAAATGTTTAGGCTATTACCTTCATTAGATTCTTGCATTCGGGAACCGTCAGATTTTTCGAGAAGAAGATTGTTTGTTATCTTATTAGGGTTATGAATGTGTTGCGTAAATAGATGGATACTTCTTATTTATCTGATCGTTAAGTGAATAATTGTTCGTTAAGTTTTACATGTAAATATAGTCAAGAAAAACTTTGTAAGTGTTCATTCTGACAGTTAGGAGGAAATCTTAGCTTTTTTTAACTTTTAGCTTAACTTCATCAAAGGACGTCAAAAAGACCCTAAACTCTTCCCAGGAGTATCCATCACCCCAATCAAGTTCATAATACTTCCCCTGACCGCAATTTGACGCACGCCTCACACTACAAGATGTGAACGTTGTTTCATTAGGCGGCAATGGCGGCCGGCCGTTATTGCGCGCTGTGCGACAGCCCTAATTGCTTATTAGGGACCAACGTCTTTGTTTATACGATCATACATGTCTGGGTGTATGAGATTTGGTTAGAGAGAACAGTTTGTTAGTAGGTTAGTTTTAGAAAAAAAAATCATTTTCTTCATAATTAACTACCGGAGACGAGTAAGACGTTCTAATTGTAGTAAGCAAATTTCTAGTGCATGCAGTTAGGAGTATAGGAAACTATATTTGCGTTGTTATAATTTATGAATGTGTGGGACGTTTGTGTATGCAGCAACATTGTTAGTTAATATGCACTATAAAGTGCATGTTCACACCAATGATTTCATGGTTACAAAGTGATATTTTAGTTTGTTTATTTATGGCATAAGTTGTTAAGATTTAACTAAGTTTGCCTCCTAGTTTTTAATGTTAAATTTCCATATCAAAGTTCTTACTGAATAACATTTTATTACTTTTTTTTAGTTAGTACATAATTTCTGTACCTATAATTTCATATCTTTCACTAATATGGGATGTGTTGCGAGGAATGTGTGTTGAGAACCTTCTCAACACACATCCCTCGCACCCCTCCCTCGTACATATCTCTCGAAAACATCCCTCGTACACATCCCTCGCTTGTTTTGTATGCGAAAAAATCTAGCTCCGCTGAGCCGTTTCCACCAGAGTTGTGCTGACCGAGGCGAGGTAAATGAAGCGATTCTATTGGTTCTTTACAAACACATCTTTCGCTACGCATCCTCGCACATCTCTGGTGGAAACGCAGCCTAAGAATTCCAAATAGATGAGTTAAGGTTATTGTGAGTATGAGTCCACACTACTGAACTACAAATCTTTATGTATAGAAAAAGACTGTCATCAACATACTAAAGAAAGATAATTGTGATCAAAGTTGTTCAATTTCGTGCGCGTGGTGTGTAAACCTATAGAATGATATCATTATAAAGCCATCACACTCCACGCTTTACAGTATTAAACTAATCACAGAATAGGGTGCCCTCACTTATCTATGCCGGCTTCAGTGTGACCACGCTCAATGCTCGCGAGTTCAAAAGAAGCCCTCTCAACGGTAGGCAGCCCGGCGTTAATTCTTTATGATTGATTATCTTTTCGGCTAATGAGCTTCGAACCCGTCTTGCTTGTATGGTCTAAGTGATAAGTTAGTTATTACAATATAAGAAGAAAAAAAATATTACTGTTATCCATATTTCTCGCACTGATTGAAAGTCTTATTAGGTGCAATAATCGTTGTATCAATACAAGCGTTTGTACGTGTGTGCTTGACATGCAATAAAATTGTATCAATGTTGTTTCGAGCCTTGTACCGCTACGAGAAATGACGCGGGCGTATGCCTATGCCACTCGGCCACCGTCACATTAACACGCCTGTTGAATTTTGCAAGTGCTTTTTTTAACGCGTAAGCTCATCAATATTGCGATTGTAATTTAGTTTGTTATGTAACTGATGGTAAAAAGAGCGGTTCTTCCTACCACAGGCTATGTTATTCCTAATGGGGAGTTCCCACAATTATTATTGTATTAGACTTAGTTGCTGAAGTGAAATATTTTGTATTTTGTATCAAAACTATTAGTTGATAAACTGTGAGAGTGCTTTTTATTTTATTTGAATAAAACTCATACAATAATTACAAATTTTTTTATCTATAAAGTACCTGCCCGTATCAAAAAATCTATTTTTTTAACCACCAATCTCACCAAAATCCAAAATCACTATCGCCCATGCCTTAGTCTCCTCCAGTTATGAATTATGATCGCTTTTCCTCCACAATAAGTGCATAAATAGGGCCGGCTGACGGCTGGTATAAATCACCCTGGCCATCCATCACGCGGAAGCGGCCGGTGCCAATACGCGGAGGCCGAGGGATGGTGATTGGTTTTGGAGGATTACATGTGGCTATAAGTCTAAAGCTAGGTAAAATATCAAGGCTATGTTGTTTGGAACACTAACTTTCTAACTTTGACGTTGGGATATGTAATGTCAAATCGTTTTATCGTGATAATATATTAACAGTCTTTGTATAAATCATAGAAACAGGACACAATCATGATTTTTTGGAAAATCGAGATTTTCATTTATATAATTTGCCATAACAAAGACAATATCATTATTTAAAACAGCATCCTAACAATTTAAAAAGTTTACTACGTCATCGGTTTTGCCTCTCATAATTCAATGCCCAAACCGTCTTTACCTCTAATCTTAACCTTAATTAATAAAAACAAAATATCTGAAAAAAATAATTACCTTAGTCTCCAATTTTCTTAAAAACTAGCGGATAAAAACCCAAAGTGTTTTTTACAAAAAATAATAAATTTATTGTGCTGAATCGGCTTTTTAAATATTATCACTTAAAACGAAGTTTCGGACGCGTAATACGCTTTGGTGAGAAAAAAAATGATGAATCGATGGGATTTTTACACCCTCCATTTTCGAATACAATACTGGTGTATATGACGCTGAGGTATTGGACTCCAGATACAATATATTCCGGCGTGATCGGTCTTCAACCGATATTAGGAAAACTGATGGTGGGGGTGCAGTTATCGCTGTTAAAAAAGAGATTGTGGTTATAAGACAAGAAACGTGGGATAGTGTTGTGGAGGATCTATGGATCACTGTCTTGTCTCGCAGTGGCAAAAGAATAAATATATGTCTGTGTTATTTGCCTCCGGATTTACCGATTGATTTGTTGGAATCTTTTTATGTAAACTGCCATAAAATAATTTTAAACTCAAGTCCTACAGCGGAATTTGTTTGTATTGGTGACTTTAACTGTCCTTACTTACATTGGCTCAAGGAACCTGACTCATCAGCCTTAAAAATTTGTTCAGCTGACTCACAATTTGATAATAAGTCTCGTCTTTTACTCGAAACTATGTCACTCTGTCATTTGAAACAATTTAACGGCATTCTAAATAGTAATGGTCGTCTACTTGATCTGGTACTTTCTACCTTCGATATTCGGATTTATGGTGTAGATCCTGTTAGCCGCTTAGATAACCACCACCCTGCATTGGCTATGGACATTGAGAATAACTCTAGATCAAACTCAAAATACGTAAAGTGTAATGCTCGTAGGAGATATAATTTTCATAGATGTAGATTTTCTGATGTTCAGTCTGAATTATCGAGGGTTGATTGGCGCGCAGTGCTATCATCTTCCGACGTTGACATCGACCTTAAAACCTTTTACAGCATACTTAATGACATAATAAGTAGGAATACACCACTAACTAAGAAAAACAGTACCGTTAAATATCCGGCGTGGTTTAGCCCTGCCCTTAAGCATAGTATTGAAATGAAGATGAAATATCATAAGCGCTTTAAAAGGTTTGGTAATCCTCGCGATTATGACGAATTTGCGCATTATAGAGCAAAAAGTAAACACTTAATAAACACTTGCTACAGAAATTATCTGGCGTCGGTAGAGGACTCTATTGGCAGCAACATAAAGACATTTTGGAGATTCATCAATGCTAAAAAGAACGCGAATTCTATTCCTTTAACCATGACATTTGAGGGAGTTTCCGCGACCAACCCCTCTGAAGTTTGTGAGTTATTTTCAAAATATTTCGCCTCGGTTTTCGAAATTGATGATACCTCACAACCAACTGTCAGTGCAAATGTTGAATGTAAGTTCACTACTGATGTCCTAGCAGGCATAAAAATAACTAGTGACATGATATTAAGCAAGATAAAAAGTCTAGACACGAATAAGGGCTCCGGTCCTGATGATATACCTGCTCTGCTTGTTAAGAACTGCGGCAAAGAACTCTGCTTACCTCTCGAAATCCTGTTCAATAAGTCGTTAGAATGTGGAATCTTCCCTAGCCTCTGGAAAACTGCACATATTATCCCAATTTTCAAATCAGGTGATAAGTCCGACACCATTTATACTGATTTCGCTAAAGCATTCGACAAGGTCAATCACACAATTCTTTCTAGAAAACTAGCTGATTTCGGTATACATGGGTCACTTCTTCGCTGGTTCCAGTCTTATTTGAGTCGAAGAAGTCAGCTCGTTGCTTTAAAAGGTCATATTTCCAAACCAGTTGTGGTCACATCTGGCGTGCCCCAGGGCAGCCATTTGGGACCATTATTGTTCGTTATCTTCATAAACGACCTTATTGACGCCTTGTCTTCTCCGTGCCTCCTTTACGCAGATGACCTCAAGGTATTTACCACTGTTGACAATATTACAGATGCCTCCAGGTTACAATCGGATCTAAACATCTTATCTGACTGGTGTTCCTGCAACCTTATGCAACTTAACATTGGTAAATGCTTTGTAATAACTTTCACCACAAAAACGCAAAAACTTTTATTCAATTATACCCTTCGAGGTGAAGTGCTCACCCGTAGCAGCGTTGCAAAGGATTTAGGCATCATTTTTGATGAAAAGCTGACCTTCAAAGAACACTACAATTACATAATTGAGCGTAGCAATCGCCTATTGGGTTTCATCGCTAGAAATACCAAACTGTTTCGGAAAAGTAAGAGCTTTATTCACTTATACTACTCGCTTATCCGTAGTGTTCTCGAATATAACGCTGCAATCTGGTCTCCCTTTTACAAAGTCCACACTGATCGTGTAGAGGGGATCCAAAAGCGATTCCTGAGGGTTCTTAGCCATAGATGTGGCATGGGGCGTAAACTCTCATCCTATGAAGACCGCCTAAGCTATTTTCACATGACCCCCCTGTACCTGCGTCGGCAGGTGATTGACCTGATCTTGCTGTATAAAATACTACACAACCAAATAGATTCCCCTAACCTTCTCTCCTTACTAAATTTCAATACTAGATTTAGATCCCGCAACCGTAATTATAACATTTTTACTCTTCAAGTTTTTCTGAACAATACTTCATACTACAACCCCATAGTCCGAATGTGTCGCCAATACAACGAAATACTCGCCACAAATAGAGAAATAGACATATTTTATCTCAAATTGCGGCAGTTCCGGAGACAAATAAGCACTCATTTTGGCTTCCGATAGTATATTAATTTACTTTATAAATTGACTCTCTAAATGGGCCTCTGTTTCTTTTTATCGTAGGTTTTATAATCTGTGTTATATTGTTTCAATTTAAATTTCATTTCAAACCCGAGATTGTAAATGTGTAAGTTTGGTAACTAACAAAAATGTATTATTTTCTTAGTTTACACCCGTAGCGTTCTTTAGTTAAAGATTATCTTTTAATTTGAAAGCTTTTAGGCATACATATTTTTGGATTTCGATCTAGATCTGAACAATGTTATTTTAAGTATTTAAGCTTTTATGATTGATATCTGTTTTGTGTGCTATGATTAATAAAATAAAATAAATAAATAAATAAATAATTTGCGTCAATTTTACGAGTAATTTTTATTCCAAATTATATTCGAAATCAACGAAGATCACGTGAAATATTGACACGAGTACTTATAAAGTTGCCTTTAAAAACATACGTGGATTTTATCTGGTTTTCATTTGAGAATTAAACATTAATTGATAAAAATCACATGCCATAAAAAGTCGAGTGTTTTAAAAATAGAGATACGGTTTCTCAATAGCAAGATCTACAGACTAACTATAAATGGGTTACGCAGGTTTTGTAATGACGTTGGCGGACTTGATGCATCAAAATGTACTTGAAGACGATGAGAATCTTATTTTGGGGTTTCATTTTCATTCACCACTACGTCTTGTTGTCAATAAGTCAATAAGAGTTTTTATGAGAATAAAACGTAACTGCACAAAAAACATCTACAAAATATTTTTTTCTGCCTCCAAAACTACATCAAACCAGGCCCCTCAGGAATAGTCAATCAGGAATAGAAATCGGGACATCCGATAAATTTGTTAACGCGCTTCGGGACACTATAAATCGGGGAGGAACATTCAGTTTTCAGCGCGACAGACCACGGTTGGTTGGTAGGGCTGTCACTTTATATTTGGGTATAAGTTAAAAATATATATTTTAAAGAAACGAAATTAAAAACTGATTGAATACTCTCTTTACGTAAGTAATACGGTTATAAAAAAATAAAATAAAAAGTATTTATTTTGGAACTGCGATTCACAGTGTTAGAATGAAATGACTTAATGACTATGTTTGTAATTAATTTTGTAAATAGAGCAAGTTGTTTTGATCATGACGTTACCGATCAGTGGACAATCCCCATTGTCAGTCATATCCATCAGGACGCTGTGGTAACGGCTGCTGCGGTTATGTTACAGAAACAAAATTTTGTTGAATAATAACACTATATTAATAATAAAGCAATCACATTTTTTCAGATAATAACCAAAAAAAGCTGTTCACGAATCTTCGTTTGTTAAACTTCAAATGCAACACCGCGAACCGTCAAAACCATATTATGTCAACCCTATGAAATAATTCGAATCCAATAAATCTGTCGGTTGACAGCCCTGCGATTAATAAGCTCTAACGGCTGTTCGGGCGTTAATTAGCCACGTCGGGATAATTAATGAGCTCAACTAACCGATGACTGCGAAGGGATAGGTTTTTATTGCAGTTTTAGTTGCATTAATTGATATAACATTCATTGACAATGCTCTTTGCTTTTACTTTTGTCTAAAGACAAATAAGGGGATTATTACATTAGTTCGCACATAGTTATTGATATAACTTTTCAAATGTGTGCGCCAGAAAGACAATAACAAACACTTAAGAGGATCGTGTGCAGGCGTAACGCAGCGCGAGTTTTCATACATTTCGAACGCCAAAGGTCGAAATATGCTTGCGGGCGAACACGTTTTCCTACCCGTAAACCTATATGGAGTGAGACAAATTTGGTCTCATTCGTTGTCATATATCCTGAACTACGCTTGTACGTCTTCGATTTTTTTAATAAGGGCTCGATATGTTAAAATGGACGAATTCCGAATAATGAACAAAATTCAGAAGAAATTTTTTAGTCAAAAAAGTGAAGGTTTAGGTTCTTATATTTTCTAAAACATACAATGTTTAAAAAAATTAAGCCGTACGAGCATAGTGTTTCAAAATAACTCTAACATGTTAAAAAAATAACAAAATCGGACAACGTTTGAGTGGTGGAAAACGTGTTCTCTTTTTGTATGGAATCTTGCGGCACACGATCCTCCTCCTATACTAGAGTAAGAGTATTATAATATATTCCATATAAAGTAGCTCTGACCTCTGTCTCCTAGACCATAGAATAGACAATATAGAGAATTGACCTTCAATCCGCCAGGCCCCAAAGACACGATATCGAACCGCGATAATATTAATTGACTACTTGACAATTAGTATGACATACCTTCCGCTATTTTACTTTAATCAAAGACTACTTGTCTCGAAACTTGCATGATGCATCTAAAGATATGTCTAGTAAGTAGATAGAGTAATAGCTCTACTATATGTATATTCACACTATTCTTTTGATTTTCAGGTAAGTTTCGTGGCTATGGTGTGCGGGGCTTGTGCGCCGTTTGTCGTTCGGCATCCCAGGGCCTCAATTCTGCTAATTGCGTCGTCACCGAGTTGTGCATCAATTGTACAACGAGCGTGCTATTAATACACCTCGCTATTCTGACAGCGGCTGCTGTAGTGACTTAGTTGTGCTACTATAGTCGGTGGTTTTTTGACAACTAATTTGAAAGCTCCTTGACATTGACAATCAATTTTTATAATTTCGATCCTATAGGTCAGTAATAGCTTTTAAAATTGTTTGTCAAAAAAAAATACTAAATATTGTATCAAAATTTTCAAAAATTACAAAATTTAGTTTTTGTCGAGGTGTATAGATGAGTGTAGGAACTTAAATAAGTTAAAGAATTATTCACATGCACGTAATTGGATGATAGGTACCTATCCCCATTCAAATTCTGCCAAGTAATAATCATCACCCATCCATCATCATAAAAGTAAAATTAGATAAAGTTCATCATTTCGGTTTACAGTGAATTATTTTGTTCCATTTAAAATGTACAGAATAGTAGACATCGATTTATTTTATTATTCTTTCTTCTTTTACTATTCTTTTAAATGCTATAATGTTATGCTATGAAGTATGACGAATATTTTTTACGCACAATAGGAACATGTTTTATAAGCTAGTGCACTGTGTTTAGTGTTTCTTGTCAGCATAACAATCTAGCGAGTTTTCTTTCTTGACTTGCTTTACGCCTGAAAATTAATTGAATTATTATAAAGAGTTTGACATAATTGTGTCTTATATTCTCCGAAAATAACGCATTCGTCTTCTACTTGGGAGAAACAAATCCTTTTGGAGTCGGAGCATACTGTCGAGCTTACGTAAGTACACCAGCAGTCGTAAATCATGCACCGACTCCAAAAGAATCGGTTTCTGCAAAATAGAAAACAAATTCGTTATTTCAGCTTTGAAGTCAGATTTTTTAAGGGAGTTGAATTGATAATTACTTCATGATTTTCAGTTATTACCCATATCTCAAAAACTACTGAACCGATTTTAATTAAACTTACAAGTACCCTATGTTAAAATATACCTGACTGAACTAAAAAAGAATCACCTTGCTATGATTTCTCTTTTATAGATATCCTGAGACAAACATATAAACATACATTCACTTACGAAATTTTGCACACGTCTTCGGAAGCCAACAACCAGAAGATCAATATACTCATTTTTTAACAAATTCTAACGATATAATATAGATACAGCTCAAAATGGATTACCTCCTTTTTTGAAGTCGGTAAAAATCTAAGAATGTACAACGCGATACCAAAACGGTTGGTTACCTCGTCCTAGTCTGATTTTTGGCAGTACTAAATTAAAACGAATGGCCTAGAAGGTCAGATACCCAGAGCTGTTAAAATATGTATTTAAGAAAGTTCAAATCAAAATGACGAAAAAAAAATATCGAAAACGGTTTAAAAAAATATATTTCTGCGTTGTTGACCCACGACTGCTGCACGTCGCTTTCTATCTCTCTTCCTCTTGCTTATGGCAGCATCTTCTCAATCACTTACTCAGATGAGTTGTTGCTTCGTTGTAACTTCATAGCACACAGATTGTGCTACTCCCATTGCCATCTCCCTTTCTCTTGCTTGTGGACCTATCTTCTTGGCAATAAATAGAATTTAATTTGTGAAAAGTCATCACATGAGTACGTTCAATGCATCGATAAGCGCATCAACGCTGTGATCAAGGAGATAATTTGTTTTGGTTCATTGTCAAATCTTACCTGAAACGATTTGATAATAGATAAACCTATTTATGTAATAAATATCAATTTTACACAATGTATCTAGCCTCCAAATTATTTAAAGTATTAAAAACTATAAAGATTTATATTTATTTCCAATGAAAACGGTATGAATGGTGAGGTATTTTTCAACGCTTCTTATTAACGTCAAAGATATATAAACGTCTTTCATCATCAAATCCTCTTCGTCAGGCGCTCTAGTATTCTGCAACAAATTTATCAATGAGGATATTTATTTATATTTATTAAAGGTACAGGAATCACTGATTATGTAATCTTATTACATGTAGGTACAACTTTGAGAGTAGGTCCACCTCGGGGTAGGAGAATAAGAGTAGACTCCCGTGTGAACATAAATTACATTAGATTTTGCTGTAAACCATAATCATTAAAATATCCGTCCTAAGCTTTCTAAAATGTACTTACGGTGACATAAAGACTCAAAGCGATTGCCTACATGCTTCTCAGCCTTTGGAAAGTTCTGTCCGCATCTTCTCGTTAAGCATATTATTTTCCTTTTATTTCCATTAGGTACTTTTCTATCCTGATGTGCCTTATTTAAAGAACAAATTATTGGTTATTTCGTTAGACGATTTATAATTTGATCCAAATATTTTTAAATATCATATGACAGTAGTTGTTGAATTTATTCCATTCATACAGGAAAGGCAATGGAACAGAGCCATACAGCCTGATCTTCTTACTAATTAATTCCTTTGACCTGCAGGCTTTGGAAGGCTAAGTCTAAGGACCAACGACGCGATCTTACCGCGGCGGTCGCGGGGCCGCATAAAATTGGCGGGCTCGTGAGTTTTATTTAAAATAAAACCGCTGTCCTGCGGCAGCGGTGGGCAAACCGCGACGTGAGTTCTTAGCACTGTTCTTAGCTTTAGCCATTTTATTACTTTGAGAAAAGAGAAAAGCTATGAGGGAGTGTCTATCTGTGGTCCATCTTACAAATGTTTGACTTTTGGAAAAATATTTTTAGAAACCTTGTGGCAAATGTAAAGAGGTTGCAACCTGAACTCTGGTAGTTCAGTTGGCAGCACTGGCAGTTTGCCACCAACATAAAGAAAAGTTTGTCAACACACTTTCTGACGGACTCTTGTCTGCGTCAATGTAGAGGCGCGTATTTTAATTATTATCAACTAATATTGTACATTGTTTATGTAAATAACTGTGGCAAAGTGGAATTACACAGATGTCAAAGAAGTACTGCGTTGTTATTGGATGTCCTACCTATTTGCAAATGGCTTATAAATAAAAATGATGCCTAATCCTGGACCGTCAATATGGAGTCCAAATTGGTGACCCCGTAAGTAAATATTCATCTATACATTACGCAAGTGCCTGCAAAACACTTTCCATACAAGCAAAGCTAGAACTTATCATTGCTCAAAATTTCAATAAGGAAAAAAGGTGTTTGTGACGAAAAATAAACTTTGGTTGATTCCGCATTCCCGCCAAACAAATCGATTGTCGTCAGTGCAGCCAACATGTCAGCAAACGTTCAACCATAGACTAATCTCACCGTTCCGTTCTACGTGGTGTTCACAGTGTTTATGAGTATAAAAATAAACTTTTTTTTTTTATGTTTCTTAAGCTATGGTCATTGTAAATAAAAATATTGTTTTCTGCAACTACAATGTAATATTTAATATAGGTAACTGAACTTTGTACACATTCTTTATCATTGTTTGTGGTATCAAATGTTTAATTGTTTACGTAACATATTATTTTTATTGTGTCATATTTTAATGTGCAAAGAAAATGGTTTAATTTTTTAAAACAGATTTGAACGAATTAATTCTCAGAATGGCTGAATTATTAGAACTGCAAACACGTCTGGAAAGACTTCTTGAACAAAATAATGCTCTTTTACAACAAAATGCTGATCTTCAAAACCGTCTTGCGGCTCAATCAAATAGCAATTTAGAAGAAAAGGATGTTATTCCGAAAACTCATGCAGTTAGTCCCAAATTAGCCCCCTTCTGGTTAGATCGTCCGGCAGCATGGTTTGCCCATATTGAAGCTCAGTTTGCCCTGACTCAAATCACAGCTGATGATACAAAATATAATTATGTCGTTGCTCAGATAGATTCCAGACTAGCGCATGAGGTCGAAGACCTGGTCATTAGCCCACCACCCAAAGGTACGCGTTATGAGTGGATCAAAGCCGAAATGATTCGACGGTTTTCCATTTCCGAAGCTCAAAGGTTAAGGCAGCTTATTTCGGGGGAAGAAATTGGGGACCGTAAACCAACCCAGTTTCTTCGACATCTCAGGTCTCTTGCAGGGTTGAGTGTATCCGACGAAAAAATGTTAAGAGAATTATGGCTGCAACGACTACCCACTAACATTCAGGCGATTTTGACTGCTCAAGCTGAACTTTCTCTTGATAAAATTGCAGAAATAGCAGACAAGATTATTGAAGTTTCACCAATTTCTGTTAACGCTGTAAATATTTCTGACCAAACTTCCGATGTAGCAGCTATTACGTCTCAATTGCAGGATTTAAGTTGCCAAGTAGCCGCACTTTCCGCCCAGAAAAGATCCAGAGATTCTTCAAAGTCTCGTTCAAATCCAAGACCACGATCCACAACGCCTAAACCACGTCCCTATTGTTGGTATCATTTTCGTTTTGGCGCTGACGCAAGAAAATGCATCGAACCTTGTACCTGGTCCGGTCCATCTTTGTCGGGAAATCAACAAAGCAGTCAGTGATGGCGACGTCTGACTGCAACTATACTGGTCGCCGACTTTTCGTTACAGACAAAAATAGTAAAGTACAATTTTTGCTCGATACCGGTTCTGACTTATGTATTTATCCTAAAAAGCGTTGTAACATCCAGCAAAAGCCAACAGGTTTCCAACTTAACGCAGCTAACGGCACATCCATAAACACATATGGCTGCCGTTCTTTAATCCTTAATCTTGGCTTGCGAAGGGATTTTAAATGGAATTTTGTGATTGCAGACGTTGATACTGCAATAATCGGCTCTGATTTCATGGCTTATTATAACCTTCTACCGGATTGTCGTAACAGACTACTCCGCGACGGTCTCACTGGACTTTCAACTCCAGCCACTGTCGCGACCTTATATCATCAAAGTGTCAAAGCTATTTTTTCCAATGATTCGCCTTTTGCCGATCTTCTACGTGAGTTTCCTGAACTTACTCGTCCACCGGGTATTCAGAGAGTTGTCAAACATAATACTGTTCATCACATCTTAACAACCGATGGTCCTCCCGTTTCTTGCCGTCCTCGGCGATTAGCTCCCCAAAAAATATTAACCGCCAAAAAGGAGTTCGATAATATGGTTAAGTGTGGTGTTGCTCGTCCTTCTAACAGTCCGTGGTCATCGCCACTTCACTTAGCTCCCAAAAAAGACTCATCCTGGCGTCCTTGCGGTGATTACCGTGCTTTAAATGCGCGCACGATTCCCGATTCTTATCCAGTAAGGCATATAGGGGATTTTAATCATAATTTAACGGGATCAACAATATTTAGCACCATCGATTTAGAAAAAGCCTATCATCAAATTCCAGTTCATCCGGATGATATTTGTAAAACCGCTATCACTACGTCATTTGGGTTATTCGAATTCCCCTATATGACCTTTGGTCTTAGAAATGCAGGCCAAACATTCCAGAGATTTGTGGATGAAGTAATTCGTGGACTGGATTTTTGTTTCGCGTATGTTGACGACATTTTAGTTTTCTCTAAAAACCCATCTGAGCATAAAGATCATCTCAAAACCCTGTTTCAAAGGCTTTCGGATTATGGCATGGTGATTAATCCTACAAAATGTGTTCTAGGCGCAAAACAGGTTACCTTTCTAGGATACACTATCGACTCAAATGGAACTCAACCTCCAAATGATCGCATTGAAAGTATAATAAATTTTCCTCCTCCGAAAACTGTCCAAGGCTTGCGTCGATTTTTAGGCATGATAAATTTTTATCGCCAATTTCTACCTCACGCTGCTAAACACCAAGCGCCTTTAATTGATGCCCTTACGGTTACTGGCGGTAAAGGAGCAAAACCTTTCCCTTGGTCAGCCGACTTGTTGCAACACTTCGAGGAATGTAAAAAGAGTTTGTCTTCTGTCACAATCTTAGCTCACCCCAAATCTGACGTTCCTTTAGGCCTTTTTACAGATGCGTCTAATACACACATTGGTGCATGTTTGCAACAGAAAGTTAAAGAGGAGTGGCAACCTCTAGCTTTCTTTAGCAGAAAGCTTTCAAAAAAACAAACAGCATTACCGACGTACTATAGAGAATTGCTAGCAGTTTATGAAAGCGTTCAGCATTTCCGGCATATTTTACAGGCTCAACACGCTACAATATTTACAGACCACAAACTGTTGTTATATGCATTCAGTCAACGCCGAGAAAAGCTTCCACCTCAACAACTGAACCAATTATCATTTATCGGGCAGTTTACAACTGATATTCAATACGTCAAAGGGGAAGCTAATGTGGTTGCTGATGCCCTTTCCCGTATTGATGCTATATCGATGTTTCAGAATTACGAAGCTCTTGCTCAATCTCAACAAGCCGATCCTGAGATAGCTAAGTATTGTGACAAGGGTTCTAGCCTTAAGCTTGAAAAAGTAATAATTCCTGGGACCCAGTTATCGATAATTTGCGACATGTCTACTGGAAAACCTCGTCCCTTTCTGACTCAACCTTTTCGCCATACCGCATTCAACGAACTTCACGGTCTAAGTCATCCGGGCACGACAGCTTCATCACGCCTAGTATCTGACAGGTATGTTTGGCCTGGAATGGATAAAGACTGCCGTACCTGGGTCAAAGAGTGTCTTCCGTGTCAAAAAAGCAAAGTAACCCGCCACGTTTCAGCTCCTCTTGGTACATTCACAACTCCTTCAGCAAGATTTAGACACATTCATTTGGACATAATCGGACCTTTACCGATCTCTAATGGATTTTCTTATTGCTTAACGGCAATTGATCGTTTCTCTCGGTGGCCCGAAGTTCTTCCGATGATAGGTATCACAGCTGATGAAGTAGCGGATCGATTCGTAAATGGATGGATCGCTCGTTTTGGTGTGCCCGTATCTGTTACAACAGACCAAGGCAGGCAATTCGAGTCAACTCTTTTTAAAAAGCTCATGTGTTTTGGTGCTTCAAAACGTATTAGAACTACCAGCTACCATCCCCAAGCGAATGGAATGATAGAACGTCTGCACCGTCAGTTAAAAGCTGCTCTCATGTGCCACCATGATTCTTGGTACCGGGCTTTGCCATTGGTTCTGTTAGGAATACGATCTGCTCTCAAAGAAGACTTGCAATGTTCGTCAGCTGAGCTAGTCTATGGAGAACCGTTGCGTCTACCTGGGGAATTCTTTGTAGCTAATCAGGAACCCACAGACTCTTACAACGACCTCATCACTAGTCTGAAGTCAATGATGGCAAATCTTCGCCCTACTCCTGCATCACATCATTCTCGACCAAAACAATTTGTATTCAAAGAATTGGCAAACTCCACTCATATATTTTTACGAGACGACACAGTTCGAAAATCCTTGCAACCACCGTATACCGGGCCTTATAAAGTATTAAATCGTAGTGACAAGACCATTACCGTTGAAATATCTGGAAAAAACGTCGAAGTTAGTATCGATCGTACTAAACCAGCTTTCATTTCTTCGAATTTGGATCAAAACAACTATGTTCCTACAAAACCAATAGCAATTCAAAGTTCAAATCACCGTGCACCAGCACAACCTTCCTCTTTGGTTCAAGCAGGCGATCCCACCAACGGCAACGTCGGTAAATTGCCTCGCCCGCCTGTTACTACTAGATCTGGTAGAACAGTTCGTTTCAAACCTGTTTTCGATCTTTAATTTTAAGTTCTTGCAGCATTTAAATGTAAATATTATTTAAGGACTTATTGTGTTAACAGTAAAATGTGTATAACTGAGAAGTAAGAGAGTTATATTTTTATGTGTAAATAGTGTTTCAGTTATGGTGATGCATTGTATGTATGTAACTGATTTTTGTTTCTGTTTTCATAATGGACATTAAAATTTAGTTATTAGTTAAGTTTAGTATAATAATACAATATAATTTAATTTAATTCATAGTTGTCGGTTTTTGTACTAGTAATTATTTGTGCGCGGTATGTCCTATAAGTTCAGTATTTACTTATTTTTATGATTGTTTAAATTCTCGTTATTTTACTCCGCGGGGGGGTAGTGTGGCAAATGTAAAGAGGTTGCAACCTGAACTCTGGTAGTTCAGTTGGCAGCACTGGCAGTTTGCCACCAACATAAAGAAAAGTTTGTCAACACACTTTCTGACGGACTCTTGTCTGCGTCAATGTAGAGGCGCGTATTTTAATTATTATCAACTAATATTGTACATTGTTTATGTAAATAACTGTGGCAAAGTGGAATTACACAGATGTCAAAGAAGTACTGCGTTGTTATTGGATGTCCTACCTATTTGCAAATGGCTTATAAATAAAAATGATGCCTAATCCTGGACCGTCAATATGGAGTCCAAAACCTCAATATTATTTAAAAACCGGCAAAGTGCGAGTCAGGCCCGCGCACTGACGGTTCCGTGCCACCCTTCACTGAATTCTGGGTCCACTTACTTTCACCTAACGACAAAATCACAATATTTTTGACGGAAAAAATAACTTTATTAGGTATTCGTAGTGTTTGTATAAAAGACAAAGTATGTTTGCGGTTGATGAAAATATACTATATCCCAAAAGCTACTAATTTAACACATTCCGGGACACTATTCCAGACACAATAGATATTTTATTGTTTTCATTCCTGTAGGCGTTCACTGTTTTTTCCAACATTTGTTGATTTGATATTTATTATAATTATTAAATTTTTATTATTTAATATTTTGATACACAACCCGCATCCCGCGCTTTTCTCATTCAAAAATTAACGGCGCACGCCTTCGTGGATGGCTCTATCATTCACCTACAAGTTTCAGATGCTAATAGTTTCAGAATGAAGTGGCTGTGACATACGAACGGACGGCCAGACAGACAGTCGTATAAATATATATATCATTTAGAATCTACTAATGAGTTATTAATACCGTTGAACTAACTAACGTTTTATTTATTTCCCTAAAAATAGCGACGTACTCCTTTGGTTATGTTTATTTCGTTTATTGGAATGACTCGCAATGAATTATTAAATTCAGAGATCAATTGCAAGTTTTGTAAATAAAACCTTTTTTGCTTTTTAATGGAGGTATGAAGAGTGTTACATGGACTTTGGTTTGTCATTCGTATTTTGTACGAATTTACCCCTAGGTTTTTGAAATACAACAAAATTAAAATTAAAATCTCTACATTTTATGAAATACAAACAGCTTGCAGGGGACGCACCGACGGCAAAGTGCAGCTGAGTTACCTCACTGAGACTAAGATTTTAAAGAATTACCTTCATACCTACTTCTAGTATGCTGCACACTAACTTATTTGTAAAATATATCGAAGCCTAAGGTTCGAAAACCAAGAAGATCTTTGTGAATGATGTGTACAGTAAACCGCGACGTGACGTCGCCTACTCGTACCGATCCATTTATAATTATAAAATAAAGTATGCTGATAAAAAGGTGCCAATTTATTTATTCGATCAACTATATCTTTAAGTTAAGAGATCATCACAATACATAGATATTTCACTTCATTTATATTGAAATCTTATTACTAAATTTTATTTCGTAATATTTTATCAAATTCTAACGATATCATATACATACAGGTCGAAATCGATCACCTCCTTTTTTTGAAGTCGGTAAAAATCTGAGGAATGTACAACGCGATACCAAAACGGTTGGTTACCTAGTCCTAGTCTGATTTATTGGTAGTACTATATTTTAAACGAATGTATTACAAGGTCTGATATACCCAGAGCTGTTAAAATAAGCCTTAAAAAAGTACAAATCAAAATGACATGGTTTAAAAAAAAATATTTCTGCGTTGTTGACCCACGACTGCTGCACGTCGCTTTCTATCTCTCTTCCCCTTGCTTATGGCAGCATCTTCTCACTCACTTACTCAGATGAGTTGTTGCTTCGTTGTAACTTCATAGCACACAGATTGTGCTACTCCCATTGCCATCTCCCTTTCTCTTGCTTGTGGACCTATCTTCTTACTCGTTTACTTTTTGAGTTTGACAATGCCATATCTGTCATTATGTCTGGCAATGTATCTACTGTCACTGAGCATATAACTAATACAAAATTTTGCTAAACAACAACTTTTTCTGCAAAGTACACGATTATAAATATATAATAATAGATTAGAATAGTAAGATACGGGATTGCTACCATGTACCTTAATATTTATGAGCTTCCGATATTTCGGCACTGTTGCAAGCGCCATACGTTAGATAGTGCAAATACGTTATTTTGTGAAAAATCATCACATGAGTACCTACGTTCAATGCATCGGAAAGCGCATCAACGCTGTGATCAAGAAGATAATATGTTTCGCTTCATTGTCAAAGCTTACCTGAAACGATTTGATAATAGAGAAACCTATTTATGTAATAAATATCAATTTTACACAATGTAACTAGCCTCCAAATTATTTGACATATTGAAAACTATCAAGATTTAGATTTATTTCCAATGAAAACAGTATGAATGCTGAGGTACTTTTCAACGCTTCCTATCAACGTCAAGGATTTATAAACGTTCTTTATCATCAACTCCTCTTCGTCAGGAAATCTAGTATTCTGCAACAAATTTATCAATGAGAAACATACATATAAGAGGAAAATCTCACATCACAATTTGTTCAAAACTTTTCAAAGGTACAGGAATCACTGATCAATCTTTTATTTTAGGGCGCGGGTGAAATCCACGTGTGGACCCGCGGTTTAGTTGGAATAAGCTTGAAAACATTGAGATAGAAAATTATATTGATTCTTGAAAAACATTTTGAAAATAAATAAATAATTTGTGTCATCCAACATCAATCAAAGTCATTATTTTGTCATTAAGACAATAGTAGTAGTTGAGTTTATTCCTTTAAAGGGAAAGGCAATGGAACAGAGCCATACAGCCTGATCTTGGTTTCCATTTTAGGGTCCCGTAGCCGAATGGCAAAAACGGAACCCTTATAGTTTCGTCAAGTCTGTCTGTCTGTCTGTCCAACCTATGAGTGTGGGTTGTCTATAGATAGGTATTTTAAAATGATGTTGAGATTTTTAAAACCATTTTTTCTAAAAGTCTAAGGTTTGAGATATAGGCGCTTAAAATGCCCCCCCCCCCCATCTAACTTTTGAACTAAGAAAGTGAAAATGTTGAAAAAACTATATGATGTAGATCTCAACAAAAACTTGCAACAAAAATTGGTTTGAATGAGATCGAACCAGTAGTTTTTGAGATATAGCACATCTTCAACAACCGCAAACATAACTTTGTTCTTCATACAAACACTATGAAAAACAAAGTTATATTTGCGGTCAACAAAATATTGTAGTATTTTGGGTAAGTGGAAGTAAGAATCCCTAATTCAGTTAAAGTTGGCACGGAACCCTTAGTGCGCAAATCCGACTTGCACTTGGCCGGTTTTATTTTGAACTGCAGGATGACATTTGGGAATGTCGGTAAAACTAATGAGTTATAAATACCGTTGAAATAACGTTATTTATTTAAGCATGAAAAATATTTACTCAATAATACAGAGGTACTCCTTTGGTAGTCTTTATTTCGCTTGTTCGAATATGAATTATCAAATTAATAGATCAATGCAAGTTTTGTAAATGAAACCTTTTTTGCCATTAAATATAGGTATGGAATCGATTATTATCAATAGTGTAACATGGTACCTTTACTTGGCAACACTGATCCGGACTGACGTGCCCGTGTCACTCAGTGTCACTTTTCAATGATGTGTTACAATAGCACTACTGTAGTCCAACGAATGTCCAACAGTAGATGCCGAAATACGGGAATTGACCCCCAGAGTGGTAAGTAGTAGCTCATAGGTACTATATACATATTTTTACCGACTTTAAAAAATAAGGTTATAAATTCGACATTACGTGTGTGAAATTTCGAAAGTGTATTTTTGTATAAAATAAGTATGTTTGTATTTTTGTATAAAATAAAAAAAATAATGATGATGGTTCTTTTTAGGTCAATAAGGTATATTCCAAACATTACTGGACCTAATCAAAATCGTTTGAGTACTTTTTGAGAAATGGGTAATGTAAAATAAACTATAAATGGGTAATGATGACTGAAAATCATATATATATATTTTTTATTAAACCGACTTAAAAAAAATTACTGAAGAGTTCTTCGCATACATGCATTGACTCCAAATAAATTTGTTTCTTCTAAAAAGAAGTCAAATGCGCTATTTTACGCTTTTAAGTCAGTTTTTGAATGGCAGTTTAATAACATGCTTGGCAAACAGTTCAAAAACCTAAATTAACTAGAATTTGCAAGTGTGGAATACCCTGAAACCTAACTCATCCACCATAGATCATAGTAAAGTCGCTGTTGTATGTTTATATTGTGCGAGTATAGCATGTAGATGTAAAACTCGTCACATAACTTAATCTATACTTATGTTATAATATTATAAAGCTGAAGAGTTTGTTTGTTTGTTTGTTTGAACGCGCTAATCTCCGAAACGACTGGTTCGAATTGAATAATTCTTTTTGTGTTGGATAGTCCAGTTATCGAGGAAGGCTATAGGCTATATAACATCACGCTACGACCAATAGGAGCAAAGATATAGTGGTAAATGTGTAAAAAACGGGAGAAAGAAGTCACTTTTCCACGCGGACGAAGTCGCGGGCAAAAGCTAGTTAAGAATAAAATGTTACATTTCAAGCAACATTTCCTTAAAATCTCTTACCGCTGTCAAAGTATTGTACATCATATAAAGCGCTGCAGCGTTGCCTGCAGCGGCGACGGGCGCTATCGGCGGATGTAGCGCGAGTCGCCTTCAGATGTCTTGGGGATGGACGTAGGAATGTGTTAGACGTGGCATTTAGCATTTTTTTATATCTTGGAAATCATAGTTAAATTAAAACTCTGCTCGACATGAGGCCTTCGGCTTTACAGATTTTTCGTACAAACTTTGATCAAAGGTTCCTGCCTTAAACACCGTAGCACACACGTAGCGGTCCAATACACGGTCATGGTCTGATACCGTGTAGTGGGCCCAGGCCCCCACCTTTAAGTTTCAGACAACACGTGACCGAAAGCACTTTGAATTAGTTTACCGAATTAGAGACTCGCGTCAATTTTTCAACCGGACATATTGAACTTTTAATTCGTTATCAGTCGGTCGAGAGGTAATGTGGTATAACGAGCCGCCTGTGAAGTTTGATTAAAATACATCTACAATATAAATCTTGCTGTTTATCGTATCATTATCATTAGGCAAAAAACGCATGACGTTAACATACACCTATTTTTGGCTGGACCACAATTTTTACGGCACCCTGCTTATGGCATTTGGGTCATAACATATTAAAAAAATATAATAAATAATATTTTATTTGCTTAAAAATTTCCATTACATATTGATAAATGAAACCACCCTATTAAGCAATTTTTAAGCAAAGCGCTTGCAATAGTTTAGTATTAGGTCTAGGTATGTTAATGAAAGTTAAATACATGACATGTAAGTTAATATTTTGTCATTTCTATTCATTCGTACCTCTCTGGCCCCGGGAGCGCGTCGGCCGCTAAGTGGCTGTCGGCCGCGATGTATTTGCTCAGCAGCCGCCGATACCGTCTTGTTCCTGAATAATAAGCCCGAGATCAAAGGGAAATGGAGTATCTGGTCCCCTACTCTGAATGTGCGACCATTATGTAAAAATAATGTCTTTATGCCTTGGACACGACAGCTTGTTCAGTTTATCATTAAATAGCCAATGCGTTAAAGAAAGCACTAGCAAAATTCAACAGGCTTGCCAATGTGTCGGTGGCAGAGTGGTATACCTAGTCATGCGCCCGGATAGCGTAAGACACGAGGTTCGATTTCTCGTCTGACATACATAATTGCTTTGTGCAAATGCAATTTATATTGTTCAGTTTATATCGCTTGAGTGGAAGACAACTCCAGCCAGAAGCTCTAAGGTTCCTTGATAGATAACTTTAGTTAAGTCGCAAACTCCTTAATGGTTAGCAATGGTTTGATAATGTCTGATAAGTACCCTAATTTTATTTTTTATTTTCTTGTCCAAATATAGCTGTTAAGAAAACATTCTAGCAAACAAGGCTGGGTGGTCCCGAGTTCATCTTAATCAGAAGTGGTTACGCTACTAAGTTGATAGATTATGCGTTAAAGTATGGAGTTTCATACAAATTATATTACACGCCTCGATTTGATACGGTGCTGTTCCCGTTTCTGGTAGATAGATCTGCTTTAACTTTAAGTCTACCAGAGTAGGACCTGTTCTTGAAAGATAGACCGAGTGTTTGTTTATTTCAGGGCTAGGTGTCATAACTAACCGGTGATTTGTGGCATGATGGGTTCGCGATCGCGATGTGGAGTGCGCCTCTGTGAGGATGTGGATTATGTTTTGAGATAAGGTGCTATGGCTGGGGGTGAATCATTGTGTGTTTGGTAATGAATCATCTTATTTGATCAAATAATAAGTATAAATAAATGTATGGAATTAAGATGTTATGGTACTGATGATATTTTCTCCATCTTTAGTCAAACTGTAAAATTAAATCGTTGGCAGTTTAAAAAAAAAACATTCATCTTCATCATCATCAATATCAGCCAAAGGACGGCCAATGCTAAACATGCCTCTTCCACGGCTTACAACAGCGACCGATCGCAAGCAGTCTGCATCCAGTGTCCAGCGATTTTTACAAGGTCGTATGTCCATCTTGTCGGTGGACGTCCTACGCTGTGCCTTTGTTCAAAACATTGCAGATGATCAAATATTACCAGCAATGTTCCATGCATTACACATCGGCCTAATACTTTGTATGTTACATAGTATATTCATCGCCATCCATTCTTACAACGCCTTAGCGCCGACAGCATAATTGCAGATCTAACGTTCAACATAATTGCACATCCAACATACCCGTACAACATAATCAAGCAGCGAGCGATCGGCAATTATCTCAGCAAATGGCCGATAGAAGCATTCTTTGTTTTAATTATTTGAAACATGCAATTAATTTGCTGTTTATGAGCTAATGAGTTGCGCATGCGTTTGTGTATTTAAATAGTTTGTCGGTTGGTAATTCTTTTGACATTATAATTTTTATAAGATGTAATTAAGTTATAATATTGTATTTTGTAGGTGCTTTATAGGTAAATTACGCACTAAAAATGGCTATGAAACCTCAATTCATATGAACATTGCGAAACATAAAATACGGCATTAGATAGAGCCCTAGATAGTTAATAAAACAGAAAGTATGTCATTCAAAAGCAATTTTTAAACTAGTAAAGATCCAATTGTATGTATTTTAGTTGACCTCATTATGGCTTAAAAAGTTTTGAACATCATATTCGTATTACATCCTTTACTTGAAAGTTTATGTAACATAACTCTTAAAATGGCTAAAATCTAATCTGCAACAAACACAAAAGCTCGAAGTTTTTGGCAAGCGAACCGAGCGGTGATCCGCATTTACGCTCAGCTTAACTTACGGATAAGCAGATAAGCAAGCTGTTAGCACAGCTCTAACGAGACACTGAGCTGTGTGTTTAAGCTTAAGATAGTAAAAAGTATAAGTAAGTTTACTTCGGTCGATAGCAGACATTATTTTCTTCAAATACATTTTATCAGTTGAAAGTTGAAAAATTAGGAGCTAACATCTTATCGTCGACGTAACTTAATACGCTTTGAACAGTGGAAACTATGTCACAAACATGTGAATCAAAGATAGTACCTTGAAGATGATAAGGACAATCATAAATTAACTACTCACGAAATCACGATACCTACATACTTATATTATACCCACTGAATTTAATTTTAAAGTTTTAGTAAGGAAATGTTTAAATAAAATGTCTAGAAAGTAAAAATTCAAAAGCTTTGTTTAAGTACTATACAATCAAGGATGTTTCATGCTCTAGAACTTTCTAAAATATACTCACATAAGTACTCGTGTTATTAATATATACTTCTTAATCGATCAATAGCTATTCTACTTACCCCGCCTATCCTTCATCGTTTATCATTTAGTAGCAGCCAACATTCAATAACTAATTGGCTCAAACTTTCCCCGGTACTTGACTACCGTCATAGCGGGTGTTCAGCCGAAAAAAGCGCTTAAAAGCATAGCGAAAGACTTCCTATTTACTGTAGACCAGCTATAGCTTGATTTCATGGAATACCTTAAACAGGGGGACACTGGGGAGTTTCAGAAGAAAGTAAAAAGGACTTGAACCAAACTACATACATAAACAACACGATTATTTAATTTTTCAAGTGACAATTTACACTTTTACACCTGTAATAAAATACCTAAGAATATTTCTTAGGTATTTTTATCATGTGAAACAAGCGATTTTTGGTGCTCTTAATCAGCCAAAAAAACTTTCTAGGATGTAGCTGTTAATATCAAGTAAGGGCATTTACATAAAGGGTATATTCTACTTAGACTTTAGACATGCAAGACGCTTTAAAGTCAGCGCTACCAGCTGCTATTAAGTGCTGTTTAAGGCTGCAAACACCTATTATTCCGCCGATCGCCGTCCATACTGCGATGAACACACAAAAAGCCAAACAATGAGTTGACAAATCATCGCAAACAATGCGAGTGTCGATTGTGTTGCACGCGGCAAGATGGCTTGTGTAGGGGTGAAGCTTTCGTTTTCACTTTGTTAACTCAATAATAAAAATAGCCTGATAAATAAACATTCACGAGATTAATATCTCTCCGGTCAGAAACAAAAAAACCGGCCAAGTGCGAGTCGGACTCGCGCACTGAGGGTTCCGTGCCAACTTTAACTGAATTAGGGATTCTAACTTCCACTTAGCCAAAATACCACAATATTTTGTTGACCGCAAAGATAACTTTGTTTTTCATAGTGCTTGTATCAAAGACAAAGTTATAAAGTTTTTTTGGTTTTAGATTCATGTATGGGAGCCCTAGGATACACCTACCTATGAAGTTTTAGCGGTGTGATGCTAATAGTTTCAGAATAAAGTGGCTGTGACATACGGACGAACAGACAGACAGACAGACAGACTTGACGAAACTATAAGGGTTCCGTTTTTTGCCATTCGGCTACGGAACCCTAAAAACAAGAATTTATTATTATATAGAAACTTATCTGGGATAGTTTTCTTGATCAATCGTGCACAAAATAACACATATAATCGTAAAAACCCTTTAAGCCGTTAAAAACAAGTGTGTTTTTAAATAGCACCAAATAAATTAATTTGAATAACAACAAACGATACATAACTGTAAAATTCCATACAATTGTGACTGATGGTTTTACTCGTAAGTTTGATTATGTTGGTAATACCAAGTAAAGGCCAACCAATAAGTTTTACAGTAACTGCATAAACTTTCAACTATTTTCGAAAATCTTTTGGCCTACTGTCAGCCCTATCATCATCAAACGCGCCGCCCTCACAAGTGACGCTGACGCAGCTCCAATTACCTTTTTCGACGGCTAGTGTGCCCGGAATGACGAATCGGGTTTTTTACACCAAGTTTTAACTTTAGTCACGAATTTTTGTGCCACCATGTTGAGAATCAACTGCTTAGGTGAAATAAAGGGATTAAGGGAGCATCAAAAAGTGTTAATTAGAGATAGAAAGGCGGTTGATATCTTTGGCGTCACTTTGCGGAAATCCATTATTAAGTTGAATTTGATAAAATTATTTTTCTTTAAATTTCCGCTAAGCGACGCCGGCGCAGGCAACTAACAATCCATTACCCCATACCATAAAAAAAGTTTTTTTTTTAAATTACGAGTCAAATTACACTTTTGCAATGAACCATATTTAAGTGACTGTTGAAATGTAACAGTGCACCATGTTCGTCAACGTATGGTAAGTCTAATCTACAAAAGTTGAGATGTTCCCACAATTAATATAGAAAAAACTTTGTGCAAATCACTACGTCTACAAAACTTATTCATTTCTGTCAGTTCTCACTCAGTCTATGAAACCCTTTGAAATTCCATTTTCAGGACAGCACCCAGACAATAATTGACGTAATCAGATCAAAGCACATGCTCCATCCATATGGATTCGGTTCCGTACGTACCTCAAAATGCAACGTCACTCAATATTAGGGTTCCTCTTATTATCTTGCTGTCGGAACTTCAGATTTATTGCATGAGCCTCAAGAGTTATTTCAGTGGAAATACATTCGGTCTGGCCATCATGGTTAGTTAAAATAGCCATGTCATGACGCTTGGGAGGTGTCTGTGTACTTGAAAGGGATAGCTACTGTTGGGATACTCAGTTTAATGGTACTTACTTAAGATTTGATGATAATTTTAATCCAAACCAAGATCATCTTTTCACAAATCAGAGCTAAAGTAACTTACCTATACTAACTATTTATTTGTAAGAAATAGTTTCAGGATATGAAAATCCTCAGTATAATGAAATTGCGATAGATTTTCTTACTTTAAATTCGTCTGTACATTTCTTGTTAGTAGGTTTTCGTCAACACAAGAAAAAAAACAGGTAAAAAAGGTTGTGTTTTTTTAAGATTAAGTATCAAAAATACTCAAAAATAAGTCTGTCTTACAATGTGTTCATAAATCTTTCAACTCTTGTCTTACCTTAAAAAAGCATCTATAATCTCTAATCATAAACAAACGAAAGAATTACGAGCTGTGTTTCCCAATAGATTTTTAGCATCGTAATCTGTATTGTTTTGAACAAAGAGTGTGAAACTAATAAAACCCTGATTACGTCTTTAACTATATTTTAGACCTACGTGAATAAATAAGTGGCTCAAAGACGTTAAAGTGGTAAAAAATGGACAGTCATCAATGCTAACAAAAGATTCGACAGATTAACCAAATTGCGATGACTAACGTTTATTCACGATGAACAAATAATGAAAGTGCGTATTTTACAATAGTATCGTAAACGCGCCCGGTGGTCCATTATGGCCTATTGTATTTAGAAGGCAAATATAATATCTACCTGTTGAGGTTACGCAAACGTTTGAGAGCTGTGGTGTTAAAATATGAGAATAGATTATTTTTTTCAGTTTTGTAAATCTGAGCTTTTTACTTGAGAATAACGAAGCTTATTTTTCACAGTTCATGTTTTATCTAGTTTTTCTAAAGTTAAGCCTATTTACTATCTCGGGTCTGGTTCTGAGTAGCTTACATCTTTTAAAAATATAAGTCTCTTCTTATCGATAAGGGTATCCTTCCCTGAGTTAGTCCTGGTCTGGCATATCTGGCTGAAATATATATTAACATACTTTTTTTCCGTAGATTATGCCACAATTTAGCAAATAAGCTAACATTTATCTATCTGAATTAAGTAAATGTATTTTTTTAATATTAAATTAAATAAATAGTTAGGTCGGTAAGTAGTGGTACCTGTGTACAAATTTTAATTTTAAGTCACCAAAAATAAGACTAACTTGCACTTATAAAATTAAATGACTAATTTCCTAACTAATTACCCAAACTGTAATAAACAAATCTCAATCTCCACAACCGTACCAAACAAGCTAACAAAATGAGACATAAAACGAGACCGAAGGACAACATGACCCACATCACCCCGCGCCCACGCCGCACTAAATTAATGCAGCGCTATTCAATTTTCCGACCTATGCATCTCGCCTTTGACTGCACCATGCATATTTTATGCGGCTTTCATCAACCGCGCCGTAATTTTTCGCGTGAGCGGGACGGAAGCCTGCGGTGGGGATAAGACGGCAAAGCTCCCGCAAAGTACACAAAATGCAAAAATGGCGCGCCGAGTGACAGCGGAGGGGGGGACACCCGCCACTCTCAGTCAGTCGACCGCTCAACGCCGAAGCAGACGCACGTATGTCTCTCCCACGCGAGTGATACATGGATGACACGAGCCTTGGATTTTGTGAAGTGTTAAAATAAGTGTGTGATATTTTTTTGCGAAGCTGGAAAAGGATAGCGGATTGTGGAGCACCATGCTCACGTCAAGCAACCAGTACTTGAGACCGGATTACCTGTCACCGCTACCGACAACGGTAAGTTGATAACAAATAGCTTTGATCCTTGTTTCGTTTGAACTGTACCCGACCTAGGTCAATCTCGTCTATAAATTTTCTTGCAGCGCTACCGTACTTTTGTGATGGGAATTTTAATAGAAAAAAATGATCTGAGCTATGTAATCTTTGAAGTTAACAAAAAAAATCCGCGATCAGTTTGTTTTTTGAGATTGTGAAATATGTGTAACATTTACAAATCATAAAAACATCATTAATTCAAATTACTAACAAAAAGTAATTAATACTTTAGAACTAGAATAAGAAGAAACAATTAATACTTCTAAAGAAACATAAAAGATTTTATTTACTATAATAAAACCACTAAAAATAACATTTTTTTATAATAGAAATCCTATATCTTGTTCAAGCATGCTACGACCGCAACAAAGACCAAGTTTGTAACGAAACAAAAGAAAATAAAGAAATATAGAAAACCACATCATGCAACCACCACCATTTTATAATAATTGCTAAAGTAACTAATAAATATCGTTTCAAAAGAAAATAAACGCAAACCTAAGCAGCTGTTTCTGCATTAATTATTATAAAGCAATCAAACTGTTCACAAAGTTCAATAAAATTACTGACTTTATCGGAAACATGGAATCATAAACGATTTGTAGCGCATTATTAGACATAATTTAACATCATTACAGTAACTAGTAATAACAGAGTTAGCAGTCGGCGAGTTATAATTTTCCTTCAGTCGTAAAACTCAATTGGTCTGACCTAATTCCTGCAATGCGATTATAGTTACGCCTTTTTAAACTTCTAATTTATAGGCAGTGGGAAATGACGTTTGCGCAAACAGTGAGTGTTCGCGAATACAGGTAATATAAAACGGGTAAATAAAATATTTTAACTAGGTATCGTGCTAAAGAGTTATTTTGAACAACAATAAGTACATCAAAATAAAACGAACTTTTTGTGCATGTAAAGATTCAAAAAGACTGATTTTTTATGAATAATCGTAGGTATTATCTAAAAGACATTTTTTCCATCATTAACTATCTTTTAAAACTTCTAAATAAATACCTACCCGCTAGACAAAATAAGAAAGGTTGTACAGAACTAGTTATATTAAATTAGTCATTATAATAACACTCGTAAATCTTACACAGTAAAAAGTTAAATAAAAAATATAACTTTTTTTTTTGCAAATGCTACATAATCTTAAATACTTACGAGCTTAAAACCGTATTCTAAATGACTCAAAAGTTTATTATACCTATCCGAGCAACACTCATAGCGAAGATTTATTACACTCGTTCCCGTGAATAATGCTATTTCATTTCACTTGATTAATAACTGTTTATCAAAGGAGCTTGTCTGGATGAAATATTACAAATGAACTTTTCGGGCTGTTTTATAAATGACAACTTATTATGCTAAAGTTTCGTCGGGTTTAAAGATTTTAACGAGCGTGCTCAAAATTCACAGTTTATTGTGTCGGTCTTTTGAGTACCTATCAGCTTTCTCGAAACTAAAAAACATTCGTACCACTGAGATAAAAACTTTGTGATAATTTTCATTTTCCTTAAGTATCGTAAATCAATATCGTAATGATTATATTTTTCCAATAAAAAAGTTCAGTATTTTAGTTACCTACGCAACAATCAGTAAACATCTATTTACATAATTGAAACACACGTGTAGCTAATGTTGCTAATTGCAAGCGCACGCATAATAATACGTTGCGTTTTTAACAACAACCACCCATCATAAACATCGGCGTTCCAATTAGATTTCCAATTAGAATCTATTTACGATGAACTACAATTAAACTTGTTGAAATACAGAGCGAATATTCCCCCGTTGCTCGGATAGCGAGCCGTCCCGTGATAATAGACGTGACGTGACAACACGGGGCAAGTTCAGGCGCGCCGCAAATTCAGCGGCACAAATTGCCCTTTTCACTGCGAGATTACATCATGCGGGAGTCGAGTGAAATGTCAAGCGGAGCCGACGGCTGCCAGACGCGCGGATAATGGCGCGTCGGCCGCGTGATTGGACCCCGCCTCCCGCCGCGGTCCCTTTGTGCGCCCGTCACTCGCAACCTCCACCCGACGTTTCATTTCATAGACTGCTTCTCTTTGTTGCAGCTCGACGCGAAAAAGAGCCCGCTTGCGCTACTGGCGCAAACCTGCAGTGCTATCGGCGCTGACACGCCGAACCCCAAACTCATCTCTGCTGCGGAGAAAGCGAGCAAGAAGTACGAGGACAAATCACCCGTAATACACGTCCCGGACAACAAACCAAGCTTCAAGCCTTACGAATCGTGCCTAACTGCGAGAGAAAAGACTAAAACTCTGGAAGACAGGGCGTCTGTTAACGCCCATTCGAAGACGCCGTCATCGAAAGGAAGTGCCTCTACCACGCCTGTGCAGGCGCGCTGCAGCAGCAATCAAAGCTCGTCCTCTCAGAGAACGCCACCACCTGCTCACCGCAAAACGCCGTCAGAGAAATCTGACGAACGGTCTAGTCCGATGCACGGCTCACCGGCACCAGCCAAATCTAATTCGGACTCAACCGGCAGGTCCTCAGCGTCAAAGTTACCGTTCACACCCACCTCTTTATCGTCTAGTGCAGACACCAAAGAATCTTCGAGCTTCAAACCCAGTGTACCTGTCTCCTCGTCCGCTTTTTTTGGTGGGCTACCACCGACCGGATTTCCTTTACCAATGGATCTAATGACGAGCAGTTTGATGGCGGCGCAACACCATGCTCTGAAGAATGGACTAAATCCGTATCTTGCGTATGCGAGAATGAAAGCTCCCGGAAGCGATTTGGGTATCTGTAGAGATCCGTACTGCACGGGCTGCTCCCTCAGTTCACATTTGCTCAAGTCTGCTGTTTGTCCAGCTGGATGTGCGCAGTGTGACCACGCCAAAACGCCTTTCTCGCTGCCGACCAACCACCCCGCTGCCGCGGCGTACGCTCACGCTCAACTGGCCGCCTTGGCCGCAGCATCGCAGCTGCCGTTCGTGTGCAGTTGGATGGCCGGAGATTCCGCTTACTGCGGAAAGAGATTCGCAACATCCGATGAGCTGCTTCAGCATTTGAGGTCCCACACGGCGAGCGGTGAGTCGAGCCCGAGTCTGTCGATGCTCAGCGCAACGCATCCGTTGCTTCAGAGAACTTATCCGACCCCACCTCTGTCTCCGCTGACGCCCAGATTCCATCCGTACAGCAAGCCGTCTCACATGGTGTCGTCACCGCCGCTACCGTTCCCCCTGCCGCCGCATCCATCTCTGGCTGCGTACTTCCCTTCATATCCGTTATTCGGTCCGCGGCCGCTGCACCCTTGAGGACCGTCGGCGCTCCACACAACAAAGAAGGGGGGCGCCGACCGCTAACGCCCATGCCAAAAGGACTTTCAGAACCGAAGTGTGTAAATATATGCTAGTGTTCTTCGGGTTTCTAGTCGGATCATATCATCGACGGACGAAAGATTGTGCCCCGCGGGGCAGCGACAGCTGTGATCTCTAACTCAATATAATGTTATGATAATGCACTGATACTGTGAGCTCTCCCTTAAGCTTGGTGAGTCCGCGTCGGCGGAGTTTAATTTTCTAGTTAGACTAACGAAATTTTTATGTACCAAATCTGTAGATTGTAATTTAAATAATTTCTAATTTAAGTTGTTGCAAATAATTTAGTGAGGATTGTTAAATTGTGTTTGTATTTTTTTAATAATCGATGTAATTTACTATAATTTGTGACTCTGAACGATCACATATCTTTGTATATTAGGGTTACTTGACTGAATGGCTCCTTGCAAATTCATGAACAATAAGATGTTACCGCGGTTTAGTAAATCATTGTTTAACTTTAGATGCATCTTTCGATTGATCTTAGAAGAATCTCAGGCACATTTTAAATAGTTAAACACTTTATTTTATGAGAAATAATGGTACGAGTAATACACTGATCAAAAAATATTGTAAACACAGTCAGCGTGTGAAAAACTGTGCGTGTATTGAAACCACTGTATTGCAATTGATATCTGTTGACATAATTGTTGTTATAAAGAGCATAAGACGAAGAAAAAAATATACGTAAATATTTAATTTGAGACTTGCTTTTGATTTCTGTCCCATTTTTCAAGTTCGCTCGGTCGTTGAGTGTAATTATTTTGTCGTGGGTTAATGATGGGGTATAATTTTTCTTGAGTGCGAGTCGGGGCGTAATTAGCGAGTCGCTTCCACGGCGATAAATTATGAGTAATTTGTCTGTCTTTCTGTCTTCATACATCACGCCTCGCGCATTAACTGCCGTTGAGATATTACTTCAAGTGGAAAGCAAATACAGTAGACTCACATAAATATTATGTGACTGAAACATATTTTCCATAAAAAATACAAATATTACAGTCAACTGTCACTCTTAGTAAATATACAAAAAAAATGACTCGGACCGACTCATAAATACAGAAATTAGAAAATAATCGTTTAAATACACATCCAACAAACAATAAAATTTGGAATGTGTTAATATTCAATGGAATTTCTAGAATAAAAGCCACTTTTCATAAATCACACAATAATAAAAGACATGCGATTTTTTTATTGATTGTAATATTTTCCGTTTCTGGGTAATATTTATGAGACTACTGATTAATATTTGACTGTGAAATGATGTAAAGTAGCTACATGTGTCGACGCTTTATCGACGCTGTTTAAACTTATCACATTATAGTGCAGAGAACATGTGTCTCGATAAATATATATACTGGTAATATAGTCGTGAACTGATGGCATTAACTATGAGGCAAGTCGTGCCATTCATAATCTAGTTTAAAGAAGTGCTTAGCGTGACACGCTTGACGTTTATCATTCGCTGATTTTATGTTAAGAGCACGCTTCGACATAAATTGACTTGTTTAGTGCAATGCAATTGAGGTTTAGTGCTGTGAGACTCTGTGCAACAGTTAGGTATTTTTATTGTTTGTTCTAAACGTTCCAGAAAATTTGACTTTTCAAAGCCATTCAAATACAAATAAAGATATGGTATGACAACAAGCAACTGCTATGCTTTATCAAAGAAAAGTTTACTTTAGAACTTTATTTGCACCAACTGTATTTTCTCTGTTCAGACCTATGGTTGACTGGTAGAGAATGCTTTTGGAATTAAGTCCGCCATATGCACAATATTATGTGTGCATGAATTTTGAAATAAATAAATAAATAAGAGTTTTTTTTAAATGGCAAGAGAATTCTTGTTGCAATATGAAAACTTAATTTTTAGAACAGGCTCATTAAAAAGGTCTAGCTAGTCCATCGAATGAGTAGGTTAAAAATTCTGAAGACAACCTACTTCGCACAAGCATGAAAGAAAAATAATTTTGAAACAAAATTATTTCATAACCGACTGTTCAACAACTCAAATATTTATCTAATCAGTTTACTATTCATTGAAATTCGATTTGTAGATTTATAGCTATAGGTGTGGCCATTTTAATTGTTATTTATATAAAGACCACAATTTATAGTTGGTGATTAACATTAACAGTAAGTTAATTTGCATACGTAATTATTAATAAATGGCAGTGATTTATTGTCGCGTTTATATGGATTTAATCGTAAAAACAACAAACAGTAAATACCTTCAAGGTATGTATAGAATAATCGTCGATTGTTGGTATACGAAGAATTATAATAATTGCCACTTACAATACACTGGAGTTTAATATACCATAATTGGGTTAATGGGCTAATTAAATAATTATTTATCGTTCTTAACAAATTACTTGCATTTTTATCACATCAAGTTTTTGATCCGGAAACAACAGTTTGTTTTTTAAGGATACTTCATCAGCGTTTTATTAGCAAGTCGTCGTGAAATTTTAGACTTTTTTCTCTCAAGTACGAATAAATACATTAAATTCATTGAATCAATCTTATAAGTTTGGTGGCAATGTGTAATCTAATGGAACGATAACCAGTAAAAATATTTGTCGCATGAAATTTGACTTATTCTTAAACTTAGTTTTATTTAATGGTATGGTGCAGTGCATGCAACCAAGCATAAGAAGATATTTTTCTTACCAACTTCACGTTATTTCCATAACTAATCCTCGGGACGTGCGTGTTTAAATCAGTCAAAACATAAAGCCACAGTGAGCCGCCTGTGCGTCCATTTTATTAGTTTGTTTTAAAATTCAGTGGAACACTTTGAAATGCAGAAAGAGCCGAGAACTCGAGAAGGACTAGCCATTCGGCTCGCGTCGTTTACGCCCGAAGCCGCTTCAAAGGTGCCGCCGCCTTTGATCTTACCGCCGACGCCATGACACTGTTCAGAAAAATGACTGTGGCATTAAGGAACTTCATTTTATGCTCGTAATTAGCGATGCTAGGCTGTTAAAATATTGATAAAGAATGTTTTATGGTATGGCTTAAAAGTTTTGACGAGTAAGTAAATTTTTAGGTATCTTTTAATATTTCAATCTTAAAATATTCTCGTAAGTTCAATTGTTGTCTTAAATATTTACATGAAAAATAAAACAACTTTATTTAGTATATTAATTTAATAAAGTGATAGATAATATTGCTTATGTATGTCACTAATTATAAGAGTACTGTTTGTGCCTTCAGCAAAATACCTGCTGCTTTAACCATGGTCATTAACGTGAAATAGTAAGAAAAGATGTACATTATTTAGGTCTTGCTGTTTGAGCATATTTATCCTACCAATTTACCCAAAACCTGTTAGTGACGCTATTTATTTTCGAATTTAACGTGAATATGCGTCACTATATTCTAGACAGAAACGCAGCGGCACGAGGCTACCGACGCATGCGCAGCGTATGAAGATCAATTGACAATAGCGGCCGATTGATCTGACCTCAGGCACTTACAACCATTGGCCCACTGTTCCACAGAAGGGAACGGATCTATTGAGATGTTTTCCGAGACGATAAATATGAATTTATTACCGTTCTTGATTTTCGAATTTGAATATATGGGCACCTTTAACCAATTTCAACATTAGAGTATACCTATAAATAGGTGCCTAATGCAGCTATACCAATGTTGGGAAATCTCTGTGGAATTCTTCCACTGGTAGTTGAGTCTTATCAGCCTTTATCATAGAACTGGTGGGCGTTACCATCTAAAGGGGCATCAGATCAAATAACAATACAAAATAATGTTCAAATCGAAATAATTTCCAACATAACTACATCTCAAAGTTGACACCTAGCAATACTTGACAACTATCCTTTTTATCATGGCTATCCTTACTTCCTTACTAATATTATAAATGCAAAAGTAAAGTAACTTTGTCTGTTTATCTGTCATGTTTCCACGCCAAAACTACTGAACCGACCGCTAGAGATAGCATAAATGAATAATATAAATTGCACTTGTAAAAAGCAACTGTGACTCTGTGACAGACGAGGACCTCCTCCTTCCTCGTGCAAGTGTAATAGATATTATTAAGTTTGTATGGTGACAAAACACTATAAAAACAAAAATAAACTATAGCATAAATGTAGTTCGTTTAACACAGTATTTATCTATGTGCTTTACCCTTTTTGCATTTAACCGCTTTGACCAATCCTACGTCCAAGGTAAATAAAAGTATCATAAAAAATTGCTCCTCCAGTTAAACGAGCTGTGGACTAACCTTTTATTGGTAGCCCTGATCCTGTCCCAGGAGCGAATGTAACACGAAGAGTCTACCCTGACAGGCGTCGAGGGTTGCAGATGATTATGCCGCTCCGTCTGCCACGTTGCAAAAAGCGACAGTCAGTGTTTAGATACGAGAAAGGGTCTTGGTACGGTGAGTAAGAATGATTTGGTGAGTTGTTAAATGAACGATTGGAATTATAATGAAGCTGACACCACATTTACCTGACTGACAAAGTTTAGGGACTTTGTATTGGTCTGAATAAAAGTGCCTGAGATACTAACGGAATAACCAAGGTGTCTTTTTGTGTGGTATGAATACAAAACAAAAAGTTACAAGTGCCATTTTTCCTAGCTCAGAAAATGTGATCATAAAAAAAAATATCTTTCCTTCAGAAACCCTGAAAGTTATTTCTGCTTACATGCGTCTAAATTATCAAGAACATATCAACTCGGTAAAGACACCGTCAGGCAGCATAACGACCAAGTCGATCAAAGCGTAATCGATGTCAAATCGTGTATCCTATGTGTGTGAATAATTAAATTTCTACCAGTCCGATGGTCACGCACAGAGTAACGCGGTAAGACAGCCGTTGAGCAAGGTTAACGCTTCATTTGATGGCTTTTTGTAATGAACCGTGAGGTTAGGTAGTGGTCTAGGTACCTATTACAGCACTGTGTCATGTGTTTTGGCGACTGAATCATCATGTATGTTTGATCTTGCCTGGATAGTACGCGATGATTATGAATTATATGATACACTGGGCATATTCGTTACACAGCATTAACTTTTTAATTTAGATCGTAGGTTTATTACCTCGTGAAAAATACTAATTTAACAATTGAGCCAGCTGTAACATCTTAAGTCATACTTCCATGTATGGTAAATTATTTATTAGTAACCACACTAGCCTAAATCATCTATCAACTCCGAGAGGATCAAAGCTATCAACCGTCCGGAAGGTGATGGATAAATATCTGAACGATCTGACGCAAATCTGAGGTAGAAGCTGAATTCACCTAGTGTATGAAAGCTCATCCAAGAATATAATAACAAAGTATGTTATCCGCAAAAACACATTATACGTATGTACCTACATTACTTGACCGAATACATTTAGCGGACCATTTTTATTTGAATTAATAACCCTTTATTCACTAAAAAACAAGCACTACTTCCGTAATTTGTCTTCATAATTTGAGCTCACCACGAAGATTATTTTGAGAGTGATCAGCCCGCATACCCGTTATTACAGTCAGATGTTTGAAAAACGCTAAAACCCTTCTCAGGCCACTTCGTTTTCGCTCCAAAACAAACATTGAGTGGGCACAATCGAATAATGCGCTGACTAGAACTTGGCTGCGCTGGCAATTGCTGCTAAACTGAAGTTTGTTATTTGTAGTCCCGCCATTTTGGTTTTCATTCTGTTTACGATGTCCTGTCAAATTGACAACAATTACTCAGCAGTCACTTGACAGTATTCAAGCAGAGCGCTTGACCCGCAATTTTGATTATTATTGTGTTTACAAAATGGCTGCAACATTGACAACTGTCACTCAACACTCAATTGATAATGGAAAGTGCCTGCCATTTTGCTTTCAAGCGCTTTTTTCTGATGCAGCATCCATTCAGTTTATTAACGGGTCAAGTCAAACATGTTAAAATCTCAAAGAAATTAGGTGGGATATATTGTATAAACATTTCGCGCTAAAAAGCCATTAGATTGAGACGTGTGCCTAATGTGGACAGACAGACACACGTACAAGATGGTTCGTAATGAATGCTGTCATGAAATGCAGTCACAGACACTTGTCCAATCAAATTAATCGTAATTAGGTCCTTGGATTTAATAAATTAACAAGTTTCAGGAATTTTAATGTAAAATGTTCCATTAAAAATTATATGTTTAAATGAGTTTGCATTTACAACTATGGATCTCTGTGAAGTTTCTTTTTATTGAAATACAAACATGCAGTTACTATACTAGCCTTAAAAACGTTTGATGATGGATTATATTTTGTTATCTATTTTCAACCTCATTGAATTATTTTGTTTATCAATTTTTAAGGTTAAAGGACATTTATACACCCGTACTGGAAACAACACATACGGAAGCACGTTACGTAAAGGGATCCAACGCGAACATGCATAGGATGGGCATAGCAAACGCCTCGCCTCGTATCGTGTTTGCTACAACTTATTATAACAGTTTTTCTTGTAAATGACGGTTTGACAGGGTGGGCGGAAAGTTGACAACCATCATGTGCCCCCGGTCGAGAGTGGATCCCGAGTTGATCTCGATCCAAGGTGGTGACATTGCGAAGTTGAGTGATGTGCGTTGCAGTATGTGTATAGTTTTTTTTTTTTTTTACAACAAAATCCACAGCTCTTAAAAATTCAGTTTTACATGTTTCTTTCTTATAAAAAAATACTCAATGCATCGAGTTGATAGGGTGTTGTTCCCGTAACGGGCGTCAAATTAGGAGTTCAGTGACTTCTCTTTATAATTCCAAGTATCGTTATAGCGTTACCATATCCGTGTTGCTGCTCTTATCAGCTTATCAGCGGTCGTAAAGCGGAATGATAATGATTGCGACGCTTCCTTCTTCCGGTGCTTGTGACATGAGAGAATAAAGGTACGTACATATTAAAGCGGTAGGTACTTTATTTGAGCAGATATATTCTTATAGTCATGATTACTGCAGCAATTAAATTCAGTACATAATTCCAATAAGAAGGTGGAGTATTTTAAATATTTGGATTAGCTGGCGATAAATTAAAAACTGAGATCCATTTAACACTCTTTGCAGGTATATTATGAATTAAGTTAATCAATCTTAAATCAAGTGACAAGTCTGACGGGTAGGTGGTATTATCTACCTATCAGTAAAAAACTGGCAGGTCATCGAAAAAGTAAATATACATAGTAGAGCTCTTGTATGCACTCACATGCAACATGCACTATAATAGGAAAAATCAAAAGATTAAACTTTTTGACTCAATATCTACAAGCATTATCTAGTACTTATCACCGAAAATTATGCATTTGGCAAATACCAATAAATCTTTTTTTACATTCTATAAAAATTCAACCAACAATTTTTATTATTCAAGCAAGCATACCGACAGATTAACGATTTCCTTATTTAACCGACAGCCACTAATTTAGTAGTCTCAATCTTACAAAAACAAAATATTTTTTAAGCTAAACATATGCTTACAAATTTTAACATATGCTTGAACCGCATATTTTATAATAAGTGTCCATACTTACATCTCAGTCTTAAGCTAAGACCGGTTAAAAATACCCAGTCACAGAGTTGCTATCAAAATAAATATGCTTAGGAAAAGCCGTTATTCCGAAACATAAATTCGTCTACCAGTTAATAAGCGAGCCTCCTAATTGGTCCCATAAATATTGTATGTAAAACAAACAGCTGTCTGTCTGTAAGTTTAGGCAAAGAGTAAATAAAAATCGCAGCAGGTAAAAGAGAAAACAGCGTTTGAATTTGTGCCTACGGACGGGTGTCCTTGTGTTTTTCATATTGTCTGATTTATATTTGGAACGAGTTGAGTTTTAATAAATAAATTAATAATTTTATTGATAAATCATAACAAATGGGTGGGTATTGACGTCGAGAATGACTATTATTTTTTTGGGCTAGAATATATCATACGCTCTTACTGACTACTGGCACCAAAGAAGAATATGTGGGACTACCGCCCAAAAGGAGTGGGTTTACTCGGTAAAATAAAACCAGCCCTCCTGTGTTCTGACTGAGAAGGGTACCACGGAAGCAAATGGGAGATTGCTTTCAGCTCTTTTTTTGTTTCTTTTGTTCAATTAAGTCTTGATCCGTAATGATTAGTCAATAAATCAAATTGACAAACGCTTTTCAATACTTCATAAAATTTTATGAAAGGTAAAAATACTGTCCATTGTGTCCATGTCTTATCTTATCTCTTTTCTACTCTTTGACTTTCAGACTGGAACGTGTTGACGAAATATGCCCTCTCCCGATAATCGTAAACATAGGCGCTGACGGCTCTCCTCACTATAGCACCGCGGTTTGCTTACATTTGTTTTCGCTTTTACATCTTTTTGATGGCTGATCAGACTTTTATGCGCCCAAAATGGCTTGCAGCTGAGAGATATCGTGCCGGCTTCCTCTAGATTGAAAATATAGATGAGAATGATGGGGCTTGGTGTGGTTTTTTCAACTTAGGTTATAGATAAGACTTTTGTATTTAATATTAAACATTTCTAAATATGAGCAGTGTTATTTTTCTATTCTTACAAGATGAAATAAGAAACCAAAAATTGCGCACGGATGGGACTCGAACCCGCAATCGAGCGTTAGCCTGGTTAGCCATAGGTTTTGGGTTTGAGTCCCGCCCGTAAGCAATTTTTAAAATAATTTTTGAATAATATTCTTTATTGCAAAAAAAAGGACAAAACAAAACATTAAAACAGACGATCACAAGTAGGTACAATATTGGCGGTCTTATCGCTGGAAGCGATCTCTTAGAGGAAACAACGTTAAATTGGTAGAGAGCAAATTTGAATTTATTGAATGTGATAGCAAATTTCGTTATGGGGTTTTTAAGTAGTACAAATAAGGTTTAGATAAATTGTGTAAGCAAAGTCGATATTCTACACTTATCTTTTCTTCATTGACTATTCGATATTGCAGAAAATTTCGACGGTCGAGCAACACTAGTAAGCTAAACAGATGCAGATTGAAGCTGCAAAGTTTTGTTTTGTTACCTAGGCATTTGATTCGTTTTGAAAATTGAATCAAAGGTAGTCATTTCTACAGATCAGCAGGGCGATTCAGAACGTTTGATAAGCCATTCGGCTTGGGTTTCGGCTAGATTTTCTATTCATTTTATATTAATGTTGTAGTTTGAAAGGATGTTGATATGTCAATTTGCTAACAAATATAATAAAATAACAAAATATAATAGTTGCATCGGATGAATCCACGTTATTATGTATAGTGAAAGTTATCGAATTGTAACCCAATCCATTTATAGAATCCGAAATCCCAAACTTTTCTCTTTAAAGATATACCAGAATAATACGTCTTTCTACAATCCGATTGTCCGCATGTGTCGCTTATATAATGATTTAAAACATGATACCTATTGATATTTTTTCTTCCAATCCAAATGTTTTCAGGAGGAGTCTCAAAACCCTCTTTGAAAGTCAGTGAAACTTTTTCAATTTGATTGTTTTCTTTTGTTTAGAATCATGAACATGTTTCATCACAAAATTTTGCACCGTACTTTGTAATTATTTTGTAATGCACCGTTTTATTTATTTATTGTTGCTCCTAACTCGAACCTGTTTTTTTTCTATTATATCAAACATGCAAGGAACACTTCTTTTTGGATTACGATCTAGACCTTTATTCGTTTTTAAGCCTTATCTTTTTTTGTATGGATTGTATTCTGTTTGTGTTCTTAATAAATAAATAAAATAAAAAAAACTGTAACCGAATAATAGTTCTGAATCGGGGGGCAGTAACGAGAGTTTGCTCCAATCTCCAATAGTTTAGAAAATATACGTAACTATAGATAGTGCCGTCCACGAAGGCGCGCCCCACTTTTTTTTGATTGATAAAGGTGCGGGGTGCGGGGGGAGACACGCGCGTCAGTTGCGAGCCGGCCGTCATTCAAATATTCAGACTCGTCACGAAAGTGGCTCTGCTTAATTTATTTTTAAAATGTCAAGGAAAACCCAGTGTTTTGAACTAAAAAATAAACCTAGTATAATCTACTGTCATTATTAAATTTACTGAAACAATTATAATGGTAACTTAAACATCATAAACAATTTTAAATAAAAAAACCCATGTGGTAACTTATAATATTACCGGGATGTACTTTATCGGGGAAGGCTATAAAACATTACGCTAGGACCTACGTGTACGAAGAAAAAACAATTCACGCGTATGAAATCCCAGTGGACCGATGGTTCTCTTATAAAGTTTTTAATCATTTTTTTTAATGTTATAAAACGTTCTTACGTATTTCGTTTACGTCTATAGTAAAAATGATGCTTGTGCAGTTTAAAAATAATGTATTTCTTTTCTAGTAACTAACCATACCTACTTAAAACCATATCCAAGTAGAGCATCTTTCCCTTTGAGTGTATTTTTTGAAGTGTGCTTGTCTTTCATTAGTCATTTTATGATGTTCCAAATTCAATTCAAAAGCTTGCACACAAGTACTATAAACGATTTTGACGAGTGGTGGGGCGCGCCTTCGTGGATGGCACTATCTATAAGGCCCACTGCGTTATCGATAGTTAAATAAACCAATGATAAAATGTCGTTACCAGCTATTCAATATATCGACTGTGCGTGTTTTAAAGAAAAATGCCTTAACCAAATGACAGAATGGTTATTCTTTCCAAACGCGCACAAAATATTCAAGTAAATATTTAACCGCTGGTAACGGCAATTAACCACAGTTATGTTAACTCTCGATCACGCAAATGGGCCTAAGTGTGTGACAAAATATTTTAAGTCCTATACAAACCTTATTATTGTTGGTTCAAACAAAGTTTTTAGCTCGTGTTTCAAGATCCATTCGATTTCGCATTTTGACAGGCGTTGTACCTAAGTGACAGACAGACAAACAGTAACGCTTTAATGTAATGGAGTTAATGGGGGCCGTTCGTTAACCCTTTGATGTCGGTTACGTTGTGTGAAACGTCAATGTCGGGTTTTAGGTCTGTTTGTACTTTGTAAATATCAATGGGGTTCAAACTATCATTTGGTAAGTATCAAATTGTAAGGGTTCGGTATAAAATCGTTATTTTTTTTACTCGGAATAGTACTTAAGTACCTACGCTTATATTAATTCGTAAAGAATTTCTATTGTTTGTTAAGTTACCATTGCATCTTTCGTAAACCTTACTAAAACCATCGGGTTTTTTAGGGTTCCGTACCTCAAAAGGAAAAAACGGAACCATTATAGGATCACTTTGTTGTCCGTCTGTCCGTCCGTCCGTCCGTCTGTCAAGAGCCCTTTTCTCAGGAACGCGTAGAGGTATGAAGCTGAAATTTATATCAATTACTCAGGTCTACTGTCCCTTGAAGCTGTGAAAAAATCAAACTTCTAAGCCAACGCAATCAAAAGATACAGCCGTTTATGCCGCAAATTTTCGACACTTGCAAGGGAATCAAAACCTACAGGGTGCTTCCCGTGAACTCAGAATCTTGAAATTTGGTACGAAGCAACGTCTTATAGCACAGATAAAGGAAAAATTACGAAAACCACAAATTTTTAGTTACATCACATAATATATATTTTTTTAATAATTTTTAACTTACTACCCATTTCCTCATAAACGCGTAGAGGTATTAAATTGAAATTCATACCAAATACTCAGGTCTATAATACCTTTAAGCTGTAACAAAATCAAACTTCTATGTCAACGCAATCAAAAGAAACAGCAATTTAAGCTGCATATTTTGAAACTCGCAAGTACTCGCAAGGGAATCAAAACCTAAAGGGTACTTCCAGTCGACCTTGATGACACTGATGAGGAGACACGGAGCCATGTCCAAAGAAGATAAACTAAACAGAATATACGAAAACATGAACGCGAAGTACAAATACTACATAAAGAGAACAGAGTTTGACTCGATACACCACCTGACACAATTGGCAAAAGACTATGAACACGTAACAGCAGACCGCCAATCCGCATACAACCACAAACCTGTAGGAAGAACGAACACAAGAGCCGAAGCCACGCAGCCCAACTCACAAAATAACCACCCCAAAGAAAGTCACCAAGAAGTAAGGTCAGAAACTAGATACATACATAACTTCAACTCCAACACTTGCTGCTGGAACTGCGGTAAACCCGGCCACAGATCAAACGACTGCAGGGGCCGAAAGGTAATATTCTGCGGAGGGTGCGGAAGGATTGGCACACTCAGCATACACTGTTGCAGACGAAGCAAGAATCAAATACAATCGATGACGGCCCATTCATAGATATCGAAATACTAGGAAGCAAATACGAAGCCCTGCTGGACACAGGTGCGACAAAATCATACATAAACAAAACCATCTACGAAGACTGCGTCTCAAAAGGGATAAAACCAAAGACGGTAAAGGAAACCGCACAAACAACCAAGGGCTAGTCGGCGGCGGAGCATTCGCTGACCTCTTAGAATCCCAAGTAGTGTTACCAGGGTTTGGGGATTGTAGGCCAGGAGCTAGTCGGCGGCGGAGTATTCGCCGACCTCCAGGCAGTTAGGATCCTCTTGTCTGGGTTGGGGCGTCCGAGACTCTGGACCCAGGGGCAAGTCGGCGGCTGAGCTTTCGCTGACCTCCTGGGATCTGGGGTAGGAGGAGTCGGCGGCCGAGTTTTCGCTGACCTTTCGGGGGTTTAGGCCAAGGGCTAGTCGGCGGCAGAGTGTTCGCTGACCTCCAGGCAGTTAGGATCCTCTTGTCTGGGTTGGAGCGTCCGAGACTCTGGACCCAGGGGCAAGTCGGCGGCTGAGCTTTCGCTGACCTCCTGGGATCTGGGGTAGGAGGAGTCGGCGGCCGAGTTTTCGCTGACCTTCCGGGGGTTTAGGCCAGGGGCTAGTCGGCGGCTGAGCATTCGCCGACCTCCAGGCAGTTAGGCTAGTTAACGTGCGACCAGGGTTACCCCACCTCCTCATCCTGAAGACCGAACCCAGTCCCGATCCCTACATCCCGAAGCTACTAACTACGCCGCGAATAAACCGATACAACCGTTTCGACGCCGAGTACGTCCGCATACCATAAGTTTCGCCTTTCGATAAGGAATTCCGTAGATAAGTTCAGTGGCACTAGAGTAATTAAGGTTAACACTAATTAAGGTAAGGATTGTACACCTAGTTGTTAGCACTATCCAGAATAGAACCGTATTTACCGTATAAGTGGTTTTCATTCACGGTTTCCCTGCAATCATTAGGTACACATCTCTCCCTCCCGTTAGGCAAGGGCAGAGCCAGGTATCTGTATGCTGACGAAGGACTCAGGCCGAGCTAGCCGAAAGGGACCTTCGTCACAACCTAGAATCTTGAAATTTGGCATGAAGCAACGTATTATAGCACACATAAAGGAAAAATTCCGAAAACCTTAAATTTTTAGTTACATTACAAAATATCTATTTTTTAATATTTGTACGGAACCCTCGGTGCGCGAGTCCGACTCGCACTTGGCCGGTTTTTTTCGTATGGAATTTAATAGTTATATGTCGCTAGATTGAAGTATAATAGTAATATGGGACAACCGAACCGTTTTGCGTAGTTACTTTAGTTTTTTATATGTACTATACAATACAAATAAAACTAGTACCTACTTACCTATAAAGTCCAAATAAGCAAAAGCAATAAAAATATTATAAAATGGGGAAAACCAACAATATATTTACTTTAAGTAAATGAAACTGACAACAAAAAGTTGTCCGAACTACGTAAAAGTATCATAAAATTCTGCTGTTTAAGCCTTTACAAGCAACTGCAGTGGCATTGAACAATAAACTTTCAATAACAACCAACTGCCTGGTCGTATTGTTAAATAGTTTAACTAAATACATTTCTAGGGGCTGTCGTCACGCTATGGGTAAAGGGTTGAAATGTTACCTTTTGGATTACAACTGAAATATGAATGGTATTTACAAAATATTCGGTATCGTGAAACCTTTGAAATAATGCAATCCAACAATTTATTTATTTATTTATACTTACCACAGTTTGTACAAAAGGTGGACTAAACGCCATATGGCATTCTCTACCAGTAACTATCATATCAATGAGTATCTTATTATCCATACATACTTTTTATATAACAAGAAGTCTCCACAAAACTGGCCCATCACCTGTAACCTTATCCATAGGATGTTATTTAATATTCAAGTCTTATGAATTAGGCAGTCTTTTTTCCTCTTAGTTTACTGAAGATGCCTCAGTACTTATCTAAAATATGTTTTGGATGTTGTGCAAAATATCCGCATACTGCATTTTACGATGTGTTAGATATTCGATGGAGATAATATATCAAAGTTTTCATCTCCGATCGAAGAGCGCATAAATTTTATTGTGTGCCGCTACTAAATTTCGTTTCATCGCTCACATAAAACATCGAACTTATCTACAGTAACCTAAATAACTAAATTTACGACTGCTCCACAGGAATCACGATTTTTTATCAAACAATTTCCAAAATGTGCGATAAATTTCGATATAATCCGGCTATCAAACTAAGATTTCAGTGTGTGAGGTAGAATCATACGATACGATAAACGGAGCAATAAACCTGATTCCCGCTATATTACCCTGGCAATTGTAACTGACCATAATTTGGATATCTGAAATAGGTAAATTATGTATTTAGATTAATATGTCAAATTTTAGTAGACATAAGATATTATCATATCCTTATTACACATTAAATGACAAGTCAAACTAAAGTAACGGACATAGCTATGCGAATCAGTAAGCTCCTGTGGCAATGGGCAGTAATCAATACAGAATTATAATGAAAAATAAATTTATTGATATTTTCTAACAAAATAAATCGAACCAGCAATGTATTGCAAAAAATGTGTTCAGCCATAGAAATTGACATTTGTCATTTACTACAACGACTTAGCGATTTTGATATACATTGACTAGGGTTTATAACTTTGGAATACTATATCTCTAAGTTAAAACATTTTAGAGCACTATGAGCAGGTCAGGGTAACTAAGTATACTCTGTGGAATAATTAATTAAAATTTTTGCTCCTGTTACAGGCCACACGTTGTATATGTCGTAACAAAATATAAAAAAATCAGAATATCGGACCTTTGGCAAGTAGAACGTTTAATTTGACAGCACTATGATGGCCATAAATCTTTGTTTTTCTGGTTCGTGTCGTATCATGTAAACGCACCTTTTACAATGGTCAGCAGATATAGTTAGCTTGGTTCATTCAGTACGGCTCGGTTATTCATAAATCTCGCATAAGCCCCACGCACCGCCGTATATCAAACTTCTATTGCGATGCGGCCATCTTAACTGGCTCATTTTTGTGTTGGGTTTGCCAAAGATAAATAAAAAAAGATATTTTTAAGCAAGACTTGCCTTAGTAAATATTTGGTAAGATAAATCAGACGAAGAATAGTCTATCTAATTGGAAAAATAGAATAAGTGAGTCAACTTGTGAGATTTTTTTTTGTGTAACATCATCCATGATGTGTAAGAAAGTTTCTACACCCGTAAAGTGTTTATTTCTGGTTTAGAGTTATGTATCTTGGTCAAATCGGGTATGAGTATCTTTAAAAAAAACTTATACACCATAACATCATTCCTATGATAGTTTCATAACGTTTTTTTTAAACTCATCCATCACTTACTAAGTATTTCATCTTGCAACGTTTTCGCAGCACCAAACGCTCATCCATAAACGCCATCCAAAAACATCTCAAGTGGCGGCATAATCGCTTGCGGCAATAGCGATAAATCGCGCTATATCGCGATCGCGTCGACGCATAAAATACGCTGCGCGGCGCAATCGGCGCGATCGCGCGATATTTACGCGCTTTGCCTCCGATTGCTATCGCGTACTCTGCCACTGGTTGTGCTTGTGCCTGAACCGTAGCGTAAGTGTGGTGTTTTAGCAAGTATACCTCAGTTAATTGTAAAAGCAAGGCTTCTAGTGTTGCAGAACAAAACTAAATTTCAGAAGCTTACATGGAAGTTCCAGAAGTAATTAATGACATAAATAAATTCTACAAATAAGTACACTGGTTCAAGAGCTGTTATCAATTTGATCAGCTACCTATCATTTCAAAGAGCGGACTTCTAGGCACATTACCTTTTTTTACCCCCGACGCAAAAAGAGACGGGAGTTATTTATTAGTTTAACGTGTCTGTCTGTGGTATCGTAGCTCCCAAACAGATGAACCGATTTTCGTTTATATTTATTTTGTGCCATAGATAATTTTATCCCAATTGTTCTTAACTAATATTCATGAAAATCTGTTCAGATTTTTGAAGATCATCTGGTATAAATACTAAAATTAATTAAAGTTAGTACCTACATACTAAATAAGTCTTTCAAACATTCAAAACAGCGTTTATTTGTTTTTAGTTTTATTAATTGTAGGCGACCATTTTTTGCAGCTCCGTTAACGTAAGGTTGGGTACCTATAGTGATTGCTTAAATCACTACTGAGAATAACTTATTTATCTTTTAACCAACAATAATCGGGGCTATTATGATACTCCACAGGAAACGTTCGAAATATGTTATTTATCAAATTACTCATATTATAATACCATTAAAATGCCTCTATTATTATTTAATCATAGCATTATCTTGTCAAAAGTTACGTACGGTTTTGAATTTATAAAGTAATAAAGATACTTTGTGTCAATTAGAGCTGTAGATTTGTTGGTCAATATATCGGTAATAATGAGCATCTTTGGCCAGTAAATCAAACGTCCTATTGCCGTCTCGCTCTAATAGTTTTGTGGAATAAAAGTGTACCATGATTTACAATTAGACGGCTAATAAAAATCTATTTTATCGATGTTTGTAATTATGGACAGTTGGATTGGTAAATCAGAAAAAAAATATAAAGTACAGTTTATAGTGAAGACATAATATACTGTGTCTGTGTATGAATCATTTACAAAAGATCATTTGTTTTTGTTATCATTTGAAAATTGCAATTTATTACTTAATTAAGTAAGTGTTTCTGATAGTTCGAAAGTTAGAAGTAGGCATTTCAGGGTATGGTGGAAATCTTTATACCAGATAAACTTCAAAAGTGGTTAATCACGCACGCATGAACGCTATCGCAAGAATATGGCGGCGATCGAAGGATTTATGTCCACCAAACGTCTTATTATAAGTACTTATGAAGTTTTACTTAGAATAAGCAACAATGTACCTACTTTCTTAAGATAATCGTAAAACTAAAAGGTCTTATAGTGAACCATTTAAAAAAACGTTTTTGTGCCTCCAAGTTCCAACATTATCTTGAGTTTAATGTATCCATATCCTAATCTTCAATCAAGGAAATTAAAATTCATGTTCCTAAATCTTGCTCTTGGTGTCGAATTACCACTACCATACCATAGTTCACAGTTTCGGCTGTGAGTATTAGCACCGATAAGATCACTGAATAAATTGTGTAATCGAACGTTAAGTATGTATAAAGTAGGGTTGACACGGAGTCCTTTTGTATTTATTTACTGAGAGCCGATTCCTAACCAGAGTGTAACCAGCGGTTAAATATTTACGATCGGTTCGGAATATCTTTTTTATTTTATAAACGTAAAGGATTTTTTTGTTCGAAATACGCACAACCGTAATTTTTTCAACCAATGGTAACATTATTTAATCATAAGTTGAGTTAACTATCGATCACGAATTAGGGCCTAAGACGACAGGTTCTTAAATAAATAAATAAAATGTTAGGCTTTGAAAACGGGTGTCTTTATAAAACTCTATGTTCAGGCGTCACCGCTCCGAGGTCCCGGGTTCGATTCTCGGTCGGGTCAATATAGAAATCAAAAATTTTCTATACTGTCCCGGGTCTGGGTGTTGTGGTACAACCGTTGTGTCTGATTTCCATAACACAAGTGCATTAGCTACTTACTTTGGGATCAGAGCAATGTATGTGATTGGTGTCCAATATATATATATATATATATGCCATGCCGTTTCGTCAGACTATGAGAGTGAAGGAACAGAGAGTGCACTTATGCACTTATCATGCACGCATGATGACACTTATGTATTGCACTACACTTGTGTACAAAAGCTCCTGTAAAATGATTCTGAAGAGTTGATATTAGGTACCTTAGCCAGCCTGGGAAAACACAATTCATTGTGGATTTTAGAAATTGATTAAAATATCATTTTAAATATCGTTGTCAGCCCTACCTTACTGCCTATCTGTTTGTCAGTAGCTTGTTTATAGCTGAATACGGGATCGGTCATAAATACCGAAATAAAAGTTAACATGTTCCTACCAATTTTATTGCTGTATACTGCCACAGTATAAATAGACTTAGTAGCTTTGCTAGACGTTGTTGGAGCCAACTCCAACAACCTTTTGACTATTAGAAATAAGGAAAAAACATTCGTCAGGTTTGTGACAATAGGCTTGGGCCTGGGACGAATGTTTTTTTCCTTATTTCTAACAACTATTAGTCGAAACGTTAAGAAGGTTCACACATTAGATGCCAAATGTCCCAAAATATGCATTAAATGTTTCGTATCTTAGTAAATTGACCCTAGAGGGACAGAGAGTAGATGCCAGATATTAGAAGTAGATAGTTCCTAAGGTGACGACAAATATACGGACTAACAAATCTTAGTATAAGCTTTGATTAAAGTAAAATAGCGGAAGATAGGTGACGCGACACTCGAAAGTGGACCGCTATAATCAGGCCCCCGTCGCCTAATTTCCATTGGATTGCGTGTGCGGGTGACATTTATAAGACGTGTGACGTAAGGAATGTGTAGTGCCATTTTTTTAGCTAACAATTAGTATGACATGCCGTATCTACCGCTATTTTACTTTAATCAAAGAGTATAAGCCGTCTCTAGAGATACAGAGAACGCAAGGTATTAGTAGTGGATAGTTCCTTAGGTGACGACAATTAAATGATTTAACATTGAGGACACCTACTGATCCCTTCTCCTCTGTGTGTTTGGTGTAATGTCGGCGTCTTATTTGTGTGGCTGTTTGTCACCGCTTGTCGTCGCTGTTGCTGCGTCGTGTGTGTTAAATAAACACTTTGTCTGATATTAAGTAGTTTTTATAACGCGATAATAAGGGCCGTCGCACATAGCGTCCAGCTAGATTATTTGGGTTAAATAAAAACACAAAGCATGTATGTTTTATTTAATTGTAACATCTTACTTTATGTGCATGCATACGTTTTTAAGCCTTATAAGAAAGTGGTTGTTTTCATCACTGTTATCATTTTTAAGTCTCTCAGTTAGCGAAATGTTTTAAAGGAAAAAAAAACACCTTAAGTTTTTGTTTTGATTTATTTATGATGACACAAAGGAAAATACAAATTTTAGGTAGACCGCGAAATTGAGACCTCGTCTGTGGGGTACAGGGGCACAGGGGGAGGCGAGAGGGGTGCGGGTGACGGAGATATACCCGCCCGAACCCCTCACGCATCCCGCTCTCGCTACTGTGACCCTGTGCCCCGCAGGCGAGGTCTTAATTTCGCGGTCTGCGCGTTAACGTGCGTGCGGGGTGCGGGCAAAGCTTAATAAAGCGGTTTACCTATTAAAAACTAAATCAATGTTACGTGGTTTTTAAAGTGACAACTGTCGCACGGTAAGATTGTTTTCTGTCATATCTCACACGACAATGACAGACTTTTTCATTGAAACTTATCGCGTTAGTGTTGAAAGTCTTGGACTGAATCCAAGGACTGTCTATTCGAATTCGTGATTGTTATTGACTTTCCTTAACCCGCACGTCTTGAGAGTTAATAATGAAATGTTTTGGAAGGATTGTGACTGACAAAGATATTACCTATTACCTGCTGATAGTAGGTATAAATACTCAAAATGTTATCATTGTAGTATCATTAGCAATCATCAGCAGCATTTAGCAATTTAATTATCACAGAAATTTAGTCTTTTTTATAGTTGTATACTAAAAGAAAATTCATGTTAACCTTCTAAAGATAGTTAACATGCAAGTACTTACGTGTCCAGAGAATGAACTCACTACAATGTCACAAATGAGCTAATTTCAAGGCATCACGCAACGCACTCTTATTACACTATGTAATAAGTACAGTCAGCATCAAAAAGACATACCTTTTCACTAACATTGACACTGTAAAAAGAGGTCATAAATAATATCGGTCTAAGTGGACGAGGTATATAATTTGAATCATAAAAATCGAATGATAATTTTGGAATATTTTTATTTTTAGAATTGTAATGACTAGGAAACAAATACCATATCTTACGACTACTTAGTAGATCATACATTTCTTAATCAGTCAGGTATCAAACGACTGCCGGGAGTCGCATAATAATGGAATTTCTATTGTGTCTCGTTCACACATACTTGACGAGTTATACCAAGTAGTATCTAAAAAAAACGATGAACAAAGAAAACTGTGAAGTTCTAAATTGATACTATCGGACCACTGTATAAATAACCAGGAGCAAGACATAATATCTGACAGGAAAAAGTGCTCCTTCAAACAATTCATATCAATAAAAATGTCAACGATAGAACCGGTCGGAATTGCCGGCCAATCAGTTTGGAATTAAATAGTACACAGCCATAAGAAATTATCTGAACGCCTTTACAAGCAAAACATTGACTGGACTGCTACTTAACAGCCCAGAATGCGAGCGTTTCAAATTGAGCTTTATGTCATTTTAAATAACTCTCAATTTAGAAAAGCGACGAGGAAGCATAAAATTGTCAGCGTAAGCGACAAGACAAATGTTCGTATTCAGTTACTCAATTTAGGGTTATTCCAAAACGGCTCCAATTTTCAAAGTCATAAGGATGCTAGAATTTAGAGCGATTCTGAGGTAAGCTTGCGTGAATATTATAGGGTAGCGAGTGGGATCGTATAAAACACTGGATATGAGAGCATAAAAATTCCCTGAGCGCTGACATCGGCCGGTCTATCGCCGTTACATTTGTCAACTGTCAAGCGGTTACGTGGCGCGCACAATTTAAATGATAATTATAACGCAGACGGTGACATTCTGACGGATAAGGACGGTGCTTTTTGTTTGAAACGATTTTTTAGTGTTTTGAAAATGGAACGCGTCCAACGATGTCTCGGAAACGATGTTGGTTGAGTCATTTGCGACGTGATAAAGTTTTCTAGTGACTTTAATGTATTGCTTTCTTTTTACAAGGAAATTGTTATGAGGCAATCTAGATCTGTCATGAAAATAGGCTCCATGCCCAGTGTTATTTTTCTTAGAACTTCAAAAAGAATCATTATTTGTTACGTCTAACGTTTCAGTCAGTTTACTTATATGTCAAATTTTCTTTTTTATATTTTGGCATAGGTCCTATTAAAAGTTCGATTTGATGTATTTAAACAATAAAATATCTCTTTATAAAGAACTAGCGGTCCCAGCGAACTTTGTTTCGCCCCGGCCCCGTTTATAATATTAGTGTAGATGTAGATTAGTGTAGATTATAATATTAGTGTAGATAACTAAACAGGACTTTATATACCATCCCAGTGCGTCGATATACCAAAGATAGTCACGAATTCTACGATACTAGCACACGTGTAAATTCCAAGAATCTCCCACCATCCTATCGTTTCACAAAACCTTTATAGTATTTCTTATCTTGGTTTAAATAAATATTGATAAGAATCATAACACTGGAAATGGCTGATATTCTTTAAATACATGAATTTTGATATAATCAAGATTGGAAGCGTTTGTCAACTTCATGTGTTTGGAAAGTGTTATTTAGGTGTCAAAGATTCTTATCTTATTTTTAGAATGGAAAGTGAGAGAAATTTTATCATATGTACTTTTATTACAATGGCATTGAAGGAATTCGTAGTTTACATTGCGTCTGAGACGTGACTTTGTTTTATCATTTTGAAACGTATAAAGTGGAGTTAAACTTAATAATATTAGACTGTACTTCTGCATTTTTAATTTATAATTAATGAAAAAATCTAAATGACAGGTAATTTGAGACAAATAGCTTATAATTATGGCAAATTAACATATCGTTGCTGAACGTGTTGTTTAACATCTAAAACAGACAGCTTTAATATTCTTGTCTTCCTTTATTATTCAACATTATTGTTCAAATAAATTATGTCTTAATGTAGCTCGTGAACCACTTACAGTTTATTACAAATCATAAAACTTGTAACCTTATTTGCGGCTAAAACACGCAGAAGGCATTGCTCAATTATAAAATTGACGACGCGTAAGTGAATTTTGTAAGGAAAACCCTTTATTCATAAAACAGTTGGTTCTTAAAGAATGAAGAGAGACTTTTAAAACTTTTCAACCTAAAGTGTATTTGTTCCGAGATTGTGCGTTTTTACATAAAATGATCGAAATTTTTTCGTTTGTTTGACGTTTATGAAGTTAGTGGTCCGTCCTTTTTTTTTCAGTGGCAGAAAAAAAATAGGTATACTACACGTAGGGTGTATAGACTACACGTAGTTGACGTAGTGTCTCTTTAGAATCGATCCAATTGTCCTTTTATAGGGATCAATATGACATATTAATTCTGAGGTCTATCAAAGATGGCTGAAGTCAAAAATACGGATATCGTCTTACACAGTAGGCCCCAGTCTGAAATGTTCGCTTAATTGGTATCGGCAGAGACATATCAATTAAAATAGCCAATACCACGGCTCAGCCACGATAGGAACTCGGTATTGCCTCTGGGCTCGTGCATCCACGAGTGAGATGGATATGGCAATCACAGAATGTTTTCAGCAACACCACAAATATATAAGCTTTAAAAACTTATTTTTATGCTGCCTCCACGAACCAATGTTCTATTGGTATATTCATCATTAATAATCTCGCACCAACATTCCGATCCGATCAATTGACTCAGAAAGAAGATTGATATCGCTTCAGAGTAAGAAAGCCCTCTCATATTACTTTTTTCTTTATCTATCTTCTTCTTCTGTGAACACAAAAGAAAGTCGTGTTTTTTACACCACTTATAACTCGAGAACGGGTGTTTTATTTTACTTTGTCGGATTTGTCTTGGTCTCGGACCGCTAGGAATACAAACTTATAAGTCGGGGAGAATTCATGGGTGTACTACTAAGTATATTCTTTATCACCACTTTCAAACACACTTACGTTTCAAAACGATTAAAATTTGCATTCATAATTTTACAGCATTTGGCGCATCCAAGTCTTCACACCTCTCGACCACCGTCCACGTATGGCCAGCATTCGCCGGTAAAGGCGCGCTTTGCATTTATAAATATTCGCTATAAACCCTTTGGCACGAATGCTTGTTCACGTTGTTTAAATGATAATTTCTTCGTTCCGATGGAATGGCATCCAGTACGGATGTTGACGCGTTCTTAGAAAATTGCTGCTTTCCAGGTTTCTGAGTAGCTTATGTTGGTCAAGTAGAAGACAGAAAAGGACGTAGTTTAATACTGATCTAGTAGTTTCGTTAATTATGTGCTAATGTTAGCAAACAGCTGTCTTGCGGTGCAGTAAGATTCCATATCGGTTTTAATCTGGGTTTCGTAGTAGGTAGGAGTTTATGTCAGTGAAAATGTAACAATATCATTGTTTAATATTGTGAAAGAAGGTTTTATTGCTATAAAACTATCACATATACTATCAAAATATGCCCGTGGCGTATCAAGCCCAGTCATATTTTATGATATCCAACTATTTACTGGCACGTTTTCTTTAAAGTTTCAAGGACCAACCGCCCGATACAGGCCTAATAACCACTATTGTGTCCGCAAATTCCGTATCTGACAGATAAAAGCTTGTAATGTTCATAGTTCTTAATCAGTCACCATATTGAAGAAGTTAGGTAATAATATAATCATCACCACAATAATTATGGTCATCACAACAAATCTACCTCTTCGTATTCGAAATCTTATCCATCAATTTATTAGACAGACAGTTGTTTCTTGCTTCTGCGAAAGTAAAGTGGTCAGTTTATGTACTTACCTACTTTGTTAGTAAAGCGATAAACTATGAAATAACGAACAATAAAATACAACTTAAGGAAAATCACCCACCCATACAATAAACAATTTCCTTCGTAACCCATCATTGTATTTTGTCATTTATCATGTCGTAAGGACTGTCAGTAATAAATAGCTTAACTATGTTCAGTAGGTAATAATCATTTTCAGTAGAACAATGCTCCATAAATTATAACTAAGCATGAAGTGTGCCTTGGTCAAGATCTGTGAAGATAAAACATTTACCCAAGTACAAGTGTACAATCTACCCTTAAGGGCCGGTTTCGTTAACCAATAATCATTGTAAAAGACATTCTTATTTTATTTTCAAAACACGCACAGTCATATATTTTTAACTGCTGGTAACGAAATTTTACCATTAGTCGACTACGAAACCGGCCCTTAGTTAAAACTTAAATAATATATATTTTTTAAACCTTGAAAACGTCACGTAACGGTAGCCCTGTCCCGCACCCCGCGTATTTCATAAACGTCACAGTATCGCCGCCGCTCGTATATCACGAACAGTAAATTCAATTTTATACGACAATTAAACCGGCGGCCTTTCTAGACGCCCGTAAATACACGTGAATACGCGTAAATACACATAAATACTCGTAAATGCGTATTATCGTTAAAACGTCAGTCGGGCTGTAAATCTAACTGAATAGCACCACGGCTGTCTTACTCCGGTCAAAGAGTAAGTTTCGATTGTTGGCTTGGCCTATTTAGTTTTTGCCTTATTATGCACTTGGCCTTTTTAGTTTCTTCGATCTTAGTATTTTCACTACTCTAAAGTAAATTGTTTTGTAGTGAATATCTCACACCAAAAAATAGCACACTTTTGGCTTGCATATATTTTTAAAACTTCGGACATCAATTAGTCATTACTCAATGGCAGGATCTGTTTTAATCAAAATAAGATGTCTAGGATAAAAATTTACGACGCCATTTTATCGGAATGAGTTATTTCCAATTGGCAAATAATTATTTGGTATTAGTTTAAAACTTGGGTAAAAATGATAAGGAATAGGCTGTGGAATACACTTCCTTTTTGGATTAGGAGGTCAAATCCGAGATTCTATCTGAAAATTACTAAAAAAGTTACGTATGTTTATTTTATTTATGTATTTTACTCACTTAAAATATGCAGCTTTTTGTTTAGCTCCTCATAAAGACATTGCTATCTTCAGCAACTTTTCAATATCATCTTTTTGTGCCTATAAACTCAGTTCTTAATCTATGCCACAACGTTTTTGTATGCCGTTTCTGAAGCAAGGAACAATGTGTTAGCATCGTTCTGCTACTTTTTGTCGCTTATACAATGTTTCACGTTGGCTGTAAAGTGCATGAAATATGGATGGTTATAATAAAGGAAGTTTGCGACATGATGTTCTCAATCATGTCTTGTGCAGACGATGACAGTATAAAATTGTTTTGTTCAAGTGTAATATCAAACTGGCTCAAATATTCAAGATTGTAATACCTTAGAATATTTCTCAATATATTACAGCTCCATGTTACCTCAGTCAATATTTACACACTACTATATTATATACTAATGATATTTATGGGCAGCTTTTAAGAGTTTCGTAGGCAAAAAACGGAACCCTTATAGTTACGTCAAGTCTGTCTGTCTGTCTGTCCGTTCGTATTTTACAGCCATATTATTCTGAAACTATTAGCATCACACAGCTGAAACTTGGTAGGTAGGTGTATCTTATAAACCGCTTTACGATTCGTATACAAAAAGTAACAAATAATTACATTTCAGGGAGCTCCCATACACGAAACTAAAACCAAAAAAAAATATTTTTACTTAAAATTATGCGTGATTTTACACCGAACCACGTTTCTAATTACTTGTAGAGGTATAGTAATTCTTATTACATGCCTTGAAACATGTTTGGGAAATGAATAGCTTTGACCTATAATAAGAAAGTCAGCCAATTGAAGGGATAAAGATAGCTTCTCAATTGATGATAACAAAATTAAAGCACTTCAGCTATATGGATGCACCCTTTCAGTAATTATAATAGTGGTTTATCACACTGCATCTCGACTTATACGGCTATTAGCTGGAGCGGCTGTAAATCTAGCTAATTGTTGCACAGTCTACAATGTAACCTAGAAATGGTTTCCCATGATTCCAACTTACGACCGTTTGTGTGGAAGTGAGCTGTCATGTCGGGTTTCTTGTGTACTCTGATGATTACGGTTATAAATTTTATTGTAACGAAGAAAAATTCAAGATAAAAAATTAGTTCGTGACATTGCACCATGCTTGCAAAAGTCAGATTTTGTGCAAAAATAAAATAAGTATCCCAATGACTATAATTTTATCACAAATAACAATCTGAAGATCGTTACTAGCAAAATTTAAATGACTAGTTTATTCGCTCAGAGAATACAAATGTAATGTTTTCAATTTCCGACTTTTGCAAAAAAAAAACTACCGTCAATTTTCCTACAAATTTTCCTTCTTTAAATTGAAAACTTCAAATGTGCATTCTGTAGGCGTCTATATTATAATTATGTGTACAAAACACACGATGTTCGCGTGAATCAGCCAGCACCTTCGACGATCAATTACCTGATTACCAACGCAGTATTTTCTTCGGTAATTGCCGGCTTCCTGCGTGCATTTGAATACGAATACATTACTGTCGACACCGATAAACGGTAATTTACTTGGGTAACGCTGTTTTATGATGTTTTGTTTCCCTTCGATTGCCAAAGATAAACATAGGCTTAGGTACGTAATTCAAGGCAGTACAGTCAGTCGGAAAAAAACAAACTTCATTAATGTTAGCCTTTCAAAAAGTATCTTCGAACTCGATATAAGTTCATGCATGCCAATATTGTTTTAAAATATATCAATCAAAGTGTGCTGCCAACCATACTATTTACCATAAAATTACCGTAATTTATATCTTAATCTTAAAGATAATAGTTACTCGTACCTTGCTATCTTTTAAGTCATAGATTCAGTCCAATAATTTGATTTCAATATGTTATTTTTGAGGTGAATCATACGTTTGAAAGCTTGATGTGTCGATCGAAACGGCTACCAGTTTCCAGCATTAACGTGCGAGCACTAGCAGTATATAGTGTCGACAAACTGTCGATAGTTTGAATATCGATTCCCGATCTCATACTACCTCATATTTGAGGTAAGGCTTTTGCCCAGCAGTGGGATGCTTACAGGCTAACTTTTTTTATTTTTTTATTATACTAATATTTTAATTAATTATAGACAAGCAAATACATGCACCAAAAACTGTCATTCAAGCTAAAGGCTTTCAGTGTTTGTAATAACAATTGCACAAATAGAATTAGCTTTAGGGGTTACATTTCTGCGAGTAATGAAAAACTCGTTGCATATCAATTAATAGTTACCTTCACTTATAAGTGTTTATATGTATAAGATATTTGTTTATTGAAATCATAGAAATTTAAATAAGTACATACAAATTTCACAAAATTAAAATATATATATATATATCTATTTACAAATAATACAAAATTCCCAAGTCTGCCACCTGAGTTCGCGGCATGGTAAGATTAAATTGATGCAGTTGTCACCAAAAACATGGAACCTTTGTGTTTATATACTTGTCTTGTCATAGTGTCAGTAATATCGAAATGAGATACTTATCGATTAATTTGAGCATTGCAGCACAAGACTGTCGTATCGGCGACGTGCACTCTGCTGGCGACAGCTGTCACTTGCTTTGCACCCCTAATAAGACATACGACCGGGAGTCGGTGTTAACATGGATGTGGCTGTATATATGAGTATGTATACGAGAAAGGACGAGAGAGAGTACGTGTAATGTACTTACTTTTATAAAGTACTAGCGGTCCCAGCGAACTTCGTTTCGCCCCCCACCTCGTTCCGCCCCGGCCCCGTTTTATGGGAATTTTCTTTTTAATAAACCTTATGCAGCCCGCCACCTTTCCAACGAATGCAAAACCGTGGAAATCGGTTCGTGCGTTCTGGAGTTATAGCGTCAGGGAGGAAAACCCGACTTATTTTTATATAGTAGATTACAGCTCATGGCATTACACACGCAGCACTTAGACAAAGTCATGTTCTGTCTGTCAGTGAAGTGTATCAGTCTTGACTGACGTGACTGACTCCAGAATAATGGTTTTTTAGGGTTCCGTAGCCGAATGGCAAAAAACGGAACCCTTATAGTTTCGTCAAGTCTGTCTGTCTGTCTGTCTGTCTGTCTGTCTGTCTGTCTGTCTGTCTGTCCGTCCGTATGTCACAGCCACTTTATTCTGAAACTATAAGCGTCACATAGCTGAAACTTGGTAGGTAGGTGTATTTTGATCACCGCTTTCCGATTCAGATACAAAAAGTAAAAAAAATAGTATTTAAGGGGGGGCTCCCATACATGAAACTAAAACCTAAAAATTTTTTTTTACTCAAACCTATGCGTGTGGGGTGTCTATAGATAGGTCTTTTAAAATGATATTGAGGTTTCTAAAACCATTTTTTCTAAAAGTGTAAGGTTTGAGATATAGACGCTTCCAAAGTGGTAAAATGGACGTCCCCCCCCATCTAACTTTTGAACTAAGAAAGTGAACATTTTGAAAAAAATATATGATGTAGATCTCAACAAAAACTTGCAACGAAAATTGATTTGAAGGAGATCGAACCAGTAGTTTTTGAGATATTGCACATTTTTATCAACCGCAAATATAACTTTGTCTTTCATACAAACACTATGAAAAACAAAGTTATTTTTGCCGTCGCAATATATTGTGATGTTTTCGTTAAGTGAAAGTAAGTAGACCCTGAATTCAGTTAAGGGTGGCACGGAACCCTCAGTGCGCGTGTCCGACACGCACTTAACCGGTTTTTGTTTACGGTTAAATTTTCATTAGTATGTCAATCCGCGTCAGGTTACGCGATCATTTTCCGATCTTTCTGACTAGGACTGAAAGACCAGACTGACGTCAGACTCAATTATCTCCCGCTTTGTATCAAAGCGCAATCAGTTGCTCTTACGCTAGCTTCTTTTATCGTTCATTTCATGTGGTGTATACTAAACCCCCTCTAGTATTCTATACATCAAGTGCTCTGCATCGGAGAAGAAACGGCGTTCAGCTTTCTTGCCGAGTCTTTTTTCAAACCCACCTCCTCAACTCTTAGTGGCTCGTTGTGGAGACGCTTGTTACTCCAAGTTTGCATTCAATCCGTCTCCCCACTGTCGGCGCCCTCCGTGGACAGTCAGCTCGATTTATTGTATGAGGATCTGAGCGATAATATAAATAGAGGTAGAGAGGACTGGAGGTTTAGAGGAGAAGAAGCAGCGTCAGCAGTTAGTGAAGTGATTATTGTCGAAAACTATGGGATGGCTTAGCAGAAGACATTACTTTAGTATTAAGGTTGGATATTTCTTTATCATTAAAAGGCTGAGGGTTCCGTAAAATCTCGTCTACCACTGCGGAATTAAGTGTAACCACACGTGAAACAATGTAACGTGTATGTAAATAACTACGTACTAAAACTTGTGTATGATAATTGCAACACACAATCGTAGTCGTAATAAATAAATAGGGGCATATGACGATATTTTTACTACGATATAAGCACATACGACCTACTGGTACTTATATATGGATAGCTCAAAGACACGACGTCCTTATCATATCGTTATTTAGGTGCAACCATTTTACCCATTTAGTTATTTTTTATTTAAAGACTTTTTTACACACATACGCGTCGTACAATGCATTCTCTGCCAGTCAAACCGTTTTGGGCATGCGGAAAGATGGCAATGGGTGCAATTAACATTAATTATTTTTTACTATTCTTTAGGTGTTTTAAAATGATTGCTATCAAACATTTCTGAATACTGAAACGCCTGGCTTTCCTATAGTGAGGCTGAAACAAGACCAGTAAGCTGTACAATACCTAGATTTGGATCGCATCTTGCACGTGCGGTCCGCAAACATAGTTAGATCCGCCATGTTGGATTGTTGACCCATCTCCGTTTGCTTTGCGTTAGTGCTGACAAACAGGATTCTTTATTTGCGCGCAAATCAATCTGTAACTGACATTTCAGATCCAATTTACACGTGTTTCTGTCGGATTTATCTTTTTTTTTTCATGTAAAAGGTTTGGGTGTAAGATCGGTGACGCTGCACTTAAGTCAAAGGACCTCCAAACTAGAACTTTCCTGACCCAAAATAAAATAAAATTGTACTAAGCTTAAAAGCAGGCACGATGCGATAAGTATGTCTACAGGTGACGTTTCAAAATCATTCAGCAAACTAAATCACTATCACAGGAGCGACCTGTGTCCCTTCCCATCAATCGAGTTCGACGCATTGGTTCAATGGCTCCGTCATTCGCGTCCATCCTACTGGCCCATAAATTAACGTTCTAACACTATCCAACAGAATCATCCGTCTATGCCACTCTAAACACGAAGTAGAAATGTGTGAGCGAGATGGAGGTAACTCAAATTGCGGGTTTTCAGAAAATGGATACGGTGTAATCGAATGCAATATTGCGAGAGATCCGTATGTTTTGGTGAAGTCACCTTGGCTCAGTCAGCTTTACAATAACTAAGTAACAACTAATATATGTTAATGTATGGCTAAATGCTGACAATGAAATTGGTTTCATAAACCTACTTTTTCCGGTACCAAAAGTCAAAAAGTCGTATATTGATAGATTTTTTTATTTCTGTCACATTAATACATAATACGAAAGCATTTTTTTAAATTCTGTCTTTAAAATTCTGGACTGAGGCTATGATGCGGTGTAGTTTATTCTTTCAGATTTCACATTTCTCACAGTGGTCTTTAAAAGATTTATGTGGTTGTGGTTGTTGTGGCTACTTGACCATCTTTTGTGGTCTTTACGATAGGATTTTTGTGATCTGTTAAACTTTTGCCTTTAAGTTCAAATACCACGGATCCCCAATCAACTCCCAGCACTCGCACGCCGTAACTCAATCGCTCCGGCGATATTTTCGTCGTCGCCGTCGTAAATACGTCGTGCGACAGTGACAGCGCGACACGCGACTAATGGCGCTGACAGCACTCGCATACATTGAACAGCCAATGTGCGGCAGGTATTTGCGTTTTGATAAGCAATATCTAACCTGTGCTGGAAGTCTGAAGCAACATGTTTGACATTTCGCGTAGACAATTTCAATATTCTGATTTTCTGCTCCATCCTTCTAACTAACATAGCTAAATCTTTAATAAATCTTAAAATTTATTTGTAATTTTTTTAGCTTGATTCAAACATTCTTCTCCATCAATAAAGAGCGCCTGGCATATCATCCATTATAGCATTCCGTGCCTTAGATTATGTATCCTGTAGATTTGACACATATTTAAAATTGACAAGTTAGAAAGTGATGGCTGTATACAAAAGTACTAAAGAGTGAGAGAGACGCAGATATTATTTTTTGTCCTTATCACCGTTCATAGGTAATTTCTGCCTGACACAATTTAAAAATAATGGCAGACATTTGACGTCTATGCGAAAAATACAATAAAATTGCAAATTTAAAATAAATTTTGTGCAAGTGAAGTGTTTTGTGGATTACGGAGTGATTGTTTTACTTACTCAACATGGTAAATTGTTGTGTGCTTGGATGTAAAAGCCGTACTGAGCGTAAATATGAAAACATAACATTTCACACGTAAGTAAGCCTCATTTATATTGTTCCTATATGTTTTACCTGCATCGAAGTGCATTAATCTTAAATCCTATAAAAGAACATACATAATAGTGGAAAAAAGTAGTGAATTATCAATCGAATTGTAAAATATTTTTGTATTATTACCTGACCAAATATAAAAGGTCGTCTATGGCTCAACTCTGTGGGTTATGGCTTTTACGGTAGCCATTTTGTTAGTATTTTAAATTTTGCTGGGTTATCGTTACCTTTAGGGATACCATAATACAAAGGGTAAAAGTTCTCGATTTAAGGGTAATTTACAATCGACTAATTTATAAAATCGTATATGTATTTTAATTGCTGGAGGAACATTTCATGCGTTGTAGTGATCATTATTATTTGAACTAATTATGATTTGTGTTCATTTATATAGATTTCCAAAAGACGAGACGGTACTAAAGGTTTGGATTGCAGCGACTGGACGGCAAAACTGGCAGTCTACCAAGCACACTCGCATGTGTTCTATCCATTTTAAAACCGAATGCTTTCAGAAAAAGCAACGGATAACTTATTTGGCAAATATTTGAATGTACGCAACAAATTTATGTTGCGTATTTATGTTATTATTTAATAAACTTACATCATTTAACGGCCCATAAAAGTTATTTGTTGACTATTTTATTTAAACTTTATTGCTTTGTAAGTTGTATAATTGGCGGACTTATTCTGTTCTATGACGTTAAAAATCCTATTTCCTTCTTAAACATTTTTTTTTGTACACAATTTTTGTTTTATCCCTATGTTAATATTTTTTTGTACAAATAAATAAAGATTTTGACTGTAAAATTAAGTATTTATTGTAATTATACTAGTGTATTTATATGGGTGGGGAGTAAATTATTATGAACATGGCTACCCCAAAATACGTAAGTACTTTATATCTGTCTCATACGGGTGAACGCGGCTGTCAAGTCTATAATATACTTCGTCTAAGTTCCGTGCCCTAAAGGTGACAAACGGGGCCATGTTTGTTCGTGAGTAGTGTCTAACAAGTTTTGATGTACTCATCATTCTCCTGGCGCAATTCGTATGTGATTCAGGCCATCTGTTTCCTAATCGTCACTTGTTACGATCCTGAGCCACCGCCGGCTTAGGCTCAGCGTCGTCATAGCCTTGTGTTCGTGATATAAAAGTTATATTTTTTTTCAACTCAATCCAAAAACACAGCGCGGTTGTACGCACTGCATGCATAAACCTACTACTTTTTCACATAGATATGTATTTGTTTCTAAATCTTCAATGCGTTATATTGATGTTTTCTACTCATTTATAGCAGTCGCTAGATACACTTGCAATTGTACACACATCTTTTTGATTTAATAATCCCTTGCTAATCTACAATAAACACCTTGGAAATGGTTCTAGTTGGTGATCTCTGCTTTTCCTTCCATTGTCCGCGACTTTTGTCCATCCCATCACTCGTCTCGTCTCTTTATTTGACAGATTTTTTGGACATGAATCTAAAGCAACAAAATATGGAACCCAATGAATATTTTTAACTAGTATAGTGACCTTGATGAGGTTAACATGAATTGCACAGGGCAATAGGTACTATCAAAACATGTTACAAAAATGTTAACCATTGCATTCCACTGACCAACAGCTGTTTGAAAGGTATAGCAAGCGTTGAAAGTAAAGTAGATTCAAATTACTTAAATAAATCATCAATCAGAGATTTCCTTTTAATATTGCATTAATAAATACTTACGTATTTGTATCTTATTATCTTTTAAACCCTTTAACTCGTCAAGTATGTGTAAACGAGACACAATAAAAATTCCATTGTTATGCGACTCTCGGCATTCGTTTGATACCTGACTGATTAAACTAAATCATAATAACAAGACACCAATAAATTATCACAACAAAATCTTATATCTAAGTTATTATTCTGAATTGGTTTTGCAACGGCTTATCATTTATCTATATCTTTGTATATTAAACGCAACGTCATATTACCATGAACGGAATAAAAATATTTTGGAGGTAGTCGGTTTTCTTTACCCCGCACGGCGCCGCGCACAGAATAACTTGCCTCAGTTGAAATCGCGCGGTCAACGCTAATTGGATTTTAATTTACGTGTTTCTTATGGATCGACATAGACCATGATTATTTCGCGCTGTGTAGTGTTAAACTTACAAAAAGTGTATTTGAAATGATATTGATAAGAACTGCGATTAATAATCAAGTGTGTGGAGTGAAATCGTTGGAGTTTGCGAAGCAGATGACGGCGAAAAGAGGACTTGCTGCATTTAAGGTACGATGTTTTGTTTAATTGTTTAGGAAATGGTATAGAAAATCGGAATTTAAATCTTTTTGTGTGTGTTTCGTGTGATTTTTCAGCAATAAACATTTTTAGGTACTCTCAACTACTTACTAACAAATTTTGTTGGTGGTGATTTCGTAGGTTGCTAATTTAAGAGAAATAAATTATGCCCATTTCCAGCAATCCATCATTAGTAGGTACTCGCATTGGTACATTATTGTCTATGTACGGACGACAGCACGTCAAGGTAAACACTGCGGTATCTTATGCAGTTGTAATAAGGGCTAGTTTTCAACAGAAGTGGGTATCCTGATGTGCTGGTGACTGCACTTAATTTATAGGACTACCGGTCCCCGCGACTGCGTCCGTGCGTTTTAAGTTTACTTCTCTCCCCCCCGTTATAGCCAAAGCCTTCCCCGATTTTCCCATCCAACACTAACATATTTTTTTTAAATAGGTCCAGTTTGTGAGATTAGTATGTTCAAACAAACAAAGTCTTTAGTTTTGTAATATAATCCAGAGGCAAAACTAGTGGTTTTTTTTCTTGTGACTTGGTACGTTAATTTTTTATGACACTGCGCCACGTCTTTTTGCGCAACAGTTTCTCTCGGATCGAGAGGAAAATCACGCACGGTTGTTATAAATTTATTTTTTTCTAAATGCAAGTGCAATGTATAACAAATCGTGACGCAGTCGTTACGTGCTTTTCCGATGCCCTGTTGGTGTGTAATCGTCGTGTGTAACGCGCGCTAAATGACTGCTACAAATAACGTTGATGTACGTTTATAGCCTACGACAGGGTGAAGCCTTGGTGATAAGAGGCAGCGAGAATGTAATTAGCAATACATGGTTGGTATAGGTAACAAGTTGTACCCACATTCGACCACAGAGGTCTGCACGGTAAAATAAATATTGTGCTCAAAAGCCTCTCTTGTTCTATCACCTATGTGAAACAAAAGATACGATTTTTGAAAGAAAGAAAAAGAAAGAAACATTTATTTGACACACAACAATACATACAATTTTTTTCCTACTATTTTTGAGAATTTGTTTTTACAGTCAGCTAGGAATACCGGGACCAACTGTGCTCATTAGTTTAGTTAGTTGGTAGTAATGGCTAATCAACCAACCAATCACTTAGATTCTTTGCAAACAACTCTGAGATCTTACGTCATTTATAAGAAACAGCGATCAAATAGCTTAGTGCCAATTAAGAATATTTATTTTTCAGAAACGTAAATCGTAACTACATGGTACCTACACGTAATTTGCTTCTTACTCCCCGCTCACTCCTCTACTATATCCTCACCCTACTGCCACAAACATTCCCGTGGACTTACAAAATAAACACTAATATATTCCCCCTGTAATTGTATTAAATGCGACTTTATTGTTCGTCGGCGCGTATTTTTCGAATTGTTCTCGTAAATTCTGTTTCATGTTTACTTGGGAAGGAAAATATATGGCGTACTAGCAGCTTCATTTTGTAGTTGTGGAAATACAGATGAAAATATATAAGTAGGTAAGGAAACTTTTTAAAATTTTATGGCACAAACAGCTACAAAAGGTGGAATTAATTGTAAAATAATTCTCTCCCAGTCATACCTTCAGGTTATGCAGAAAGATTTTGATGGGTGCAGGAATTCTCCTGAATCTTTCTGAATGAATGGAGAGGAAGTTTTAGTTGCAAGTGGAAAATTACAGCTAAGCACCTTTGTTGTTTTTGTTATAAATATAACAAATAATAATATACGAAGGTTCAAAGAAATGTTTGTAAATTAAAACACACTTTTTTTATTTTCTATAATAATTTTCTTATGATACTTTTAACCGTATCGTATTGTGTCATCATCATGTTTATTTATTTAGTTTGTCTGTTTATTTATTTTTTTAATTGATTTTTAAGAATTTGTGATTCAAAGTAGAAATTTTTATTAATTCATTTATTTTGAAAATAATGCGGCTAAGCTTTCTCCTCCTTCTGACGTTTTCTAATGGTATTATTTTGGATGTCCTTTCTACTTTTAGTCTATTATAAAAGCTCCACTATCTGTTAAAAAAAACTAGTATTACTAATATTTTGCTTAAAAGCCAACAAATGCCACGGTATCTCCAGTCTACATTGTAAGTGTTGGCTATATTGTAAACTCATTAGTTTACATGCCACTTACCATTTAATATCCTAGCAGATGCATGCGCCTAAACGCAACCGTCGCACAGTGTCTTTTTGACCCTCATTTTGGGACAGCCCAATTTTATTATATGATCGCATAGAGAAATATATTACTAACGTAAGACTTCAACTCCCACTGGCCTCGCTATCATAGTTTTCGAGAAAATGCGATCTGAATATAAATACCGGTAAATTAGGATTTTTTTAATTAAATTCATATTTCTTTTTCTATGAATGTTTAACAAATTTCTACATAGCAGCCATAAAGGCCTGCTATAGAGTAAATTTATAAACCTTGCACGGTGAAGCTACGACATCACCATCTCATGAAAATCGCAAATATTACAAAATGAATTTTATTTTTTTGTGACAAAAGTATTTAGTATTAGCAATTTATTTTTATTCGAAAACATAGCTACCTATATGAACTACTTCCACAAAAAAAATCGATTGCTAATGTCATGGAATTTTGGACATATGAATTTTTTAAAAAGTACCGGTTTGGTTACCGGTATTTGGTCAAAGTTCTTAGTGGTAATTTTTAGCAATAGTAAGAACAATTCTGTGTGGCAGCATTGCATTATGCAAAAACTACGGCTTAATTTTTTAAATAGTACTTTATTTATTTCTCTTCTATTTAATTAAAATAAAACAATTGTTGTTCGTTAGTCTCGCAAAAGCTCTCAAACGGCTGCATCGTTTTGTATAAAGAAATTTAGTATGTATGCATCACATAATAATATGACACCTGATGGTCATATCTATCTAATAATGATGTTTTTGATCAGCGCATTATCATCATAATGCGCATATAAAAAAAAACAATAATTAAAGATATTTACCCTGTTTTTGTGCGCGTACTAAGGAATGTGATGAAATTCCAGGAAGGCAGGTACAAAAACCGGCCCCCCCTTGAATGTCATATTTATTCTTTTTATATCTGAATCTGAAAGCGGTTAACAAAACACACATACCTACCAAGTTTTAGCTGAGTGATAATAATAGTTTCAGAATAAAGTAGCTGTGACATACGGACGGACAGACAGTTATAGACAGATAGACTCACCGCACCCTATGCACGGCTACGTCTCAGTGCCGCAAAGGCTAAAAAGTCTTCGCAGTTTTATTAAGTGTGTCGCCCTACTTTTTACCGAACCCGCACAGACCAGACGTGATCTTTGGAGCGAAAAAGCTTCTCTGCCTACTCCCTTTGTCCCACTTGCCGAGAATCTCCCTCCTGGACATAATTTACCATGGCCGATCTGGAAGTCCTTTAACGGGCTTCGGACTCAGGTTGGTCGAAGTAAGGAGAACATGGCGAACTCCGATGTGGACTGTGTTTGCGGTGCAGTGCAAACTATGGTACACTTAACATCGTGCCCGGCCTGCCCCAACACCTGCACGCCAACGGATTAAATGAACTGCAGTCGATTCGCAATACAAGTGGCTGATTTCTGGGCTGCTACGATATAATTTCTCGTGTTCCATCGACACACTAAGAAGAAGAAAGACTTGACGAAACTATAAGGGTTCCGTTTTTTGCCATTCGGCTATGGAACCCTAAAAACAGAGAATGATGTCATGAGCAAACAAATAAGTTTCCACATAAACCTGTACGATTTTGTCAAAACAGGTTTTTATGATACGAACATTTGTAAAAAACTGTAGTATTTTTCGTCACTGAGCATCAGTGTGCAACTATAGGTCGACCGCAAAACTGAGACGTTTCTGACGTCACTTTTGTCGCCTTTATTTTAATTTCCCTCCCAATTAATGTACTCCTGATTATTGCTATAAGTTAAACGATATTTATTTTACCTTGAAGAAGAACATTTAATTCATAATAATAAAATGGAGTACATTATTTGGGAGAAAAATACAACAAAAGTGACGTCAGAGACGTCTCAGTTTCGCGGTTTACCTATACATGTGGTGTCAACAATAACAAAACAATAATAACAAAAATCTCTAGTTATTTCAAATAAATAACAATGTAGTATTCAAGAATGCGTACAAAAATGTAACGCGTCTTATCGACACCACATGTACCTAGTTGATGATGAAAATACGACGACATGTTTTACAAATGGTCGTATCGTATCATAAAACCTGTTTTGACAAGTTCGTATAGGTTTATGCGGAAGCTTATTTGTTTGCTCATGACGTCATTCCCTGTTTTTTACCTGTCTTCCTGAAATTTCTTCACATTTTTTAGTACACGCACAAAAACAGGGTAAATATCTTTAATTATTGTTTTTTTTATATGCGCATTATGATGATAATGTGCTGAACAAAAACATCATTATTAGATAGATATGACCATCACAGGTGTCATATGTGATGCATATATACTAAAGTTCTTTATACAAAACGATCCAGCCATTTGAGAGCTTTTGCGAGACTAACGAACAACAATTGTTTTTTTTATTAAATAGAATAGAAATAAATAAAGTACTATTTAAAAAATTAAGCCGTAGTTTTTGCATAATGCAATGCTGCCACAAAGAATTGTTCTTACTATTGCTAAAAAGTACCATTAAGAACTTTGACCAAATACCGGTAACCAAACCGGTACTTTTAAAAAAATTCATATGTCCAAAATTCCATGACATTAGCAATCGATTTTTTTTTGTGGAAGTAGTTCATATAGGTAGCTATGTTTTCGAGTAAAAATAAATTGCTAATACTAAATACTTTTGTCACAAAAAAATAAAATTCATTTTGTAATATTTGCGATTTTCATGAGATGGTGACGTCGTAGCTTCCCCGTGCATGGTTTATAAATTTACTCTATAGCAGGCCTTTATGACTGCTATGTAGAAATTTATTAAACATTCATAGAAAAAGAAATATGAATTTAATTAAAAAAATCCTAATTTACCGGTATTTATATTCAGATCGCATTTTCTCGAAAACTATGATAGCGAGGCCAGTGGGAGTTGAAGTCTTACGTTAGTAATATATTTCTCTATGCGATCATATAATAAAATTGGGCTGTCCCAAAATGAGGGTCAAAAAAACACTGTGCGTCGCATGCGCACCCTTTTAACTATACAGCGTGGTGGCCTGTAACAGAAGCAAACATTTTAATATTTTAATCAATGATTTTTCAGAATTTACTTAATTACCTTGACCTAGTCATAGTGATCCAAAGTGCTTTAACTCAGAGATATAATAATCCAAAGGTATAATCCCTATTAATCATAAGTTATTATAATGTATGTCAGCATTGCTAACTCGTTGTTGTATTTGTTTTCAATACATTGCTGGTTCAATTTATTTTGTTAGGAAATAACAGTAAATACTTTTTTCGTTATCATATCACAAAACCATTTTATAACCCTGTTTAACAGACAGTAGGTAGACGGTAGGTACTAATAGAACATTTTCATTTTCTTTTTACTTTTTATGACTTTTATTCATTTTGGAACTTAAGGCAAAGTACTAAGGTTCATGTTAAGGAAACTTCATACTTCCGATGCCTGAACATATTTTAATTAAACGATACGAGCTAATAGTTCCATGAATCATTTGGATACATAATAGTGACAATTAACTCTTTTTGTAAGCAAATGCAATGCTTTTAAATTACTTCATTAAGATTAAGTGTCCTTTAACTGAACAACATTTTACAAGTTTTACAACTTTATTGAAATAGATGGTGTATCTTCTATGATGGAACGAATTTTTGAAGGTAACTTGCACAAAATGTTTTAATTTTAGGATGCTAAATTGATAAAGCCAAGATGGGTTCAGTCGATTCTTTTGTATCTTGTAGTAAGTAGCATACCCAGTGGGACTTGCGCACGATAATTTAACCCAGAATTACGCTAACCCTGGATCAACTCGTCAAGTATGTGTAAACGAGACACAATAAAAATTCCATTGTTATGCGGCACCCGGCAGTCGTTTGATACCTGACTGATTAAATAATCATTCTGTCTCTGTCGACGTCAAATAAACTGACAGAGACAAAATGATGATTTAATCCAAGATTAGCGTAATCCTGGGTTAAATCATAATGCGCAAGTGGTCTTTACTTACCAAAAAGTTTTAATGAGATGAGATGGCACAGTTTGTTCAGTGCGGTAACGATCTTCTGGCCAATAGTTGACATTGACATGGCCATGAATAACACGCCGGCATTCAATCAGGGTAGCCAATAAAAAAAATCCCTTGATTAACGAAATTTATGTTCCATCGATTCTCAAAGCAAAACAATTGTTTATACATTAACAACCATTGAAAATTATAATTTTACTAAAGGAGTTTAGCCTTCTGGTGTTGAAAATACAAACTTTTTTTTCATACGAAAATGAAACATCTGAAGACATTATGAGAAATGGGAAAATCTCCTGTAAGATTGGCGAGATTTGGCTACGCTAGGTCTAACATCCGTATTTTTCAAAATGTTTAGGCGTTAGTTCTGATTTTCCTCGTCGGCCGAAAAATTGTTGTCGCACTGTAACGTTATTAATTGGTTGGTTAGTCATTCAGATATAGGTATTGTCATGATTTTTAATTAAAAATGTAATATTTGTCATATTTTTGAATAGTAGTAGTTATTTTTATTTAATATTGGCAACACTGCTCAGCCCCGCCAGGCGTAGTGGGGTTGAGTGGTGGGAGCCGAGTCAACGGAGCGATGGAAGCCTGATGCTCTGGCAGTTCTCGTCCGATCATCGCGAAGTGAAGTGTTGTCCGTCATTTAGCGAAGCACCGACTTGTAGCGAAAATGATTAATGTGAAATTATTGAATAAAGGTTTGTTATTACTACGACTGGAGTTTTCTTGAAACTTCAAAAGTGGGATACACCAGTTTTAAGACAACCTTCAGGTGAGGAAAAGCATAAAGAATTAAAGAAGTGGTATGGCGAAGAAGCGTTTTTAACAAAAGATAAAGTGGACAGATTTCATTAAAAAGAGATAAGAAAAGAGTATAAGTACACATTACGTCATGATAATAAATAATCATAAAATAATATTTTAAGAAAGATTCACTCTAAATACAAATGGATTATCAATTGGATGAGTAAACTATTTTTGTTTACTCTATTACTATGAGTGAACCGTGTGGGTTCGCTGGAAAAGTAAACTATGTTTGTTTACTAGATATGCAATGAAAGTAAATGTGAAATAAAATGAAATTTGTAATTTATTTGCGTGAGAAAACTGACACATTTTTGGTGGGATTCAGATACAGTTAAGTTCTTTTTTTTACAAACTATAAAAAAATAGCATGCAAATAATACGGTAGATTCACAATAAATAAAGTAGCAGAATATCACTTTTCATTCCTAGATCACTGTAAGTGAACCATGTTGGTTCACTGGATAATTAAACTTTGTATGGTTGCAGGATTATTATGAGCGAACCATGTTGGTTCACTGGATAATTAAACTTTGTATGTAACAGTATTATTAAGAGTGAACCATGTAGGTTCGATGAATAATTAAACTTTGTATGTTGACAGGATAATTATGAGTGAACTTTGGAGGTTTGCTGGATGAGTGAACTTTGGAGGTTTGCTGGATGAGTGAACTTTGGAGGTTTGCTGGATGAGTGAACTTGGAGGTTCGCTGGATGAGTAAACTATGTATGTTTACTGGATTACTATGAGTGAACTTGGAGGTTCGCTGGATGAGTAAACTATGTTTGTTTACTGGATAACTATGAGTGAACTTGGAGGTTCGCTGGATGAGTAAACTATGTTTGTTTACTGGATAACTATGAGTGAACTTGGAGGTTCGCTGGATGAGTAAACTATGTTTGTTTACTGGATAACTATGAGTGAACTTGGAGGTTCGCTGGATGAGTAAACTATGTTTGTTTACTGGATAACTATGAGTGAACTTGGAGGTTCGCTGGATGAGTAAACTATGTTGGTTTACTGGATAACTATGAGTGAACTTGGAGGTTCGCTGGATGAGTAAACTATGTTTGTTTACTGGATAACTATGAGTGAACTTGGAGGTTCGCTGGATGAGTAAACTATGTTTGTTTACTGGATAACTATGAGTGAACTTGGAGGTTCGCTGGATGAGTAAACTATGTTTGTTTACTGGATAACTATGAGTGAACTTGGAGGTTCGCTGGATGAGTAAACTATGTTTGTTTACTGGATTACTATGAGTGAGCTATGGAGATTTGCTGGGTGAGTAAAAAGTTTATTTATATTTATTTATTATGGAACACAAACGAAATAAATATTAAGTCGAAATATACGAGTAAGTTACATTGGTATAATATCACGTTAAGTTTGCATTCCGATAATAACTAAACGCACCATTTTTATTTGGTAGTTGTTTACAAGAAAACCAAAATATGCTGTAACTATGCAGGTTTAATGAGAAATACGGATTAAATAAATTATATAGTGTTACTATCGAACTAGTTAAGCTTAAAGTTACATAATATTATTTAGAAAAGAATTGAATATCCAAAAATGAAATGAACAGCAAAGGTCACACACAATCACTTTTTGACAACAAACTTGAACTTGACCTGATGATCCCTTATAGGTTGACAACACTATATTTATTGAAATTATTAATAATGTTCGCTGGATTTTACAATGATTTAGTCAACTATTATGGTCAATAGACTTACACATTAATATATATACAAAATATATTGCTGATTTACTAAGTTTCGGATTACCCACGATTTGAGTTTATTTTTGATTAGTAACCGTCTTAAGAAGTTTTAACAATTGATACAGTTCATAGTCAACGAAGTCAATGAAGTTCGTTAAATTCAGCTGTTTGTATACTGTTTAAATCAAACACAGTAGGCATAGAGTGGGTAACTACTCAGAGGAATTTATTTGGATTTCAGGATGCCTCGTTAAGATGATGATTGGAAAAACGCCGCGCTCAATATGACCAAGGAGGAGGCAACGGATGAGGAGGAGTCCTTCAACATCGTCTTCATCGAATGAAGGAAGGAAAGAACAAGGAAGTCACGTAAGCAGTCTAGAAAAATGGGAGTCCGGTTCGGTGAAGGATCGGGAATAGGAGTAATACAAATATATCTAACGAAAATAGCGGTTTGACATGTTTTAACTGTGGCTGACATGGACATAGGTTTAAAAATCTTTATTCTCATACGAAATGACATTTCATTTATAAGTTGAAAAAAAAAACTTATGTAATTAGCCGGTATTCGACTCTAAATTCATTTTTAGCTTATTTTTAATATTTTCATACTTTCACACTCTTTTATGGGGTTTGGTAGTGTATTGAATAGCTGTGCTCCCTCAAACAAAATAGTGTTATTTCCATAGTTAGTTCTAGGCGCGGATAGTCCTTCCGCTGATATACCTTTTACGAATGCCCGAATAAGTACTTTAGTGAACATCCAGGTCTCAGTCCCACACGTGAGCATAGAAGAATTCACTGATTATAGATTCTGGGTTTTGATCAGCTGGGTTTTCCTTTTTGAAAGCGAAGTCAAGTTTAGAATAAACCGCCGACATATGTTTTACTAGCTTTTGCCCGCGACTTCGTTCGCGCGGACTTCAGGTTCGTCCCGTCTAGTAGCGCAAAAAATGTGTTTTTTTACGACTTTACATTAGAAACCTCAAAAATTGTAGCCTATATGTTATTCTGATGTATAAGCTATATTGTGGTAAAGTTTCATTCAAATCCATTCAGTAGTTTTTACGTGAAAGAGTAACAAACATCCATACATCCATACATCCATACATCCATACATCCATACATCCATACATCCATACTTACAAACTTTCGCCTTTATAATAGTAGTAGGATTTGCTTATGAAGTACCTTTATTTGATTATCTTTGCCCATGCGGATTTCCTGTTCCAAGTACACGTACCTTGTTTACCTATTCCATGGTGTTTTGATTAATGGTTATATTGATGTTGTTACCATCTTCTAAGTTCTTATTCAAACCAATTTCCCCTAGAGGCTTCACTTAGTTCCTGCATCATTATTTGCAGTTATTAGGGATTATCTGTCAGTGGAACTATGATTATCTATGAACCTAAAGTTATTCATTTAAAGTCCTACCGTTTTTCCCAGTACAGTTTTTAAAGACGTCTGCTGGAACAAGGGTTAATTGCCCTGCGTCACGCCTTTTTAGGATGGTGGCATTTTCGTATATATTTTTGATAAGATTTACATATTAACGATCTATTCAAAAGTTATGTAATGCCTGGAAAGAGGTCCACGATTCTTCACTATCAAATGACTTATTAGGGTCGGTAAATCGATGAAGGCATCTGGTATTCGGTTACCATTTCGATAACTGTTGCATCGTCAAAATGTGATCCATGGTACAGATTAAAAACCGAACATCTTCGATAGGTTGATAAAAAAATCAAACTTGTTGGTGAGGCAAATAGTGCCTAAATTTGACATGAGTTTTAGTTCAGTTATTATTTATTAGCATAGTTGCGCTTAGTTAAGAAAGTCAACTTGATGAGCGGTAATTGCTTAAATTCTCTTTGTTACCTTTTTTTTAATAGCGATATGATTTAGAACATTCCCATTCTTTAGACATCTTCCCATATGGTAGAATTGACAGTTAGCCCTTGTAAGGAAGCGCTAGCAATAGTTATATATATATTTTTATTGTGAAGACCACAGCTCTTAATGATGATAACATAAAATACAAAGACAAAAGACAAACTGACGGATTACTGTGGTCGATTATGTTAGTAATTCTTGACGGTTCTGGTAGGGGCCAAAGTTAGGGGTCTATTCCAATGTGATTACAGTAATTTGGCGAAGTTGCAGTCCTAGTGAGGAAGAGACGTTAAACGTGCTATTGCAGGATAGTTAGGGCAGGATTGGGAAACGAATTCATATTGATTTAATTTTGGTCCAACGCGTGAAATTTTGCTTTTGGGACAGGTGATGTGTGACGCGACTATTTCCTCTATAACATATAAAGCACCTGGGTGACCGGTATTTTATTTAAAATAAAATGTAAAAAGTTTGGATCCATCAGGAACCACGTGTCTTACCCAACTGAACTATCGTTGACCCAATTGAACATTGATAGCCAAATTTACCTTGATATTCAAATGATTTTGTAGCGAGTTTTCAGTGCCTGAAAACACGGTGATAACATCATTTGCTGAAAATGAAACCTATCTATATCGATTTTTGCCTTACAAACCCCCTATTTACAAAATTTCATTACAATAATTGAAGCCATTTCTATATTTAAAATATGTACAAGAATTGCTCGTTTAAAGTATAAGATAATGTAAAATTTGTATGAGTTATACTATAATGTCAAACTAAACGATTGTTTAGCTCTCAGTTAACATAAAGTATTATGATAAGAACAGTAAATGCAGGACTATTATACAATATTTCTATTGTATAATAATTATTTATACACTATCGCATCAGACCGAATGTCATGATTTTAAACAGTCAGGCACCGGGATTTCAGTTGAATGTTGTTGCCTCCCAGATAACGTCGTTGGGGTTTGAGAATTATATTAATGTACAAGATAGTTTTAAGAAAACTTTGTTATTACTGTACATGTTCTTCATTAGTAATTATTAAACTAGATGTATGTCGCAAACATTCTTATTAGTTATAGGTATTATAAGTTTCAACTTATTTTGTAAATTGATTACTGATAAGATTAAATTTAATGTGAGAATAAACTGAGCAACAGCCTTGTCAATTAGGTATTGTTATGACCCGTGCGCCGGGAGGCTGCACGTTGTAGGATGGCCGAATGTCATGATTTTTAATTAAAAATGTAATATTTGTCATATTTTTGAATAGTAGTAGTTATTTTTATTTAATATTGGCAACACTGCTCAGCCCCGCCAGGCGTAGTGGGGTTGAGTGGTGGGAGCCGAGTCAACGGAGCGATGGAAGCCTGATGCTCTGGCAGTTCTCGTCCGATCATCGCGAAGTGAAGTGTTGTCCGTCATTTAGCGAAGCACCGACTTGTAGCGAAAATGATTAATGTGAAATTATTGAATAAAGGTTTGTTATTACTACGACTGGAGTTTTCTTGAAAGTATAATAGGTAATACCCAAAATACCTGGGGGTTGTATTAGATAGATCTTTGACCTACAAGGGTAACTGCCAAAAAGTGAGGAATAAAGTGAGCGCACGGAACAACATCATCAGGCGTCTGGCAACTACACGTTGGGTTGCAGCTCCCGATGTCCTCCGCACTAGCGGCCTGGCGCTGTGCTACTCGGCCGGCGAATACGCTTGTCCTGTTTGGGCGCGCTCAGCACACGCGAAGGATGTGGATGTCGCCCTCAATGAAACCTGCAGGGTGATTACGGGAACGCTAAAACCTACGCCTTTAAACGTCCTCTACTCCCTAGCTGGAATAGCTCCCCCGTGTGTTCGGCGCCAGGTTGCATGCTCCATTGAAAGGCTCAAGCAAGAAGAAGATAGCAGGCACCCGTTGTATGGACATATACCGCCACCCCCACGTCTAAAGAGTCGCCGCACCTTTATGCGTAACACCGAACCACTTAGCGTGGATCCACCTAAGGCCAAAGAACAGCTGTGGTCAGATAAGTTCGCCCCCAACAACCCATACATCTCCATAGCTGAGAAGCTGCCGCCGGGTCACAATCTCCCCTGGCCCATTTGGAAGGCGTTGAACAGACTTCGCTCAGGTGTAGGCAGGTGCAATGAACTTAGGAAAAGGTGGGGCTTCTCTGAGGACGACACGTGCGAGTGTGGCGCCTTACAATCTATGCCACACTTAATGTCGTGCCCTACCTCTCCTGCCACCTGCACGCAAGAGGACCTCTACAACGCCAACCAGAAGGCCATTGATGTTGCCACTTTTTGGGCGCAGAAAGTTTAATTGCCATTGACTCGAAAAGAAGAAGAAGAAGAAGGTATAATAGGTATTCATATTATGTTATTCAATGTGACAAAATAAAAAAGTAATAAAGTAATAAATAAAGTATTCTTAGAAAATAGATAATCACCAATAAGACAACCAATAAAAATGCTGTCAGTAAAGTCAAACAAAATATATGGCCAAGTAAATAAATTATCCGTTTCTCTGAACGTCGTATGCGCAGTTTGACAGTAACCAGACGTGGCCTTGTGTTTACAAGTCCGGTTGATGGCAACTATAAAAACTGTTTGTTTGTCTGTAACATGATAGCTAGGAACCGCAATCAAAGTTTACGTGTGGGCTCAGGCAGTAAATTAACTTCAACAGAATATAGTAAGTGAAAAATAGGCCAAGCACTCGCCCAATACATTTACAAACAATAGAGGTACAATACAAAATATAATGGTTTTGTCATTTAGGTATACTACCAAACCTACCATATGAGTAGACCATAGACAGAAGCTGAGTCAAAAGGCCAAACTCTATTGCTTAAGTAACTTATTCTTTGTTTTAGGAAATGTTATCCTCTGTTTGTTGTTACATAAATACTCCTAAGTAAATTAAATAATTTGTCACCATGTTAAAATATTTCTAATCTTTCTTTTGAAATCCCAAGAAAAAATTGTTACGGCTTGACATTACAGCGCAAGGCTACTTTCCTCGTAAAAATTGCGTGCTCGCTATCAAGAACTTGGCTATTCCACTGCCGTGCTTCACGATAATCTATTATTTAGTTTTATTCCTCGTTTTATTGAGGACATAAACTTCTATGCTTCAGAATGTACGCAATGGACGTTTTTAATGCGGTCGGGTGTTAATAGATGAACGAAAGTCGTTACTCGAAAAATAGTCGGGATCTAGACGATAATATCAATTTGTGACTGTTATTTTACGACTAATAAACTAAATAGTAGTTTATTACAGAGTCGTGGAGGCCTGATTTACATAATAATACTAAAGAGTAAATACGGGCTTACATCGTTAATTGTTATATGTATAGACTCGACTAAATTTAAGAAAGGAAAAAGATCCTTCTCACACTTACACCTAATTATAGAGGTAATTAGTCTCTCTACGCACTACGTGTTTAAGTGTTTCACGAGTTTATTTTATTTTATTACTGTCGTTGAGTATAATTGCACTATTAGCACGTCGCAAACTAATAAATAAAGATAATGATCATTCCTCACTGTCAACCGTCATCAAGGACTCCGATAATATCAGAATAACGGAAAGGAATAGAACCACGTAAAATTAAATAATCAACGAAATGAACTCCACATTTTGACATTAAATATTTGGAGCTGTGTATTTGAGCTGTGTGTATCTAAACCACCTATGACGTCGGAACTCCATACCGTTATTTTACGTTTAAGAAAGGACATTGTTTCCAGTCTATATTATTCCCAAAAAAAATTAAAGAGCAAGCAAACAGCATTAATTTGTTTTGAGTAACACATTCAAATCGGCGATTCTTTTACAATTATTATTTTTATTTTTGGATTAGGGTATATTTTTTTCATAGAACACACTTCTACGATAATTTTATTTATTCAACAACTAATTCGCATCTACTTTTAAAATCTTTTTAACGTTACGACACACTCGTGTTTTTACAATTATCCAGTGTCGCGACCAGTGGTCGCGACCTTAAAATTGTTGCCTTAATAAATCTGTCCCTTATTAATAAGATTTGTTATTACACTGCTTATATTTTATTATAGACTAGCGGCCCGCCAGCGACTTCGTACGCGCGTAATAGTTTTACTCCGTTTGGTTCCCATAGATAGATCGTAGCGAAAATATTTATAAGCCTATACGCATTAAACTACTTCTATAGCCTTCCCTCATAAATTAGCTGTCTAACAATGTAGCTAACATATTTTATAACCGGACCAATAGTTCCTGTTATTAGCGCGTTCAAACAAACAAACAAAAACATCCAGTTTTTAAATATATACGTAAAAATGCGTAAAGATAAATGTTATATTTTATAAACACACAACACGCAGCCCGTTTCTTAATCTGGACAAACTTACACGGGGATAATATCTTTTTATTGTACAACGAAATGGAAATACTTACTGCGCCTATCGTCAATCGTATATTTCTTTCGAGAGCTAATGAAAAAACCAGGCTATACTCCGTGCGCTTACACAGCATCACGCCACATACAGGCTTTGGGAGAAGCAAATTCCTTCAAGTCTTCTCCCGCTACCTTAAGAGTTTGAACTTGAGCTTTGTTTATAGTAGTCATAGCGAATACTCTACCTTCTTGAATTCAAATCGTGAATTCAAAGGGTTAATTTTATGTAGGGATCTACCCCATCATCATCATCATCAATACCCAAAAGCCGTCCACTGCTAAACATAGGCCCCCACGAAAAGTTTGCAAAAAAAAAGATTGGACACCCTTCGACCACAGAAACAGCGTTGAATGTCCACCGACAATATGAACAGACGACCTGCAATCTACACTGTACTCAGACCGCTTGATACCTACCCTGTTTAAACACAAAAAAATATTATTTACTGTTTTAAGGAATAAAATCTCTTCTCAAGCATTTTCTCAAGAGCAACATCAAGCAACATCAATAACAAACATGTGTCAAAACATTGTGTCTCAGACATGTCAAATGATTGTCAAAAATGATATACAAAATATTTTTATCATTAGCACTAAAGAGTTTTGATATCAACTTCGAAGAAAATCACCCCCAGAATAACTTTGTCACCCTTTTTCACCCCCTTAGGAGATTAATTGCAATAAAATATAAAATAAATCTTCCGTCAATTTTGTAAAAGAATGTGTATGCAAAATTTGAAGTAGATTGGACCAAGGGATCACGTTGTTCCATACAAACTTTGCACCCCTTTTTGACCCCCTTAGGGGTAGAATTTCGAAAAATCCTTTCTTATCGGATCCCTACGTCATACAAAGAACACACCCTCCCAGTTTCAGGTTTCTACGATCAGCGGTTTAGGCTGTACGTTGATCCATCAGTCAGTCAGTCAGTCAGTCAGTCAATCAGTCAGTCAATCAATAAGTCAGTCGTTCAGGACAAAGCATTTTATAGGTATAGATAATTGAATAGCAAAAAATACATTGTGAAACAATTGCGTCAATGTTCATTATTATATTAGAACAGATATTTGCCATTAGTGCCTGTTTAGTAGGTAACAGAGATAAGTTTAAGTTGATTAATGCTAGCGGTTCACCGCGGTTTCACCCGCTTAAATGACTCAAAAAATAACGTTATGAATTGTAGCCTATGCGCTATTCTGATGTATGAGCTATATTATTGTCAAGTTTCATCAAAATCTATGCCTTTGTTTTTGCGTGAAGTAGTAACAAACATTCATCCATACATCATCCTGACAAACTTTGACATTTATAATATTAAGTAGGTTGCTTACTAAGGTGTTTAAAAAAATTAAGGAGGAATACTTAAATTGCAAATTAACTATCATAACAGCTTTCATGTGTCTAGCTAGCATATTACGAAATTACTCAGTGAGGCTATTTTTTGACCTTTCTCCAGTTCGAACCCGTTTATTTAATTCAAAGTTTTTTCTGGATTTAACCAATTTAGAGAGCTCTGAAAAATAAATAAAACCGTCTCTTGCAAGACTTAAATGACAGCTGTCAAGACGTCCGACCAGAAATAAAGTGCAGTGCCCATCGTTAGACGCGTCTGTCACCGATATTAAAACCCGTCTGTCACACCGCCTTGACACTGTCAAACTTTTTCTATTAACTTTTTACACAGACTACGTATAGGGAATAGACGCCTTATTGTGACTGTTACAATAATCAAATAATCACGGTTATTTAATCCCGTGTTAATAAAAGGATTATTACCCACATAATATGTTAATTCAGAAACTTTACTTAATAAACAAATCTTCTAGTATAAATTGCACTTGTAAAAAGACAACTGTGAACCTGTGACAGACGAGGAATTGAACCCCGTGTCTTACGCAATCCGGGCGTATGTATGCCTATTGTGATTGCGAAAGACACGGGGTTCAATAATTCCTCGTCTGTCACAGGTTCACAGTTGTCTTTTTACAAGTGCAATTTATATTATTAAGTTTGTATGGTGACAAAACACTATAAAAACAAACATAAACTATATCTACTAGTTTTAAAATCTTTGGATAACAAGTAGACTCTTGCTAAGCTATTTCCAGAATTGAGACATTTTGTCCAGTCGGAACTTGTACATAATTAAGGATCTTATCTTTTTTGAAAATCAATTAATAATGCGAATTATCCATTGTGAGTGTTGACGTTGACATTGACTCACCGGTGGTATGAAAATCGGTCCAACCGTTCTCCAGTTACAAGTGGTGTAACTAGCACGACTTAATTTTATGTTATGTAGCATTTGTAACAAAGAGTAGTCTGTAATTTTTCATTAGGTTTTGACAGGACATTCATAATGCGCGACTTTGATGAATGGCCGACACGCGGCGCCGTCGAAAAGTGAAATTGGTGGGCTAATGATGTTTACGGGAGATTTCGTTTATGCCGTTTCTTTAGCTTTCTTTAAATCCTGCTTTAGATATTTAAATATTAACTTTCGGATACGAATTGTGCAACTTCGAATTTAAATTAAATTGTCATATTTGCTATTTGCTACTTCATTTCAATGGTCATAATGTTGCGAATGAATAAACGATGAAGTTTAAATTCCGTGATAGTATAACACTTGAGTCGAATTATTCATTCCATCATTTGTTAGCTAGTTAACTTTTTGTGTCCTTCTAATTTGTGCAAATAAATCAATTAGATTTTGTAGGTAGAAGTTACCTTGTTTAATTAGTAGAAGACTTTTCAATTACCACAAATAGCTGTATAAAGTTACCATCACCATAATAGCTAAATATTTAAGATGAAACAAAACAATCATATTGAATGAATAACCGTCATCTTTTTAATAAAATATTATAGTAACACTATCGATTACGTAGAATAAAGAAAGTAAACATAGATACTGAATACAGCATATAGTTGCAATATGAAAATATGCTAGCCGTTTACTATGTTAAGTCGGCATTATTCAATTTTAATCAATGAAAAAGTCTGAGAAAGTGGTTGCAGGCTCTTGCAAGCCCAAAAATAAGGGGAAATCTGTCAATTTGGCAATACTAGAAAGTTTATCGTTTTTAAACTCAGCCATTTGAAATAAAAAGTATAATAGTGGCGCTATATCGCTATCCTGCGGTCCTGCGATCACAGTCTGATGCAAGTCAAATTTGACATTTCACCGTGATAAGTTCAGACGTCTGTTTTCTGCTGCATCAAATATTATTTTAACTTTTGTACTTATAATAATGTATCCAATGAAAAATGGGCATTGTTAAAATTTTATTAAAAAATTCTTCTCAATCAATAAAATCAGGAACAAGAATTTTGTCTCAGCGTTTACCGAGCGCCCCATAAAGTGTTCGACAGGTTAAACTAGTTGAGACTTCCACGTCTAGACGACCAGCACAGGTCAGCTGCTATGTGCCACCTAAAGCTTACTGAAACTTACACAAACAACCATATATTACGCAAACCTACATAAATGACTGAACAATGGACACTTCTAATTTTCGTCACTCCCCGTCCTATTGACAGTTCACAATAAAATGTCATAAATCAAAATCGTTGCCTACATGGCGGCCGACCGTTTGACAGTTATCGCGTGTCGCGGGAACGTTAAACTCATTGATATTTATTACTCAATCGGGACGACGCTAGCGCAAATGATTTATCGATAATAGATTCTGGCTTATTGTTTACGTTATTGTCTGAGTGTCCGCAAATATATTGGTATTTTATTACCCTTGTTGTAACATGTCAATAGGTTTTAACTACTCGTGCAGTTAATTTAAAATGAAACATATAACTACAGAACTAGCTACTAGAATTACTGTCCGGTTATCGTAAAAATGAACTCGTATAATATATCACGTGCGTAGGTACCTGCCGCTTCCCCGTTTCGTCAATACAGTTCATTTTAACCACTAAATATGTAGATTTAAACATTATTTTCTCACCGCGCAGTGACAGTGACAGGTCTATTCTTATGATAACCAGCTTATTAGGCTGATTGCTCTGAGTTTGTGCTTCAATCAATATGTCTTACTAAAACTATGCAACACCAACATAATATGTACGTACGTAATTAAATATTAACCAAAACTTATTTGCTTGTTACAGAAATGCTGTATCCTGAATTACTGGTCAGTGGAATTTAAAAATTATTTTATTATTACTATCTTATGTAAATAGCTCAACGGACTGTGTAGGTTTGTATTCTTCTTTAAACTTACGTACCTACCTATCTATACGTTATATTTTAGTTTTAATTTACAGGGACTCACATAAGAACATTTTAATACAGCTAAATAACTCGCTTTGACGTGGTATTTTACACGTTCATAGTTTCTTTTTAGAACAATGTTTATGTTCACGTATTAAACATTCATTTGAATAATTTATTATCGAGCTATATCCATCTTCTTAACTTGACCGGCTCAATGACGAAATCAAAACAAATGAATCAATTCTCGTGTAAGTACTTAACACCGAAACCTGCCTACCAGCAGTCTTCTTATCCTATGGGATTATTTCACTCACCATCTATCTTTATTACATCACCAAACATATCCACTAAGGCTTCCACATTCACGCTATAAACTTGACAAAATACAGTCAACAACAGATTTTATTATTCATATTTATTTTTCCAGTAGCGTAAAAGTATATGATAGGTCGACCAGATAAATCATGCAAAACAACAAAGACAATTCTGTATTTCATTAATTTTAAGTAAATGTTTTTCTTCTTTTATTTTACTATCAATGCCTTTTTTGGCATGATTGTGTTTTATTTTATTTTTTAAACTGTTTTTATAACAAACTCTGGCTTTGGTGACGTTACGTTACTGAATTCTAATTGTTTTGAAAAAACAATGCTTTTAATAACCATGTTTTAAAAGCTAGTATGAATAAACTTCGAACTCTTTACAATTTGATCTAAAAACAAAAATTGATATATCATTTATGTACGTGACTGTACCGTAATGGCGTTAACGTCGTTTCATATCGCATCACCATGAGCGTTATTGACATAAACATCAATGGGAACGTCGTGTTTATCTAACTTATTATCCAATAAACAGCGAAAGCCTAAGGCTGAATATGAATAGACGGAAATACTGCCTAAAGCTGAATATATGGACGTGTTAAGAGTTTATGTTTATTAGGATAAGGCACAAATATACTGGAGATGTTTAAGCTTCTGTAAAGGTAGAAGAACTATTTGATCTTTGTTATTAGATTACTTTGATCATGATAACATAATAACTTTGGGTTTACTAGATAATCCTTGACAACTATCATTGACTGCAGCCAATACTTGTTTTTATTTAAAGGAAGAGATTCAAAATTTCTTTGCACACAGTTTACAGTAAAGCTATTTTTAATTAAGTGACGTTAATAGTTTTAATAAAATATAAAATTCTTGTTCTTTCTTCTTAAAAAACAGAGTAAAGGCTTTTTTAAGTCTTTTACTCACTCTTTTACTTTAAATGTAAATCTTCAATCGATTTACTGTTTAAATCTTAGAAAAAAATATCATTACACTTACTAACAGCAAAAGCCTTCACCCAAATCAGATCACGAACCCTAACTTAAGAAAGGCTTCGTAAAAGTCAATACATAACGCCCTCTGAGTGGTCATAACATTTTATGCGCCTATTACCCCCGTAAGTGACGCGTATATTCTTATAACATGGGCAAGTATTCAAAATATGAAAGACTCTGATAGTACCAAGTGCCCGCTTTGAGACTTATACTGACGGAACTATAAAAAGTCATGGCGTGTGTTAAAAGTTTGTTCGGGAAGTAGTCATGTAATGCAGTGGTTTACAAGATAAAGCTAAAGAGCACCTTGAATAGATTATTGAAAACATCAGGTAGGTATGACATAAAGATTTCGGTTTGGTTCATTAGCAGATTTTTTCGCGTTCAATGAAGCAACTAACACCGATCCTGATTACTTTAACCAGCAAATAACACCCTTCACGTTTTGTAAAAATCAGCGGCACGTTGAAAACGTCTCGCACGTCTCTCTGAAATTCTTTTTCAAAATGCCTTCCAGGAATGCTTTATGAGTAGACATAATTTCATTGCTTTTCATCAGCGGATTCACCGAAAGCATAATCAAAAACTAATACCTCGTCGATACCAATTTACCGAATTACGCAAGAATTAAAATTCCATCTGTCGACACTGGCCAGTGGTGCGAAATGACACGAGTCGGGACACAAAAACAAAAAAATGATAATTCCCGCCGCTGCACGCTGCCGCGCAAATTGCCCGCGCGACGCGAGCTGTCACTTGTCGCACGTCACAACTGTCAACTGTCAGATGTCAGCTGTCACCGCGCCGACAGCCGGCGCCGTTGCGATTTACATAAAAGTGGTAGGTGACAATTAAAAGCGACCGAATCACCGGAATGTTTTTTGTGTGAACTTGACTCGTAGTTGTGGTTTCCATGTGCAATAATTGCGATGTTTTTAAAACAAAAAAGTGTAAGCAAACGTTGCAGACAACTCATAATAATTTTCATCATAGTTAGTTGTAGTAAATGCAAAAACACCATAGATGTAAAGAGCTTAAATATAATTATCCTACAAAAATTCAACACACGAATAGAAAACACTCAATTACAATTAGCTAAGAATTAAGCATTATATTATTTCCATATTCTAAGAACCACATTATCTTATTATAAAAGACATACATGTGAATGTTTTGTTAATCTCATTTAAATCTGTGGTTAAACAGATAACGGGGTGTTAAGCAGAAACCACCCAATTACATATTTTCGCAAAAAATTTTATTTAATGAAACTCTTTTTGATACCACCGCATCACCCTTTTTTAAATTAATGTCAAATATAAAAACGTGTCAGTTTCGAGTTTGGCCCTAAACAGCACTGCCATAAAAGCTAAAGTGATGTTCTTTGCAAGCATAGCGCAAATATAAGAAACACCTATTATCTAAAACTTTTGTACGAAATAAGTATGTACTTATAAACTCAAAATCAAGCACACTTAAAAACAAACAAATTAATGTTTCAATTGATTTCATATTTTGCTCACAATTTCTCAGATTTTTAGGCATTTTGCAACCCTTTAACAATTTATTTTACTTTGAGTCGTTACTTTTTTTTAAAACGAATCGACATACAGGTCAGTGTAGTTTTACCAAGAGAGAATTAGAGGGCTTGAAATAGAGATAAATGGAGAAAACTCCACCGACAAGACCACAGCTCTTAAATGACGAAGAAGAAGGAACATCCATCTATTGGCTACTGTTCCAAAATAAGCTGTTTGTTCTTTCCCACTCGTTTCTCGGGTCGGTCGAGCTATCTCGATGATGCGCTATTAATACTGATACGGGCTTCAACGCGGCGTGTATTAACCCGCCCGGCCGCGTATTAATATACCACTTACGGCTTTATGGGACGACGGGACGTAATTGTTTAGGGCCCTTTTACGATACGACCGCCGTAACTTCGCCGATTTAATAACTCGAACACTTACCACTTTTTATGCGAGGTGAGTCTATAATTTTGCGATTCTTTATCTTGAGTTACATGGGCTTTTGAATTGAGAGTGTTAGGATCGATTTGAGATAATAAGGCTTTAGGGATTATTAATTTAAGATCGAGCTTGGCAAGATTGTCACATACTTGACAGGAATTTTATTTGTTGACATCTTTATTTAGCCCCCTTAAAGTATGTAACCAAACCCTAAGTAATGTTGTACGTCGAAAGTAATAAAATTGAACACTTGTAACCTTTTTTTATTGGGTTTTCTTTAAAAATGCTTCCTGTTCCGTCTATAGGTCTAAAATACGATATTGAAATTTAAAAACAAACACCTTAATACAAATCCTGGTTATAAATGATCGGGCCCCATAATAAACCGTACAAATGCTCTCCCGAAAGAGCGTCCCATATTTCAGCAGCACGGCCCACTGTGCGGTGCTAAATTTTTATATTCGAGAAAGGGAAACGGTTATGTCCAGAGTGAATTTAGCAAAAGTCGCACAGTGGGGCGAGTGCTTGCGCTCGTGTTACCATAAATTCGAGCTCTTTTGAAGGGGTCCTCTGAAGTAAGCCTCGAAAAAGATACAAGTTATAGGGTACCCCATCTACTGTAAGATAGTGGTGGATTCTTATGGAAATGTTGAGTGATTCACTGTTTTATGTGCTTTCACTCGACCACGGTAGGGTTAAAGGGAAAGATTATTGTTATTTTAGTAGTCTGTGCTTTTTGTTTATATAATTATGTTTATGTGTGTATTTTGTTCATGTATTTTACTTGATGGTCAATCCATGTGTCATTGAAGTCTGCCAGAAATTGTACCATAACATGGATGTATTATGACCCTAGAAACAGCAACCTCTGAAAATAATTATTACGTTCACGTCTTTTTGTATTTTACAATATTCGATTTAAACTTCCTCGTTGGTGAAGCGGTTAGTAGCACTACCCAAGAGGTCCCAGGTTCGAATCCCGTGTCGAGCCGAAATTTGTTTCTGGGTTGTTCATGTCTTGAAAATACTCGGAAACAGCTCGGAGTCAGGAAGTTGATGGTGGACACCCCGTACCTCGGAAAGTAATGTCATACTGCCGTCTCACCGAATTGATGAGAGTGAAGGAACAGAACACTTGTGTATTGCGCACACATCTGGGCACTTAAAATCTTCTGTGCCTATCTCCATTGAGAGGGGCTGACCAAAAATCGGTAGGAGAACATTATTATTTTTCGATTTTAAACAATGGACCAATGCTGTAGTATTTATTTCCTTCACAAAAAGTCAAGGTGTGTCAATAAATACTGACGTGCAAATGAACTTACACGTTTGAAGGCCAGAAAACAATACTAAATGTGTCATCACGATCATTGATCAATTTGATCACATTTACCTACCTCGTTAGATACAGTCAATAAAAAACCTTTATTGCCACTTGTACAGTTTGCAAACAATATGCGTATTACAAAAATAATAGTGCTTTGTTCACACAACTCTGTGAAAAAAAAACATTTTTTGTAGGCTTCAGGTATAAAAGTCTAGTCTTCAATAGTTATTATATTATTGGTAATGTTATTTCTTTTACTAAAACACTAAATCAATATCAATACAGATTCTAGCCATAGTTACTTAATAAAAAAACCGGTTAAGTGCGTGTTGGACCCGCGCACTGAGGGTTCCGTGCCACCCTTAACTAAATTCAGGGTCCACTTACTTTCACTTAACGAAAACATCACAATATATTGCGACGGCAAAAATAACTTTGTTTTTCATAGTGTTTGTATGAAAGACAAAGTTATATTTGCGGTTGATAAAAATGTGCAATATCTCAAAAACTACTGGTTCGATCTCCTTCAAACCAATTTTCGTTGCAAGTTTTTGTTGAGATCTACATCATATATTTTTTTCAAAATTTTCACTTTCTTAGTTCAAAAGTTAGATGGGAGGGGACGCCCATTTTACCACTTTGGAAGCGTCTATATCTCAAACCTTACACTTTTAGAAAAAATGGTTTTAGAAACCTTAACATCATTTTAAAAGACCTATCCATAGACACCCCACACGCATAGATTTGAGTAAAAAAAAAAATAGGTTTTAGTTTCATGTACGGGAGCCCCCCCTTAAATATTATTTTTTCTAACTTTTCGTATCTGAATCGGAAAGCGGTGAACAAAATACACCTACCTACCAAACTTCAACTATGTGATGTTTATAGTTTCAGAATAAAGTGGCTGTGACATACGGACGGACAGACAGACAGACAGACAGACAGACAGACAGACTTGACGAAACTATAAGGGTTCCGTTTTTTGCCATTCGGCTACGGAACCCTAAAAAACCGTTAGTAATAAGCTTTCGTTTCCTTTTTCTATAAGAGAACCTACCGTAGGGGATGTTTTATAGTTATTTTTGACGACGCGTTTGGTGTAGTGATTAGCGCTCCTGACTACTATGCCGGCGGTCGCGGGTTCGAATCCCGCTAGGGGCAAATGCTTATGTGATGAGCACGAACATTTGTACCTAAGTCATGGATGTTTATATGTATTAAAGTTATTATAGGAGACGCCCCCATTATGATCGTTGTCTGGTATTCGTAGCATAAGGAAGAAAATTACTTAGTTCGAAACCAAGACAATAACATATCTACATAATAGATACATACCTAAATAAAATAAAATTGTGCACTGTGTTACAGTGTAGCCTACGCTTAATCTTCTTTTTGCGTCTATCATTTATAACACCTTAACGTAATGGCTTTTTTATGCGCTCATAAAACGCTTATTTATCATAATCGTCAATTCATTAATCACTTCTAATGAATCGATAATTCAACGCTTGGCATTGAGGTGTCGTTGTGTTTGCAGGCAATAATACAGACTTGAACTCAATATAATTTACATTGTGACACTTAAACTCATAAGGGTTAAATACTAAGTATATCACATTATCCCAGCTAACTAATAAATAACGTTAGTTTGTTATTTCTTCATCACTATCATGATGATTATTTACACAAGCTCCCACACAAAAGAGAAAACGTTTCCACCCCTTAAACGATGTCTGATATTGTCATTTTTTTACATGTTAGAGATATTTTGAAAAACTATGCTCGTACGTTTTTTTTTAATATTGTATGTTTCAGAAAATATAAAAACCTGAACATTCACTTTTTTGACTAAAAAATCTCTTCGGAATTTCATTCATTTTTAACTATTCAAGCCTTAATACAAAAAATCAAAGACGTACAAGCGTAGTTCAGGATGTATGAAAACGAATGAGACCAAATTTGTCTCATTCTATAAAAGTTTACGGGTAGGAAAACATTTTCCCCCGAGAGCATATTTTGACCGTTGGCGTTCGAAATGTATGAAAACTCGCGCTGCGCTACGCCTGCACACGATCCTCTTAAGTGAGATCCACAAAATGCATAAATGACAGTAGCCGTGTAAAATCCGTGTTAATAAATTCAAATCAAATAATAAGTAGGCAAATGTTGAATTTGTTTAACGATGTGGTTGGCCTTCGCACAAATAATATTTGCACAAACCACACAATTTACGTATCCTCTGTCATTTTTTGTAACGTCTTATTTGCACAGATATAAATATCATGAATAATCAAATATGCCGAGTTTCATAATGCTAATAAATGATACGCAATGTAAATGATGTGTATATTTACTCAAAGATACTAAAATACGAGAAGTGTCTAATTTTTTACGTCTATTTTTATATCTTGTTTTCATATCGGAAACTTTAAAAATTTTCATATTAATAACGCATAAATTTTATTTTGTTGAAAATGATTTTAAACCAATCATTATAGATTTATAAGGCCATATGAGGAAGGCTATATTAAGTCAACAAACTATCATTTCGCATGGCATCTTAAATTTGGAGCACAATCACAGCACCGTGTGCACTGTGCAGCAAAACTAACAAGTGGCCATTAGCGATTCCGATCGCGGCGCGGGCGCGGTTTAAAAACGGCAATTTCATACGCAATCTCTGGCGCATTAATCAGCGGCGGCTGTCGCTCGCTGTCTGTCAGCTGACGCGCTGTCCCGGCGGACTGACGGACGGACGGACGGTGCGTCAGGGTTGACACAACTCATGGAGTGCATCAGAGATTATAGAGAGAGAAAGAGTGCATGCGAACAGCTATCCTTCGTCTTCTCACTTAGCAGTCTGAGGGACGACTGCATCGCGTTTATATCGCTGCTAAAAGTCACAGTGTGTAAAGGGTCTGAAGTATACCAACTTGGCTACTCAGCAAGGAGTCCCACATAACCTGCGACGGTATGCTTAAAGCATTTCCTCCGCGAAAACATAAAATAAAGCCTGACCCAACTAGAGCCTATTGTAACTGTTCGACGTCCACGGTGGAGTCTAGTAGCTTGAACGCTCATTTTCATGATGTCACCACATCCTGATCCGAATATTTAGTTAGTAAGAACTCTTGTATATAGAGATCGCCAAACAGCGAATCAAAAATATACAAATATTTAAGTAGTCAAGATACGATAATGGCAAAATTTTTAATCGCAAGAAGCACATCAAAATCTAACAATAACTAATTTTCGAGACTAGTTGAATGAAGATTTATTTTTGGTAAATTCGGGCCGTTTTTGAGCGTTCGTAACATTTTTTTTGTTTGAATGTCCTTTTTTATAGTCCCGTCATAAATATGTCAGCAACTTATTAACCTACCTACCATGTGTGTCACCCCTGCCCAAGAGTTCGATTCAGTGCGAGGACACGTTTCACCGGACGTCAAATTTTTTGTCCGCAAATTGACACCGCGCCGCCGCCACCGCTATTTAGCTGCTTCATTGTGCCGTTTCTTTGTCACATGCCCGAACAGCCGGGGTTCGGTGCCTGTGTCATGCTGATTGGAACGGTACTATGGGCTGTTCTTGTGAGCTAGACAACTATGGTTTTCGATAAGTCCGTCAGGAGATGCCGTACAAATATAGATACATTTTATTTATCGCGACAAAATGCTTGGTGGGCCCCAAAAATAAGATTACAATAATGTTCATTATTCCAGCTACCATAACCTTTGCTTATCTTCATTCGATGGATTTTACAATTGTTTTATTTTCTTGGCTATACGAGTAAGAAATTAGACTCTCTTACAAAGCATTCATATAATATAATACTATCAAACTTTAATGACAAGATTTTGAGTCTGTTAAGGCCACCAAGAAGTGGTCAGGCGGTGTTTTTAAAAATAATATGGAAATTTATTAACTTCGGTTCTGATTAAATAAGTAATGGGTGTACTCATCAGTTTTCTACCTAATCGGTACTTTGAAAGTGAGGACATTTCTCTTTTGAAGCTTTGAAGCAAAAAAAGTAATATTTTTAATCAAACATAAAGTCACAAATACTGCCAAAACTCTCATCCGCATATCATTCAACCCTCACCCATTCATACAAGCGATCTTACACAGCCGCCATCATTTTTCACACGCACTCGCCCACACCGTATATTATTTATTCTCCATCGTCGCGAAAGAACATTAATCATTTTACGTAGTTCACGACAAGCAGGACAGTAAAGGTGTGGAGCTTTGGAATTTTAGTTAGTTTGTAGTCGAGAAACAGAAGTAAAGCATTATTTTTTGTACACACCTAAAAATATGGTATAAGTTATAAAATTACCAGGATGCCAATTCTCATGCAGTTTGCATTCGGAAAAAAATTACGAATCGAATTTTCTTTTTCGAAGAAAATACAGTTTTTGCTTCAACATGTTCATTTCTATGCATTCAGATTTTTTTCCCTGAGGTAGTTCTTTTATGTTTGGATATATTATTTGATTCTTTCGGTTAAACGGTCAGCTTGTTATTAAATTTGCACTCGAAAAAAGTTCGATTGACGCGAGAATCGAGGCCCATGAGTTCGATTAGAATACGTGTAAAAATTTAATTGCACGAAGCTACTAGAGCAACGTTAAAACACGTGTGAGCATGGTGCGTAGGAGCCTAGGTTAAGTTTTAATATGCATGCATTAATTGCATACCTAATAATATCTTGTCAAAATTGTTCAGATGAAACTACTTTTTCATGGTTCACCATTATCCTGATTGCACCTTTAACTTTGTTTCGTGCCTATATTCATGGATTCTTAACATTTGGATTTTATTTAAACATGTGTAGAATGTGTAGTGCACGTGAGATACAATTTTATGAATTTAAATGTTGCTTTAAAGTTTGTCAACTTTTAGGCCCCAATTTGTTGAGACATTTCATAGCTGTCACATAAAAATAGCGGATGGCGCCAATCTTTTAGTTCGTTCTACCAATAAATTTTTATTGCATTTTTTCTAATGTCATTTTAAGCACTACTCGTTTGTACACTCGGTTGCAAAAATAACTGTCCTTTTTTGTAACATTTGCATTGGCTGTAAACTATCGAATGGATGGTTATTTTTCAAGTGGACTGTATTTCTCGTATCTAATCTCTGTGGGCCCATAAAAGTGCAGGGCCGATTGCCACCACGTTATATTTATCGTTTCCTATCCCGACAAGGAAGTTGCCACTTAGAGTGGCACCGGCTTTAAAATATTTACTCAGAAGTCAACTAATGGCTTGCAAAATTAGCATGGTATACCGAAAAAAGACTAATAAATGCTTTTTTTTTGGTTCCGACTCCACTCAAACAAAAATAATTTGAAATGATTCGACTGGTTTTCTGGCACTTAAAATCAATCTCACTTGATGCGTCTATTATTAAGGGCGGATTTCACCGTTTTCATTGTTAAACGAGTTTAGCAAAACTGAGTTTAACTTGACTGAGTTCAAATGTTTGAATTGATCTCGATTAACGTCAAATGAATTTCACCGACATTTTGTAGTTATGTTTTGATCGCGTTTACGAAAACGAAGTTCACCTAAATTCATAGACAAAAACCACAGATTAGAGTAAAAATCTTATAATAGTTTTCATTTCACGCAGAAAAAAATATAGCAAAACTAATTGATTTTAAAAGCCAGTAATGAATTTTGGAGGAACGGAACGTAAATTAAAAAGTATGTATGCAATGACAGTCAATTTGTCAAATATTGCGTTTCCCACCCGCCCGACTCGAGCTTTTTTCGTTTGCGTTCAGTGGCTTCTAGCGTAGTTTGTCCTTGTTTACCTACTTGTGTTACTGTGTTGGTCGAGTTTTTGAGACGAAATCTTGTAACATAATCTTTGTCATCAAGGGTTTTAAAGGATTCTTCCCTGACGCGTATCCACCTTGGACGTCGAACAAATACATCTTCATCATCACTATCTTCAAAAGCCAGTGCTAATGCTCTTTTCATTGTTGTTGTGCACAAAATAAACTGATGGTAAATTTAAAATATCAAAGCAAAACGCATGTGACGGCATTGACATTTGTTTGATTGAACGCGTTTATAGGCGTTAAACGGCCAATATCGGGCGTTCAGAACGTAAAACGCTTTTTGCGTTAACTGCGATTAGTTGTTGTCGGTGAAATCCAAAATGCAGCATCCGAACTCAGTTAGGTGCGTAAACGAGTTTTACTCTAACTGATCGCGTTTAGTTTCAATGGTGAAATCGGCCCTAAGAGTAGGAGTTGTAGTAGGCGCATATAATTTTCAGATATTATGTCAATATTGCATCATTTTGCAAAACTTAATAGGTAAATATACTAGGAAATTAGAGTTAACTTAATAATACTTTAATTTGTAATACAGGAATTGATGTAACATTAAGCATAACCACATACAAAACGTTAACACTAATAAACACTATACAGCAGTCGGTCCGAGTACGCTTTGAAAAAATAGCTTCGTTTGAACTGTCCTAATTGACAGGCGGCGACTGACAGACAGATGGAACGATCCTTGAGAGATCTGTGATGGTAAGATATATCTGCCGCTTACTGTACTTGAGGTAACAATTGTATTGCAATGCAATATATGTACCTACTTCGAACCCGGGTTCGATCCCCGGGTCGGGCCAAAAATATGAACCTGAGTTTTTCTGTTCAGAAATTCTCAGGTTAGCCCGGAGTTTGGAAGTTGGCAGTGTTTCACTCCCGTGTCTCGGAAAGCACGTAAAGCCATTGGACCTCTTGGTCTCTCTCCGGTCGTCCGTGTCGTGTCTGTAAGTTAGACATGCGCTTGCTTATTCTACATTTCTGATCACTCGCGCAATGTTTCGGATCGTACTTATTATTGACCAAATTATTATGCCTGCTGTGTTGATAGAAGAGGAGGAAGTTGTAGCCCATACATTTTTATGGTACCTACTTCTTAACCTCCAATTTGCGCCAATCACACCAAATGGTATTCTAACAGGACAAATTGACGGTAAAAAAAGGTACTCGGGAAATTGACACTTAACTCGAATTTGTTATTTAGGTAAGATTTATGTATATGTCATTGTTTAAATTATTTATTTATAGTTTCAAAAGGAACTTGGTTATTATTATATTTACAACTAAGAGCTTTATAAGTTTATGATAGATTATATCACGTACTTGTAGTAAAGGATGATTTATTTGAACTACTGTCTTATTTTTAATCTTTATGTTCAAGGTTTAGATATGGATGGATACTAACTAATAAATTGGAATGTATTATGAATTTGTTATCACTACTTTCAATCTACATATGGCTATATAGATACGTTATTTTGATATTTCCGTAGTCACAATCATTTTTAGGGTTCCGTAGCCGATTGGCAAAAACGGAACCCTTATAGTTTCATCAAGTCTGTCTGTCTGTCCGTCCGTATGTCACAGCCACTTTATTCTGAAACTATTAGCATCACACCGCTGAAACTTGGTAGGTAGGTGTATCCTCTTTACCGCTTTTTGATTCAGGTACAAAAAATTTGAAAAAATGATATTATAGGGGGGGCTCCCATACATGAAACTAAAACCAAAAAATTTTTTTAACTCAAACCTTTACATGTGGGGTGTCCATGGATAGGTCTTTTAAAATGACATTGAGGTTCCTAAAACCATTTTTCTAAAAGTCTAACGTTTGAGATATAGACGCTTCCAAAGTGGTAAAATGGGCGTCCCCCCCATCTAACTTTTGAACTAAGAAAGTGAAAATTTTGAAAAAAATATGTAATGTAGATCTTAACATAAACTTTCAACGAAAATTGGTTTGAGCGAAATCGAACTAGCAGTTTTTGAGATATAGAACATTTTTATCAACCGCAAATATAACTTTGTCTTTCATACAAGCACTATGAAAAACAAAGTTATATTTGCGGTCAACAAAATATTGTGGTATTCTGGCTAAGTGGAAGTAAGAATCTCTAATTCAGTTAAAGTTGGCACGGAACCCTCCGTGCGCGAGTCCGACTCGCACTTGGCCGGTTTTTAATGTTTATTTATTAATAGATAATGAACTTAAAAAATGCACAAAATATAGGCCTTCTGCTACAAACAGCAGTTGATCACTCGACGACTCATACATAGCCCCTAGCAATAGCAACTAGTTTCTGTAAAATATATAAAAAAACAAACGTCCCAAATAAGGGCACGGCCAATAAACGGCCCACGTCACAACTCATGTTTGTTTGCAATTTGCCGCCAAAAGTCCTCGCATATCTTTCGTTCAATCCTTCTAACAGTGTTCAAACAGGCTGAGCAAACAGCCCGAGATGTGTTGCCCTCTACCACTAACGGCCACACAAATTAGGGATTTCAACGCAAAACTAACATTTCACACATTATACTTCACCCCACACTTATGCGATATTCAACCTTATTTTAATACCTATAAGAGTGACCAAAACCGGCTAATAATGGCGTATTAGCCGGACTTACTCGCGGTTTATTATTGTAAGCTTAATCTCAAAGGAAGTTTGGATTCACGCGAAAGTGCGTGGCGTGACTGTGTGTTGATTCAGGTTTTATGAAGCCATAATTTTGCCTTAATGGAAGAAAAATGGCCCTGAAATAATAAAGAAGTTAATGCAATTTACTGCGTATTATCTTAAGACTAAGAAGTCCCGCTAAGGCTTTTCGTCTTGAATGATATTTCAAATTAATGCAGTATTTAACTAAATGTTTGAATCATGTTGAGTTAAAAGTACATACATTATTAAACTTGAGAAGTATACCTAATGAAAAAGAGCAATTGAAAGGTTTTCCTAGATAGAAGTTTCAATTAGTAAAACATCGCATCGTTTAAGTTATTTTAACCAATTCCACAGAATATATAATAGTACTACATACAGAACGGCCACTCACCTCCCCTCTCTAGTCTGACTTACCTCACTATCGCGCCGGAATTAGGGATCTCATTAGGGGACCGCCTAGCGGGCATGGCACGCGCATGTTTGCGACGTTAACGGAAGAACAAAGTTTTGTGTACGAGAGATGCCTAGGTACTGTGCAGTGTACGGGTGTCTTTCGTCCTCGAGAAATGACTCCGATAGAAGCTTTTTTCGTTTCCCAAAAGATGAGAGAGTAAGTGTGTGAGTGAGACCTTCATACAAAATATGCAACCATAACTAACCTATTCTAACTATTCAGTTACAGTGAACAACTTTAAAAACGATAGGTAAAGGTAACATTCTTTAGAATTCTGTGTAGTTAAGGAATTATAATTGTAATATTTATGTGATCAGTGAAGTTAGGCGTTGCTAAAGTAGATACTATCTTTTTATTTCTCCACGATACCACGTGAATATGACATTACGAAAATGAGTGCTTGTTACGTTGTATACTAAATTCAAGTAAATTACGTTGTTTAGGTATCTGTTTATTTAAGTGAAAAAAGCTATGACCGGTGTAACAGACTTTGTCAACCCTTATAGCACGCACACAAACGCAGCGTCTGTGCAACACGCCGTCTGTCAATGTATGGCCAAAACGAAAAGTTTCTTCCGAGTGTCCGGGGTGTGCCAATTCTATGGAATTTCTCGTAACATACCCAATGTCACATAATAGATGTCCACCTAAAAAAATATTGTCAAATATTTATTAACTAATACCTACCAGTTCCTATTTCATGGATTTTGTTTGCTTTAACTAAAAATGACCTCAATTCAAACTTAATAATAAGAATCAATATCGAATAGCAAACGACTTTCAAGTGATGACAGCTGTTCCGATTTCCGCCAATAGGTCATTAAAAGTGTCACATATTAGTGGTTCACGAAATAAACTTAGAAAATACCCCCTTTCTAATTCCAATTATTCTTTCTCTAACTGTAACTATCTTATTGCAATAAAAATAATAAACATATATTCCAACATTAGTATCAATATTGCTTTGCTGAATATGAGTAAAAGTTACTTTTTTTATATAAAATAGTTAGATTACATAGACTAAAATGAACTTGTATAAAACTGTTCTTCAACCACATTCGTGCCTCAAGAATTGCTAGACATTGGACAATGTCTTTAATCGATTTCGTCAGGTTTAAAACAACCTTATTCTCCCTTTTTTTAACGTAACAACAAAAGTTAAAGATGTACCTGTTTTCATAAACGTCTTGTTGCTACTTTAGAATACGTTAACATTTTAAGTACTCATTCGACTAGCTACCGCCTCACAGTGCTTCTATTCTTTTCCCCTTTACGCACTGCCCCATTCAGAAAACATTTCGAAAATGCTTCACACTTGAATCTGTGATGAATGGGGCTGGCGAATGCACCACGTGGTCGTAAAATGGTGGCATATTGGCTGGTTAATGGCCACATCCGGGGCTGATAAGAAATGTGAATTATATTGAGGTCAGCCTCATTGACAGCTTGAGAAACTTCAGAGAATTTTGAACATTATGTTTTGTAACTTAAGATGCTATGAAGTTCTACTTGTCCAATCTACCTAAAGGTACGTCTTTTTTGTAATATGCACTTTGACGTAGTCTTTATTATCTCTGTGATAGTACTTTATTTTACATCGTTCTATTAAATGTACTTCGACGTTGTAAGTTACGTTTTCTGCCTGCTTAGTGTCTTTCTAATATTTCTTCAAAACAGATAATTTAAAAACACCTTCTTTTATTTATTCTTAACCAAGACAATACCACATCAATACATTCACAGTCATTCAATTTGAAAAGAACACCAAATAACAGCTAAGTTGTCAAATATTATACAAAACAAATGAACGCCCATACAAAACAGATGAGCCGTTTAGCCTCAAAAGAAAATGTTGACTTGAGAAATTATTGTAATTTGTGGCTAAAGAACCTTTTGAAACAGTTTCCAGATCGTGCTGTCCCCGGGGACATTATAATGTAGTAAGATGCAAAAGACTCACTTGTAGGTATGTAAAATGAAAATGTTAATCTTTGTCTCCGGCGATCCTGAGGTCTACAAAATATTTTGACTTAAAGACACTTGGACCCTGAAATATAATGATCTCGATTTGAGAGTAAGAACTAAGAAAAACATTTAAATAGATGGCCGTTTTCGGCACCAAGTCAAAAAAAATAATAACGTAATCGCACTGTAATGTATGTGCTAGAAATCTGATAAAAAATTGCCAGTGCTAACATACAGTTTCAGAATAATGGATTGGGTAAACAATTGAAGGTTTTTGACGGTCCTCCTCATTGATATTATTTTGTGGTGCACCCTAAAGCTCCCGTGGGAGCAGTGAGGAGTCTTAACTGAAACAGTGTTAATAGGCTGTGATTAGATGAGCTGTGCCTAATTAGGTAGAGGCTGAGTGTTTTTACTTAACTCATCTCCACAGATGACCTTAAAACTTATAATCTTACATTTTATTCAAACAACAAATAACACAATGCCCATTTGCAACCCCCGTTTAGCTAACTCTGGGTAGTTATCTGTTTTTTTCAAATTCGTATTACAAATTCTAACCCCAAATGACATCTTAAAAACCTCCGAATTTCCACGAAAGCTCAAGAATCGTGACCTCATCTAATCTAGATCTTAACAGCAGCCCATAAACTGGCAAATAAAGCCGTGAAACACATCTTAATCACGTTTCGGTGAACTATTAGGATTTTTTCGTCGTTGACGTGAAAATATACGACAATTAGTTGGTTGAAAAAACGCAGCGGGCAAAAGTCGCCGCGTGGGGCTCTGAGGCAGAAATAACTTTTAGCTGCGCACCGGGGGAATCACATAGAGATGGCGTTTCAGTGTACTATGCTATACCTCCCCATAAAATCTAGTTTCTGATGGTATATTGATTTTCAATATAGTAATAATAAATTGTACATTTCCTTTAAACAAATTTGTAAATTCACTAATTTTGTGTGCAATAAAGAGTTATCTGTCTATCTATCTATATGCACCAGACAACTCAAAAATGGTCTTGGCTTCGAAGTTACATTATCTTCCTTGTGCTAGGAATATCAGTATTTTTTTTATTATAAGCATTTTGTATTAATTACATACAGCTACGCTTCATACAATTTTTTATGTTAATATGCAGATATTTGGCTGCAATCTCACGGCACACTTACTCATGATGATGCAGAGTACTAGGCACATAATATGTTTCGTGAAAACGTCCCAAATCATGGTTTTTGGGAACACGAGGTGGGTGGCAACGAAATTGATTAATTAACGGTACACAACAAAAATACTCAAAATGCTTAAAGTATTAACCAATATGCTTTCATCTTCTTATAACTCAGCAAAGGTTCTTTATTGAATTATTATATTTTTTTATTTGTTGGTACATTAAATGTTATTTCGTACATTTTTATTTGAATGGTGTTATCAACTCTAGTGATACCCGCTACTAGTGCTGCGCCGTGACATATCGACAAACAGATGTGCGCGTCGGCGACGTCACAACATCACTAATTTATGCTCTCCTTAACGCCCGTCCCACCTATTAGTTGCACACAATATATTTCATGTGGCGAGGTAGGGTGACCACGGCTTAACGACGTTTTTTGTAGCCGTGCGACTCTTTTTCTGTAACCTTCATAAGCTTGATCAACATTTAACCATAAGCTTGAATAAAATGAAATATTTTTTATACTTAATTCTTTCACAAAAAAAAACTCATTAGGCGTTATTTTGATGCGTACAATTTACCACAAAATATTACACTTTTTTTCACTTCTTACTCCGATTGAATACTACAAATTACTTAATCAAGCTTCGTTATGATTCATTACTAACCTAACAACCACAATAAGTGGGACAATAGTCAATAAAAAAAATATTTTAGTTGGAAAGATGTACTTACAATTTAATTTCAAACAAACAGAAGTATCAAAAACGTAGCCAACCTACACGTCGTAAGTATCCCCAGCTGAGTTATCGGTTGAGGCTGCTTTTTATTTCTGGAACGCATCGCGACTAACAGCTCAACGGCTTTCATCTTGTAAACGTTATTAATCGACACCGCTCCCGGACAACACGACCCACCACTACGCGTCAAACGTCTCAACATTTTACCGGTACAAATCGCTTTGGTAGGCATACATTGACGCTCCAACACGCTTGTGATAATCTAGAACTGATTTTGAAGTAACAATGGTTTGTACGTAACGAGATGGGGACGAGAAAGGATTGTATCTGTTGAATGATTATCCCGCAAAATGTTTATGTTCGTGGTCTTTGTTCGTTCAAAAACACAATCAGTCATGTTCAGACAAAACGAGGCTGAAAACCATTGTCGGGAACACTCGGCGATATAGCAACGGGCGGGTGCTAGTGAATTATACGTTGAAATAAGTCTGCGTCGTTTTTAATAAGCTGTCGTGAGAATCTTTAATGGGGAGTGATGTTATTAGACACAGTTTTGTCACAGCACTAATTTTACGTTGGACTGGTGTGACGAGGAGTCGAGTCCCTGTCAACTATTATTTATAGCTTTTAAAGCGGTCCAAAATAACCTAGTCACACTACATTAACAAGAAGATTATTCTATTTGTCACGATTTTCACTGTAATTATTTGAACCAGAAACATTAATTTTATCAACCCTAACTTACCTTGTTTTCTATCATATAGTTAGAAGTGGAAATTACCATTCATGATGACATTCAATTGAATAAAAGTATCACAAAGGTTCAAGAACTCAAGATGGGTTTGCTGCTCTATCTGCTGCTGAAGAAAGCTTATCCTTTGACATGTTATAGTAGCTTTACACTTCCAATGATATCGTAGAACAAAAACCATTTTATTGCTTTATCCTCCCCATGTTTTTCATCTCAAACCCTAACTTATCAACATCCAACGCTTGTACATCCTACCAGCAAACACCGACAGAATCGAGTTAGCATCTGCCGCTGGCAGCCGGAGCATCTAATTGACACTAATCAATTCCGCGCGGCCCGCTTTCAATATTCCCTCATCTAGGATTTTTCTCGGGTGGGTCTCGTTCGTTTTTACATCGCTCTCGTCGTGAATTTATCGCTCAATTAGTCTTGTTTAATAGCCGCCTGCCGGGCTGATGTCTGCTTCTCGCGCCTCCGAGGGCTGTCAGAAAAAAAGAAGCATTTTTTGAGGTCAGATTCAGGAGTCAGGGCGCTTGGTTTAATGATTTAATGCATAGCATTGTCGTGGATTTATTTGTTCAGCAAAGCGTGGAAAGCTCTTTCAGGGACTTGATGTATGATTTCAGTAAGTTCTTGGCTTTACAAAAAAATATATACAACCGTCACTCCATCAGCAGATGCTTCTGTGTTTCTGATAAAGTAGTATAGTCCCAGTCTTAAAGTCCCAAGATTAAATACTCCTTCAAAAGACCATTATAATGGCAGGAAAAGATGGACAAAATTACATAAAATTTACAAAACTGCGTATTAAGCAAAGAACCAAGAATAGGTACCTTGGTTAATTAGTAAATACGCGAATTTATAATCAGTCAACTCACAAGTCTCGCGCTTGCAAATCAAATAGATCGGTCTGAGACCAAAAATCTGATCGAAATAAAACAGATCAAGATACCAAACTCGCAAACTCTCGTCCAGACTTGTTTACGGACAGCCCTGGCGATTTGAAAGACGCAGAGAAATGGGATTAAATTAATTGTCGCATCAGTCAGGAGGGCGTCGGGGTGTTTTTTATTAGACGAGAGCCCCCTCCCTCCCCGCCGTCACACCCGCGACGAGCCAAGTAAATCACGCGGTGGAGGAGACCAGAAATGTAGATGTGGCATTTTATTCTTGAATGTAAGAAGTATGCTCTCGATAGAGGTACACTGCAGACAGCTTGCAACCGGCTGGACATAGGGGAGGAATATAATGATGGTGATATTGATATTTCAAAGTTCTAACTAACAAAACCAGAAATTTTGCACGACTGCCACTCTTACCATCTGAGATATCTTCATTTATTATTTGCATTCATTATTTCTTTAGCAGAGTGTGTACTAGAGTGATTGCCATTTTTTACTATTGCTAACTTTGAATTTGATGTCCTGGATTCATAGTAACCTCTTAAGGTTACTGATGATGATGATGATGATCTTAATCATAAGATGTTGATGAGGGTAGAAGAGGCCGAAATAGTGAGGTTATCTCTAACAGTTTTACCCTTGATATAAGGTGATATACTTACCTAAAGGAGTCATTTATTGAATCTCAAATGATACTCTAATTAGTTTAAACAACGTGGACGATGCAACAACATTAGTATCTTTTAATGCTGAATGATGTAAAAGTCAGTCTCACACCGAAGCTCACATTTAAAAACTACTTTTATCCTAAACAAAGAGATAGTTCCACTCAAATCCATTACTGATATTTCAATCACCTGTACTCTTAGATTCAAGTGCCCATCGTGTACGTGCATGTCACCATAATCGCTAAGTGGTGGATGTCACTCAATCACTCAAACTTGTTAGGATAGACAGTGTGTTAACAAGATTTTCAATTGTTGTTATGATAATACTGTCTGATAATGTCAATAGAAATCAATGACATTTATAAATAGCCGGAGATTTCACCACATGAGATTGCGGAATTGACATTTAATTTTTAGTCATGATTTCATTAAGTTTGCTTCTATATCATTATGAAAAACAAAATAAGTTATGCGACTCTGTTAGTTTGGCACCTTTTTGTTATAAATACTTTTTTAAATACCACATCCAAAAAAGCCAGGTTTCATCGTTCGGCTACGACGCGCCCAACCGATTTGTTCGCGCTTTGATCTCCGGCTCGATTTATCGACATTATTTTTAACGCGAGTGCCCCATCACTAGTGAGTGATAGACTGCGTGTGCACAGTGAATGCGTATTTTCTATCTAATATCATTTGGTGATGTACGCAAAGATAAACATGTATAGATACTACCTAATTTACACAATCTGTGCACTTTTATTATACCTATGCTTTAGTTATCTGTCTCTATCCGCTTGTTGTAGCCCAACCAATAGCCCTAGCTCTAAGCTTTATTTTACGTAGGTAGTTGTTATGATTTGAGAACAATTAATTTATTTAAAAAAAAACATGTCAAGATTTAGTAAACATGTTGGGCTATAGGCAATCGGTAGCCAAGGACAGGAATCATTGAAATTGCTTAGGGAAACCTTCTTCAAACCGGTATATCACGCATAAGGCAATCAAATTTCCAGGATTAAATACTTTTATTGAAATAATGGCTTTTTAGCGAAAAAATCAATAAAATCCAACAACTACAGGAAAAATCAGCCACAAATCTTGGTAATATACCTTGATAAACAGCAAACATGAATCATTTGTGATTTGCGAGAACGTAAACAATTTGGGAAGAATTATTCACAACATTGTTACAAGATGAAAGGGCACTGTTTCTTGTTTGTTTTTTGACAGAAATAACTGATCTCTGAACAAGGTTTTGCTAATTTAAAATTACATTAACGTAGGTCATTAAGAACTTTAATTATGGGATTTAACCTCTATTATTTACTTAAATGTTTAAGGTAATTAATAAGGTGGTCTAAATTGGTGTACACTATCCATAAACCACCATTCATAAAACAGACTGTCTTAATTTTTCACGTTTATCTTTTCATATCAATAACAATCTTTAGTTTAGGTATGTTGGATTGAAAGACATACCTACTTTACGGATCTATAGTCAATATTTCAACTTATTTTCCCTGCAATTTATGTTCACTGATTGCTAAAGCCCCAATACTATTTCCGGAACCTTCACAGTTACTCGCAAAACCTGTAATAAATCACCTAGTATAATAAGTCATAGCTTATGCGAGCGTTGTAGTGAATCAATCATGGCCGCACAAAGGAGCCTTGTAGGCGTTGTATAACAATTTTCCGTTCCCAACGACGCGGACTCGTCACGATGTGATTTGCAGTTTGTTTTCGATACATAGAGGCGGAAAGGACAGATATCATAACATGCATTTAAAGCTTCTTCAACAACATAGATTTTAAAAGAACAACATTTATAAAATTATTTTCGCTAAGCGACGCCGGCGCAGGCGTCCGTGCTCTGCCGAGGCGACAACATCTCCTGAGGATGCCACGTGTGGTGGCGAAACGCGTCGAGGTTTTTTGCACGTTGGTGTTGGGTAATTATATAATTGCATTAGCTGTGCCGCATGCGTATTGAGGGCGGGCGGGTGGTGCATCCTGCATTTGCATGAACTAATACTCAACGCGGTGACGGTTTGTGTTGTTAATTGCCTGCGCCGGTGTCAAAATAATTTAAAAAATTCTATTTAATAATTGATTTCCACAAAGTAACGCCTGATTCTTTTAATTATTTATCTATCTATCTATCTTAAGAAGTTGATGACTCGGCGAACACTGACCGAAATAAAATCTTTATCTAATGTAGTTGACCAACCGTCTCAGCAGTATTCTCGGAGGTTTTCATCACAGGCCAGTCGAATAAAGCACACACGGGCTTCGCATATAAAGGGCTGGATATGTCATTCGTCGGCTAATGAACTATTTGAATGTGGACCTTATTGGCCGCGGCGAATAAAGAAATAAATGCGGAGCCGCGACTGCGCGCGCGCATCTTAATCTTCTGTTTAACGCCGTATTTATAAACCCTATTTAATGCTGTAATTTAAGTTGAATGGGACAAAATGTCTGACTCTAAAAAAGGAGTAGAGACGGCTTTGCCTCGTTACTTTTTATTCGTTGTTTCATTACCCCGTTTCAAATGGACAAATTGTTGCATTTTCATTGCCGATGACGATACGATTTTTTTGTGAATAATGTACCTACACAAACCAACCTGGTACTATGTGCTGCTAATTAATAACTTACTCAAAATATAAGTTTTTCAAGACTTTTTTTTTCAAAATGCCAAAATAATCAATTTCATTGATTATAGCTCCTTTACTTTGTCATAATAATTATGTCCATGTATGCACATGGAATGTGCAAAATCTTTAACCTTGGACATTATTACGTAGGTAATTTCTCAATTCTGTCAAATAACATTTATTTGCTAGAATTTTTCTTCCTGAATTTAGCAGTTTCACCTGCATTTTCAATGAACTCATCTCTAAACTTATATATTCATCAAACTTAAAACCTTTGATCGCACTATGCATACGGCTCCGGTAGCAAGAAGTGGGTTTCACGTTTGATTGAATGTGAAAATTATACGGCGCTCGCGACGCGGCGACGGGGCGGCGCGGGCGGTGTGAACGGGCCTTTACTGCAGCGCTGGGAAAGTAGAAGGCTGCAGAATTGGCTGGAAGGAATTGACTACACTGACTAATAATAATTAACTTTGGATTTAAACACCATAATATCTCTAACGCAACAAGAAGGTATAGAACAAATTACGCAAATTACCTAATAACAAACTAGCTCTGGAGTATTTGGAACGATCCCTAACAGATAAAGACGAGGGCGATGATTTGTTGAAAAAAATATGAATCCACAATAGGTGCGTATTTAAGGATACAAGAGGATGAAGAAAATACTCTTAAGCTACCTATCAACATCCAAGTGAGAAACAGTTGAAACGATGAAGGTAAAGCAATACTGTTTTTGAAGATCTCCAGCTGAATCTCTGCATTAAAATACTACTTGTACCAAAACAGTTCAAGTATGATGCAAAAAGTCAGCCAAAAAAGGCTTATTAGTTCTTCTCAAGCCTCAAAAGAAGCCTTCCGTGTTATCATCGCCACGATCCAACACAAATGAGCGGCGTGTAACCCGACCCCTGCAACGACGCGATCACGCTGTAAAATAAACGCATTTACTGCACTTTTATGAACTACAATCTTGATTTGGGATCCAGTTACGATGTGTGGGGACACACTGGGTGTTTTTAAAGTAAAAATTTAAAATGTATTTTCTTTAACTTTTGGGAATAATTGCCGAGTCTCAAAAATATGTTTTTCCACTTAAGCAAGTTCTGTAGAGCCTCAAATCATTTGACCTATGTTAGTGGTAACAGTCGTATACCTAGTAAAATGTAGTAAAATCGACGTTAATGGAAGAATCTCTACGGATTATGTATCTGTATCATGGTGAAGCTAACATTTGACTTACTTAATTGAATAATACCTCCTGCCTAGCTAGGTAAAAGTCTAAAGTACGAACGAATATGTTGATTTAAATAGTAGGACTATATTTAAAACGTTTATATATTCAAATACAGCACTCATCATATCTCTCTTCCAAGAACACCACAGGCGGTGGCAATAACGCATAAAACACGCTTAAGGCCGTCTTATTCCGTCAAATTATCTCATAAGCCCCGCCCCCTTGTTAAAAGTGCGGGGCGCTTCCCCCACCAGCACCCCCGCACAAAACTTTTTCTGTCAACTTTGTCTTACAAATCTCGTGTATAATTAAGCCATCTAGTGTTTATTTAAGGAACAAAATTTTCTTGAATAAGATACTTCATGCGCTTTTGTAAGTAACATACCCACGTCATCTAGCAGAACCCCTAAGAACTTTTACAAAATGGTTTCTTTAGTACACCATACATGCTTTTTAGTCTAAACGTTTATCGAAAGAACAAGGAACGCAAAGAGTGGCATTTCATTCTCACACGACTGGTCAGCACTTTATGCCAGCAACCTGTAACCATTATAAAAACAAGAAAGAATATCCGATAACATTTATTATATTCTTTATTGCACTTATACGATGTACAGAAAATAGGTACAAGAAGTCACAATGTGAACAAAGGTGGGCTTATCCCTAAAAGATACCTCTTCCAGCCAACCCATAGGTGTAGGAAATGTAATGTAATAACATTTAGGTGGTTTATATTAAGATCCTTTTTGTCGACACAGTTATAGTCTCACTACTATCTTCCATCAGTCTTCCAATTGATGATGACTGAAGACCATTACAGATATGTCACTTCAAATTTAGGGTTCCGTACAAACCAGTAGGTATATAAATCAAAGTTCACCCATCACGAGAATTTTGTCATGGTTTTTTTTACACACTGAAATTCATAACATTTCAAATCATCATCATCATTCTCTTGCCCTGTTCCCAGTTTATCTAGGGTCTGCGCAGTATGTTTCACGCTTCCGTTTAACATTACAAATATGGAAAGCTAAATTAAAGACAAAGGTTTCTTTATCGTTTCAGTAATCCTTTAATAATATCAAAGTTTTTTATTTACTAGTCGTCTCCCGCGACGTCGCCCGCGTATATTTTGGATGTCCCGTGAAATGGTTCAAGTAAGTTAATGGTTTAAAGTAATTACTATCGAGGTCACCCACACCACGCTTAAAATACTCGCTTAATATCAGCCTGAACTATAAAAATGACTTGACTATCATGTGTTAGAAAGTAAGAAAATAGTAAGGCAAAAGTAGTTAGTAGTAATCTCTCATTTAGATGCAATACTTTTTTCGGCGAAGTTCACTATCAAATATACTGAGCATTGAACTTGGCTATCATTTTTCACATTGATGTTTTTGTTGGGATATCATAACTTTTTATAGAAATATATATTTGCTTATTCATAAATCATTAATACATATTTTGTGCAAGCTTCCATCCACTTAATTATAACGGTTTCAGACCCTACAATTAAAAAACTTTCTTTTGTTTTCAGATTTTTTCCTTCGCTTACACATTATTACCTAGCTAGATGCCATATTTCAACTGTCTAGGTTTGTTAATTAGAGCACCGCACCCACACAATTACTTTGATAAACCATATATGGTTTTGCCATGTTTGACTTTTTGTAGTCTAGCTTATAGACCTTTTTTACTATAAAACTGTAATTTGGCATGGGTTTCTTTATATCCTAATCACACCGCCTAAAATATGTATTTTAAAATATTTTTGGGACACCTCCCTACAAGGAATGAATTATGATGAGCATGAGTTCCTACACCGAAAGGGCAACACCAGGGTTTATCTCATGAATCGTGATAGTAAGACAGTTGAAATTTTCAGGCAGGATGTATTCATGTTGCCGTTGAAAAAACAAAAACTTAAAAAACAGTTTTTTTTTTCAGGTTGCTCTCATACAACTTATCTACTCTGATAATGATAATAATGAGGGGCTGCCCCATTATTAGGACTTCATATCTTTTGTATGGGACTCCCTGACAACAGATATGATGTTTATGCCATTTTCATAGATAATGGTACGGAACCCTTCGTGACCCCGAAGCGCCATTTGGCGCTAACTACAAGATTAATAGAATTATTATGTGTCACAAACACCAAAGTTGTTTTGGATATTCAGTAACAGCAATTTGAGGAACGGTTATAAAAATAAAATTAAGACAGTCTCCACACATTTTCGACAGAACAAAATTGAAAAAATTATTCAGACTTGACATTTCTGAATGCAAATATAATTGGATTATACTGAGTAATCTCCATGTTCGTCGCTCAAGTCCATGTCACCAAATAAGAGATAGATAGTCAATGCATTATTACTACACGATTCAGAAAATGTGTACGTACGTACGTAAATAACATGGAAACCTGAGTTCCATACACGAAGAGAGCTAGACCGACCTTAACTTAACCTCCAATGTTTGTATTTTGTCACAGGAGTCTAGATGTAAATAAATAAATAAAATTAAAATAGACCTATCACCTAATAATTTTCTCCCTCCCTCAAATTCATATAATATTTTCTCGTCTCCAATATACTAGAGTCACCAGGGCACAGCTTTAGCATTTGAGATTACTGCTAAACCTACAGTTATGGTTTAGCTCTGATTTTTCCAAATAGAGAAAATGTTCAAAACTGCAATAATTTGACATGAGTGTTTTATGCTTTTTGTTTATATTGTTACTATAGAAACGGATTCATCTCTACGATTGGTACAAAAATACAGTTCATTTATTCACAACAATTATATATGTCGCTACAGCCTTTCTCTTTTTATTTTGCTTAACACGTAGAGGTTGGGGGTTCCATCCTCATGGCATTGAGGAGATTTATCCGCATGGTGATGATGTTTTTGATACTAATATTCTTTTTGAAATTTATTTTCATTGTTATGTAGTTTTTTTAATAGGATTTGCTACTTTAAAAAAAAAACCTAAAAATTTAATTAGTTTTTATTTTTAATTTTTTTTATTTTAAATGTTAAAATGTCCAAAAATTAAAATAAATTCTTATTTCGTTTTCTAAAAAAATATTGTGACTATGTAGAAAAATATTCATGATACCCCCGATTTGAACTCGCGACCTTTGATTAGTATAAGACTGGTGCTGATCCAACTGAGCGTGACGCGGCGCGGCGAAATTAGCTATTATTAGTTCTTAGGTGTTTTACGTAATTAAGTACGCAAATAAAATTGCAAAAATTGATATAGGTCCAGCGTTCGCAGTGGCGTCAAGGGGAATGAGGAAATGGTATCTCGTGCTTGTCATTTGAATAAAAAGATAGCGCTATTTCTGCTTGCATGTATAGAACAGAGATGACACGACGATCAACTGTTGCGTCAAAGTCGTTGCGCGAATCACCATCGTCACAAGTGTGAGAATCACTAAATCAGTGTTTTATGAATGAAAATGTTAATAAAACTGGAAAAAAACGATTGGACGCCCTAAACATCTTTGGTGTCTAAAGTAATCTTAAAAAGACAATTGGAAGAATTTGCTGCTTGTAAGAAAGAATACAGACTAATGAAAAAAAATGACCTTTCTTTGCCTGAACATAACACCGATAAAAACTAAAAAAAAATCATTTGATTCATAGCTGAGATCTCACTTATGTGGTCAAAATGTATATTCTTATAATCCCCTGTTCCTCACATCTGTGTAGCTTGAGCAAATCAAGATCAAAAAAGTCGAAATAGGTCAAATAAAGTGTTTTTAGATATTTCGTTATTCTGATCTAAATAACAAACATTTTGAAATCATTTTAACATGTATATGTGTAGAATGGAATTACCTACTAAAATATGTGATTTTCATAAATATAAGTCCAATAATTTGAAAACTACATAGAAAATACGAAAAAAAAGGGGCCCACTTCTGAGGCAATTATTATCGAGCAAAGTAATTACAATCGTGTTTCCAACCACAATCCAGCTTTCTAGTAATCTTCTTCTATAACATATATAGATTCGAGATTTAAATAATTAGTGTTTCCATGTTTAAACTCAATCGAAACATCGTAAAAATGGAATATCCGGGCCTTAATCCCGATCGTTTTGTTTCAAAAGCGCCCCGTGTGTAAACACAGATCCGAATCCAGAAGCTGGCTCGTCGTTTTACTGCTCGAATAAATACGTCAATTCCTACACGGCACGTTAATTTATTTTATTGCCTTTTAAAACGTTAATTTACAACTGTTTACGAGAGCAGCGCGACAGGCAAACAGATGCGACCACCCGCTCCTAAATTATGAGGATTTGGGACACGGATGTCTTGATGACTGACAGCCAACGAACAGTGCACTTTCTCTGAAATCATACAAAGTCCCTAACATAAACCAAATACCCAATTACAAGACAATCTGTCCTGCGTTGCCACTTTTAAGCGAAAATAGCTTACACACACGACACAAACACGACAGAAATTTCAGCGATTTTCGCTAAAGATAAAGCGGGTACTCGGTAAGGTAAGCGGTGACCTCAATTAAAACGTTGATTAAAACCTTTTTTTTAAATATAAAGTATGTTTTCCATACCCTGCAAGCAACATTTTAAGTAGGTACATAGCTCTTTACTTTTACCCTTACGGCAAACACCGAAAAGACGCACATAAAATACACGAAGTTACAATTTAGGCGGTCTTATCGCTAATAGCTTGCGGAACAATGACATCTAAATAACACTCACGGCTGCCAATAACTCTGCAACGTATCTTTAACTCACATTAAAATGTGCGCAATTACACTCGTGTTGTCAACATTAACTTTACAATAAAACTACGAGCAGTATACTCACTCTAGTTGTAACAAACAATTTTAATGTGTCAATAGCAAAACGTCAATTTGTGTAAAATATAAGTACCTCCTGTAAATTTAAAGGAATTGAACCAAATTATTTTTGTAAATCCAGGAAATTATGAAGGTAAATGTGAGGAAATCACGATCTTACCCACATTGGTGTTTTGCAAAAGATTACAACCAGAAAATCTTCAAAGTGGCATTGAACAGGCTTCTTTTGGGTCAGCAGCTCGCTCCATCGCTAACTCAATTTTTGCTTAGAGTCAGCTCATAACTCTAAACTACACTAGCCTAGTCCTAGAGCCTACGACTAAGACTGAAAACACTTTTGTAAGAACCCCTCATGAGTTTTACGAATCATCTGTGCAAAAAGTCTTCTATTCACTTTGTACCCAAGTTTTGCCTTATCTATCCAGTAATCTGTCAGCATATCTTGAAAATTTAAATTATTAAATTCCTACTTTCTTAACCCAGAACCTTCAGATCTAGCAGTAACCCTACTGTTTACACACCAACACTGCGTCATTAAAGTGTAGTTGCTGTTAATTGCGCCCAATAAATCGCGCGATAAAGTCTTCGGCGGCGCAAAGTGCTAAACATAACCTCTCGGATAGGTACACTGGTACACGCCGATCATTGTGTAAATTGCCCGGCACGCAAGTACTGGTAAAGAAACATACACATAGAGGTTAGTCAGATTAAGAAAAACTGAAAAAAAACGGCCAAAACACAAACTCTGACTAGGATGTAGGATTTATAGAACAGACCGGGCGTATTGCGATCTTGTTTTAATCCATTCAAGTTCCAGGCAGTTCAATTCTCACTCAACTAGTTGAGCGGAATTATATTGTGGGGCTCAGCTGCTGATATAGAATCAATTTTTGTATTACAAAAAAGGGCCGTGCGTGCTATTTATAATCTAAAACCTCAAGATTCCTTAAAAGAGGTGTTTCGAGAAATTAGAATATTAACTGTAGCCTCTCAGTATATTTATAAAAATTTAATGTATGTACGCAAAAATTTAGATTCATTTACGAAAAAAAGTGATATACACAAATATAATACTAGGAATAAGGATAAGCTTGCTATTCCACAATTCAGGCTTCGAAAGGTTGGTAATTCTTTCATGGGGAAATGTATAAAATTTTTCAATAAACTACCAGAATACATTGTTGATTTACCGATTACTAAATTTAAAATTGTTATTAAAGAAACCCTAATGACGAAAGGGTATTATAAAGTAGATGATTATTTAAAAGATAATAATGTATGGACTTGCATGATAACCACAAACATTGTAAAACTTTTGAAAAGAGGCATTGACAATAGTGACTGAGTTTCTTGCGCAGCTTCTTCTCAGCACTAGCCCACAATTGTCCCGAAGCTGTGGTAGGGTCTATATTGGGACGTGTATAAGTGCCCCCAGTGGGTCTATATGCAAAAATAAACGACTTTTATGACTTTATGACTTTTTATGCTACCAAATTGGCATTGAGATGCAACTTTTTAAAAAAATTGGTATTTCTATTGCATTCACTCGTGTAGTGTTGTCCTATGATGATCTGCTGAGAGGATTACACGAAATTTCAATATGGAATTGCTAATCCGTTCAAAAGCAGAACTGCTTAACTGTCAAAGCAAAAAGACTTGTAGAATTAGGGCGTGTAGAGTTAGTTAGAAACTTGGCTCTAATCTAATTACTTTTTGACTCCTGACATAGCTAAGGTTTAAATAAAAATGTTTGGTAGGATATACCTATCTATACATGGTGTGTAACTACACCCCAACTGCTTGGAAATGCGATTATTTTACATGAACATGTCGGTATTTTAACAATTCTTGGACCATTTTATTTGTTAAACTATTGCACTATGCATATTATATATATATATTGCATATTAAAAGAATAGGTTATAACTCGATTAAAACTACCTATCAGATGAAATACCTGACGATCGAAATTATCCTGTCATTAGTTCTGGGAACCCGTCAAGTTTCTCGTAAAGGGTCCATCCCTGTGTGATTAAATAATAATCCGCTTATTATGCAAATATGAATTGATCGTTGACGGTAAATACGTTGTCGGCTGCCAATCCGAACAAATTAAATAAGTGCAGATGTCCCACAACAAAATAGCAATAATTTGCTCGTTTTTTAACGTTTAGTTTTCATCAATTGAATCCTGGATTATTTTCCAATCCACTCATAAATGTTGAAACGATTCTATTAAAAGCCTCGTATCCACTAGGCAACATTTGGTGCGCAACACGTGATGCTCAACATGTTCAACGTTGCGCAACAGCGCGCGACGTTGTCGGCTGATGCGCAACATTATTATTATTATTATTTATTTATTTAAAACTTACAAACTATGCTTACAGGTGATAACCTATTGCGATAGCGAAGTGACAATAGAAAGAACCATAAAAAAAAAACAAGTAAAAAAAAACATGACTTGCGGCTTGTTGTTTGTTTCCGTGCAACATGCAGTTTAGGATCAAATGTTGCCCAGTGGAGACGTGATTCATTCATCACCACTACTGAACTTAGGCCTCTCTCGTGACCAGTTGTGAGCGGTGTGTATCCAGTGCGATCCTGCGATCTTTTCAAGATCTTTTCGTCTGTCCATCTTGTCGGTGGACGTCTTACGCTGCTGCGCCTTTAGTCAAAGGGTCTCCAATCTAGTACCTTCCACATATCCACCCACCCCACTTATTCTTTGACGTTAATGCACCGTATTTTAAAACCGGTCAGGCAAATGTGCAAACTTCTTAACGCGGTATAATTATCACCAGTATTTTGTGACCCTTTGCTCAATACCAACTGTATCTTTAAATAGATCACGTTTTATGGTTCTTCAGAATAACCACTAGATATTTTATAGTGTGTAATGATTACTGAACGCGACAGTTAAGATTAGTATCTGTTCTAGATATAGTTAAGTCAAGTAGTTTACGATTGTGAGAAGAGATAGTATCTTTGAATTGGAAAAAGTAGCTGGATGTGTCGAAATAAACTTCAAAGGTTATTTCTTCGTGTTAACCGTTTATTAAGGGGAGAGCATCACTGTCACAGAAGTATAATATTCTCCTACTGATTTTAACAATGGAGGTCTCAGGTCAGATAGACCAGGTATGCTTTTGAAAGTATGTTTAGAGCCTGGAATAATAATATTATATTATTCACGGTTTAGTTAGAGTTTTTTCATAGTGCGCACACTGTGTTAAAAATTCATTACTTAATTTCTTTTGACTTTATTGATTATGGCCTTTGTCTTTAGCTTTTTTTAATCCTCAATTTTGCGAACTTATAAATAACTCTGGTCTCATATTTTCTCCATAACCATTTGTGGTTGATTCAAAAACTCAACTATATCTCTTAGTAAATAAATAATAATAAAATAAAAATAAATAGATATGCGCCAGACAACACACCAATTGTCTAGTTTCGTGATAAGGAATTTTCTTTCTTGTGTTACGAAGTACAAGACAATGATTATGACGGGGGCGTCTCCCATAAATACTTAAATACATATAACATCCATGACTTAGGTACAAATGTTCGTGCTCGTCACACAAACATTTGCCGGGATTCGAATCCGCGACGGCCTGCGTAACAGTCAGGAGCGCAAACCACTACACCAAACGCGTTGTCAAGTAATTAGTGGATGTAGCAATAAAACTATTGTCATTGAATGTGGTAAAATCCCCTCAGTTTTAGTACCATTGGTTAGTTTGTAACCGCAGGTCAGCCCGCCCCACGTCTCAATAAAAGGGATTACACGGGAACTGTTGAACGGTTACACAACCCTATAAACAAAGGGGTAAGAGGTCAGCCAGTCAATTGAACAGACAACAGTTTATTTTTTGCAGCACAAAATAATCTAAGTTATATAGAAATTTCACTGTTAAATTGATTTGCTCTTAAAATTACAGACAAAGCCACGCATGGCTAAAATAGCCAAAGATGAAGCTAGCTTACCCAGAAGAAACCTGCTCTGATTTGTAAAATGGCGAATTGTAATTCTTAGGTAAAACTTGTAGATAATTCCAATATTTTGGAACGGTACCTACTTAAGTATTATATGAATGTTAATGCAGAGCCAAATTCAAATCAGGATGAATTCATCCGTATATACTCGTACTTTTAACCTAATTTTAAATATATATTTAATCTAATTAACTAATACGTTACATTAAGCAATTTATTAAAATTTTAGTAAAATCTTAAATGTATTGTCCAATCGTTTATTTTCATCCCTTCATGACCAAATCTCATCGAACGACTTTTTAGTTAGTGTATTTGCTCAATTGGCATTGGAAGAGACCCATCTTTATTTCTTTGTGAGTTTAAAATTTTCTTTAATTTAACTGTAGCTAGTGAATCGTGGCATCATCTCTAACGTCAGATGTCATCATCACTTACCATCAGGTGAGATTATGGTCAAATGTCTTCCTAAAAAAATTGTCTTTAGGGCACAATAATCGAACCGCTGACGTTTCGAGAATTTTAGTTATTTCTGTGTTTTTCACGGACTATTTTCTTCTGTCTTGCTCAGATTGTGCTGGCTTTTCTCTCTTCTCTGTGTGTATAATCGAACCGTTCCCATTCGGGCCGGGTCTACCGGGCCCAATAATCGGAGTCGCGCTGACGTTTCGAGAATTTTTACTGCCGGACCCGCCGTGTTCTTGCAGGATAGTGATCGGTTCCACGGTGATTCAGATAAAAGAAAGTACAAATTGCCCTTCAATGAATGGACTGCTGATGGCACTTGATTTTATGTTATTTCTCTATTATGCGTAAGTTATAGTGAGTAGCTAGTAAAAATTAACAATCGAGACATACAAATTCCTGAAACGACTTCAGAATAACCTAAAGAAGTTTAAAAACTAACTTGTCTTACTTACGATGAATACAAGGGTGATACTCCCTAAAAGTAAGAGATTCTTAACAATTTAACTAATCACACAAAACATAAAACTAAGTAGCAACGTATCGCTGATACTATTCTAGTAGCCCAAAGTTTTATCGATTGCGTAATTAACTACAATTATGAGGGTTGACAGCAAGTATCAGTGGGTGAAGTACAATAAATTACTTTGTAAAAACAATTTCAACACAATGAAAGTCCGAAAGTGAATACTCTGCTCCCGAAAAAGTAAAGCATGTTAATAAAAATAACTCAATAAAAATAAATACGAGAATCAATTCCACATTCCGCGCGTGTCGATGATAAAACGCGCAAATCGTTTTCCATTTAAATAACTCAAAAAAACTGGGGATTCGCGTCATCCATTGAATTATTACGATCGACATTAACCCAGAACTGCTCGTGTGGTCATTACGGGCCATTGGTGCGTTTTTAAATCGTGGGCTAATTTATAATTGCTGTAGTATTCGGAGTGGTGGGTAGAATGACAATGCGGAGACCACCGGCCTCGTTTGTCGCGATGAATGCTAACTAGGAGATGCGTGTTTTGCAACACCCACAAAGAATGCGGCGTTAATATTCGCGGCAGGCGACGGGTTAACGAAATTTTAAGCTCGGGAGAGGGTGGAGGCAGCTTATATTTACACTATGTCTACACCTAGTGTGAATATATTACCCTTTATTTTACAAATTTTAATAAGATTATTAAATATTAGTTTATTATTTAACGTTTTTTTGCAACTTTAATTAACAACTGAATGGCGTTGATTTATAATATACGGTACTGTAAAATTACGACAGAAAAAGCCTTCCTATGTATTTTTACCTGTGATAAAATAAAAATCCATTTTACGCAGCACTGAACAGTTTCACATTTTGTGAACTGACTAAGGACTAAACACTCAATAAGTGACGAAAACATCAGAAAAAATGCTAATTTAGCATAACATTATTATGTCGTAACATGTCGTAGCCAATGGCAATTTGTTACGAGTATTTATTTCCCTATATCTATATTCAACTTGAGTGTAAAGGCTACACGGCTGCTAGAATTTGCTTGACCATCCTGCATACAAAGTGCTGAGAGGCAATAACAAGCTTACTTCCTATTAAAACCCTATTTTTAGCTATTTAATGTATTCATTGTCATTCAGGTTTATTTCCTAATGATTTCGTTTAATAATTTATTGCGATCGTAAAGAGTCATTTCTTTACCTTATTTAAATTTGGAATGAAAATCGCCTGTTTTAAGTCCTGTATTCTATTTCGTTTTAAGAATCGTAAAAAACATTTTACTCGTCTCATTAGCATAATCTTGGAATATATTCTAAGATTTATAAGTAAAAACAAAAACATCAAAAAAAATATTTTTTAAAGTTTGACGATATTTTACTACCGCGCGGCAAGGGTTAATCCTACCCTACTTAGTATCCATTTTCAAGTTACTCGAACCCATGAGGATACTCCAATACTCTACGAAAGGCTAGACCACACACGACCTGATGCTATCGCATCAAAGGACGACTCTTTTCTGCGCACGCGACGCTACTGATAATTGCAACGTGACGTACATAGCGTGACGTTGACGTCTATTGTTTTTAAAAGGATACATAGTTTGTTTGTAAGGAAAATGGAACATCTGTCAATTTGGCAGTAATTTTTTTTATATTTCAAGTGTCACCAACTCCAAAGTCCCTCTTTCGATTCCTGGTCGGGTCATTGTGAAAATGATAATTTTCCATGGAGTTATTGATAGTGATAAACTCCATGTGTAGATAATAATTGTCTACCATAGTAATGCCAAAATCGATTATCCGTGTAACATTATATTGTGTCGGTTCTGCGCTGGTCCTTGTGGTACAAGCGTTGTTTATGATTTCCATATCATTCATAAATTCTCATAACTGCTTGAAAATACCTAATTATTTGGGAATAAGAGCTATGTAGGTATGTGATTGTTGTCTTTGCAATCACAATCTGTAGGTATTCATAGGTAGCTTCATACCGATGAGAAACAACTTTAAAAGCACTCTTTTCTTTTACTGCTTGTTCAACCTTTACCAGCAACAAAAGAAGCGATTCTCCGTAACCAGCAATTTAAAAAGCTATCAACAACCTTTCGCGAAATAAACGTGCAGTTTCACGATCGACTTTCAAACGCATAATAATGGATACCCCGAGACCTTTCCCGAGACATAAATCATACAAAACATCGGGTACACACCGCGCTGGTACCGAAACCATAATCTCGGTACCGATCCATTAAATTGGTATCCGATAAAGAGATAGCACGCCCACTGAGGTAACCGTCAATCTAGTGTCTTTGCCCTGGGGGAGGCATAAATAAAAAGTTTAAAAAGTAGCACAGCTATAAATAACACATAGTTGGTAACGCTTTCTTTTGTGTACCAATCTTTTTCTACAATTTATGTAGGAAAAAATATCCCTACAATTTATAAATACGAATAGCTCTATCTACGAGTGTTTGTAAGTTATCTTTGCTATTTACGCCCAACCTGTTTAGATTAGATTAAATTTTTAAGAGTAAGTATTTCTTAAGATGCTACAGATTCAAACCCTAAAATGGATAACGGTCACATTATTTTTATCGAAGTAATCATTTCTTGTTATGGGGTTAAAAAAAAGAGTATAAGTACAGATAATCCAATATTTCTATTAAGAAAGTAGCATGGAGTCGTTTAAGCCACAAGCACATACTGTGCAGCTTAGACTTTCAAGACTGTGCAAGTGCATATTTTGGACAAAAGATACCTTAATTCATTGACTAAATGGCTAATGATCATTAGTCGAGGCATCTTTTGTTAACTTCACTCACAATCGTAATTATTCAACCAACAGTAACAACATTTAACCGTAGGTAAATTGAGTTAACTATCGATTACGAAACCGGCCCTAACTGTCGCATGATATTTTCAAATACATTTACTTGGCACAGTTACTATACTTAGCTACCCAACACTTATCTATCACAGTCAATCTTTTCATACTCAATAACACTCCGTTTCGGACCAATTTTCACAAAGGCAACTTCAGACTGCCACTTTGCGAAATAACATACTGCGCTAACTGAAGATTACTGGTTTGTACTTCACCTACCTTGCAGTCGGATTTCAACCTTATTAAATGTATAATAAGAACTCTACGTAACTCCACATCTGAACCACACCAACGTATTATTTAAGCTTTTATATCTCTAATAAGAACCCTCATTGGCCTTGGTGGTAAGATTATGGGCATTATAAGTTTCTAGAAGAATTAATGCTTGCCATCAATTCGCAATTTGCTGTGACTTAAAAGGTGTTGTAGTGTAAGAAATCAGCAGGTTCTTGGTAACTAACAAAGGTGGAAGTTTTCAAACTATAAATTATTTATTTATCGAAGACACTGGATAAGTGACGGATATCACGAGCATCTCCGTGCTTCAGAAGGCACGTTAAGCAGTTGGTTTTGCCTAATATCGGTTGATATTAGTCGTTAAGCCTAGTAAGATATATGGGCGGCTTGATAAAAATGTGACAGCAAGTTTGGTTGCTTGCCTTAAACACCCCTTCGCCAATCCCCACTGAGCTCGCGTGGTGAAGTGTGGCTCATACTGCCTAAAACTTTAGGTAATGCCTTTGCCCAGCTGTGGGATGCTTACTAACTTTATTTTTTTTTTTACTTACTGTGGCAGGTGGTAATTTTTTACGTTACCTACGGTTGGCTGACCTAATTTAATTTATGTTTTCTTTACTTAACACTCACTCAGCCAACGTCGGAATGACAGAGTGGAAGATAGAAGGTGCAAGTATACCCAGAAAAGCCTATTCACTTTTGACTGTGACGAAGTTCGACTGATGATCTTAAGGCCGCGCTGAGGTAGTTACTTCCAATCTTCTGCTGTTGTCTTGACAACGAGCCATTTTTACCGATATCAAAAAAATAAGTTACTTTAAACTTTACTTGTTTGGTAATCAATCAAATTCTCAGATGATATCATTTGTGATCCAGGACACTCATTTGACGGCGGTCAGCAAAATTAGACGTTCAGATCATAAAACGATTTCCAGGCAACTCCAATGAACGTCAATCTCAATCGCCACTGACGCGGCGGCAGAACATGCAAACTGTTTCATCGTTGTAATTCGAGACAATTTATTTAAACACCATCATGCACTGTCACCGTTGAGTTCAAGTTTCACTAGGCTCCAAAAAAACTCCAACTAAAATATCAATTTATTGTACGATTGATCTGTAAAAAAATGACGAAAAATGTACAAAGCGACTTCGAGTACGCATTATTCATTCATCTATTGTTTGATAGAAGCAGAACTTTAATTTGCTTCGTAGTTTAGTGGGGTCGCTTATACTTTACAATTTTAAGACTGAACCAATCAGTGCTTGGATTCAAGTATTATCTGGATACCTCAATTCTTTTGGATCATCATCAAAACACTAACTAGACACTACACTGTCAACCGACAAGATTAAGAGCTGGGGGCGTATTGCGATCCAACTTAATCCGTTGAATTCCCACTCAGTGTAAACGAGTATTATCAATATAATAATACTACAATGGTATGAATGTTAATATTTATATTGTTATATTATAGTAATATTATCAATATACATAATGCGAAATTGCAATAAGAATTGCTAATTTGACAGTAAAGCAGAGCGTTTTAACTGTCAAAACTGCATCGCAATACGCACCCTGGCCTCTTGTCGGTCGAGTTTTTTCCACAAAATCATTTTGGATACTCCAAAAAACACCATTGCTATAGCATCTTAGTGAGACAACGCCTTAACTCAAAAGCAGCCGCCCGGCAATCGGTTTGATACGATAACTGGACGAATCAAAGAAGCCGACGATCAACTGCAATCCGTAGCCTCATCTCGTGAATTAAGTTATTGACCAATTGCTAATCAAAATACGGGAGTAAAAAAAGAGAGAAACACTGTAATTTTACATGAAAATTTAGAACTTACTCCAGGTGTAGTGTTTGTAGCGGTAGCGTCGAAGTCCCTGACATCCACAATTCTTCTGTCACGAAATGGAGAACTGCTCTTTATAAAGTTATCGAGAAGTAATACTGTGGAACCTGTTTAGTTCATTTTATTATATTCTTATAATTTGTATTATTAATTAATTGTTTGTAATTTTGCCACAATTCATTTTATCTGTTACATAGATCGATGTTAAGCTTATCATGCTGTGTGTACATGGTAGTGGAGTCGCAGCATACCTCTGTATCTTACTTACTTTATTTTATTTATCAAGCAACTGTTGTAACTCTGTTTTGTGCACGTAATAAATTAAATAAATAAAATAGATACTCACAGTCTCGAAAACAGGTCGTTTGGGAAGAATGCTATATTAGTGGCTAGAGTCATAGCATAGGCTCTAGAGGTCATAAGCATGAATGCCAAGGGTAAGAGTAGAATTAAGACATTACTTCATGTACTTGTACGAGGTAGCTGTGCCAGTCTCTGGACTTGTGTGTAAGTGGACGAAAATTATTCCACGAGTGATCTCATATCGAAACTTAAAATGATTGAGATGCCTCTTCAATTCTCAAGTGTCGATAAGATCATCCCTGTCAGCAATCAGGCTTGACAATCATGTGACTAGCACTTGTAATATAATCTCTATCTTGTCACTAAAACACCGATAGTAAAGGTCACGTTCATTCACCAACTGATTAAGGCATCGATGTTGTATGATAAAATGCTTATTTTAAGAAAAACATATAAATAAAAAATATTTATTTCTTACTTTTTGTGAACGTGTATTAAGAAGGTGTCGACAATAAAACATAGTTTGACGGAAATGAACTACTAATAAACTGTATCTTTGAGATCTTTGCCTTTTGTTTCCGGTAACATTAAACACAAAGCTGCTCCAATAAACGGTATCACTGCAAACATCGTAGAAGCCAACCAATGAGGTTGCATATTGGCTATGAATGGAGAAATCATTGCTCCAATCTTAGCTCCACTAACACTGACACCCATTCCCATATTTCTCAAAGGCGTTGGATATATTTCGTTGACATGAACATACGCAATGCAGAGAATCATGATTGAGAAGACGAAGCCAATGCATGTGAGGAGGCTACAGCCCCAATGTCCATCAGGGACAAAAATGAGGATCAGCATTAAGGTACCGCAAATGGCAAAGGAGCTGAACGCAGATATCCTTCTTCCAAAGTACTTATTGACTGGCAGCACTATGACGTTTCCAATAACCTGGAAAAAAGAAAGCACAGATAAATAAAAATAATGTATTTTTTAAAATTCGTAACTTAGAAATATTTGTTTATTTATTTGCCCAGCAGTGGGATGCTTACAGGCTAACTTTACTTTTACTTTACTTTTAAAAAAATGTTTGTTACTTACTTGAAAAAGTCCCATCAAAGGCACTTGCACATAAATATTTAATCCAAGCAGCGTAGAATAATGGCTAATGCCAAAGTAACAGATCCCCGAGGCAATCCACATGAGAATACAAATCACTGTGGTGAGGCCTTTCTTCTTAAATAAATCCAAAAACGTAAGTTTTTGAACACATTTCTGCTGGCTTTCAATAGTGTCTATAGCAGATTTTACTGTTTCTCTGATATGAGACGTTTCAAGTTTGTTGCTATAACAAACAATAGTTTTAGGATGGCGTGTATTACAATAATTAACAAGTTTTGTGTTTGCTATCTATTAGGGTGGTCAATAAATCCCAATGAAAATGATGGGAGCAAGAACTGTACCGAAAATCAATTAAGAAACTTGAAACTTACAATTTGGCAACTTTTGTCATCATCGCAATGGCTTCCTTCAACTTTCGTTGCGAAATCAACCATCTTGGAGTTTCTGGTAGAAAAAACAAGAGAATCAAAGTTATTACTCCCACTATTCCAAATGCCAGTATCAAACTGTTCCACGTTGACACACAAGAAGCGATTGCTGCTATTAACATGAGTCCAACTCCATCAGGGACCAAAGACAAGGCTCCAACTAGTTCTCTGTACTTCGCACCAACTATTTCCACGTTAAAAATAACGCTTAGAGTCATCATTCCTCCTGATCCAAAACCAGTGAAGAAACGTAAGATTGTAAATGTCCAATAGCTTGGAGCGAAGGCAAAAGCCAAAGTGAAAATTGCGGTTATGACTCCAGAGATGATGTAGGTTATGCGACGGCCATATCTGAAAAATAACATGTAACTATTTAAAAACCTCTGGGATACCTCGTTTTTAAGAAAGCTACCACATTCATGCCATCGTTATTGACACTTTTTATTACTATCGCTTAGGTGCCTAGAGGTATTTTTTAAACTGAATTTCAATTTACGTTAGAGATTTTGTGCTATGAGAGTCAGAATCACATACATAGTAACATAATTTATATTTATTAACCTGTCTGATATCCAACCAAAGGCAGGAACTCCAATGACCAAACCAAGCATTGCCATAGATTGAGTGAAACTAGCTAGCCATGCATTTTCACAAATCAAGTCAAAAGTTGAAATTAATGTTTCTTCAAACACCACACTATGGTATTCATATTCGGTACAATCAGCATAGCAAGTAGAAGTTATTGCGTTTATATTTTCGTAGTTTTCATATCTTATACAAGCGAATTCTGTTGTCGGTGTCAGAAAAGGTATACACATGATATTCCACATCACTACAAATCTGCTAAATCCTGCTATTGCACAAGTGAATGTCTGATAATATCCAAATTCTCCCATAGTTTTGCTGACATAGTCTTCTTCGGGTTTGGTGTCCTTTTGAGTTGTCATCTCGGATGTGATATATTTATTCAAACCTTAATTTAACTTCATGATTAGCTTTTTGATGAACTTATCTGAAATCGATAAACAGATTAAGTAATAAAGTTTAAACCATTATAGTCAAAGCAAAATGTTTTTGAGAATAGTAACGTTCAAATTGTTTATGTAAATATTTTCTGTTGTACCGTACAATGATATATATAGATCATAAAAGTCGGTCCTCCTTGCTTGAGTAGCACAAAGTGGTCAATCTTCAAAGTGTATCTCCAAAAGCTCTCGTTTACTCGATTGAGTGGGCCGAAGTGGCCAGAATTATAGGTTCCTGAGACCCTACATTCCTAAGACCCTACTCCAATAGACTATTCTATAGAGAAGACTATTCTATACATTCCGACTGTTCTCATCGCTTTCACTTGCAGTGCCAGAACCAGGACGATATAACAAAATGGACTATAGTCCATTTGAATATATTCAAAAATACAGATCTTGTCCCCACCCACATTCGTGTCCAAACCTTGTTTATATGATATTTTTCTTTTTTCAGTTAGCTCCTATTTCATTCAATATTTCTTTTGAAATATCCCTATAACCTGAAGTAAGTTTTGCAAGTAACTTAGTAGACCCTCAAACCCCAACGTGCTATTACGAACAAGCAACTCTGTTCAGTTAACGAGGCTCTCCGGGCTGTGATAGTGAAAGGGAATATGACTGAAAACACTTGTCGACGTTTGAGGTTCGGCAAATTGACTCAAAAATGGGATGAAACATCTACGAAATACATGAGTTTAGAAAATGGTAAGGTTTTTAAAAAGTTTTGTCCGTTGCGTAAAAAAATACAGTATTTCGTTAAACCCATGCAGTCACATAAACACATAAAAAAGTACCTACTTATATTGTTTTTATTAGCATTTCCTGACCCATTCTATTCGATGAAGTCAGAAGTTAGTTAGCTACTGTCCGGTTACACTACACACAAGTAATTTTCCCTAAAATACTTACTTTATTTTTTCAAATCTTCGTATTTATTACTTAACTTTTAAAATAAACGTTACCTGTCCTATGATTTTATGCTGATCGCTTTATGAAGAGTTTTACGAGGTAATCGTCAACTCATGGTCTATTTATAGGTACTTAGTGCGATGGGCTACTCTACTCTGACCCTACTTTCAGAGAACACGTTCGTATTTTTTTATATTATATCTTACTTACTTTAAACAATATCTCAAGGACACTGATTATAAGAAAAAAAAACAATTCTAGTACGTCTGAGCTAAACCGCGGACAGACAGACATACGGACATACCAAAACTATAAAAGGGATCTTTGTTGGACTACGGATCCCTAAAACTGGACTGGACTGTTGGCTTTAGGATACTTATGTGTGCCTATTTATTTACAATTTAAGCTTGTTAGAACTGGTTTGTTTAGATTAGGGTAAAATATTTTAAACTATCAATTTTAAAATTGGGTTACTACTTACATTCTCAATAACATTTGGTCTTTGAAAACATCCTTTTAGTAAACGGAATTACCTTCATTATTTCACTCACATTAAATTAACATTTCTTTCCACCTTGCTAGACAAGAATGAGTTGCTAACTAGCTTCAAAAATTAAACGACTCTTTGTTTTATTGAATAACAAAAAAAACACAAGTGAAAAATCTGCGGGTCCTGGCTCTAAATTTTGTAGCAAAATGAAAAAATAAATGAAAATATAATTAAAAAAGTTTCATGCATAGTGTTGGAATCGTCTATATTTTCAAATAGTGCATGTAGGTTGTTGGCGACTGGCTGCGATCCGACCTTTTTACCTTTTTGATATATTTATATTGTCATTGTTTTTCTATGAAAAAGGCAGTTGTCACAATGTCAGGTTGGTTAGTAATGTCTTGCCGAGTTTGGTTGTATTAATTTCAATATAATAGTATTTTACCAAAACATAAACGTTGTTTCCATCATCTATTCAATTAATACAGTCCACTATTTCCATTCGCTATCATTTTGGTCCATTCTCGCCGTAAATATGCCATTTTTCGTAATTACAACAACTGTCAAATTTTTCACGTAAGTCATCGTAGTGTTTCATTTCATTTTTGAAAACATTTGCATTAGGTAGTTACGTACAATTTCACTTCACCATGGTGGAAACACGTAGCAAGACAAAGGCGGACTTGACGGCTACGGAAGTCGAGCGGGTGCAACGCGACACGCCGCGCGGCGCCCGCCCGGTTTCAGCCACGACAACCGATGGCGCTCCGGCAATTCCTAAACGCTCGGGCATACAACAGGCGGGCACAGTTCACTGCGGCGAGGCACAACCTGGCCCCGCTTTCGAACGCCCAAATACCCGTACTAGCACGCACACAGAGGAAAATGCCGATGCGCCACCTAAAAGCGTTTCTAGCGACCACAGTATGCAGTCGTGCAGCGAGCGCACTCACTCGTCGCGTTCTTCGGCGACCGTCCGCGCTCAGAAGCTGGCCCTAGAAGCAGACGCAATACGCCGTCAAGTGGAACGCGAGCGCGAACTCGCACACCAACAGGCAGAGCGCGAACGTCAACAGGCAGAGATCGAGCTCGAACTCGCACGTCAACAAGCAACACTTGCGCGTCAACAGGCGGAAGCAGAACGCGAGCGCAAGCTCGCCCGTCTCGAGTCTGAGGCAGAACACGCTGAGTTACAAGCAAAACTTGCCGCCCTAGACACCACAGATAAGTCAGCCAAATCTCGTAGTTCGTGTTTTTCTGATCCTAATTCCGAAAAGCGCACTGTAGATTGGGTTTTACAACAAAACGAAAAAATGACTAAGGCAACTCATTCAAACATGTCTGGTGAGGCACCAACTGTGACCTCGGGTAATAAGCCTGAAGGACATCATGCACAACCGGTTCCCCTCACCAACACGGTATCGTTTTTCATGCCCGATGTCAATTTTTCAACCCGTTCAAAACCCACACATACCGCTTTAGTCACCGACTACGACAACAGGGCACAATCAGAACGTTCTTCACTAGACCCTATTACTAAACTCTCTCAAGCGATTAATGCTCTATCTAGCAAACCGAAGAAACCCGAACTCGTCACGTTTTCAGGCGAAGTCAGTCAATGGATGAAATTTAAGAGTAGCTACGAGAGAACTAAATCGGATTTTTCCCCTTCAGAGAACCTAGATCGTCTAAACAACGCCGTACGCGGTGCGGCGTACCAGTCCATCGCGTCACTCCTGTGGACCTCCGGAGATCCAGAGGACGTCATGAATGCATTGGAGCAGACGTACGCACGGCCGGAACTACTGGTGGCCCTCGAGGTCGCAGAGCTGCGCAACAGTCCTAAGCTAAGTTCGCCTGAGGATTTAAACACGTTAGCAAACAAGCTGCGCAATTTTATTACTACCCTTAAACTACTCAAACAACATGAGTATCTGTGTTCACCTGAGCTCTTTCGGTGTGTTTTGACAAAGCTAAGCGAGCACACTATAGCCCGCTTCACGGACTTTGCCTCTGCTTACGTACCTAAAGAACAATTGCTCACAAAATTGGAGTTATTGTCACGCTTCCTCCTGACCGAGGCCGACAAACAGTTACGATACAGTTTTGTCGCTGACGGTACTGTTAAGGCACATTCATCTAAATCCCAATTAAAAAAGGAAAGTATACACGCCACAGTATCGAACAACAAAACTCCTGAGAGTTGTATTTATTGTAAGCAAGGACCCCACAACGTAAAAACTTGCAAGAGCTTTTTAGTTCTGAAACTAGAGGATAGATGGCGTTGGGTTCGAGAGACTAAAGTGTGTTACCGTTGCTTAAAATCTAACCCGCACACGTGGAATAACTGCCGTGCTAAACGTTGTGGAGTTGACGGATGTTCAAGACGTCACAACGCACTCCTCCATGGCACAGCGATTTCCGATGCTAAAGCTAGCGCGGCACCCAGCGGTCAGTGCAATAACACGCAAACATCTTCTGCTAACGCTCCCGTTTTTAACAACATGGACGATATCGACAACAAAAACAATCCCACCGTTAAAATTACAAACACGTCTGATTTATTCATTAATGCAACAGGATCGTTGTCATCGGCTACTCGCCCTCGCGGTCTGCTGAAAGTGGTGCCGATTGTACTCGAGGGTCCTGACGGTGCGTTCGAGACAACAGCGCTACTCGACGAGGGCAGTACAGCGACGCTGATCGACGGGGAAGTAGCAGCGCGCATCGGTGCTAAGCCTACCTGTCAAGAACGACTACGCATTGAAGGCGTCAGTGGTATGGCTAAAGAAATCGAAGTAAGTTACGTAGACTTCTACATTCGAGGACGGAACCAGCCTGATAGGTACCTAGTGGAGCACGCGCGGGCCATTAATCCGTTAGGTCTTCGCGCACAAAACCCCGATACAATAAATTTTTCGGACTACGGCCACCTGTCAGACTTATCCGATGAATTTTCATACGCTGACACCCCCCCTACTGTCCTCATCGGTGCGCCAGATTGGAACTTATCCATCAGTCGTGAAGTGCGGTGCGGGAAAAAGAACGAACCCGTTGCCTCTAGAACTTTATTAGGCTGGGTGCTTCATGGCGCACTTTCCGTCTCGTCTAAGCCACACGAGTTTGTGAATCACATTTCGGACGTTCTAGACTCCCTCATCAAACGTCAATACGACATTGATGCTTTAGGTATAACGAAAAATGCACATTGCCCAAACGACGACGACAAACGAGCCGTAGAGATCATCGAATCGTCGGCCCGTCACCTCGATGATGGCCATTTTGAAGTTGGACTGCCCTGGAAAAAGAATTTGCCGAATATAATACCTGACAGCTACCCGCAGGCATTGTCACGCTTCAAGGCACTCGAACGTCAAATGTCAAACGACCCAGCGTTTGCCACAGCTTTTCAACAATTTATAAATGACGTTATCAGCAAAGGTTATGCTGAAGAATGCGATCCGAAGACCAATCACCAGCGACTATCAGCAAACTCTTCGTACATCAACGCAGATGGTTCCATCCGCTGGTACCTGCCTATCTTCGGTGTTTTTCATCCTCAAAAACGAAAACTGAGAGCCGTCCATGACGCCGCCGCGGCCACGAAAGGCATAAGCCTTAACAGCTTACTCCTACAAGGCCCTGACTTGTTGTCCCCACTCCTCGACATTTTGTTCCGTTTTAGAGAAGGCGAAGTCGCCTTGAATGGAGATATCAAGGAAATGTTCCCCCAAGTTAAAATTTCTCCACGAGATAGGGACGCCCAACGGTTTCTCTGGCGCGGAAAGGACGGCAACCTGAAAGAGTACAGAATGTCTTCGATGATATTTGGCGCGGTTTCGAGTCCATTTATTGCGCTCTATATTAAAAACAAAAACGCAAAAATGCTGGAAGCCGATTATCCGTCTGCCTGTAAAGCAATAATCGATGACCACTATATGGACGACTACCTCGGCAGCTACTCCAGCGTTGCTGACGCAGCACAACTGGCCGCTGATGTTGTCACGGTACATAAGGCTTGCGGTTTTGAGATGCGCGCGTGGACGTCAAACCATCCAGAGGCTCTTTCCCTCGTTCCCAAGGAAATTCGAAGCGACGCAAGCTCCGACGTCTACCTGCCACCCAGCAATGAAGTTGGCGTTTTAGGTGTGAAATGGAACCCACGGCAAGACTCGTTAGGTTTTCGTAACATACCCCAGATACCGACTGACACTTTAACCAAACGAACCCTATTGTCGAATGTTATGAAAGTTTACGATCCTCTCGGCTTATTAATGCCAGTCGTTATATGGGGCCGTATTTTAATTCAAAGATTGTGGCGTGCAGGTGCTGGTTGGGATACGCAACTTCCCGAGGTGTACATAAGTGAATGCAACGACTGGTACACACAGTTAGGGGTTGCGGCCAATATCAAAATTCCTCGCTGGTATATGACTAGGTCGGATGTTTCAGATGTTCAGCTGCACGTGATCGCCGACGGCGGCGAGCAAGCTTACGCCTGTGTCGCTTATTGGCGTTTCTCTTACAGCGACGGCACCGTATCTACGACTCTTATTGGGAGCAAGGCACGCGTCTCTCCTCTTAAACCGGTTTCGATTCCGCGTTTGGAACTACAAGCCGCGCTGATCGCATCACGTTTTGCACAAACTATTCTTCAAGCCCATCGTATTAAGCCCTCCGAAACCATTTTTTGGACCGATTCCACCACAGTCCTCAAGTGGATTCGGAGCGACGCTCGCGCGTTTAAACCGTTTGTCGCGCACAGGTTGGGAGAGATACTGGAGACCACCAATCCATCCAATTGGAGGTGGATCCCTACCTCTCTCAACGTTGCTGACGATGCAACTAAACCAAAGAAAATGAACTTTACCGCGTCTCACCGGTGGTTTTCCGGCCCGCAGTTTCTTATCGAACCACCTTGCACTTGGCCGACCGAGGCCGATACTGACGTGGAAGAGAGCTCACCGGACCCCGAGTTAAAATCGGAGCTGGTGGTTCTGCTCCTCGACACTCCGTCATCGAGTTCAGTCCCTAACCCGTCGCGTTTTAGCTCTTGGCTGCGACTACTTCGCGCTACCGCCCGCGTCCTCCAGGGCGCACGACTTTTTCGGCTTAAACTGATTCGACCTATAGCTCTAAATTCTAAATTATATTTAGACAGCACCATGTCACCCTATCAACTTCACGCTTCGGACATCGTGAAAGCCGAGAAGATGGTGGTGCAAAGAGCGCAGACAGACAGTTTTCCCGAGGAGCTAACCGCATTACAATCCGCAAAACCAGTGCCCAGGACTAGCAGAATTGCCAAACTTGCACCGACTCTCGACCAAGATGGAATACTGAGACTGGACTCACGTATTAAGTCAACTCCAGAGGTGAGCGAAAGTTTGAAGTCTCCAGCTATCCTTGATGGCCGCCACCACGCTGTAAGGCTACTCATCCTCCACGAGCACATCAAAGCGTCGCATCATTTCAACGAGCTTGTGCTGAACGAACTTAGACAGAAATATTGGATACTCAAAGCACGAAATAGTATCCGCGGCGTAGCGCATGCCTGTTTACTATGTCGAAGATGGAAAAGCCAACCTTCTCAGCCCCAGACCGGCAACTTACCAACAGAAAGACTTGACCATCATAAGAGGCCCTTTACGCACGTAGGCCTAGACTATTTTGGCCACATTATGGTAACAGTGCATCGCCGCCAAGAGAAAAGGTACGTCGCATTATACACTTGCTTAGTGACGAGAGCGCTTCACCTAGAAATTGTTACTTCGCTATCATCGGATGCCGCCATAATGAGCTTAAGGCGCTTCATCGCTCGCAGAGGCTCTCCTACTACTATTTTCTCCGACAATGGAACAAACTTTGTCGGGGCCTCCCGCGAGCTACGCTGTCTTCACGATGAATCATTGAGAGACTACGCCACAAATCATCGGATTGAATGGCGCTTCATCCCACCGGCATCCCCGTTTATGGGCGGCGCATGGGAAAGACTTGTGCGAACAGTTAAAACCGCTCTAAGATCCTGTCTCGCAAACCAACCACTAAAAGAAGACGTCCTGGCTACACTATTGCTCGAAGCTGAAGCCATAGTTAACGCACGCCAACGGACCTCGACACTTTCCGACGCAGATCTAGTGAGAAGATGCGACTGGCGAAAGACTCTGCGGCTCGCTGACAAGTTCTGGGCACGATGGGTGCGTGAATATCTGCCAATGCTTCGACCAAGAGGACACGCCACCAGTAATGCATCAAATCTTAGTGTGGGTGACGTGGTGTTAATCGCAGACCCTAGCCTCCCTCGCGGCCTATGGCCCCTAGGAAGGATATCGAAGGTTTATTTAGGGCCTGACGGAGCGGTTCGCGTTGCAGATGTCCATACCAGGGCAGGATTGCTGCGCCGACCGGCCCGTAAGCTTATTTTAATGGAAGCCGAACCCCAGTCAGTCGCCACTAGGTGTTAGTGTCCCACTGGGGGTCCGGTATGTTGGCGACTGGCTGCGATCCGACCTTTTTACCTTTTTGATATATTTATATTGTCATTGTTTTTCTATGAAAAAGGCAGTTGTCACAATGTCAGGTTGGTTAGTAATGTCTTGCCGAGTTTGGTTGTATTAATTTCAATATAATAGTATTTTACCAAAACATAAACGTTGTTTCCATCATCTATTCAATTAATACAGTCCACTATTTCCATTCGCTATCATAGGTATTTATCATTAGTAAAAAAACACCAAAATTAATAACAAGTTTAATCCTCATTTATCAATAGTATCCTTCATCTTCTTTCCCTTCGTTTCTGGCAACAGAAGGCATAAAGCAGCTGCAATACATGGCAGCACTGCGAAAATGGTCGAAGAAATCCAGTGAGTATGCATGTTGGCTATAAATGGAGCAGCCATAGCCCCGACTTTAGAGCCACCGCAGCCAACACCTAGTCCCATGCTCCTTAAAGGGGTAGGGAACATCTCGTTCACATGGACGTAGGCAACACAGAACATAGAGATGGAGAATATGACAGCTAATAAGGTGGTGACAGCACAGCCCCAGTACCCGTCGGGAATGAAGATGAGGATGGTCATCACGAAAGAGACCATAATGAAAGTGCAGAATAGAACTGGCTTGCGGTTTACGTACTTATTCAACGGCATCGACAAGAGGTTACCTAAAAGCTGAAACAAAATGTAAACAGCGGATTAAACGAAATTTATGAAAAAAATATTCGCATTTTAGATTTACAACATCTAACAAAGTCTAACTGTCCAAATTCAAGATTGTTCGAATTGCATTTGGCAAAATAAACTAGTCTGAGGCGGGGAAAAGAACCACTGCGCCATGAGCTATGGGCATATAGCTTACCAGGATGTATGCCCAATGCCTATAGCTTAATGGTCACCCAGATTGAATATACACTTCGGCAATCAAATAAATTCTACAATTAAAGTTGGAATAATAATCGTATGGAAAATTTTAGAAAGTAAAAAGTACCTATATTTTTTACTGCAAAGCTACTTACTTGAAAAAGACCCAAAAGAGGAACAATAAAGAATATATCCAGTCCAAGCATCGTAGCATAGTGATTGATACCGTAGAAGGAAATACCTCCCAACATCCAAACAAACAGACACACTACCGTCATTTTAGCAAGCTCTCTAGTCGCAAACAAATCCATGAACGTCTGCTTGTGAACGTCTTTTTGGTCGGTTTCTAATTCTTTTATTGCTTTATTTACAGTCTCTCTGATATGAGAGGTTTCAAGTCCGTTACTGAAATGAGTAAAAACTTCAATGGCATTTAGAATTAGTAAGTAGATATTTACAAATTACACTTGAAGGAATCAACTTCTGTCATTAGATATTTGGTAAAACTTACAATTTGGCAAATTTGGTCATCACCTCAACAGCTTTGTCTGTTTGTCTCTGCGATACCAACCATCTTGGTGATTCTGGCATGAATAGCAACAGTACCAAAATTATGATTGCTAGCAGACAAAAGACTAGTAAAAATGTTTGATATGATGATGAGTAGTAGCCAACCAGTGCGAGGAACATCATAGCGATGCCGTCGCAAACCAAACTGTTGACTCCGATCAACTCACGGTATTTAGGGCCAACCATCTCCATGTTATAAACCACTCCGATGGTCATTATGCCCCCAGATCCAAAGCCAGCTAGTAATCTACAGACACTGAAGAGCCAGAAGTTATTTGCGAAGGGAGCAGAAATCATAAAGATGACAACAAACACCAAAGAGATAACATACGCTAACCAGCGACCGAATCTGCAACAAAGTAAAATGTTAGTCAAACAGTTGAGTCGATTGATGTAACTGCGATGGTTGATTTAGGTGAAAGGATCCGCCCATTTTTGTATCTGTATTTACCTGTCTGATAACCACCCAAGTGCAGTTACTCCAAGAGCCAATCCAAACATTGTCATCGTCTGCGTAAAACTTGCAAGCCACGCTCTGTCACATATCAAGCCGAACGTAGAAATCAGGTTTTCTCGAAAAACAACACTATGGTATTCATATTCTATACAATCATCGTAGCATGTCGAGTTTTGAACCACGCTGTTTGAGCCATCTTGAAATTTGGTGCAAATAAATTCTGTTTTTGATGTGAGGAAGACTATACTCATCACGTTCCAACATACTATGCACCGACTGACTGTAACAGTGCTACAAATAAGAGCTTGGTAAAAACCAAAGGCTCCCATGGTCTTGGTCACATAGTCATCCTCAAAAAGATCTTTCTCTGCCTGCGATTCCGTTACGACGTATCTATCTATGGCGCTCTTCAGTTTCATGGTCACATATTTCTTGTAACTTTCGGGGTTATCTGTAAATCAAATATTAAAGCTTAAATTACAAAACTGTAGAAAAACATGCAACTTATCAAACATATTTTTTTACAGAATGGCGATCATTTTTAGTATTCCGTAGCCGAATGGTATAAAACAGAACCCTTTATTAATGCTTGCTTATTGAGTATGTACGTTCTCAGCACAGGAACAGACCTTGGTTAAATCATAATTATTATGGGTTTATCAGGGTAGTGTTTCAGGGTATCAGGTGAATTATGAGGGACATGTATTATTTATTAATTTATTGAAAAGGACAACAATAGATCCAAATAGGATTAGTAAACAATGCACCTTACATACTATGTTAGTACCTTATAACTAATTTGGTGTAAGTACTCTGGCTTAAGTGCCACATTAAGGGACAAACTTAAGCTAGCTTGATAAAAAACTCCAAGCTGAGCTATGACAGGTAGCAAGTTCTAGATTGGACACCCTTCGACCAAAGACGCAGTGTAGGACGTCCACCGACAAGATGGACATAAAACCTTGTCAAGATCGCAGGATCACACTGTATGCAGATGTTGCTTGCGATCGATCGCTGTAGAAACCGTTGGGCTTATATGTTCAGCAGTGGACGCCCTATGGCTGTTAAGGATGATAATGACTGGTATCCATGAGTCAGAACGAGAATCATTCGTTCTTGTTTTTGTTAAGTTTACCTCAGTATTTACTCGCACTTAAGTCAACAGCATTATTATATTTTCATCAAAACATATTCTATTTTCCTCAGCTTCTCGTAGTAAACAGCCCTAATTGTCGGCAGCCCTAAGCAAGGCGTTCTTATGACAGGCGTCGACGGGTCGCCGCGTCGCCATTTATAAAACTCAATTACGCGCCTGCGCTCCCTAATAATGATAATTGATGACGGAATTTGCGAGCTTTTTGCGGAGATCCGAGCCGGCTATAACTCTTGTAGCATGTTTCCACTGTCGGAGGACGGTATGAAACTCTTGTCGGATGTGAGTGGTTAGAAATTTAGACTCGCTTTACTTTTAAACAAACAGCATCAAGCAGCTGTCAAACTCTATACCAAAAAACTTAGATGATGTTAATAATTCACTACACAAAATTAGTTAGCATTTTTATTAAATGGATGTTATGCACACTAGGGTTTGAATGTTAGTTTACTTAACTTACTAGCCCGTCCCATGATCCAAATGATGCAAAATAAGATTTTTCTTGAAATGTATCACTCTTTCTATTGGCAAAGTTGATAATCAGAGCACAAAAATCCGAGATTAACTTTTTTGTAATGGAAACACACCACGCAGCTTCGCGATATTTCTTCATAACGCGGCCCTGTTTAATTTGTAAATCGCTTGACGACTGATTAAAAACTCTTTTGAAAAATTTACGAGAAACCGACGAAGAGAAGGGGACGTCTCACGCACGCCGCCTCTCCTGCTTATTTTTTTTTTCTTTTTTTATAATCTGTCATCCTTTTTTTTTCAGGAAAAAGTGCGCCCGAATTTTCTTTTTAAAAAGAGTGATGGACAATTAATTATTTTCCGGTTTTTAGGAATATTGATTTCGTTTGTGATTCAAATTGGATCGGTCTGTTGTATTGGATTTTAGGAGATGCGCTATTTGTCCTGCGACGAAATTAGGAGACATTGTTCATGTTAAGATTTTGTTGAATTAAGATAAATGCTAGTTTTACATTTTTAGCCTTAGTTTCAAATCCTTACGTGCTGTTACTCCTTTAGAATATATAAAGCTGTTACCTATATTATAAATGCTAACCAAATATCTTTACGGCGACATGACGAAACCAAATTATAAACAATAATTTATTGGGCATATTTCACAACATTTTCCTAGTATAACCTAATAATTCGACACGTAAAGTACAGTTCGCCGCAATAAACGTCCGAATGAAATATGCGTTGCCACTTCCTCCGGCGGTTTGAGCGGTAAATCATTCAATCTTCTTTACGAGCCATTCACTCACTCGTTCACTCCGAGGCCGGGTAAGAGGTAATTTTTGTTATTTATGTCTTGTCCTCACGCCCTCGAAAGATAACCACTTTTACTGGATTAGCGAAAGCTTGCAAACTAAGCGTCGCTACGGGTGGTTAGAATGCGGATGGGTGACAGATTCAGTGATACCCGCACTGTAGAATGTTAAATATTGTATGTTATCGGCTTTTCATAAACAAAACCCCAATTTCTACTTCCCGCAATTGGTGGAGTTATGCTTATTGGATTGAAATTTAAGATAACCTATTATGTTACAAAGACATTCTATAGGTACTCATAATGCTCTGATTTCCAATCACAACCTTAGAAGTATGTTACTTGTAAGTAAAAAAAATCTACTCATTCCTACTCTACTCAACAATTTTTAGTTTACGACTTAGGTAGCAGAGCTTTCAAAGTTAATAATTTCTATTTTAATCTATTCCAAGCATGCACCTTATCTTATTATCAGGCCTGTAAAAAGTTGCTACCGACACTACTATTATCTACTATGTTTAGTTTTCTATTTTCTTACACAGAGAGCGCAATAAGTTTCGTAGTTAACTGTCTGTCGTTTAACAACACAAACAAGACAGTCGTGTACTGATACCGCGCCGTAACTCTCTCCTATCGGCCACTAGTTCTTTGAAATCTTCCAACAATAATACGAATAAATCTAGCGGACGAAGACGTACGAAAAGAATTGGTGGTTGATATGCTAATTAATGGGATGACCACACTTTAAAAGAGAATATTGTCGTATCTCGGCATTTTGCTAATTATGTAACGTCTAATCTATGAACCACCGACAAGATGTAAAGATTGCAGTCGCTATGGAAAAACGTGGATAGTATGGAAATCCTATGTTCAGCAGTAGACGTCTTATGGCTGATATGATGATGATGAATCTATGAACCTACTATATCTTTATGACCAAGTTTTATAAGAAATTTAACCTCCGTTTTAAACGTGAGAGAATTTTACAAAACATTAACCCCCTTATTCATAATAACGCAAACAGTCTAATAAACCTGTTTTAACTATTACGCTGTTTTGTCTCGTTCTTTCTTGGCGCTGACATCATTTGAAAGAAAGTAACAAAACAGTGTAATAGCTAAAATAGGTTTATTAGACTGTTTTAATTATTATAAATAAGAGGATAAATATACACCGTGCTTTTTTAACCGTCTTACAGCCGAAGCCCACGTAATGTAACCATCTTAATAAACCTCTAGGGCATGTTATTTTTTTTATTACACTCCACATAATTTTTGTGTAAAAAATATCTAATAGTAATGTTACGTAATGTATCATCCTGTTCATAATGTTTACGTTTTTAACAATGCATTCCTTGACCTTGCCGCCTCCACGCGTTCTGCACCGTTAGCCAATCTAAGACAGTCCACGTGGATCTCTAACCAATCATGCGCTAGCGCAATCCTTTGTGACGCCCACCGCCTCGCCCCTTTCTATTCGAGCGTAAAACTAGGTCAGTAGTGCTAGACAGCCGAGTGAATGACCCGCGCGTAGTGCTCCTTACAGGATGTTTCGTACTAAATTATGCTGATATCTTCTTTAATGTCTTAGTCTTTGAAATCTTAATAATAACCAAGTTTTATTTAACGAATGACATGTAGTTATTGGATACTTTAAGTGGCCTTCGGCTGTAAGACGGTTAAAAAAGCACGGTGTATTAAAGTTTTGTGATTGTTTCAGATGTTCACGGTAATTGCTGCTTTAAACCAGTACTGAGCTGCTTGACTGTGGGTAAGTCCATTATCATTATACAATACTTTATCATTTAAGACCCATTTTATTCCTCAATCAAAATAGAACTCGTACATCGGAGAAGTAAAAGTATAAACCAAAGCCACATCCATCTTCTATTCTTGGCTCTATCACAATGCAGCGTTATCGCCAGCGTCCACGCAATAACCGTTAATTTTAACAGCTGAAGCGTTAACGTTAAATTTACTGTCTCATAACAGTTAAGAGAGGTGTCTTGCGCCCGCGCCGATAAGGCCCGATTGTGACGGTTGATGAGATGTTAATTACTGAGACATACAGTTATTGACTGTTTTATCACACCAGTTTCGATATTCATTTGTTTGTGTCAAGATGACTGCCTGTGTTACGACTAGCGGTTCATCGCGACTTCGTTTGAATGTTTTGATTTTACTACGCTTTGATTGATGCCTAAGAGGCTATAGATACTTACTTACTTGTCGAGAAATTAGCTATCCAACATGTTTTAATTTTTAATTTAGGGCTGATTTTTCAATAGTCAATCTTCTTCTTAGCGTGTCGATGGAAACCCATATGGAGGAATTTTATAATGGAGAAATTACAACGTAGCAGCCCAGAATTCAGCCACTTGTATTGCGGATTGACTGCATTTCATTAAATCCGCTGGTGTGCAGGTGTTGGGGCACGCCGGGCACGATGTTAAGTCTGCCATAGTTTGCACTACACCGCAAACACAGTCAATAGTCTGAATAGTCATAAGAAATATTCGCCGAACAAAATACAATATGGCTAATTTGAAAATGTCACCAAATTCTCAGCAAACAAACGTAACTGTATTTTTTTTTCAATCTATTGCTTTGTAATTTATTAGTATGTTGTGTTTTATCAGACAATTGAAAAATCGGCCATTAGACCAGTAGATCTGGATATAAGCTATTTAACAAACTAAACAAACAATTCTTATTCTCTAAGGATTATCAACGATTACAGCGAACTTGATTTATTTCATCCCCTATGTCCTATTCGGGTCAAAGAAGTGTATAATCGTCAATTCCATTCAATTAACGTTCTCAAATTTTTAACAAAATTACGAACTTAAAAGCCGTGTCATATACAAAGTAAGACGACCTAACGATGCCTTTTTTATAATGATGAAATTCAAATTGCTTTCTCTTCCATTACAAATTAGTCGAGACGAATCAAAAAAACTTTTGTTATAGGGACGGCTGTCACCCAATTAATTACGCATATTAAGGCAGACATCAAAGCGTAATTAAAAAACAAAACGTTATAAGAAAAAATATTTTTTGGACGCAGAAAAACGAGCTTTCGACGGTGCTCAACGAAATTAATTCTTAAGGGCGGTGATTTGTCTTCTAGCTCCAGATTAAGGGCCTGACGTTGTTTGTATGCTCATATTTGCATAAAATTTAAAATAACACAAAGATAAATGAGTCAATTTTAACAAATTTACTCATTATAAGTATCATAATAAGTATCTACCCTTTTATTAATTTAATAAAAACTGAAAAGTTAATGTGATGTCAATATTAATAAGGTAATAACCGATCAAACAATGTACATACAATCAAGCTTACGATACAATCCTACTACTATTATAAAGGCGAAAGTTTGTAAGTATGGATGTATGGATGTTTGTTACTCTTTCACGTAAAAACTACTAAATGGATTTGAATGAAACTTTACTACAATATAGCTTATACATCAGAATAACATATAGGCTACAATTTTTAAGGTTTCTAATGTGAGGTCGTAAAAAAACACATTTTTTGCGCTACTAGACGGGACGAACCTGAAGTCCACGCGAAGTCGCGGGCAAAAGCTAGTTTATAAATAATAAGAAGGTAATAACAACGTTAAGAACATCACAAAAGCAGGTATTCACCAAACGGTAATTCGTTTCATTGAATATGAGACGAATCAGACTTTTAGTTCCGATGATATTTGTGGCTCAATAGAAGTACCTATACATATTCTTTTTAAAGTCGGATGTTTTTGTATTTAGGTTTTTATTCGTAACAGCAGAGTTTGATGCGTCAATTCGTAACGTATTAACATTTTCACTTCTAGAAAAATGTGACGTTGAAAATATAGCTCGTAAAGGATGATTCGTTTGACTCACCATTTTTCATCATTCAGACAGAACATTTTATCCGATCAATACTTGTCATAGGTACTTTGTTTTACTAAGTAAGTTTGACGTTTCTTGACGCATAATTTTTTTTACATCAATTTACATCTGGACTACGAAAACTGATCAATTCAAATAAATGTCATATCAAGACAAGGCTTTAAAAAATAGGTGCTTTAAAATAATTAACTTTAGCTTACTACAACTGATAAAAAATTGGCAACTACGGCAGGCCCTTAACGCGGCTATTTGTCTCACCAGCGTAAGATTAAGAGCGCCACGAAAAAAGCGCGAAGGCGGATTCCTTTTAATAGGTTAACTTTTCATCTGCTAACAAATTAACAAGGGTGCGCCTCTTAATGCAAATAAACACTGATTAATTGAACGCATTACTTTTTTACGGCTCCTTTTTATCCTGTTTTTGTGTCAGTGGCTTTATTTTTTGATACGGGTTTTTGCAAAACATCAGATCTGTACAGCACTATGTGACTATGTAGTCTGATTATTTTTAGTTATGTAGGTATACTTAATCAATAAATTTTTGCATTTTCTAACAGTGGATAGCCAGCAATTTTTGAATATGTTTTAGTAGGATTCTCTTCTTATAATGGGTTTACTTTTTGGGTGTCTCTTGGCTAAGCGGTCGTTGTAACTCAAAGACAAAGGCTGCTCAGTCTGATATCGATGATTCTGAATCAAATGTTTTTATTAACATTACTGCATGTCCGTTAATTTGTTAATTTAGTTCAAATCACCAATAATAATTAAATATGCATTTATATTACGAGCGCCAAGTGATATCTTAAACTTTACTATTTTTATTAATAACTAACATTGTGATTTACGACTTGATGCAGTCCTAACGATAACTGTAGTTAAGTGTCATAGTGATAACAGATTTATGAGTGAAAGTAGAGATAACGCTACTAGAATGCTTATTGAGTAATAAATTGATAAAAATAAAGGTTACAAACACTCATAAATTACAATTTAATGTCATTGTTATTAGTTGTCGTTATGTAATTTTGAACGAAGATGGTTAGGAAATATACATAAAATACATTTATGTATGAACCACAGTTAAAACTTGCAAAAATGTTTACTTTTATTTTATTATTCATTGTAAGAAACATAATGAAATTAGTGCAAAAGCAACATTTTTAAATACGAAATGTCTCTAAGTTCTAAAAATTAATAAACTGCCTATCTCATTTCAATCAGCAACAATTCAAGGATTTAGTTTAAATAATATTGCATCTGTTTTTTTATCGAGTCTTAGACTATAGTTAGATTTTGCATTTTTCGTAATTACCTAATGGCTATCTTAAGATTCGGCATTCGCCATTCACCAACTTGTTAACCCCTCTCGTCCGACTGATTCAAAGACCATTAGCCATAAAGCATTTTTGTTCCGCGGTCCGCGGGCCGTAAGTCAGGTTAAATGGCCCGGCCGCGATACCCGCGAGTTATGAGGGAATGCTTATCACTCGATTTATATTACTTGTTTCGGGGTTCTTCGGGCAGGCCTTTAATGAGACATCTTAGACGATTTCAGCAATTTTCGTAATTTATTTTGGTGGAACACAAATTTTGGAGACACTTCTTTAGGATGAAATAAGAAACCAAAAATAGCGCACGGGCGGGATTCGAACCAGCATCTTTCTGGCTTAACGGGCCAACTGCTTTCCAATTGAGCTACCGTGCTGTCGGTGCTGACACTGTGAGTGTTTAAAAACATTCTAAAACACTTCTTTGGGTTAGAATATATTTCATCTAATGTGCTAATGATTTATTTATTTATTTATTTATCAGGTCTATCAACTACAGATACAATAATGCGTTCTTAAATTAAAATATTTTCTGAAATACATAATATTATTTCATACGTAAGAACAGTTGTTTACGGTTAAAGTAAAAAACTAGAGATTTCTTACGTGATCTTTCCTCTGAGCAGATCACATGCTTATGGTACTTACTTCCTTTGAGTTTATCTGGCAATTTGGGCCTTATTTCAACCGGAAGGTATAGCACAATTCTATGAGAAGTTATAAATGAGATACTAAACATAACCTGAATGTGATAGTCTAAGTAAAAAACTTTTGGCGTGTATTACAAAATACATATGCGGCAGACAACACACCAATTGTCTTGGTTTCGAATTAAGGAATTTTCTTTCTTGTGCGACGAATACCAGACAAAGAAAATGACGGGAGCGTCTTCCATAAATACTTAAATACATATAAACATCTAGACTCAGGTACAAATGTTCGTGCTTGCACACAATCATTTTCCCCTAGGAGAATTCTTATGATAGTCATGAAATGTGTTTGGATCGGTTATTCATCCAGTCATAACAGTTGCAACTTGCAAACCAGTGACTCCTGAATCCTGATCCCAAAGCGCTATGAAGGAGAAAGCTACAAAATTCACTTAAACAAGACAAAATAACAACAAACAGAGGATCCGCATCTCCGCACATACAGCTTAAAACACACGAGCTCCGGAATAAGCTGCCATGTTTCACTCCGGCCTTAACTTTTGTGAAAGCTGTCTCCTAGAACAGTATTTCATGTTAAATGGCCTAGCTTTTTGTCGTTAAATTTGTAACTTATTGCTGGTGGTTAGGGCTGGCAGTGATGTGGAAACGGTGAAAATTCTTTGGCTATTATAAATTATCGTTCTTCTAAGTATAGATGCAGTTTATTGGGATTATAATTAAAGAAAAATATAAAAACAATCACGTAACCTTTCTTAAACACAAGCAAGTTAAGACTGCAATCTGTTTGTGTACTTTATAAATAAATAAAAACTTGAATCAGTTGTATGAAATTTTTAGTATTTTTATTAAAACATTGGGTATGTTTCGCGCAAATTTATTTGAACTTTTAAAGTCGAAAACACAGTTAGCTTTTTCTGCGTGGATAGAATCGTCAATTACGTTACGTTACGTTTTGATTAATAAGACGTAAATTTTTCAGGACCAAATAAGTTTTTAATGTACTAAAATAGTCTGAACTACGCATCTACCACCTACCTAGCCAACCTGGGGTTATTATTGTTATTAAAAGTGTTTTTTTTTTAATTGAGGTAATCATCTATGGGTTAAAGACACGTGCTAACCCTAAGTAAGTGTTATGTCACCATGAATTTCGCCGAGTGCGGACGTCTGTTACGGCATGTGCTTTGTTATTTCATGGCTTTTCGTTACGAGTGGGCAACAACAGGTTAATAACATAACAATATGCGTTACCCACTGATTGCTAATACATAATGAACAAAGATTTATGAAGTAAAGTCAGTTTTTCTTTGCTAGTCGAAAATTGAAAATCATGACATTCCTTTTTAACGAAATGATTCATTTTAATTTAAGATAAACACATTACTTACACCTTATATAGTACCCTCATCGTTGTACACTGAGATCTTTTTAAATCAGTTAATTGATTTTATTTTTAAAGTTATCAAAACATCGTTTACATCACATCGATTACATTTGGCATGCATAGAAAATCAAACTCTTGGAATGTAACGTGTTTTTTAACATTGAACCAAATAATAAAATTATTACTTTACTCGTAATTGCTCAATACAGTGCGAGTCTTCATAAAGTGCATAGGTATATTAAAATAATTCTATGCTTAATTTTGTCGATGCAAAACATATTTTTATGAAATATTTCACCCCCGTGAAAACAAAATTTCGTAAACACTTCTATTAATAATTAAACTGAAAAATTTTACGTACCTAATTAATTTGGTACATGTAAGTGTTTTGTTTTTCTTTTAATGCCAACATACTTACATCGTCACTTAATCGTTCGGCAGAGTTCATAAATCTCAAGTTAAACGGTGACTATGATATTTTTCACACAATTGTTACTACCAGTTTTAGTTCTAGTTCAGAAGGGTTTCTACCAGTAAATTTTCCTTTAATTTATCCCATTTAGTCTAAAGCATGGTGCTCCTACCACAAATTATGGGCAGGCTTGTGTTTTCAGCGGGGTGTTTACGAGGCCGCAGCACCGACTGAGCCGCTCGCGACAGCCTCTGATTTCAGGTCAAGGGTGCTATTTAAATTAAACATTCGTTTTGATATAACATAAATGTATTAACGTAAACACCGGCCAAGTGCGTCGGATTCGCGCACAAAGGGTTATCAACTTGGCTATGTTCTTTAGCATTTTTATTCTTACATATCCAGTTAAATATGATTAATCAGTCAGGTATCAAACGAATGCCGAGAGTCGCATAACAATGGAATTTTTATTGTGTCTCGTTTACACATACTTGACGAGTTAAAGTCAAATTTATTGCTCTTGAAATTACATTTTGACTAAAATTCAAAATTATAAAATCTTATCCTTAAGAACATAATGGAGCAGGAACATCGACAAAAGAAAAATAAGCGTTCTATGTTTATCCCTTGTTTATCCCTTTTAGCCTGTAGCACTCAGTTGAAATGATGAGTCATTTCAACTGAGCGCTATTATAGAGCGCGATATTAGCCCAGCGGGATAATATCCTTACCGTAAACTCAAAATTTCACCGAACTTTATTTACCTTACCGCCATGGCGTCAGAAAGGAGGTTAATTTAATAACTAGTATTTTATTTAAAAATACTACTGTTTGGTAAAAACTCAGTCAGTCTGAACTCTAGATGTGTGTGTAATGGATACAACAATTTTGATTGATTATTATTCGATATTATGATTATTCGCTCATTTAAACCATACTCACCAAAAGAACGCTTTATTTCTTCAATATTATCAATGACATTTTCTTTAAAATTATCGCACTATCTTTCAAGTAATTTCTTGAATGTTTTGCACTGTTTATGTCTCAAAACTGTACGCGAAACTGTTAAAAATTTACGTCTGAAAAGTGTCCAAATTTATTTGCATGGGTTTCCAAGTATCATTGTTTACTTTGTTATGTTAATTCCCAAAAATACCATATTATCTCCGCTTTAATGTAAGGACCGACGTATTTAGAAATAATTTCTGTTTTTTTGTAGTAAGGATCGTTAAAAAAATTGTGCGTGTTTGAGTGCCTTCTAACTCGCACTTAACCGCATAAATCATTGTTTTTGACAACCTTTAAAGAAAATATCATTGAACTCTAGTGTGAACAGCAGCTGTGACACAAAAAACTTAAGGAAAAAATAACATAAAATACCTTCATTTCCATTTTACAAGTATACAGTGGTTAAAAAGGGACTTTCTGTCTTTAGGAAGAAGATCCTATGTATTTTTCATTAAGGAAATTACCAGCCTACTATCTAAGCAGGTTATTTAAGTTTAGTTGAGTCCTTGCTTCATGCAAGGAGTAAAAAGTAATCTGAATAAATGTATGACGAGTATAATAACAAAACAATAGAATAACCTTTCTGAAATATTTCACAAAAACTTTTTTTAGCTATTCAAAGAATCCGTCGGTATTTTCGCGCACTGAATGAATCACTGGAGCCGTTGACAACCCAAAATCGCTGAGTCGACAGCGAAAACAATTTTCAACAAAAACAAACCTGTTATGCGAATACTTAATTAAAACGCAAATTTGATACCCTGCCCCTTGTAACGTAGGGACGGCCCTAATTTATCGATAATATCGGGGCCATTGTAAAACAATTTGCTGTTAATTTGAGATAATTAACGTGATGTGCAATTGAAATGGACACGGTGTATTAATTTGGATGGATGTGCCGTTAATTTGTTGAATATTCTTGTGCCATAAAGATTATTATTATTAAAATTCAGATTCAGTTTCAATCAATAAACAACTAGTGTAGTAAGTTACAAACTTTTAAAAAGACTGTTTACACTTTAAAATCGCCACCAAACTAGAACAAAACGAAGAACGTCAAAAATATCTCCATGCACCATTCTAATCCGCTTTAAAAGCTTTTACTATGCAAACTGGTTAATCGATAGTCATATCGATATCTCGTCACTCGGATACGGCGGCACCTCTATCGCTCCTCGGCTTTGCATAATCAACGATAGGACTTAGCATAAAATCACTTCAGACTACTAACAGCTCACCTATTTGACTTGCAAAAAATAGCCCCGAGCTACGCGATCTCTCATTCGCATTCACTTTAAAGCGATTCTTATTAGCAATTTTTCATGCAATCGATTCCAAAATAAAGGTATCAGGTTTGTAGGGAAATAATCTGGCAGGACTAATAACATTTTCTGAACAAAAATACCTAAAATTCTCGAACCTATAGTCAGCGCGTCCCTTAGTGCCTCATCTCCACGTTTATCGTGTTTATCGTTATTTGATAAAGAGTTAAAGAAGTTATTAGTTAAAAAGGCATACTATAATATAAATGAATATTTTAATGATAAATTTTAATATATTTAGACTTGACATTGTACTATTTTAATTGAGTATGAATTATAGTGGACATGATTTAATTGTTAATTTTATATACCTGTTTCAATTTGTCATAACCACATTATTATTATAGTTTAGCACGATAGAATTAATGAATTTCAATTTGACAAAATTAACATGTACCTATTAATAATGAATTTAATAAATTGTAATTTACTAATAACTATAATTCACGAATACCTCGTTGCGGTCATAATGTTACTTTTTAACCATCTTTAGCCGAATGTTCTCTGCTGTTATATTATGAATTGAACAAATGAATATAAATATGATATGATCTAAAACCGTATTTTCTCTTTTTGAAGATGTCGACGTTTTTTAACCATTGATATACTATAGTCAACCTGTCATAAGTCTAGAATGCTGTACCGTGTCGTTACACTGGGATGTAAACGTTATTGATAAAACATTGACAGGCCACATAACTAGGTCCGGGACCCTGTAATTTGGTTATTTTTTCACATCGCCCACCACGGCTATTATTTGTAAACGGTGTACATTAAACGCAATTAAAGGAGGCCGAAATTACACCCTGCGGTAGTCTAATGGATGGTTGCCTCCTAATTTGTTACTAGAAATCGGTCGCCATAACTTGAGGCTTGTTAGACGTGAATTTGACGTTGTTTTGGGTTCAGTGGTACGTAGGATAAAGGACAAAGGACCTTATCTGAACTTAAAATCGTGCTGATTTGTTGTTAGTTTCGTATCTGACTGAATATTGTGATATAACTTAATATCGTACAATGATATAAATTAAGACTCCAAACTCTTGAAACACCTAAATTTGACGTACGTAGTTTTTGCAAGTCTTGTAAGTCATAGACTTGTCATCCACACAGATTTTGAAATCTTTGAGCTACAATAGTTAACAATATATTTATAAAAGTTAAGCAAAATCCTCCAGAACCCATGTATTTAGATCAGACAGACCGCTTGACGACCGTCATTTTTAAATGCGGTCGAATGAAGGGGCCGACCAATGTTGCACTGTGTTATTTCGACCATCGATTGGCCCAATGTATGTGTTATAAATAATTGCAAAGGGTTCACATAATTGACAGTTAATTCGAGTGATTCGCCTGACGGTTGGTAACTACACGTTATTATCTATTAAATGTTAGATAATTATATGCCAGTTTAATGGTAGATTATGTAAAGCATTGGTTGTATACCTGTGAGAATTTCAAAGAATATTTCAAGCTTGGTTATACCTGAAATCGCAAAAAACTAATTAAGTATTAAAATTATATGTGTTAAGAAAATATTATTATTTTAATGTTACCTATTCATAAATCAAAACATCTCATTTGTGTCGAATTGCCATTTTAGTAGCATGTGTTTTCAATAACAAAGAAAAATGACTGGGGGTGTTTCAAATTGTTACACAATTGTACTTACAAAACTAGTGTAGTATTTACGTGTAGCCAAGTATGTTTCTTCCTCAAAAGCGGCTCTTACGCCCACAAAACCAGTAACCGGACGTTATTTTTGGGCAAAAAATGGTAAACGATTAGGTGTCAAATCCTACAACACGGTATAACGTAAGCGGCAGTTAACATTCTCTTTTGAAAGCGGCCCTAAGTCCTCAAAGTTGCATTAACGCCTCCAAACTTCGATCTCGGGTTGCAGACCGGCAGATTAGCTTTACAACAAAAGATTATACACAATAGAGATTTGAGCATTATTTGTAGAGTGACATTTGGGTAGTTTATTTAGTATATTTAGATTGAAAAGTTTGTGTTTATTCAGAAGCTTGTACTGGTCAAGCGCGCGATCTTCCAACGGCGAGATTCTCAGGAATGGTTTTCGTAAAAAAAGTTCAGTCCCTTTGAGCTTTTCTCAGCAAGCCTTTTAACCTCATTAGTACTATTTTGAGTTTAGTTGTGGTGTGTGGAAAATTTTCTACATCTATACTAATATTATAAAGCTGAAGAGTTTGTTTGTTTGTTTGAACGCGCTTATCTCCGAAACTACTGGTTTGGAATTGAATAATTCTTTTTGTGTTGGATAGTCCAGTTATCGAGGAAGGCTATAGGCTATATAACATCACGCTACGACCAATAGGAGCAAAGATATAGTGGTAAATGTGTAAAAAACGGGAGAAAGAAGTCACTATTCCACGCGGACGAAGTCGCGGGCAAAAGCTAGTAATACATAAAGACTATGAGCTTGTTAGAATTTATTTATTTTACTATGTACAGGTACTTAGATTTTTCATGGCTTCATATTCTTTAGTTAACATTCGTTCTGAGACTAGAGTGGGCAAGTAGGTATACCATATTATAGGTACCAATAAAAATAATAGTCAGTTAAATAGTGAAGCTACTGGTTTTATATTGTGGCAAAAATAGGGTGACAATACACCCCATCTGGACAGAACCTCACCGCATTTAGTCATACGATACATGTTATTTGCTGTCACTTCTATTATGCTAGCACAATGCATTTATCTCCTCAATCTGTTCAGCGATTATAAGCCTTAAGTTCATGAAGTTAAATGTCATAGATTTGTTTGTGAATAAATGATATTGTGTCAAATTAGGTACGGACATTTGGACACCCAATGCTTGCGTTTCAGATTACGTGTTTACAAATAGGATTTCTGATGGAAGAGATTTGTTCAATTGAGTTACTTACATGACGGGCATTGTATTTATAGGGAAGAAAACTTATAATTTTGGGCTTACCGCGTTTTGATGTCAGTTAGGTAGTAGGTAGGTAATAGGTAAAACTTTATACCTGGGTCACAGGGTCACACGGGTCACACGGGTGTCTTTCCTCGAGAAATGACTCCGATAGAAGCTTTTTTCGTTTCCCAAAAGATGAGAGACAGTAAGTAGGTAACTTCATACAAAATATGCAACCATAACCTATTCTAACTATTCAGTTACAGTGAACAACTTCAAAAACGTTAGGTAAAAGTAACATTCTTTAGAATTATGTGTAGTTAGGAAATTATAATTGTAATATTTATGTGATCAGTGAAATTAGGTGTTGCTAAGGTAGATACTATCTTTTAATTTCTCCACGATACCACGTGAATATGACATTACGAAAATTAGTACTCGTTACGTTGTTTACTAAATTAAAGTAAATTACGTTGTTTAGGTATCTGTTTATTTAAGTGAAAATAGCTATGACCGGTGTAACAGACTTTGTCAACCCTTTTAGCACGCACACAAACGCAGCGTCTGTGCAACGCGCCGTCTGTCAATGTATGGCCAAAATGAAAAGTTTCTTCCGAGTGTCCGGGGTGTGCCTGGGTAATACCAGTGTTTGTAAGTATATGTTCGTCATTATAATTAATATCGACGTGACATTCGAGTAAATTAGACATATCACATTTTAATGATGACAAAATTCAGTCGAATGTAGGAAAAATAATTACTTTATCATCTTTTTCCAAATTTCCAGAACAAACATTAACTTAAATTACCACATAATTACCGAAATAAGTACGTCGTCCTGATAAATCACCCCCGCCCACGCTAATCATGGCTCCCGGGTTTGTTAATTACAAAAATTATAATTCCACTACACAAAAAACACGTCAACCTCGAAATAATGAGTCAATAAAATACAGAAATGTTTTAATAAACAAGTGAGATTTAATCAAAGACGTGGCTATGAACTGAGTTACGTACTGTGATGTGAAACACGCTTCCATAAAAAGCCTAATTTTTCTTTTATGAGCAGCAGTCAGGAAATCTATCAGTAGGTACGTACAGTATTTTATATGTTTTGGTAGTCAATATGAGAATGTATGTACTTGGTCATAGATACGTAAGTTATCCCTGAAAAACCCACATCAATGTCATGGTATTCTCTACTCTAACCTACTAATGAAAGCAGACATAGTACTGTAACAAGCAATATCAGAGTAACCACCCTATACCCTATCTGCAATCTTATAGCTTTCGCAGAACAGCTTTTACCTTTTCCAAAGAACGCAATTCGCAGCTTATTATTAGCAACCGCACAATAAAAGGCGACGCGTGATGTTGCGATAACAAACACGTCCCAAACCCTCATCCCCCTCATAATTCCAATCGACATTTTACGTTTCCTGCCCTGAATGGCAGCCATTCACGTTGAGTAGCGATCTCATCACGCTGTCAAACCGACAATAGGATCACAAGGTTTCGGCTTACACAAACAACACACAATGGCGGATTAGGCCGAATGCCCTCGCTCCAATCCGGCTATTAAAAAAAACTATTTGGCGGGAACTTTGACAGCTGTCATCGCTGTCAAGCTCCTATTACGCGAGGCTGAAACGTGTCGATTTCCAAGAGATTCGGAGCCTAGGCGTGTCGCGTTCCATTTTACGGATTACGTTCGAATATTTTGTGTATTGAATAGGAAACCGAATAATTGACTGTGCCCACTTCATTTGTAATACCATGGACATTTATTGAATTGCGACACCGCACGTGTGAAAATGTATGCCCATTATTTTGACGTGCTTTGAACTAATAGTATAAGTTTGACCTGAATATTTTATTACCTACTTAGCACAGCCTAGTAGTGAAGCTACTAGAAGCATATATGCAGTAGTCGACAACCTTTACGCACTATCGATTCAAAATGCTTGTAATTAAATCACAATATCTTCAAGTACTGACTGAGCCGAATTTCAAAACATGATCATAGTTATTTAGCATTATTACCGATGCTCAACTAACATCAAAAATGTTGATGATATCTGTCCGAACAGTCTGTAGTTTTCCACACGGCCAAATCCACACTCGTCACCCATACAAATGGTTTAACAAATACAATTGCTTAGTTAATCGGCGACGTCTTACGTTCGTAACTGTCTTTATGCCAATTACCATCGACTCTTTGCATGGAAACTGCCTACTAACTACGGGGACCGTCCTATACGGAGCATAAATTGTGGACGGACGGACGGACGGCAAAACAAGCGTATTGACGGTATATATTAACGATAAATCTAATTTATGGGACGTCCTGAACGGAGGCGATCGCTCGCTGCATAACAAAACGTACGGATCATGTTCGCTGATGACTGTCTTGACTATGTATTGGGATAGTTAACCTGGACATGTAGATCATAAATCTTTGAAGATATCTTGTTGTATGTAAAGTGCTTAGATTCAGGAATAAATAAACTTTTTGGATAGATCTTATTTTGCGGGCTCACATTAACAGATGAAACGTTGAACACAAAAATTTTATAAATTAATTGCTTAGTTTCGGTAACGGAATGACACGCACTACGTATTATCCCCGCAAATTGCTAATGCGCTGGAACCCTGTCAAACTAATAACGTCAAAACCTCTATAGCAACTACAAAGAAACATTTATTCAAGACGAAAGAGACTGGTGCCTACGACACAGGGAATCCTAGAGTGGGTACCAGTGTACTTATAAACCAATGTTGTCCTTTTTTGCTAAATATATTTATCTTTATTATCTTATCTCAAATAAGTAATGATTTAAAAATTTATTTGACTGTCAATAAGATAGACTTGAGCAACATAAAAAAATAAGATATCGAAAGAAATAACAACGAGTATACGTCAATAAATGGCCGCTAAGCGCATCAACAATTTGCGGGGCGTACTTGATTTTGAAGTTTTAGTGAATACACTCATTGATCAAAACACAATTAACGGATACTTTGGCAAAGATTTATTAATTTTTAATTCCCAACCTCACGGACACCTACAATTGTCTGAGACAATTGTTTAGATAACAAGTCTTATCAATCATGTATTGATGATGTACTATATAGCTTTCGAAATTGTCTAATTTGTACAAGTCACTACCATCTTTGCCGGCAGCACTACTATTAAAATTAATTAGGGGAAAGACAGTTCTTCAATCACAATCACAATACAGTACACATGTCCCTTCCGAAGTCTATTATGGAATATTTTATAAGCACATTAGAAAGAATATTGCATAATCGTCCAATTCTTTCTTCTTTTAAATTTAAGAGCTTTGCTCTTGTCGGTGGAGTTTTCTCCATTTATCTCTATTCAGAGCCATCTCCTTGACCTTCAATCAAAAATAGTCCAATTACTTTGCTTACTAGCTTATTAATTTTTTTTAATAAGTTAGTTACCCTTTTTAGCTTATTGTTTGTTTTTAGTACTTAAAAGACTGTATGTTCTTTCATTTAAGGTACCTAAAACATGAGTATCAATTGCGAGCATCTAACTAAAACTTTTTCGGCAATACCAACATTTTTGCAGGCTTTGTTATTCAGTAACGCAATACGGTTTACTCTACTTTAAGAGTTGTCACTTATCAAGGTTTTACTGCAGCATATTCCACTTATCACCATTCGATACCACTGTCTATATTAATCTGTACGTCATAATAGTGAAATTAATACCCAATAATAACACGTGTCCACCTCAACCACTTAATTCGTGTTCTACTTGTCATTATGTCTCAATTAACTATTATTTAGCGCGAAGGTGACAAATTGGTATGCTGCTACCATGTATTCTCTTTAAGGCTGTTTTCATACATATTTAATACTTCATGGAACTCATATCGAATTCATAAGACTAACGTTCTACTCACCGATATCCCTCATTTAAATGTATGAGGAATAACACATCAATGCACATTTGCTGATTCATTTTGTAAGGCGTTAGAAAATTATCAAGTAGAATTTAGAAACCTCATTTCTTTGTTGTTTTTCTATTAGTAAAGTCATAAGTAGTAACACCTAATATAATCACTAAACTAAGAAAGTTATTACGTACGTTTTCAGATATTCAAACAGCTAGGTAGGAACTTACTAAATTTAGAACCGTGGCGAAAAAATCATTTTTTTGTGATTAATTCAACAACAACTAACAACTACAAAATGGAATAATCAACGAAATAAGTACTTAAGCTCTTTAAAATCAGACATGAATTCAGAACCGTGGAGCCCTGTCGACTAGCTATAAAACACTTGCGGCTTACTGCAAGGTCGAAGAGCGTAGGGTCGGATCAGAGGCCGGGGGAGAGGTATTACTCTGCAGCTACGGATTATAATTTGAGAACGATATTTGCAGCAATTATATGTGATCTTCGACCATTTTCACGATGTGTTACCGAATCTCTTTTCTATACCACCTGATAAATAAGCACTGAATAATATATTTTTAGGCAATATAGGTACTGTCACCAAGTGGTTGACTGGTAGTAGACTAGAATACTTTTAAATTGATGACACACCATCGACAAAGACCTTGCACTAATTATTATCAGAATACTAAAAGCTACTTAATTGTACCTGCGAGACATAAAATAACTGAACCCAATCAACTCCTCGATGTACTAATGCCCTATGAAAAAAATACAATCAACCGTGCGTGACCCAAGCTCAATCAATCAAGTCCCGCATAAAACATGTAAACGTGTCAAAAAACATAATACCTCCGAAACTATGAGAAAAGACGGATTACGAAACATGCCAGCGATCGCGAAACAATTGCAATAAAGGCTACCATTTTCGTGCTCACTAGTTGGCGCCACTGTCGCGTGAGGTCCAGAATATAAATGAAATGAAATGAAATTAAATGAAATGAAATTAAATGAAATTAAATTAAATTAAATGAAATGATATTTATTGCGTTTGAAACAAGGTTGTACAAAGGTCTTATACTAAAACAGGTTTCACTTGGATCTACCTTTGCAGGTGTATACACATAGCTTTTATAGTGTGTCATTGTCATGATGGAGGGATAAAAAATCAGTTTGCGATAAAATCTTAATATAAAAATACATAAGGCATGCCGCAGTCCAGCTTTGTTAGGAAAAGAGGAGTAAGTAAGTACACAAGTTATTAGAGATTTAAATATTTTTTTCTCCCTTTAAAAACACTCTCATTAATTGATCCGTAACTACTATGTGCCATAATTAATGGTAATTATTGCTAAATATTCGAAACATTAATCTAAATAGAAATAAACTCGCACATCTAACCCACAAACATTTGACCACTCATTTGACATATCGGAGACCTCACGCTTCACAAACGTTCTGTTTCACAATGTCCTAATTACTTCATACGAAATTACTTTTTATATTTGAATTATTCGTTGACTAGTGCTTATTTATTGTTGGTGAAACAAGCCCTAACAATCGCAATGCGACAGCGTTCAGTATACTTATTTGCCCCTGGACATCAGTTACCAAGCCCTCCCCGTGAGTACAGTGCTGGTGTCAAGTGGGGAATGAATTTGTCAGATTGTGATTCTTCGCAGCCCGCCCAACGATATATCACGGGGAAGACTGTGAAGCGGTACGCGAATTGGGTGACTGTTTTCTTCTCTTCTCAGTATACAGTGTGGTCACCGATGTCCGATCCGTTAAGGCGCTGTAATATGATCAATTTTACCAGACACACTGTATAAATGTACGTATGTACCTACTCATACGTTATAATGTTACATAATAAATTCAACGTCATGCATACCTTCTAGTCATTGATATCAACTGCTTTAAACCCAAAATGAAGTTAAGTAACGAAGACAATATTACTAACCAACACCCGTAGATTTCAGAATGTAACCAGAATTAAACAATAATCATAATGAAAACATAGGCACACATTGGTTTTGAAATTAATCATTTACCTCACTAACATCGTGTAGTTATTAAAAAACTTACTACTGCTGTGTACGATGTACGTACATGGTTTAAGTTAATTTAGTATTGTAATCACTATGCACGATTATGAAATTGCACTTTGATCGCGCCCCACAATTGGGACAGTGACATTACATGTATGTTGCAGTATGCATTGTAACAATAAGTTAGTGCTCGAATAGAAACCATACGGTTAACTTGGGTGTTTAATTTATTTACAACATTTTGGATATCCCTCGGGCACTCACACTTGACATTTGACTTGACATTAGTAGCTGACCGTTACATGCTGTCCACTCAACAGGTTAAAATTGCAAACAAATTTCAAGGTTTAAATGATGGACTATTTTCCATCCATCAATTCGGCACATCTATTTCATTTTGAATCAGTAAACTACCTACTACCCTCAAATATCGTACCGCGTCACCGAGGGTGAGTCGGGGAGATTTATCGCGTGATGAACAACTTCCTCCACAGAACGAGCGGACACCTCGCCCCGTCTCCCCTGAAAGAATGCCTCGCATACAAGCGGGTGACCACTCTAATATTCTTTCTGTTACGTTTGTCTTTGCTTGTCGAGGTAATGTGTGCGGACAAGAGTAAATGCAACGTGCGAGATTATTATCTAGTGTTTGGCCGTTTAATCAGTCAGGGATCAAACGACTCTCGAGAGTCGCATAACAATGGAATTTCTATACCTGCGTATCCATTGAGTGAGCGGCTCTAGATTCAGTTAAAAGTATATTTATTATTTAGTTACAAGTTTAAAACAATTGTAGAAACAAGATTCTCTTTTTGTAATACGATTGAATGAAAAACATTTCGTTAAACGTGTGCTCACTCAGTCCTCACAAACGGTCAGTCATATCTTTATAATGAAATAAGTTTGCCAATTCATTCAGTGTTCTTTATTTTGTCGAAACTCTCTTTAATTAGACCCTATAATTTCAGATCGTCAAGTATCGTATTTAAAATTTTACTATAAATTCCTTGTGCTCACTCCATCCACACGCTATTGAATTTCTATGAACCAACTATAGATTCGCAATCCATTGTATACATTGTTTGAATTGGCTAGAAACAGGATTATTCAGTATAAAAACAAACCACTTTCATTGAGCGTTCTTGAGTAAAATAGATCCCTAGTGCTCACTCCGTTCGCCAACGATAAATGCTTGAATATATTTTTCTAAGTTAACTCAAAAGAAATAGTGAACATATCATTTTTTTGTACAAAAATACCATAAAAAATTCGGCAGTACACAGTTCAATATTTCTATTTACTTTTAGACTTAAACAAAGTTTCATATTTTGTATGAAAGACTTGGAATAGGGTGTCTACACGTGACAAAATAGTAGGACTTAACTGACTTAACTACACGCGATCAAGCAGTTATCACCCTCGCTTACTTGCCTTAAGGAAATGGTTTTGTTTAAAAGGTAGGTCTGTTTTCAGTTTAAAGTTTTGGGGTTCTGTAGCCGAATGGTGAATAACAGAACCTTTATTTATAAAAATATTTTTATTTAAATGGAAAAGACCCACAAAATCTGTTTTTCATTACGATATAGCAGGCGAGTCAAAACTATCAACACCAGGTCGCCTACTCGTAGCTTACTAGCTACGGCGTAGTATTTCGTAGATACGAGCGAGCTACGCGTGAGGGTGCGAGTTGCCCCATTTATTTTGTTTTTTTTTAGAAAGTTGTGAAAAGGTTTCCTCATATAAAACTTGCATATAATTTATGAATGAATGAATGAATGATTTATTTATTTGTCACACAAGAGGTGCTATTATAAAAATAGCAAGGACAATAACAAAAACAAAAGGTATCAAAATAAAATGGAAAATAAATAAATTGGACGGAACAAAAACATAGAACCTCAAGGTGTCCCAAAAAGGTCCCCGCTCAGTATAAGCCGTGACAGCTGATGGCTGACGGGAACCTTGCTAGGTGCTGGGTGTAAACACATACTTGAGGGAATAAAATTAACAATTACATAAATAATAAATAATAATAATATTAATTAAATTTAAAAATATATATATTCTTTAGAATAAGCATAACTCATATTATCATCCCTGATTCGCTCGTAGCTGACCAAAACACCACCCTGTATAATACTATCCTGAAAAATTTGTGCTTTGAGTTATTAATAAAATCAAATCCGCAGACGCAAAAATGATCATAAGTGCCATAGTCGTTGTATGGTACTCGTGACACAAGGAAGAAAATTCCTTTGTACGAAACCAAGATACTTGGTGTGTTGTCTGGCGTATAGGTACTTATATTTATTTATTGAATGTGACAACTAAACCTTCTCAATTTATCCAGTCTTATTTATTGTCCTCTTATTATTGTCACGTGGAGACACCCTATTATTATGTCATTTAAACTAAAAGTTAAGTTTCGTATATCTCCAAAAGTTAATAGAAATATCAAACTGTGTACTGCCGAATTTTTTATGGTATTTTTGTACAAAAAAATTATATGTTCACTATTTCTTTTGAGTTAACTTAGAAAAAGTTATTCAAGCATTTAGCGTTGGCGAACGGAGTGAGCACTAGGGATCCATTTTACTCAAGAACGCACTATAAAATTGGTTTGTTTTTATGCTGAATAATCCTGTTTCAAGCCAATTCAAACAATGTATACAATGGAATGCGAATCTATAGTTGGTTCATAGAAATTCAATAGCGTGTGGATTGAGTGAGCACAAGGAATTTATAGTAAAATTTTAAATACGATACTTGACGATCTGAAATTACAGGGTCTAATTAAAGAGAGTTTCGACAAAATAAAGAACACTGAATGAATTGGCAAACTTATTTCATTATAAATATATGGCTGACCGTTTGTGAGGACTGAGTGAGCACACGTTTAACGAAATGTTTTTCATTCAATCGTATTACAAAAAGAGAATCTTGTTTCTACAATTGTTTTAAACTTGTAACTAAATGATAAATATAATTTAAACTGAATCTAGAGCCGCTCACTCAATGGATACGCACGTAATTTCTATTGTGTCTCGTTCACACATACTTGACGAGTTAAAGCGCTGACTCTCATATAAGTAAATTTTTTACTTTGCTTTTTGTACTCTGTTGTTTATGTAAATATTGAACGCATTTTTATTTGTAAATTGACAATTATTCATTAAATTTCAAGAAAACTTAAATTTTTAAATCAACGTCTAGATACACCACATGAACTCTTTTGAAACGAGTCGCATTGTTGGGTTTCGTTTACATGATCAGTGTTTATTTTGTTCAATGATTATTTTTTGTAGTTTATAACGATTACAATCTAAAGTCTGCTGAAGTACCGCAGAAGTTACCTACAGATTGATAATTCAATTTATTGAGATTTCGAAGTTTTTGAAATAAAAGTTAAGCATGTGCAATGCAAGTGCAACACAGGTTTGGAGCATATCTCTGAGGTGTATCAGACCATCCTTTCCATTTCATGACTCTTAATACTTACCTTCCACAAACATTAACCAGGCTTTCAGCAAACATTTTCAAAATGCCCGAGCAAAATCCATCAGCATACATCAGGCGCGCGCTAATCTGGCGTCTCTCTCGCTCGCATAACTCAGAGAGAGACGACGTTTTTACGGGCGCTTAATCAAGAAATATAGGATTGCACCGACGATTAAACGCGCGATTTAGCGGTAATGCAGTTGCGGGTTGATGTAATGCGATGCGGGGTTCCGCAGGGTTTTGGTAAGGCCACATTACTCAGATGGTTAGATAGATAGACATATACATATTCTTTATTGCACAAAACAGACAAGGAAACCAAACAAAACAAATAAAAAGTACAATTACAGCGATCTCATCACTGAGGATGATTCAAAAGATTTGAGCGTCTTGCAGCATCATAAATCGGCTTAAGTCTTTATAAGAGATTATTGAAGGAAGTACTTAGTCACAAGACTTAAATATGATTTCTGCGCATACACAAAACAAGAACACATATGAAATTCCCAGTACTAAGGTACTTTAGCGATAATGTGCGTAGGCATTCATTCGTCTCATATAAATAAACTACAGTTAAAATGCAGCAGGGCACAGGCTTAGGACAAGTTATCAAAATGATATTGTAAGTTAGGAAACCTACTTGATTGTAAGCAACCAACAAAAATACCAATCGAAACTCACCGCATCGCTGCACATAAAAAGCAGTGCTCTCAACCCCTTCCTACCAAACCTCGGCCTCGACATTTGCTGACTAAATTGTTACGTAGAAAGAAGTCCGAAAAGCCGTATAGCTGGTGGGCGGTGATATACGCCCCTGGGTGCACCTTATTACCTTCCATGTCGGACAATGTGCACTCCTTACAATTTATGTGCTTAGTTTTCTTTCTTCCGAGGTTTTATTGCCGCTGCTGAATACCGTTTTGTTTCAACGTTTATAGCTTAGCGCTTCTGGTTAGGGTGTTGCGTTTTGTTATGAATGCGAGTGTGAAATATTGTTCTGTGTAGGTGATTTATGATTCAACTAACTGACTTGTGCTATATGTGTGTTTGGTTTGTCACACTATTTATCAATTGAAAGAAAGATCAAAGAAACGGACGTATCCATGGTAGCATCGACGATGTAGTAATAGCTGCCTTCATTAAAGTCGTCGGGTAATTGCCATTGCATAATACCTTTCGAAGTTAAAACCAAAAACTATTTACACTTACCTCATCCAAAAACCATCGTCTCCACACCCTTGACACCGTCAGTATCCTCTCCATCAAAAACTAAGTAAATAATCCTCTGAAAGCAGATCCAGGAGTGTGCCCGAATTTGTCGGCGGGTGATTCTCCTGACTGATGCCCGCCCGCCTTCCATATTTCACGCGCCCGGCGCCCGCCCAATTTATGACCCTAGCAAAAAATGTGGACTCCCTTAGAGGAAATTTCGCCAGTTTTATTCGACCGATATTTTATTTGGGGGAAATGACGCGTCGAGAGCCCGATGACTGTTGGATTTATCTTGCAGATAAAGGATTGGTTGCGTGTTTAATTGGGATCGTTATGTCACTGCGATGGCAACATGAAACTTGTTTTGAAAGTCAAACGAATGTTTTCTGACTAAAAATATACTGCTGCTGTGTGACTTTTCACTGCTCTTATTCATTTCTACCTAGCCGAAAGGGATGACTATATAGAGAGAATGCCCTGCCATGCCTATGAAACTGCATGATCAGTCAAACTTTTCTACGTATGTTGGTTGTGCCATAAAATATAAGTAAATAAATAAATCAATCAATCAATCAATCATTTATTAATTCATAAACATGGGTATTACAGGATGTCACATACAAATTATTATTAGTACAGCCATGGTTTACCTTAAAGGTATATGAATATAAACGTTGTGAACTAGGTCTAGATATTATGCTTTCTTCGTTTTTGTTTGATTATGTATAATTGTTTGTGTAATGTTGTAAGGCTCTAACTAATGCCGACTTCACCTGCTGATGCCTTATACATTCATTATTATCTGTTCACATCAGATCTCTGTTAGTAATAGCGAAATATAATATTTCTGAAGCTTATTCTTACATACTTCTTAGTTTAGTAGACTTGCACGCCCTTTATAAAGATCCCTATGAAAATGTACCTCTAATATTCAACTACTTTTATCTTACACGTGCTTATGGAGCCTTCTCGCACCTAACAATTCCAAGTTACTTAATAATACAAGCACCTACACTTCACTATCGTACTCCAGTCTAAAGTTCCTCCTCTATGAAATATGTATTTGTGGTTGCAAAGAATCCCCTCTGGTGGCTGTCCGATGTAAAATATTACCTGAAAAAGGTTATTTAGTACTTTCTCCGTGTGTTTCGGGCAGTATGAGTTTGAAACTTGCGGTGAGTTACTGTGGGAATACGGCCAGTAACTAATACCGGGTTAACTTGTACGGAATTATTTATTGGGGCTGTTCAGATTCAGTGCCTTTATTTCATGAATTTTTTGGCTAGAAAATATACTAATACCTGTGGTGTTTCTCTCTTACACTATTTAGACATGATCTCTAGGTTCTTAAAACATCGACACTTGCCTTTCGATGAGATTGCTGCCAATATCTGGTTTAAAATAAATAAGAAAAATAAAACGGAAAGTTGCAAAAACCTAAAGATGTAAATGCAGAAATAAACAGGGCCTTCAATTTGTCGAACGAATAAAAAATATATTCGGTGTGATTTGCAAAAACAAACTGCTTCTTTGTGTCCAAGTGGAAGATTTATCGCGCCGTCCATTAACGCGTTGAATGGTGCAAAACAACTATAAATGACAACGATACGGGCGCGGGCGCATAATAATATTTCTTCAAAAACGACTCGTTCAGACAGTAGCCGTTCTCGGCTAATAAAGCAGATAAGGAAGGCTATATTTTACGGTTCGCGCGGGCTCTCGCGAACGACCGAAATGAGCCATCCAACGTGGGAAGTGCTACAATTTATACACAGTTCTAGGTTATGCGGTGGTGCAAAGTGCATCCGCTGTGGAAGCAAGTGACCACAGAAGACAACAAACAAAGGTAGTTAAAGAAGTCCATGCTTGTACGAGTATGCAGACATAGATTACATGACTATGGACATAACCGTGTCGCCATATCTGAAGTCCGATTTTTTTCTATTGGCATAAAAGTCCCCATAGCCGATTTCGACTACGGTGGCCAGTCACAACGACCAACCGACTGCGCGGGACATATTATAGTGCACAAGTGTGTGCGCAAACACAGGTGCACTCTCTATTCCTTTCACTCTCATAGCCCGATGGGATAGCAATCTGACACGACCGGAGAGAGATCAGGCGCAGGACCAACGGCTTAACGTACTTTCCGAGGCACGGGGGTGAAACACCGCCAACTTCCAAACTCCGGGCTACCCTGAGAATTTCTGAACAGAAAAACTCCGGTACATATTTAACTTAACGGTAACTGCCTCGGTGGCGCAGCGGTGAGAGGGCCGCATTTTTAGCGACGGCTGCGCCGGAGGTCCCAGGTTCAATTCCCGGGTCGGGCCAAAAAATTTACCGGAGTTTTTTTTTTCTATTGGCATAAAATAATCTCGATTCGAGACGTGAGGAGGGTGTGTGTAAAAATAGTGGTCATGTCTTTGTTTCTCGTTACCATAATACACGTGCATAAGCTACTTAATTTGGGATCATGAAACAAAATAAATTGCAAATCACATAAGCATTTAGATGATTAGCACATAATACCTTTTTATTTTTCTTTTCGTTTGTTACTAGATGTTATCATTAGAATAGTTAGATACAGGATTGCTACCATGTACCTTATTACTTATGAGCTTCCGATATTTCTCTTCAGTTACTCCGTGATCATGGCGCTTGCAACAGTGCCGAAATATCGGAAGCTCATAAGTAATAAGGTACATGGTAGCAATCCCGTATCTAACTATTCTAATGTTAGTGACCATGAAAGTTTAAAACAATAGATGCTATCAGTAATTGTTAAAATAATCCAACAGACATTATTTACGTGATTATTAACTGAGAAGTAGTGAAAGACTTACCGCTGTATCCCCTAACTTAAGCCCGTCCGCTAGTTACAATATTTTACAGCGAGCAGACATTTTTATAGGTATTTAGCGAAAACGTCTCTCCTACAGGCAATTTGCAACTTGTTTGCGTGGCTTATAAATTGAAGCGGGACGCGAATTACTGCTTTTATGGCGCTGACGTCAGCATTTTATATCAATTATTGTTGTAGATGGTATTTTTCTTATTTATTTCTGGCTCTAGGGAATGAGAGGAGGTTGAGTCGAAAATAGTATTAACAGAGACAAATTTTTTTGAAGGACTTTTACGTTTGGATTTCTTATAAAAAGGAGCAAAGTTTATTACAATTTGAGTAAACTAAGAGATTTCCACTAATTTTCACCAGATTTCCATAACACAAGTGCATTGGCCTCTTACTTTGGGATCGGAGCAATATGTGATTGGTCTTCAACGTTTATGATTAGGTATTATTTATTTATTCTTTTCTAATAGTATAGCAATACAATACTTACTATACAGGGTGAAAAAAAGTACGAGCCAAAGTCAAGGGGATGGTTAAGAGTAGAGTCTAGAATACTTTTTTTTTAAATCATGGTTTTTTTATATTTTTCTTGTATTCTAAACTCGATTGATAACCGGCTTGAATTTGGCTCGTATTTTTAAACATTCGTATAACATTCTCTGAGCGGGTAAAATATATCTGCTATTCTGGAGTAGGAAGGCGAACATTACTATACATAACAGTACTGTTATATACAGGGTGTTGGTTTGGTCAGCGACGAGCGACTCAGGGGTGGTTGTACAAACGATACTGATGCCAAAAAAAATCTTTTTTAATTGAAAAAACCCACAGAATCAATTTTTCATTACGATATAGCGATATAGCGTCAAAACTGTCAACACTAGGTCGCCTACTCGTAGCTTACTAGCTACGGCATAGTATTTCGTATATATACGCGCGAGCTACGCGCGAGGATATGAGTTTCCCCATTCATTTTGAAGTTTTAGAAGGTTGTGAAGAGTTTTTCCTTATAAAATTTGAATATAATTTAAAGAAAATATTTTTTTCGAATAAGCATAACTCATATTATTGTCACCCCTGAGTCGCTCGTCGCTGGCTAAAACAACAACCTGTATATTATTTACTTATTTTCTACTATTGTATATTATTATCTTCTGTGACAGTCATGGTACTGCTACATGGCCACCGAGAGCGCTACGGAATTATTACTACGATTGTTACAACTCCATGAACAATTTAGGTGCTACGAAACTATCGCTAGCCGTAGTACTTGCTACGAATACGCACTACGATCTACGTCGTAGCAGATTTTATCAACGCAATTTATGTACCAACACAACGCCATCTGTTGGCTAGATGGACGGTTTTGTTCAACATCTAATACAGCCACATTATTTTACTCTTCCGAAGTGTTTATTGCTTCTTATTGATTATGTAGTTGTAGGCAGTACAGTGATTGTTAAGCTATTGCAATCTCGACAAAAGCTGTAGTTAAATTAAAACAAAAAATTCAGAGTGTACGATATTAAAGGCCATAAGTTGTCTGAATTCAACGCGTCAAAGCCTCACTCAGCAAAGTGGGGCGTTTCAGTTCTTTAGGGTTTTTCAAGGGTATTCACATCCTAAGATGATTTGTTGTTGACCTAAACCATTTCAGATGATGCAACATCGTTTCTAACATCATCCATTTGAGCAATACCACACCGCCATGTACATAAGTCACGCCATGTTTTGAACTAACCCAATTTGTACCTTCGCCATTTATTATTTACACAGCTCGTACACACTTTTTCACATTTTAATAAGCCCAAAAAATGCTGACGTGTCTCAATTTCACACCGGGTTGTTCCCATAGCGGCACTCTGGAGTTGGGGCTGGTAATATTTTTGAGAAATATCACATTATGAGGCCTCACGGGACGGAAGCGAGGCAGCAACGCGATACACGCGCAATGCTCTTAAGTCTAAAGGTACATGAGGAAATCACTTGTAAGGCTAGTGATGTGAGGAAAGGCGGGAGTAAATAATAAGATGCAGGTAGTTAGTGCAGTTGCTATGTCAGGTGGAGTTACACGCCTCATTAATAGTCAATTTGCTCGATTTCAGGATTTATAACGGGTTCAAAAGACTTTTCTTTTTATGCTGGTTTATCAAGTCGGGAGAGGTTGGCCGGCGTTGCATATACGTGTTTCGTGATGTTCAGATATTCAGCAAGGCCTTTTTGAGAACCTGTTAGTGATCATGTATTTTCATGACGTGGCATCTTAGGCAGCCTTTCTGTTTAAGTTTTTAATAATATAAATTGCACTTGTAAAAAGCAACTGTGAACCTGTGACAGACGGGGAATTGAACCCCGTGTCTTACGCTATCCGGGCGCATGCCTATACCACTCGGTCACCGTCACATTAACAAGCCTGTTGAATTTTGCAAGTGCTTTTTAACGCGTAGGCTGCGTGATTATTAAGTTATTAAGTTTGTATGGTGCCAAAACACTATAAATCTCAATTTTTGTGTTGAGGATCCTAAGTATAAGTACGCATGAATAAGTTAAATCCTAACATTAGCATTTGTCGTCAGTTCACAAAGGATAGTATACTATCATAACCTCAAAAACTGATTTCATTACCTTTACTCGACAAGTCTCTTGATTCGATTTAGCAGCACGTTTAAGCACCGCTCGCAATTGCTAGTAAGGTTAATTTTACGAGCGTTTATCTTGTAGATGTCCGCAATGGCTTATCATCTACTAAATATAACCTATAGTAAAAACAGGTAAAAATCTAGAATATACTTTTAAGTGACGATCTTTGTGGTAGATAAAGTAAAATAACAGATTTATTTAACTTTATCTACCACAAAGGCACTTACATCACGTACTCCACTCACAAGAAAATTGAATAAAATATGATATTACTAACGAAACCTTTCTGGCGTCCCATCATCGCGCATAATACGAGTTGATACGATATAAAGTAATTTCAAATCCAATCCAATCGTTCGACAAGCCGACGACATTCTCCAAACACGTAACAAATTCATACGAGATCTCTCCTTCGTTTTACATAAGGGTCACAATAGAATAACAACGTAATTCGAAAAATGGATAAAGTGACGTGGCATTATTACCCTGACGGCGGCTGTCACTTGTCAAGCCCTTCAATATTACGCTGTTTGATGTAAAATAGATTTTTTCACCCCCTCCCTGCCTCCCCATATCGAATTTTTATAACACCCCTTATGAGCGCGCTCGGTTTTCCATTACAGTGTCTTTTACTTGAGTCTTCGGGGATGAAGGTGAATTGAAATTTTTAAAACGCGCCGGCACTGTATATTGTGTTACTAACTTAATAATAATAAATAGGCTTCGAAAGTTAGAAGTTACCCATACAAAACATAAGTTATGAAGTCGATTACATATTGGGATTTGTTAAAAAAGTTTTTTTTTGAAGGGCACACAATGAAAAATTAATCTTTCCCAAACTTTTACTGACTGTTGTGTTTACTACAAAAATAACATAAAAATTTACAAAATAAAGCACCTACGCAAACCACGTAACAACACAAAAAGGCACGAAACGCAAAGCAGAACGAGCACTCCACATTACTTCCTCCATTATAAAAACCCCATCAAGTTAGGAAGCCGCTAACAAAGCACCGCGAGCCGACACGAAAAAAGCTAACAACGAAATAAAAAGGCGAAACGAAACGCCGACGACACATTCGGAGCGCGCCGACAGCCGCTGCGGAAGGCTTTACTACTTCCGGTGACAAGATGGCCGGGCATTCAGCGCGCCCGGAAACTGTGGCGGGCGCCCAAACACGATAAAACACGTCCTTTCTAAACACACAACTACCCACATCCCCCACTCAATTCACAACCTTCTCACCTTGATGTTAAGTTCAATTTTCCAAGATACAAATTTTTACGAAAGGTGTTTCACATCTCAAAGGAAAGCAATGAGAGTACGCCGTTTCAGTCAAGTGCGATCGGTTATTTTCCCATCGGGTATGATGTAAAGTTTTCCGTTGTCAATGATAACGCGTAATAGCATTGCTCTTTCACGGGGAATGAGCGGTGACTACAGTAAAACAGATTTCAGTGGCCCATCGACGATGATAATATTTCTGGTTTATGATATCAGTGAGCTTGTTAAAGACTACGATGAACATTTAAATTGATGAGGTTTATAAGAAGTCTACAATATTTTGATGTTTTCTTATAAGTATGAACTTTTGTCTGTTGATAACGGGCTGGATTATTAGTTAAAAAGCACTGTATAGCTACGTTTTAGATTCAATCAAAACCAGCTAGATTTTATTTGTCAATTAATAGTGATCAAATGTATTTAAGAAATATTTATTTTATTATATTTAGACAAAATTATAATGTCGTGCGATTATTTTTTCACAAAATGGAAAGAAACTTTAACCCATTTGGAACACATACTTCATATTGATATTGATTATCAGGTATACCACTTAGTCAGTTGAATGATACTGCCATCTGATGAACTCATAAATACCGTCTCAAAAAATATATAACCTATGCATGCCTCTAAAATAAGAAACAGATTTTTATAAACATAATGCAACATCAATGCATGTATTGCACTTCTAAACCCAAAGCATGTGCCGAATCAGAAACAACACCACCATACTCAGATGCAAAACATCTGTTTTATATTGACCGTATCCCATAGCCATAGCCCATGCACCTGTTGCACGCGTGCAAGCAATTAAAATAAAGATGATAAAATTTTAGAGAATCCCTGTCGTCTTCAATGCACACTTATATTTCTGCTTTTTTTATATTTTAATATTTGTTACAGGAAACCAAAGCTCACGACAAACAACGCTGCAACGCCGTCGCCCGTCTGGCCGGGGTGTTAGGGGACTACATAGTGGTATACAATGCGGCCCTGGACTGTTTGCAGCACAACGTGCAGGTCCAGAAGACGGAGTATCTGAGTGCTATTCTTCAGGCTGTCACTAGCAGGTGAGACAATAAATAGAACCGGTAACATGATAATACCATAGAAATATTACTTCGATTTATGTCGGGAAATAACAACACAGTCGTCTGATCATCACAAATTTCGGCCCGACTCGGGATTCGAACCCAGGACCTCCTGGATAGCAACCAGCTACCCGCTAACCACTACACCAACGAGGTAGTCAGAAAATAGGTACCTATAAATAAAAGACAGGATTCAAATTTTCTTGGTTCTCCAGGATTATAGAGCTCAAAAACGAGATAAGGAAGCTGGAATGCAGCAACACACAGTTCCTAAGCCGGGGCCTGGGCAACCACAAGCTGACTGCATACGATAGCGAGCTGGATGAGGTACCCTCACAAGTCGAACGGCCTGATAACGTGAAGACGGCCATAGCAGAAGCCTTTGTGAAAGCTGAAGAAAAGAGGGAACTAATGAGAATAGGCAAGTATTTCCTTACCTTTCTATTATCTTTCACCAATATAATGTGAACAGAGGCCTTTGTAAAGGAAAAGAAGAGACTGGATATAGGTAAGTATTTAGTCTTTATTTGGTCAACCATCAATACTAGACTCGTTTTTTCTTATTTTGATTCAACGATCTGGAGACAAAATGACTTATCAGAGCCATGACCGAGTTAAGATGTTCTTCTTCTTTTGACAGCTGAAGAAGTGGAGGCGGAATGTGAACCATCAGTACCAGTGGATAAATGGTGGGACGACGATGTCGCTGATGAAGAAGAAAAAGAACAAGAAAAGAAAGAGCCTGAGACAGAAGAAATGATAGAAACAAGACTAATGGCTTCTTTGATCCAAAGTCAGGAGAGATCCAGGTTATATTTCCACTGAAAACTATGTGCAGGCAGTTCATTTAGCTAAGTTTTGATTATTTCTTGCAACTTGTCCAGACAAATAATTCGGGAGAAGAAGCTCAAAACTCACAAGAGGCAATTGTGGGAACGAGAGTTAATGGGGATACGGAATCCACCAGCTCCACTAGAACTCAGAGAGCGAGCTGCCAAACTTATACAAAAAGTTTGCAGGTGAGGTGATACACTACCCTAAGTTTGAATAAGTAGATACCTTACGTAAGAATAATCGTAACTTTTTTACAGAACGTACTTTGAAATCAAGAGAAGGAAAATACAAGAATGCCGAGAAGATGAAAAAATTGGCATAAGGTTATGCGGAAAAGTAAACGATGCATATCTGACCAAAGCATCCGAGGTACGCAAATATTATTTTTATTTTGTGCGCTTTTCATTTAAAATTGAATCGAAAACAAGGTTCATGAGACATGATAATCGCTTCATCAAATATTATGGGACTGTAAGTAGTAACTATTAAAAATTCCAGATAAAGCAACTACGATGCAATCAACGCAAAGAATTTGTGAAAGAATGGGATAAGTCCCGTGAAAGACTCCGACAAGATTTTATAAAACGAAATGCTGAAAATTTCGCTGAAGATTATCGTGATTTCATTAGAGAATGGTTTAGAAAATGGTAACACAAATATTAAAGAACAGTCCCAGGATGATGTTTGGTTAAGAAAGCCTATAATACTGCTGATAAAATATGGTCAACTGTCAACAATTGATGCACTGAATCTATCGTCGATAACTCTTTACGTATATTTTTTATGTTACTAATCTGTACTTAGTAAAAGTAAGTATAATTTACAGGTTTGACGAAATCCGTTACTTTTTGGATATGCCAGGGGAAAAAGAAGGTGGATCAGTTTTAATCATGAAAGAAGAAACACCAGACCCCGCGGAGTGGTGGGAGAAATATCAAATCTATTTAGCAGAGAAAAAATCTAATAAAAATAAATCCTCATATCAGGTAAGTGAGACACGTATAAAATCTCACACAATGAAAATATACAATATCAAATCTTTAGATGACATAAAGAAACGCTTAGACGCTTAATCAAATTTTATGGTGACCGTAGCTAAAAATGGCAAAACAAGAGGAAAAACAAGAAGAAATGATGAAAAGAAAAGAAGAGTTGATGAAAAAAAAGCTTGAGGCGGAATTAATGAGAAAAATAATGAAAAATCCTACCTTGCATCCAGGTTACCATTATCCATTATCCAAAAAGACAGATTTCATTTTAGAGGTAAGTGCAACTATCGCCAATGCACGACAGTAATCATACTTACTTCCTAAACCCATAAGGATACCCATAATAATATTGACTGTATTAACGCGTTATACGTTCAAGGCGTTAGAAAATTATCACAAACATTGGGATGAATGGGATAAAACAGAAGTTTTAGAAGTTAAAAGGAAGTTTGTAATAGACATAGATAAAAGTAACGTCTACGCTGAAGCTAAAATGGGCGTGATGCAAACAGTAGATGAAGATATGAGGTAATATTTTATTCCAACTTTTTTTAAAATTTAGGTAGGCATATTAATGTATTTCTTAGAACGATAATAAATATTAATAATGCAGCATTGTTTTTAAATAGAGGGGAACTGAAATTTCTTAAAAGTGCTCTGAAACGAGACTATGAAAACAACGGTGAGAAGTTTCCAGAACCAATGAAAGTTCCTAAGAAACGAGGTAAGAAAAAGAAGAAGGTTAAAGCAAAAATGAGTGAGAGCATAGCAGATAAAATGGAGGTAAGAAACAGTAGGCAAGAAACTGTTTGAGTAAAAAATACAGTTAAGTTAATAACTCTTTGAACTTATCAGGATTTGGCGTTTAAAGGAGTCTTACGAGAATATATTCCAAAGAAACTCGAAGACTTTAAAGGCGATCATAACTATGCTGGTGATGATCAGCGATGCAATTGCGTGTAAGCATAAAATTTCTTACAAAGTTTAGAGAATCGTCATCAAGAGTATTTTATGATTGAGAAAAAAATCTATATTATTTCAGGTTCGCCCTTCAATTTTGCGGGGAAGCAAGAAGCATTTGGTGGGACAGATGCCGAGAAGCCACCAATGGCTACCACAAAGTACTCCTAACAGGACCAAGGCAAAGTGGGAAAACTTTATTGGTGCATATTTTATGTACCGTCAATGGTAAATAAACGCATAGTTTATTCTTGGATAAGAATTTTGGACGTTTTGACACAAGCATAATCTAAAGAGATGAGAGAAGTTTTTAAGATTGAGCTGACAATGGTCTTTCTTTTTTTTAGATGCTGTACTTTTTGAACTAGATCCTTCCAACATCCACGACTTACACCTATCGCCTGCTGAATTGTCAAAGTTAGCGAATGCAGTAGTTGTCTGCGCGAGAGCAGCTCAACCGGCAGTAATTTACTTCAAGCACATTCATCGTTTGTTTTATAGAAAGGTAATAAATACGAAGATGCTGAATATAAAAAAAAAATATAGGCCTTTAGTCACTATTGCTTTTACTGCCACTAAAGCCTTGTGACACACAACACTCAATTACATTTTGACCATTAGAGCTATCATCGATGTACATACCTCTAAAAACAGGTAACTTATAGGTATGCTAATAAAATTACACCGTTTAAGGTACCACCAGAAGAAGCACATATGAATTTACCATCGATGAAACGTCAACTGATCAACAAACTCTTGAAAAAGATAAATAAGGACGATAACATATCTGTCATAGGTGAGTAAAGATTTGATACACATTAACAAATCATTATTTAGAGAGGAATCAGAATTGTTTATCATCATTACATCATCATCAAATTAGCTCCTTAATTTACCAGTAAATCAGTAATAGTTTGAAGTAGAATTTTTAAAACTCCCTAAGAAGCCTGACTGTATTTATTTTGAAAAGGGGGAAATCAAATTTCTTTACTTGCCTAGGTAGCTGCGTAGACCCGTGGATGACGAACGCCAACCAACTCCTGAAGCAGTTCCCAGTGGTCGTTCTGGTTCCTGATGTTTCTTATTCAGGTGTCTACGGCATGCTCAAGAACTGGATCAATGAGTAAGAATACAATACAATCTGTACATCATTATGTAACTTATTAGAGTCCATCAATGATAGCCACTTCGACCAGTATTTTTTTATAAACTTTAAGGGTCCACCCATACGTACCACAACCACACTACGACCACAACCACACCACGTAGTTGGGCGTATTTTGTATTGAGAATGGTTGGACTATTCACACTTACCACATTTAGCAGTCGTTATCGACTTCTTGTGTCATACCGACGACATTACAACGACATCGGTACCACAACACAACCAGACTACCGGCACAACAACCACAACCACCAGCGACATCGAGAACTAGTGGCCGAGAAAGAACCGAGAACCACGTCGACATTGTCGGAAACAAAACGCAGCTCCAAAAGGCTGCAGCGACACTATTCACACGTACAACTGCTTCACTACATTACAACATTTTGACGCTGCGATGTAGTGTGGTTGTGGTACTTGTGGGTCGATCTTAGAACAGCTTGCACAGTGCCAGAATTTTCTAAGGGAGGAATTATTTCTTGCTTTTTCCAGCAACCATACACTTCCCCGCGATTTGGACATCAATAGCCTGGCATATGTCCTTCGGGGGTACAGCTATGGGCAGCTCCAAGATGGTTTGAGGAACTTCTTGTCTTCAGATCGGATCGTCAAGTGAGTTGCACACTTCTACCATGATCTACCATAATGATTTAGATTAAATAAATAAATGTGTGCATTTGATGATTGCAGAATAGCGGCCCGCGGACTGTTTCCTATGGAGATTTACGATTACTTTCTGGATGATGAAACGAAAGTCAAAGTTGTAAGTATCATCTTACGTTATATGGTTAATTTTATGCTCAATTCTTTTATTTAAAAACTAATTGTTTTACTGCCGTGTGGTTGTGAAAATATGTGATTCCTCATATTTCTTTTCCCTTGATATAATGGTTTTTAATATAAGGTTCTAATTTTAATCTAATAATCAAATGAGCTGTAAAAACTACTAACGTGCCCATTTTCACCGTGTTATAGGAATATGAACAGTACCTACAATGGTACACCGAAAAGACTCCATGGGGCAAGAAAGAGCGACAGCACATGGAAGAGCAGTTAGAGTTCCGTCTCCTCTCAGAGAAGTACGCGGAGAAAGCAGAGAATAAGAAGAAGAAGAAGAAACAACTGTCAGCCGCTAGCAGCGCCACCACACTCACCACACTGTCAGAGGCGGCAACTGATTGATAATAAACGAAGTCAAATTAAGCGTGAACTTTTTAATGGAATATGAACTAGAAAAATAAGAGTTAAGAAGGTAGGTTTGACATAAACTTTAATGAAGGAGTAAGGAAGAACACATTTTATACTTACATTTTATCATGACTAAAGTCAATAAATGGCTAATGGTTGTTCTAGTGACGATTAAGCCCCGAAAATATAGTTAAGGATCAATAGAAAAAGTTAGCAAAATCTTTAGTTCTTACACATTGCAAATGATGTGATTAATTTAAACAGCTTTTCCAGCCTCTAGATTAGCTTTCCAAACGATAAGACCCTAATGTCACCTATACTAAATAATAAATAAGAGAATATTTACATGTTTTTCAAATCGTAACTTTTCATCAGCTTTTTGTTCCACACATTTTTATACTTACACATTATTACACCATTACTTAACCCGCCCACAGCCCATCGATCGCTATCTTTAATAAACGACAGCGCGGGTCGATCTAAACGCGTAACCAAACATGATTTTTACGCTGCAAACGACAGATAAGCCCAAAATGGCGGTGGGCAAATAAAGAGGAGTGGAGTGTCGATGTTACCAGAGATTTTATCAGCGAATGCTGGCGTGTGTCCGCCGAAGCTGAGCTGGCAACTTTTATTTCTTTATTGCGTAAAAATGCAAACTTTTCGGAGCTGGGTGGGGTGACTATGGTTTATGAATTCTGTGGGATAATATACTGTAAGTAAAAGAAGATGGAAGATTTTCTCTTTAAAAAATACAATGCATTGAATGATAATGTTTTTGAAATTATAATGATGACTTACCCATAGGTTGTCTAGTTGAGATCGCTTCTAGCGATAAGACCACTTAATTGTACTCAAATTAGGCTTTGGTGGTTGTCAATATATGCTGGCTATCTTACTATCTCGTTAATTTAGTTAGACCCACTTAAGAATGATGATTTATCCCAGGATTACGCTAATCCTGGATTAAATCTTCTATCTGCTTCTGTTAACGTCAAATAAACTGGTTTCAATCATCATGCGCAAGCGGGCCTCAGACTCACGATAGTAACTCAGATCAATTTTATAACATCAAATCTATTAATTACATGCCAATACACTGACTGTAAATAATTATAGTAAAGTACACTTCGTAGTACCTAAACTCCATTATATACTTATTGTTACTTATTTATTTACCAAACAAATAATACATAAATTTAACCATAAACATGCAAATTACAATGACATACATAATGAACTAAAATTAAGATACAAATCATTATTTCAGCGAAAAGCGTCGTGAAACTATTACAAAACGTCATAAAATAAACAAAACATAAACAAAGGGCGCTATAAATTTCCTACTACTTCTTCTATTGATTCCCACTCCGCGCTCTGCCCGATCCAAAGGTTCCCATTATGCTAGCAGCATTGCCTCGTTGAATAGCAATGGAAACCTGTTGAACCAACCAAGAGCCAGAGCGGGGATCATTACCTTTATTCCTCAGTCGCTGTCCCAACTCTTTAAAAAGCTCGCGTGCCTCATCACCCCAGGGCCCAGCCGTCTCCACAGCGATTGGAACAAAATCATACTCTGACTTTAGCGCAGCATACTTAGTATGTTTTAACTTGGCAGCATTTTCCGCCGCTGAACCCGCTGAAGCTACAGTATGCCGTAAATGCGTCGCAGCAAAGGTGCTAACGCATGTAGCATCCCATAGGAGGCTACGCCCTCTTCGCCATGGAACCAACGTAAGGCCATCGGGTCTCTTACCATCCGTGCGGGACAAGCCTGGTGGCTCCAGGACGCAAGGAATATTAACGGAAACCATGGCCCGACGCACAATTTCATTAATAGAATGGTGCCTCGGGAACCGCCCCGCACATCTTTGGCAACTCAGTCCATGGTAGCCGTTTTCATCTACCATCACACCACAAATACAGCGATGAGGTTCACAAACTTTGCTGCCCAGTCTCAAAGCTACTGCAATTCTTAAGGAATTGTTGTCAAGAAGCGTACCCAAATGTGGAGACGGCAAAGCATTCAGCCAAGCACCAGACTCAGGTTTTGCAACTGCTTTAAGGCGTGCCAAATCAGCACCCGAACCACAATCAATCAGCCGAGCATACGAGAGTTTACAAGTGATGTCGTCCCAACCTCTCTGAACGGCAAGGTCTACCGGTTTTTCGTTGGTCGGACAGAGCAATGTCCATCTCTCCAGGGCCTCGGATACAAATGGCAAGCGGATGTTGCTGCCTTCAAGTGATAAAATGCGAGCAACAAGATCCACCGAACCATGTGCCGAGGCCAAAAAAGCCACCAAACCAACATCCTGAACTCGACGCACTCCAAGACCCCCATACCGAATAGGCAAGGCCGCCTGATTCCACTGCTCCTCATTCAAGCTCACATTGATTATTGATTCCAAGGTATCCTTAATTGTGTCATCTAGTAGTTTTAAATCTTGTTCAAAAAGCCAAGTGGGTGACGTCCGCAAGGTATACACTGTCCGTGGCAAAGCAAGACAATTACGTAGCAGAATGAGAGAAACGTGTCCCGAGAGTTGTGCTAAATGCTCCCGTGCCGCCAAGAGTGCCTGCCTTTTGAGTTTAAGAACAGAGCTGACACCCTCAGGAAAAATAGGAGCACCCAACAAATTGAACGAAGCTTTGTCAATCTGTGTGATACCAGGCAAAATACAATGAAAATCAACCGAATCCATGATTAAACCATTGCAACTATAAATTTCGCATTTAGCCGGATTGACCTCTAAACCTATTGCTTTCAAACCCGGAATTAATATTTTTAGATCTTGTAGAACTTCCTCCGGGCTACCTCCTAAAATACCGTCATCAAGATACCAGATGTTTAAAGGGGCTTTGAGATCAGAAATAAGCTTTTGGGTAGCCAAGCAGAATAACAGGGGTCCTAATGGATCCCCCTGCTGAGCTCCAACCTGTGAATGAATATTCTGATCTCCAAAGAAGAGATTACTCGGTGAAGCGTAACACTGGTAAATGAATGGGTAGAGAGACGGAGTTTGCTCCAAGACTTCATTCAGGATGGTATCCCTTTCTACACTGTTAAAGGCGTTTTTGATGTCAATTTTAACAATTATATGATTTGATGACTCGTTTGCTGTGGCAAAGGACCGCACAGAATGTATAGCCGCCTCACACCCCAGTATAGTGCCAAATCCTACCTGATGAGGTTGCAGGTAGCTGGACATAGCCTCTTTAACTGACCGGCAACAGAGCTTAGCTGTAAGGCGGCGAAAAACACTGCCAATCGCAATAGGTCTTATGCCACCATCCTTTTTTGATAGGGCACACAAAGAAGCCCCATATAAAAAAGGCTTCACCTCCAAATTGAGCATGCCTCTTAGCAGAAAATTACAAAGCTTGGTCATAGATTCCAGCAAACGAGGCCCATTGCTCCCAGCAGACGACGAAATTAATTCTTTAAGGTGCTGGGGGCGCAAACCATCAAGACCCGCAGCAGACCCATTATAAAAAGACGCAATAGCATTAGATACATCCTGTGATGTAACAGCCAAGAAAGGGCTAGTTAAATTTGGTTCTGGCGGAAGATTTACCGATCTTGATGGTGCTGGATGTTTATCCTTTAAGGCATTCAATGTGTTCTCATTATGTGGAGCCAGTGCGCTATCTGTAAGAAGTAACCTTACTGCACCTCTCAAATCCCCATCATGTACTTTTGATTCAATAGCTCGGTAAATTGAATGCGGTCTCGGTGAGCAATTTTCCTGTATAAAATAAAGATTCGTGTCATCTATATTATGTTTTACCTTGGACGTCAGGGATTTGCTTCCTCCTATGTCCGGTACTCTCAATGCTGAGTAAGAAAATGAAAGTAGCCTGAACCAATCATCTACGCTATTCGTATGCAAGCAGTCCTCTATGATATTGCATAACTTGCCAGCGGCTAAGCTTCTAGCTCCCTTAGGTATGTGTCTTAAAACGGGTACTTTTCCTTTAAGCGACGGTAAGTCATCAAAACTACGACCAAAGTGTGACGTCTGGGAAGCATTGCCTGATCCTACAATACGATCTGACTCAGTATTCGATCTCGTAGGCGGGTCCAATACATCCCGATTTCTTGAAGCCACATCTCTGTGAACCCTACTTATATGCACATTGAGGCCCCTCGATTGCACATATAATCTTGGTAACCCTGGGCAATAAGGACAGCTAACTCTTGGAGGGCTATTCATATTGTGACTTGATTTTTTTAACAAAACAAACAATAATAGTTAAAAGCGAGTTAAGACTGACCAGTTTACAAAATCTTGATTCATAACAAGAAAAATTATCAATTGCTCATTTAAAAAAGTAAAAAAAAAACAATTAAGTTTATCATTCAAATAGTATTAAAAAGTATAACATTTTAAAAAGTTTCAAGTTAGTTCATTATTCAAATTAAAAAGTATTGGTAAAAGTTATCTCTAAAATTTAAACAATTTAAGTAACAATATAAGTTAAATAACACTGCAAGACAAGTAATAATATTAAAAAAAAATACCTTAATTACCACTCAAACACTCAAATTAATTAAACACTCAATATACCTACCTAAAATGACTAGAAAATTATACTTTACGACTAGCATAAAATTATTTCAAAATTTTATAGCAATAACAGTTATAATGGTCAAATAAAACATACATTTAAAAAAAACATTCATTCAATAATTACCTGTCTAGAATGACTAGATAATTTAACAAGAACAATTAAAATATAGATAATAATGATTGTAAAATAAAACTATACATTATTATTACCATCAAAAAATCAAAATAAAAATAAAAATTGCATGTCAAATAGTCATTGTTTATAAAATAAATAAAAAAACATAAATTAACTCGTCAAGTATGTGTGAACGAGACACAATAGAAATTCCATTGTTATGCGACTCTCGAGAGTCGTTTGATCCCTGACTGATTACAAATGCCCAAAATATCATTAAAGTTCAATAAAATTTTAAAACCATTCTTCATCAAATATCCAGGAAGGAAAAAGGAAATGAAAATATTCGAACGTCGAGAAGATTTGAACCCACTACTTTAAGATGCGGAGTGCTAACTGTGAAACTGTAGCCGACGCGCCACGAGGATGTGCACAATGAGCGTCGAAATTAAGATATGTAATGGGTCCCAGACTTCTTGCAAGTAAAGGGGTGGGTAGTTCGGTCACTCGATTACTCGTTGCCGACGAACATCCTATGTGGATGACTCAGCGCCAGCCAACACACGGTCAGACCGTAGCGAGCGCGATGCGTATTGTAATTTGTAACATTACATTTTTGAAATGTTTCTTCGGATATAATTAGAACCAATGCACATTTTTAAACACTTTTTTCACCACACTAAAGCTGGAAACTGTATCTATGTAATGGTATAACGTATACTTCTGGAATTCTGCTCGTTACACTGTTTCTCATTTTGTAAACACGGAGCACACAGTAACGTATCCACCTCGCTCGGCCGCCCGCCGTTGTATTAAATGTTAATGTTAATGTTAATGATGTTGTTATCATTATATTAAATGGCAGCATCTCAGTAGAAGTTAGATAATAAGATTACGATTTTCTAACGGACATTAGGTTAACAAACAGTATTTTGTGAGATAGTACAAATGGTTAGCTAAATTCTTCAGTCCACCACCACCACGTCCACTGACAAGCGTTCAGCAGTGGACGTCCTTTGGCTGATATTGATGATGATGATGATGAAGTTAAATTGTTAGTACTGCTACATTCCCAACTAAGTCATGCCTCATGGTCACACCATCCACCCTTTTAATATTCGTGCGGCGTATTTGGAATTAATTTCAACCGTTTAAATATTTTCTGCGAGGGAGGGCTTCTAATTATTGTTTGACTTTCGCTTCACGTCGAATGGCGGTTTGTCTAAATTTTTATTGACCTACCCACTCAGAACCAACGTAGTGATTAATTCACTACTAAATTATGCATAGGAAGGGTATCGAGGGAATTATTTGTGTAATTCCTGAATAAGTAATTAAGGTTTAGGGGCAATGAAACAAAATTATAGTTTTTCAAAACGTGGAATTTAACCGATGATTGTAAATGAAATACGATTTAAATTCAAATAATCATAATTTAATTTACTATAGGGATCTAATAAGACAGCCTCATTTGGGCAAAAATAAGAAAGGAATTAATAAAAACATTAAGCTCTATCACAATTCAGTCTTTTAGTTGTTACAGCGCATTAGTTAACCACGATTTAAACTATATCTTACACATTAATTTCTATAAACAATGATAACATGATTAATTAGTGTATTAGCTTTAAAAAGAAAACCTCCGTCTCCGTATCTAAATAAATATGCGCCAGACAACACACCGATAGACTAGGTTACTAACTAAGGAATTTTCATCCTTGTGCTACGAATACCAGACAACGATAATGTCGGGGGCGTCTCACATAAATACATAAACATCCATAACTTAGGTACAAATGTTCCTGCACATCACATAAACATTTCCCGCTTGCGGAATTCGAACCCGCAACAAAGTATAAGGTTTTAAACTTTCGCGTTGCATTACAATTAGAATTACACATGACGGATCTAAAATATTTGTATTTAGTGTTTAGACTCGCCATGTCTTATTCTCGCCGTCATAGTAGTCAGGAGCGCTAACCACTACACCAAACGCGACGGCCAAGTCTATCACTCGTTTTCCTTTCCGTTTCTAGGTTCCCATACCCCTGGTTAGTTAAGAGAAAATATTTTTATTTATCAGTTGGCCAGTCAATGTGGCCCGATTGCACCACCTTCTTGTTACTTAACTTTAAACGTCACGAATTTTGATTTATATGGTATTTGACGTTCATTGTAGTTAAAATTCAATGGCGTTACCCAGCTTTGGGCCCGGACACGTGATTGACTGTTAACTAATGATTGAATTTTGTTACGAGTGGTTAAATATTTACGATTGTGTTTTTAAGAAAAAATACCTTGACCAAATGTCAAAATGGTTATTTTATTGACCATTGGTTAAGGTATTTTTCTTCAAAACACGCAAAATTCGAGATTTTCAACCGCTGGCAACGACATTTAACGACATTAGTCGAGTTAACTATCGGTCACGAAATTGGCCCTTAGTCAATGATAGGGTTTGGTTGCACCATATATTTACTTAGTTGTAAAGAATTTCGAACTTCTTAAAAACAATTATTATTAGCTATTATATGGTTAGGTTAAAATATTACCTGGTATCGTGGACCTGTCACTGTCACCGGTTATCATAAGAATGGACGTGCATGGCAAGTCCATTCTTATGATAACCGGGTAGTACTCTGATGGTGCAACCGAGACCTAATCGATTACTAGCGTCAAGTAGCTTGCAGACTTGGTACGCGGCATATGGCTGACGGTTATGGTTATGGTAAGTTTGTACAACCGAACCTCAACCTAGCTAAGCTACAAACTTAATTTAAAAGAAACATTAGTGATGGTTATGGTTAAAGTAAGATGGTGCAATGCAACTAAGCTTTAGTATAACAGTAAGTCACTCAATCCGTCATGAGTAAGTGAATCAATCTGTCCAGATATTCAATTTGGCCGTCACCGAGACCACTAATCACAATTTAGCTCATTACATAGGATAAGTAGGTAATAAAAGCTCTACATACATGTATTCTAGAACTCGCATATCATTATTTCTGACAAACTAAAGGAAACTGACAGAGACAAATGATTTCACGTTCCAACAACCTAATTCTGATATGCGCAAGTGGACATATAGCTGACTGTCTGTTAGATTGTCACTACAAAAGAAAAGCCAGAGAATTCGAATCTTTGGCTAACCGGGCCATCGAATCCAGCTCGTGCGATCTTATTGGAATAAAAATAACACTGAGTGTCGAATATTCAGAAAACAATAAATAAGGCTTGGTTAAACCGTATGCTATAAAAAATGCATCAAATAGCTGGTTAACTTTTAACGAAAAATCATGGCTGACTGTTATAGTTATGGTAAATGAACATGGAGTTACAACCGAGCCTTAGTTACTTAGTAAATGCTGTCAGTTTCTTTGATTTTGTCAAATTTAACGTCTTTTAAATGGGTTCGCTCTTGTCTCCAGGCTCGATCAGCGGCATAGACAGAGACGACGATGGTGCAAGCTCACCCAGAAAAAGCTAGTCTAGTTAGTTTGTTAATTCTGGTCTACACTAATCTAGGCTCAATCAGTCACAGCACGAGTTATTTAGACAGTTGATTAACACCCAAAAAATAGAGTAAACTCACTGATCTAATACTCCCTGAGTACCGAGCACTGCGCGTTGCACTTAGGGTGTCTGCGGCAGCGAGCGGACACGAAGGAGGTGACGTCGAGCTGCGCGAGCGCAGGGTCGTGCGCCGCGCCGCGCCGCACCGCGCGCAGGTCGCCGGGCTTGATGACGCCCGCCTGCAGGTAGCCGAGCAGGTGCGGCACGTGCTCCTCGACTATCTTTTCGCGTTCGACTGATACTTCTTTGCGCCTGGGTAGAGAAATAAAAGAATTAAGAGAACTGAGGGTAAGCCTGCCTAAAGCGATGTGTGTTAAATGACGCCTTAAAAAGGTATTCACAGCACTACAAGCGTTTTGCAGTCAGGTCATTAAGAGGATCGTGTGCAGGCGTAGCGCAGCGCGAGTTTTCATACATTTCGAACGCCAACGGTCGAAATATGCTTTCGGGGTAAAAGTTTTCCTACCCGTAAACCTTTATAGAATGAGACAAATTTGGTCTCATTCGTTTTCATCCATCCTGAACTTCGCTTGTTCGTCTTCGATTGTTTGTATAAAGGCTTTATTAAATTAAAATAGTAGAAATTCCGAAATTCTTATATTTTCTGAAACATACATAAAGAAAAAAAACGTGCGAGCATAGTTTTTTAAAATATCTCTAACATGTTATAGATAGTGCCATCCACGAAGGCGCGCCCCACTCCTTTTTTGATTGAAGAAGGTGCGGGGTGCGGGGGGTGACGAGCGCGTCAGTTGCGAGTTGGCCGTCATTCAAAAATTTAGACTCGTCACGAAAGTGGCTCTACTTTAATTATTGATAAAATGTCAAGGAAAACCCAGTATGTTGTACTGAAAAGTAAACCTGGTATAATCTACTGTCTGTAAATTTACTTTAAAAAAATAATGGTTACATACTTAAACACCATAAACAATCTTAAATAAATAAAACACCATGTAGTACTTATTACATTACCGGGATATACTTTATCGGGGAAGATTAAAAAACATTACGCAAAGTAAGAACAACTACGTGTACGAAGAAAAATCTGATATTTCTCTTATAAATATATTATTTTATTTTTAACTCGTCAAGTATGTGTAAACGAGACACAATAAAAATTCCATTGTTATGCGACTCTCGGCATTCGTTTGATACCTGACTGATTACAATGTTATTTATAAAACGTTCTTACGTATTTCGTTTACGTCAATAGTAAAAATTTTACTGTTGCATTTTTTTAAAATTTTTATTATTCGTCTGGTAGCAACCATGCCTACTTAAAACTATATCTAAGTAGAGCATTTTTCCCTTTGAGTGTATTTTTTGTAGTGTGCTTGTCATTCTTAAGTCATTATGATGTTCCAAATTCAATTCAAATGTTGGAAAAAGCTTGCACACATGTACTATAAACGATTTGGACGAGTGGAGGGGTGCGCCGTCGTGGATGGCACTATCTATAAAAAATTGTCAAAATCAGACAACGTTGAAGGGATGCCAAAACGTTTTCTCTTTTTGTATGAAAGCTGGCGCGCACACAATCCTCTTAACAACAGTTGCATAATGTTGTTGATACATTGCGCAGACTGTATTAAGCGTATAGCGATCTGGCTTTGACAGCTAAGCTGATCTGCTTTTGAATGGATTAGCAAATTTCGTATTGTGATGCCTTATTTCTCCGACCAATTGCCATGTATTAATTTTGACCATATGAGTGAGTGAGAAAGTTTTTTTTTTAAGTTGGATCGCAGTACCAATTTGGTGACTCAACAATACCAATGTGACTCAGCTGATAGTTAGGAGATAGCGAGCAAGGAGGCCTAGGTGCCCAGGTTAAGAGTAAATGTCATGTATTAAATATTACATCATGTGGTTACGACACGTATTAAAAAGACAGAAGTTGTTATTTTATAGAAGGCAGCAACTTTTTTCGACTAAGGCGAAATACTGTCAGTCTTCAGATAACTATGTTAGTTGGTAGGTCTATAGCCCAGCATCACTTAATTGCAAGGTTAAATACTCACACCCTTATTCATAATAAAGCAAAAAGTCTAATAAACTGTTTTTTCTCGTTCTTTCTTAGCGCTGTCATCATTTGACAGAAAGTAACAGTATAGTAGCTAAAATAGGTTTATTTGACTGTTTGACTTATTATGAATAAAGGGTTCAGACTACATAAATTCAAAAAATATAATTTACCTAAGAAGAGTCACTCACCAGTTCCTATCCGCGTCCCACACTTGCTTGGCCCTGTTCTCTTCCAACTTTTGGTCTTTCTCCCTTCGTCGCGCGTTTTCCTGAATCTGTTGCAGTAATTCCATCGAATACGCTCTACTTTTCTCCTTGCGCATGCGTTCCTTTTCACGCGCTTTCTCGTTTTCGGCGGCTAATTTTGCTTCGGACTGTGAAGTAGAAAAGGCATGTGATAATAAAACGAGTGTGTCAGGAACGGGTGAATCACGTGGTGTTTAAATGATTATTGCTATGTACAAAGTGAGTGTATGAGCGATTAAATGAGTGAATGAAACAGTATAATGACTGAATGGTTTCTTAACCTGCTTCTTAAATTCAGCTTCTTTGTCCCTCTGCTCTTGCGCCAGTCTTTTCCTAGTCTACATTCTACGTTTGCGCTGTAAACGCGTCTTTAGTCTCGATGCGCACTCACTCGCTCTTCGCTTGATCGGCCATGTCGTGAGCGTGCGTATGAGGTACCGAAAGAATGAGTGAATGATGAATAAGGTGAGTGAGTCTGGACGAACGACAAAGTCGGATGGAGAGAGAACGAATGAGTGACTGACCTGATTCCTAAATTTTGCTTTTTTGTCCCTCTGCTCTTGCGCAAGTCTTTTCCTAGTCTACAATCTACATTTTCACTGTAAGCGCTTCTTTAGTCTCGATGCGCACTCACTCACTCTTCGCTTGATCGGCCATGTCATAAGCGAATGTATGAGAGACCGAACAAATGAGTGAATGATGAATTAGGCGAGTGAGTGCGTGGACGAACGACAAAGTTTGATCGAGGGAGTGAATAAATGAGTGACTGACCTGTTTCCTAAATTTAGCGTTTTCGTCTCTCAGTTCTTGCGCCAGTCTTTTTCTAGTCTCCATTTGCGCTGTAAGCGTTTCTTTAGTCTCGATGCGCACTCACTCACTCTTCGCTTGATCGGCCATGTCATAAGCGAATGTATGAGAGACCGAACAAATGAGTGAATGATGAATTAGGCAAGAGAGTGTGTGTACGAACGATGAAGTCTGATCGAGGGAGTCAATGAATGAGTGACTGACCTGCTTCCTAAATTCAGCTTCTTTGTCCCTCTGCTCTTGCGCCAGCCTTTTCCTAGTCTCCATTTGCGCTGTGAGCGCTTCTTTAGTCTCGGTGCGCACGCGCTCGCTCTTGGCTTGCTCGGCGATATCGTCTTGCACGTTCTTCTCGAGGTACTCCTGTTCTTGCAGCTGCTTTATTATGCTCTCGCGCTCTTGACGGGCTGCCTGAAATATTAGTAATCTGATAAGTTAAATTTGTTAAAGAAGTAGAACAATACACACTATTTTATAATAATATCTGAAGAAACAAAAGGTACCTCCTGTAATACCCATGTTTATGAATTAATAAATGATTGATTGATTGATTGATTGATTGATTGATTGACGTCTTACTAATCAGCGGTCTTATTGGTTGGAACTATCCATCCAAAGCCAATTTGAAAGAGATGTCAATAAATAGTCATGAAATGTGCAATCTTGGAAATGTACTTTCGTTCCCGGACCAGCAGCCTTACTCTGGATACAAAACTCGATCCTATGATTATAGCCATCCCTGTCACTCATACCAGGCCGTGTATGCGTGTGACAGGGATGGCTATATTCATAGGATCGGATTTTGTGGAGTAAGGCTGCTGGTCCGAGAACCTGGAGTGAAAAACTCGCCTCAAGTCGAAGCTTAGCATGTTTCATGTAACTTTCAAATAAGGGACTGTTTAGTTGGTGCCCTGGTAATTTTAGTGATTAAAAGGTGCTTGCTCAGTTATATTTTAATTTGAGCTTATTAGGTTACATGATATTTTTTATTTTTTTTTAAGCTTTTTACTGGTTATTATTTTAGCTTCGTGGACTCACCTCATCTGCTAATATTTTGGCAGCAACTTTCTTGTTCAACTCCTCTTTTATACGAAGTTTACGCTCCCTTTCCGCGACTCTGAAAGAATATACAAAGGAATTACAATAATATGAAAGAAATATTCAAAAGAAGACGTGTTAAGAAATGACGTTCTAAATAATTTAATGTGGGTAAGTCAGACTAAGAAATGACGGCGCGTTTTCAAAAAGGTCTGCTTTTGCTTGTCTCCATGCGTAAATCGGCATCCTACTTATTAGAACATTCTAGATTAGCAGCAAGATCGACAGCTTGCCACTGCTGTTAGACCATCGCTTCTGCTTCTGTCTCCACGGCTCAAGCTTCTTTAGTCTTTTAGATGCTTCTTGAAACTTTAACTTGCATGGACAACCTTTTCGATCGATCTGCCATTTTTCCTTGACGTGCATTTGCTGCACACACCTTCCACTTTCTAGAACCTTCTAGATCTTTCTTGAACCACTTAATTACATGGCTGAGCTCCTGTCAGTAGCAACTTAACTCTGGTGTTTGATCTCTAACTCTTCTTTGTCGACCATCTATTTTTGCTATTGGTCACGCCTCCCATTTCCTTAAGATGCTTCTAGAATCTATTACTTACATGGCATAGCCCCTGACTCCACTCTTCCTTGACTTCCATCTTTTTTAACTTTAGCGTTCACGCTACTTTTAGAATCTTCTAGATCTTTCTAGAATTTTTACTTACATGGCAGAGCTTCTATCAGCAGCTGCTTGTCTCTGCTGCTCAATCTGCCTCTCTTCTTTGACGACCATCTGCTTCTGCTTCTCTCTCCACGCTTCACGAGCTTGTTGGAAGGTGACCATCTCGCGACGCATCTTCTCCATTTGTTCGCGTTTGTGCTGGAGCTCTCTGAAATGGTGAAATAATAGTTTTTAGCAACAATAATGGAAAATCAAAACATCCCAAGAATATTGCAACACGATACTAGAATAGAGGTACTAAATGCTAAAGTTAGGTATTGGCACTTTTATAGTTAAAGGAAGGTAGGAATAAACGTAGCCAAAACTAAGTTCCAGAAGAAATGCTTGAATGTATTTCGGGATTAATGTGGTGTAGCCAGCCGCAAAAATAAATAAAAAATTAAAGCTTACCAAAAAAAAACGCAAATCTCATAACACATTTTGCAGCTGTCCGTCACGATTCGCTACGGCAAAAACTCCGGGCCGACCTGGAGGCCTACTACGAAAAACTAAATACGTCAACTGCGACTATCATTTTTCGGATCCGAAACATTTTTGGTACGCAATCTTTACTACGAAATGCTTCGGAACCGTAAAACAATTATCGTATTGACGGACTTCGTTTTTCTTAGTAGGCTTGCTGAATCGGTAAACTGACCTCTAAACTAACAAAGCAATGTCTGCCTAATTACAATAGTTTAAAATGTTTCTTAACACTCACAGTGTCATATTTGAATTCTTAAAAGATGGAACAAGAAACCAAATATTGCGCACGGGCGGTACTCGAACCAGCATCTTTCTGGCTTACCGGGCCAACAGCTTTTCCAATTGAGCTACCGAGCTGGCGGTCCGACCGCGCAAAATTCTTGTTCTCTTATGGATACGTCATTGCGTGACGTTAGCACCATCTACCCGTCTGTTTATGCAACAGCTAATTACAATAGCCTCACCTCTGGTCCTCATCGGAGAGCGTCCTCATGATGTCATCGAGCATCTTCTTCTCGATCAAGCTGTCCTCGTACTGGCACTGCCTCTGCCGCTGCCGGCTCACCAGCTGTTGCTGTAGCTCCTTGCAGTACTGCGAGGCGCGCTCCATCTTCTCTTTCGCTTCTCTCTCGGCGGCCTGCGTGTCGTTGTATAGAGAGCTGTTGAGGACTGAATTGGCGTGATGTTCTTCGGCCTGAAATTGAGAATTTTAGACTTGATACATAAAGTTTTGTAACATGATATGAAGAAGAAGGCAAGAGTTAAAGACAAATTAGGAGCTACTGAACTAGGAGGGTCGACCTTGAATGAAGACATGTCTTGCTCGTTGCTTGGCAATGAATGGCAAAATAGTTCAATTATTTAGAATCAATGAAATCAAACTACGTAGTACTATTATTTTTACGGGTTTGATCACAGAAGATATTTTTGAGATTCTCAATTGCTATTAATATGTCACACCTGCTAACGAAACTTAAGCACAGCCAATAGATCAAAAACAAACCTTTACGAATAAGTGCAAGCAATAAGTGCAAGCATTTTAAAAATAATTTGTAGGATCCCTAACATTCATTTTGAAAAAGTAAAATGTCTTACCTCTATCCAAATATCTGGGAGGATAGCAGAAAAAAAAATGATTTGTGAAAAAAGAGGTTTCAGATGTCACATACTTTAAGAATGAAGAAGAAGAAGAGAGGAAGATGCCGATAAATATTATTTCCCTTACCAAAAATCTCCTCCGACAAGATCCCTGTAATCCCTGTGTGTGTATTTATAAAATGAGATTGTAAATAATTCCTCAAATACAAACCTTTTCTTGCAGTCGTCGATACTCATTATTCTGTATCTGCTGCCTCAAGTCTCTGCACACGTATCCCGCCTGCAGTTTCTTGGTCAGCTCCCGCAGGCTGGGGTCCCGTTCCCGCAGGTAGTGACGACGGAGCAGTTGACAGGCCTCCTCGCGGCGGACCTTAGCTATCTCGACGCCGAGCGCTATCTCCTTCTTGGCTCTTGCATCGACATACGCTGCGTGGTCGGTTCTCTGAATTCGATTTGGAAATGGTTGATCGTTAATTAAATAAAGCAATTTTTTTAATGTTTGATTAAGTAATAAATGTTATTGAATTGCTTTGTAACTATTCAATTGTTGCCAAACCCAAGCTGTTAATGTGAAGATTATTTAGATCACTAATACAATGCATTAGGCATGTACAAACTGATGCATTGCATTAGTAAAATCACTTAATTGCTAGTAAAATTAATAAAACTCAATGCGAATTAGTTAGAAAATAATACAACTCTTATTAATTACTCTTATACCCTAGAAAAAATACGTAAGTTGCCAGTTGACTAGTAAGTTTTTAAGTACCTACATACAACTTTTAAAAATAGTAGCTATACACAGCATTCTTTCTTTGTGTACCTACGTCCATCACAATAATTAATCACATTAATTAATGTTCGAAGTATACATTACTATTAAAGGTTGATTTATGGTAAGTTTTTTTTTGCAAAGTAATATACTAACATAACATGCAATAATTTTGTGTTTTTATTCATTGACTTTAGCTAAAAGTTGAAGGCACAATATAATGTATATGAAATTATGAATAAATGAAGAAAAAAAATGGGGTTTACATACTTCCACCTAGCAAAAATATAATAACATTTTTGACAGGAAAAGTAACTTTGTTTTTGATAGTGTTTGTTTCGAAGACAAAGTTATACATATTCGCGGTTGATAAAAATGTGCTTTATCTCAAAAACTACTGGTTAGAACTCGTTCAAACCAATTTTCACTCAAAGTATTTGTTGAGACCTACACTGTTTTTTTTTTATAACTTTTCACTTTCTTACTTTAAAAGTAAGATAGGTTGGGCACCCATTTTACCACTTTGGAAGAGTCTATATCTCAAATATTAGACTTTTAGAAAAAGTGGTTTTACCAACCTCAATGTCATTTTAAATGACCTGGTATGAGGTATGAGACAGGTATAGATTTGAGTAAAAAACTTTTTTTAGGTTTGAGTTTCATGAATGGGTGTCGTTTTTTTACTTTTGATATCTGAATAGGAAAGCGGTTAACAAGATATGTTTCAGCTGTATGATGCTAATAGTTTGACAAAACAGACAGACTTAATGAAACTATAAGAGTATCAGTTTTTTGCCATTCGGCTAAGGAACCCTACAAAGGATTATTATTATGTGCATAAAAAAACAACTGACCTCCTTAAACTCTTTCTCCATTTCAGCCTCTCGCTGTATGAGCGCAAGACACTGGCCCATCCGGCCATCTTCCATGCGGCTGTTGAGCCATTGGATGTCCAGCGCACGCTGGAACGACTCCAACTCTTTGCGACGCGCGTCTGCGATGACGTTTCTTTGTAACTCTGTCTTGGGCTCCTGAAAAAAAGGGACATATTTAACAGCCATCTATCGTTTTAGGCAAACCTGAGACAGACAGGATATAAACAATAATAGGAAAATAAAACCTGTAAAACTTCATAATGCACAGTGCCTCGAATGCCAGTGCTTTTTTTACAAAAAATATTCACTTATTGAAAAAGCAAATTTTGGTCTGTTTTAGCACATTTACAAATCCGACAATAAAAATTCAGGGTTTACGGGTCAAACATAATTAAATTAGGAGAAATGCGAAAACACCAGTACAAAAAGTAAGCCGGCATTTAAGGCGTCTACTTTTGATATTCAAAGTTATAGATTTGAATAACCTACATAGCTCCTTGGTTCTGAATTGTTTTGAGGTCTCCCAACAATATATTGAAAGAAAGGATAATCTAGTAATGTAGTAATACGAAGATATCAAGTCTTTTTTAAAATTCGTAGTAGGTAATTCAATGTTCAAATGCTCTCAAAATACAGTTGATTTTTGAGAGCATATATAAATTGCACTAGTAAAAAGCAACCGTGACTCAGTCAACTCTGTGACAGACGAGGAATAGAACCCCGTGTCTCGCTATGCGGGCGTATGCCTTTACCACTCGGCCACCGTCACATTTATCACGGGGACACGGAGTTCAATTCCTCGTCTGCTGTCCTGTCACAGAGTCACGGTTGCTTTTTAAAAGTGCAATTTATATATATATAATATATTGCTTACCATTTTTTTAATTTCTAATAGTTACTAAGTGTGCAATTCCATAAACTTGCGTAAACCGCTTGAAAAAACTGTGTAAAGCCAGAAAATTAACTGAAAATTGAAAATTTCAGTGTTTACAACAACGATAATAAAACAAAAGAAAGCCTCCCTCCTCTCCCTCAAGCACAGATTAGACAAGGCAAGCAAGCTAAGCCGTCAAAATGACAGCTGTCGCTGTCCTGTCAGTCAAATCTTCTGTCTGACAGCAGAAAGCAGGGCTGCCACTGCTGCCAGCTTAGATTAGGCTGCCAGCCCTTTAAATAAATATTTTATGTTTTTATCATACACTAGCTAGGCCGGCCGCCGGCCCGCGTAGACTATCAAATTATTTGTCAAACATTACGAGTATGTCTAATTATTTGTTAAGCGACCTAGAGATTTAAATAATCTTATTTAATCATGAATTATTTGTAAACTGATTTCTTGTAATGATAATTTCTCATAATAATTCAGAGTTACGATGTTAGCTAAATTGTATCAAGCAGGCAAAATAAATTGAAAATCTCATCTATTTATATAAAATATGATCAAATAATATTCACAAATACCTTAGCAGTTTCCTTGTCATCAGATGTTTATATCATCGAGAGATGGCGCTAGAGTCACCTTAAGAACTTCCTAGCAGAGGGCTTATATTATCGGTGCAGAGGGAAATGAGCAGTTTTCTTGTCATCATGAGATGTTATGTTTCTATCATCGAGAGATGGCATGGCGCAGACAGAGGGTAATTGCTTTTTGCCAATGTAAATAATAAACAGTAAAAAAATATTAATGTGAACCTTTAGTACATAAAGGACATAATAGTGCCAAAAATAAGTGTCCTAATTAATCTACAAAAGTCATTTACGTATTTTACAATATTGACTTACTAAGACTAGTTAGCTAGGCAAAGCATAATTTTTCACCATGATTGCATAAGAAAATGAGCGATTTTATTTTAAATCTTGTCATGGTGTATTTGCTCTGTAGAAATTGTAGCAGAGGATACTAAATCTTTTTTTCTTTGTCAATGGTTGTCCGCCAATGCAACGTGAAAAAAATGTTCCTAAAGGGCCATAACGCCATCTAGTGAGAGCTGTAAAATGATATAATGATGTCATTGAACTACTATTACTATGTATGGAAATGACATCCCGAAGGAACCTCGTGCGCGATGAGTTGATGGTCACAGACCATCAACGGATGCGCGGTATCACAGTCACTCACTCGCGCTCGTAGCGTTAACCAATGTGACATTTGGTCAATTAATTTGTCAAAATGCCGTCTTGCGTTTTTAAAACATGCAAAAATAAAACCAACAGGAATCAAAACCATACCGGCGTTACTTACCATCGGTAGGAAATTAAAATGTTAACTTAAACCAACATAAATATTTTTTCAAAATGTTATAAATGTTTGGTATAAAATTGCCGCCATTTTATTCTAAAATCATAGAGTAAAAAAAGTGACACGCACAGAATGGAAAAGTAGGTAGGTAATAAATAGAGGTTAGATAATGCGACGTTGTGATATTTCTTTTAAGGTGTTTTGCATTGGTAGTTGTATTTTTCTAGAATTATCTCGTATGAAAAATTAAAATGATAAAAAAATCATGATAAAAAAATAGTAAATATCATTCGAGTTTTTGACCTACAGATTTTATTTACTAAACTTTTATTTATTTAGCTCTTTTAAATAACTATTGATCAAAGTAAGTAACGATTAAAACGTTTTGATAAAATAATATTCATTAAATACAATTAATTTAAGTAGGCACAAAGTCTGTGTCACTTCTGCGGTTTCATATTCAAAATTCAAAATTTATGGAATACGTCAGTCTGTTGACAGTTCACGTTCAAAAAATGCGCACATTTTTTGCTTGGCATAGCGTCTCTATACGTAGTAGTAACAGCTCACTGAATGATGTAGTTATGCACCGAGAAGAACTAGCAAGAAACCTACTAATGTTTATGTTAAACAAATAATGTTTTACACTGATCATATTAATTTCAAAATCTAAATAATAAGCCGATGCTATCAAATATTTTTGACAGTAACTTAACAATACTCTACATAGAAAACAATTTACTTTCTCTATTATAAGTTTAGTACTTAACTTATTTCCAGTAGTAGACTCGATATTGATTAACACAATTAGTACGCCTTTTACTTTTGAAGATTCCTCAACTCGACGATTTACAAAGATACTTTCACAAAAAAACTGATAGTTGGCTTGGCACTTTCATCACGGTCACAATGACTATAACGACGATCCCGAAGGTGAATAAGTACAATACAATGGTTCTCAATCTCAAGGAATGTTCAACCAAATGTGAATGTGGTGCTAGCTAAATAACAGCCATATTTTTACTACTTTTCCGGATGTCGCTAGCGTCGCTTTAACATTTGTAGCATTATTTATTACAACATATCTAATCGTGTAACTAAACAATTTTCAGATCCAAAAGCTTTTAAAACATCAAACATTATTTCATGCCTTAATCCTGTATACATAAAATAAATCGAATTCTTGATTTATAAATATTTCAATTACCAAAGGAAGTCACGTGGTGACAACAACACATGACCTAGTTACAACTCCAATATTTGAATCTGTATTAAATTTTACGTAAAATAAAAATACATAGATCGATGTTAAGACATTACTATTCTTTATACATCTATTTATTAGTACCGTTTTTCCCCCGAAGGGTAAAAAACGGATATTTTGGGTCTAGCCAAGGCTTGACCCTCGGAGATTACACCTTACCTTTCATCAACGTATAAACGACCTAAATGCTCCATAGCACCTGCCCACGCGCGGCTATAGACTATGACAGGATATGGCGGCGCGGGGGTAGCAGGGGGAAGTACGTCTCTTGAGCCGCGAGGCGCTGGCGATATTCAGTGCCTGACCGAGGGGAACCAGAGGCGGCAAGGCCTGACTCGGGTCAAGCCTTGGCTAGACCCAAAATATCCGTTTTTTACCCTTCGGGGGAAAAACGGTACTATTTTAGGTCTGCCTTCGGCTTGACCCTCGGATAAGTGTTTGGTTTCTGCCGGCTCAAGAAGCGCACTGTGATAGAAAGTGGAACTGAAGAGGTTTATAAGAAAAAATAATAATAAAAGTACCCAGTTACACATAAGTTAAGAGATCCTTTAAAGTTAAAATTAAGGAGGTAACAACTATTCAGTAATGTCAGTAAAACATAAATAAAATATTAACACTTACTGTCAGGTATTCACGAGTAAGTTTATCGACATGATCAAATAAATAACAGAACATCTCCTGAAGTTTCGGCTAGACTGCTGAAGGCTCAAGCTTATGCTTATAGAGTGAGGCCGTACATTCAATAATCTATTTTAAACGCTGCTCGAATCTAGCCTGCAAGCACTGGCCTTGATGCTGAAGATGGATTCGAAGAACATTCCTTTTTTTTTTTTTTTTCATGCAACTAGCCTGACTAAAGTTGTCAAATCATGTCTTGGAATCGAAACCAGCCACTAGAAAAAGGAGTCCTCTGGGCTCCTTATCATATTTCTACTCAAGGAAAGTATTACAAGCAAGGCCACGAAACGTAAAAGTTAGGACAATTATGTCGTCTTTGGACGAGAAGGTTCGCCAACGCCCCAACATCGCATACCGCCAATTTATGTATGTGTGCCCTTGGGGCAGGACCATAAGAAGCATAAAACTCGCGCTAGACTTTCTTAATAGCCTTTGTTCATTGGTCCCAGCTGATTATTGTTGAGACTTCAGAGTTGAAGCTCTCTGAGCAGGCTGTACTAATGTGACCCTTTTCTCAACCAGGTCTTCCACCCCGGACCTTCCAAGCCTCCAGAATTAATATGTCTACTTAAGGAGGCGGTCGACCTGTTGCCAAATCCATAAGGTGGTGATGAAGATTCCGTATTTTGAATGGTGCTGTCTTCGCTCTCGACTTGAGATTGGGTCTCTAGAAAACTTTGTCCCACCGAGGTACAATGAGGATGAAGTTTCCTATTGCAGAGTTCAGGTGGCTTAGTAGTCTCGGTATCAGTTGTTGATGGGGGGAAAAACCCAAGCTAGATAGTAGTTCCAAGGACGACCAAAGGCCTTTTTAAAGTGCTTCTGGGTCCGTTAAGTCGTTGCTGCCATAGGGCACTACCGCTGCCGATGGCCTGGATGCGAAAAGGTCGATTTCAGGAATTTCTCACTTTTTGAACAGCATGTCTTTCACATTTTGTGAGAGACACCAATCTGGAGGTGCTCGATCCCTAGATAGATGGTCGGCGATCGCATTGTGGCGCCCCGGCAGTGTGGTTCCAAGGTGATAGTAGTGCATGACAGAGCTGTAGTAGTTCTCTGGTCATTTCAGGGAGCGGTTGAGACTTTGTCCCTCCTTCTTTTCTTATGTAAGCTGCGACCGTTCGATTGTCTGTCTGCAGCTGGATTAGGTGATTTTAGAGACGCTGCGTTGGTCTTTATAGAACACAATACAGCCCAAAGCTCCTTTCGATTGGAGTGCCAAGTAAATTGGTCCACGTTCCATTGCTGTGAAAACTGACTGTCGTTGAGAACTGCTCCCCAACCCCAATCGGACGCGTCGGTTATTAGAAATGACCTGTTTCCCGTCAGCCAAATCTTTGTATCCAGATCAATGTTGTCTAACCACCAGAGAAGATCGTCTAACGCTTTTTGAGGTGCCTTGTAGTTTTTCTTTGAGAACTGAAGTATGCCATTGCTGGCAATTTGGATTCTTCGACAATGGAGGCGACCGAGATGGACCACAAATGAGGCAAAATTCAGTCTTCCTATTAATGATTTCGCCTTAATCCAATTACAGACATCCTTATGTAGGGATTTTTTGATTTGGTGATGGATACTGTTTAACTTCTCGGAGGACAGATGTTTCAGAATCCTCTTGGCATCCCAAAATATACCCAAGTATTCTAGCCTTTGAGTCGGAGAAGCTGAAGTCTTTTCAATGTTTACGACGAAGTCCCTAAGGAGACAGATCGTTCGTTTCGCCTGTTGTTTTAGGAGGACTGGGTCTTGGTTGGCTAGTAGAAAATCGTCTAGGAAGACGACTACTCTGATCCCTTTTGCTCTTAGTAACTCCGCTATCCAGTTTGTGATTCGAGAAAATACTAAGGGGGGCTGTTGCAATTCCGAATGAAAGGCATGTCATGTTACAAATATGATTTTTTGTAGCAAAACGCTAGAAAGCGTCTGTGGTTTTCCTGGACAGGCACTTGGAAGTAAGCGTTTTTTAAGTCGACTTTCATCGGTCGGTTTTATTTTTTTTCTGAACAAAATTAGGAATGTGTCTGTGGTTAATCCGACGAAATGGTTTTTGGTTTCAAAGACTCGTTCAGCCTTTAAAGGTTCAACACCGGTCTTATCGTTCCATTTTCTTTCCGGATTAGGAAAACTGTCGATTCATATCGACAGTTTTCCTGCCTGACAGAAAGGTGCATTTTTGAACAGATCCATCATGCAGCATCTTTTCTATTGCTCTGTCCATGTCTGGAGAGGTTTTGGTTTGCGGCTTCGTGGATATTGAGCCCGAAAGCCTGATAAGCTGTGGAACTGCCACGAATGGAATTCGGTAGCCTTTTATTGTATCCATTGTGTACTGAGGTGCCCCTTTTTCTTGCCATTTTGCGTAATTTTTTGACTGACCTGCTTGAAAATTTAGGTAGTAAGAATTGTCACCCATTTGGTTTCGAAGTGAAGGCTGGCTTTTATTTTAGTTTCTATTTGAATCATTCTTCTTTCGGATTGGTAGTCTGTTGACTTTCCCGTCTATAGGATACTGGCGTTGAAGTTTAAACGCCTTTTGATTACGTAAGATCTGTTGTAGGAGCAACTCTATGTTTGATGAACGATGAGAGAGCTCTGCCACAGCATTTTGCGTGGCTTCAAGCCTTCTCAGCTTTGCCCGATCTCTTAAAATAGATGAGGTCTTTCTCTTTCTTCCTCTGACATTCTCCTTCTCTCTTAAAGCCGTGTGATTGATTCTCTTGAAATAATTGGGTCTTTCATAATAATGTACTCTATAGCTTTGTTAAATAATTCGTATAGAATTGCGGTGCCTCGTATTCTCGTTCCGGTCGCCACTGGATGGATTATCAAGGCCCTTGTAAAGGGCCAATCAAGCAGTTTCAGCTTTAGTTTCTGGTAAGCTTTTTCTGATAAGTATACCGCCTCCGGTTGCATGATTAGGACTAAGTCCAGCATTGGAAGCGCAAATTGAAGTATGTTTAAGCTAACTGCGTCTAATTCAAGATCTACCTTAGGGAGATTGATCACTTTCTAATTCCTCCAATGTAGCGTTATCGTTGTCAGCTCTGTTTGCTGTGGCTTTCGCTAGCTGGCCTAGCAGTATGAAATTCCCTCCCATCGCCATCCCTGTAGAAGAACAGGTTGAGATGACTAACAGGACTTGGGACAAATTTTAGATTATAACGATAATCTGACAGTGTGTTCCGTTCGACGATCCCAAGATTTATTTAACTATGAGCCCAAGTTGAGACATTCGACGGCCCAGTTGTATCCGACCGACGGCCCAATAGTGTCCGTCCGGCGGCCGCCCAGCTCAGGGCTGGCCAACAGTCGAGTTAGTCTGTCTATAGATTTTGGTCTGTCCGAAGGCCCAGAATCGATCGACCTCACAAGTTGGGGTCGTGTGATGGTCCCATAGTATCCGTCTCACTATCCCGTAGTGCCGTCTGGAGGTCTGGCATAAGGTTTTCTAGCCGCAGGTTTCGACTGCCTTAAGGCCCCTACCCGACAGTTGGAGTAGGGGTGTCTAACGGCTCTAATATGTCCGACCGACGGCTCGGAGCAGGAGGCCATCCCACAGCCCTGAGTTCGAGGCCATCCGAAGTAGCCAAAATTCAAAATAGTCCTCAAATATGCTCCGGGTTGGAGGCCGACACACGGTCTTGAGTTGGAGGTCGGTTTCGTTATTATAAAGCTCCTATTTAGAAACAAATATCAACAAATATGTGTCAACATCATCGCACACGTCAACTCAAATTCATTGAAAATAATCCAGCTTCTATATTCCTGATCCCAACAGATGAAAACGAAATTATAAAAATCATAAAATCTCTTAACAACACAAATTCTACAGGCTATGATGAGATATGTACAAAAATAGTTAAGGCTTGTGCAGGTGAATTAGCACCTTTGCTGGTCCATTTTGCGAACCGTTGCTTCGAAGAGGGTAAATTTCCTAGCACGCTTAAAATATCTGTTGTCAAGCCATTATTGAAACGTGGTAAGAGGCATATATTGAATAATTACAGACCAATCGCCCTCATACCAGTTTTATCAAAGATTTTTGAAAAGGCCATGCAATTCAGATTAACTTCATTCTTCACAAAGCATGGTCTAATTAGGGATGAACAATATGGGTTTCGCAGGGGAAAATCAACAGCACTAGCCTGCTTCTCTCTTATAAAGAATGTTTCGATGCAAATGAGCAACAGGGTTCCCGTATCCACCATTCTGTTTGATATGAGTAAGGCGTTTGATTGTGTCAACCACAAAACGCTTCTGTGTAAGCTGGAGCGTTATGGTATACGAGGGCCGGCCCTTGATTGGGTTAAAGGTTATCTTGATAACAGATCACAATATGTGGAAATACCAAAACTCAATAATAAGTCCCAGAGTTTGACATATAAATCGGAGAAAAGATTAAATACCTCGGGTGTCCCACAGGGAAGTATATTGGGACCATTGCTCTTCATACTTTACATTAACGATTTACCTCAATGTACAAAATATCCTGTAATACTCTTTGCTGATGACATTTCTTTAATAATCCACAAAAAACCTAATACTGACTATAATTATGAAATAAATAATGAAATAACTAATGTAATAAATTGGCTAGAATATAATGATTTGAAAATAAATATAAGTAAAACAAAATATATACAATTTTACAACAAAAATGGAAATCCCCAGCACTTACTAGTGCAGCATCATAACCTTCCCATTGCCATGACCACATCAGCGACTTTTCTCGGTATTGTGATCGATTCAGAGCTTACCTGGCAAAGCCATGTAGACCTCGTATGCCAGAGGATAAGTAGATTTGTGTACGCTCTTTATCGTCTGTCAAAATTGGCTAACCGTAAGACATCCATAATGGCATACCATGGATATGTTGGTTCTATCCTGAGGTATGGGCTGATTCTGTGGGGTAACTCGACGCACATGGATCGTGTCTTCATTCTCCAGAAAAGGTGTATACGATCAATCTGTGATGTCGAACAGATGGAAGATTCCATCTGTTCGACATCACAGATTGATCGTAGGCCTCTATTTAAAGAGTTAAATATTCTTGCCCTTCCGTCCCTATATATTTTTGAAATTTTATTATTCACTAAGAAAAACGCTAACTTATTTACAAAGAAAATTGAAGATTTTAATAGTGGTCGCACAAGGAGATACCCGTGGAAACTATCTGTACCATTAGCAGCCACAACTTGCTTCGCAAGAAATAGTTTTAATATGTGCGTTCGACTATTTAATTTGCTTCCGAGCCAAATTCAGAACTTGCAATTTAATGTTTACAAGCGAATTCTTTTCAGAACCCTTATTGACAATTGCTTTTATAATATAGATGAATTCGAGAAATTCTGCCGTGACGGCCGCTTCAAGCGAATTGTTATTGATTCCTGACATGTTAATTTTATTTATCAATAATATCACTTTTGACATAGCACTTATGAATTTATGACCATACATTTTTATTTTATTATTTCATATTATACTGACTTGTAAAAACCTAATTTAACTTAGACGTATTGATGTATTCAAATTTGTTGAAAATTTAATTACCTATCTACTGAGATTTTGTAATCTGACTCTATTGACAATCTGTAAATCTTGAAATGTATTTTAGTGATTTTACTTGTTAATATTAATAACTGCACGATGACGAAATATTTGCATATCGATAGTTCGATGAAACATGCATGTTCATACCTAATAATTTGTAAAAACTTAATATGTACCATGTTTTTTCGCAAATAAATACTATTCTATTCTATTCTATTCTATTCTAGAGGCCGTCCGAAGAAAACAATATTCGAAATCGTCCCTCACGCCTCGAATATAGTCAGTCATCCGATGGCTCCGAGTTGGAGGCCGTCTGGCGACGGTTCCTAGTTGGAGACTGACCGATAGCTCCAAGTTGGAGGCCATCCCATGGTTCCGACATGGGGGTCTGTTCAGAGGCTCTGACTTAGAGGCCGTCCGATGGCACCAGTATTCGACATATGTTTATCAGACGGCTCTGAGTTGGAGGCCGTCCGACGTCTGGAGGCTGGCCGACCAGCTCCAAGTTCGAGACCGTCCCATGGTCCCGAGTTGGGGGCCGTTTGGAGGCTCTGAGACAGAGGCCGCCCGAAGGCACCAAGATTTAAAGTCGTCTTAGCGGCTCAGATATGTTTGCCCGACGGCTCCGAGTTGTGGGCCGTCCGACGACGGCTCCTAGTTGGAGGCCGTACTTCGGCTCGTAGTTGGAGTCTGTTCGAAGGCTCTAAGTTAGAGGCCGTCCGAAGGCTCCAGGATTTGGGCCGTTTCACTGGTGGCTCCGATTTGTCCTGACTGTTTTGTGCCAGCCAGGGCCAAACAAGACTAGTTAGAACGATTGGGTTTCCATCGGCCGTGGAGTGGAATCTGATGACCGAAATCAGGTATACGGCAGGTCATAACTAGAGCCCGTTGCCATAATGGAAGGTACGCTAGCCGTGAAAACATGGTGTCCTACGGTCGCGTCCTTAGTTTCAATTATAACCTATCACACAAGGTAAATACAATAAAAACAAAACACTCGGATTGAGCTCCGAACTAAGAGATGATTTATGAAAATCATCCTAACTGCAAATGTGATAATTAAGATAGGTAATTAATTAACGACACAATTAAAGGATCTCAATTAATTGGGTACTTACCTGAGGGTGTACGCCAATTTACAATAATTTCGAGCCAACTTAAAGTTCGGCTCTCGAACAGTAACACTGTTAGACATTATAAAAATTATCGAAATTTATGGAGCACTAGGTGTTCACACGCGATCAAAGAAAAGCGCACTGAATATCGCCAGCGCCTCGCGGCTCAAGAGACGTACTTCCCCCTGCTACCCCCGCGCCGCCATATCCTGTCATAGTCTATGGCCGCGCGTGGGCAGGTGCTATGGAGCATTTAGGTTGTTTATACGTTGATGAAAGGTAAGGTGTAATCTCCGAGGGTCAAGCCGAAGGCAGACCTAAAATAGTTTCATTATATAATTATTTCTTTGTTTCAATGAGTATATAGTATGAATTAACTCATAAGCAAATATTCTTAAAACTGGAAGGATGTATCGTGCTAGCGATCCGGTATCATCATCACTTGCAGATCTTTTATTTATTATAACACCATTATTATTGGCGTATATTCTTAAATTTCATAAATTGCTTCTCTATTTCAATGAAATTTCAGTAGGTCATGATATGGATTATGTTAAGAATGTTAACGAATTTCACTCACTTTTCCAAACGAGTGGAGGAAAGTTAATTTCCTTTTACTTTTATTATAGTAAAAAAAGTTGTCCTTAATTTGATAAACTTGTATCGTGAAACTTGCTTGACAAACAAATTTGATTGTCTACGAACCGCTTAAGATTTGAATTCACTACTGCCATCTATCGTGACTTTGTCATACTGCGTTCCAAGCAAATTTTTAACGGAAATCATCGGCAGGGCGCTAGTGTCCCGATCTCCTGTCACTATGCTGTCACTCGGCGAAGTTCGGCACGGCAACAGCACGCATTTGGAATTTGACGTGTGACATCAAACAGCTGCAGCCAAATTCGGTTGCAGATTGGTGGTGTATTGAAAATAAAGACAATCGGTTATGAAAAAGTGATTAAAATGGCTGAAAGTAAAGGTGCGTTAATCGCGAAATCAGTGCAAAAACATGCCGGACGAGCGAAGGAAAAGGTATTTATAGTTTTTGCAAATTGTTATGTTTTGAGTGATTCGTGAAGGTTTTGGTGTTTTGAAGACACTACTGGTCTGCGGAGTGCCGTGAAAGTTGATGTGAGGGGAACTTGAGACGTGTCGTTTTGGCTCCCCGGGCCCATTTATCCGGTTTTCGTGTGACTGGAATTTCACCTGTTGCATATAAATTCCGCAGGTGACCTACCTGTGTCCAGATCATTGCTGTTTGTCTCATTTACTTAACATTACACTTGGAGTGCATATTCGATAAGAGAATCCCGCGCTTCTTATTCCAGGGTAATCCTGATAGCTATTTATAGTTTACAGCAGATAATTTTGGATTGAACTGTGAATGTTAAAGGTCCTATCGACACAAATATTTGTTCTGATACTTGTGGCCTAGTGGCGTCTCCCATTAATTTACAACTAGGCTGTTTTATAATAAGAAACATTTCTAGGGAAGTGGTAAGATTTAAAAATAACACAGCCGGTAGAGACTGAGCAGGGACAGCCGCACCGCTCTACTTTCGCAGAAATTGTGTGGTTATTTAAACTTGTCTATTTTTATTTAACATTGTCCATTGCCTCTTTTTTTCAATCATAGTTTAGTTCTGACGGTAATTGTGTTCTAATCATACATCAAATGAGTAAATCCATTGTTAATGATATTGTATAAATCCTTATAATTTTAGTGATGTAATAAATATTAGCATTTGCATTTGCTAATGCATATTCTATGTGCAATATGTTTTGAGTTTTGAAATCACCAGAATATTGTACAAGTTAAACAATACATAGCTGAAATATCCTCCAAGGAAGCTTCTAATTATTGTACTTTTTACTTATTATTTAACAGATTTTAGGTACCTACCTACTTTAACAAATAAAAAATTAAATAGTCCTAAAACTTTATGAAGACATGACGATCCATTCCAAAAAGCACCTAATATTTTTGTGTCATTTCTGTATAACACTCTTAAGGCCGTCTTATTCCGTCAAATTATCTCATAAGCCCCGCCCCCTTGTTAAAAGTGCGGGGCGCTTCCCCCACCAGCACCCCCGCACAAAACTTTTTCTGTCAACTTTGTCTTACAAATCTCGTGTATAATTAAGCCATCTAGTGTTTATTTAAGGAACAAAATTTTCTTGAATAAGATACTTCATGCGCTTTTGTAAGTAACATACCCACGCCATCTAGCAGAACCCCTAAGAACTTTTACAAAATGGTTTCTTTAGTACACCATACATGCTTTTTAGTCTAAACGTTTATCGAAAGAACAAGGAACGCAAAGAGTGGCATTTCATTCTCACACGACTGGTCAGCACTTTATGCCAGCAACCTGTAACCATTATAAAAACAAGAGAGAATATCCGATAACATTTATTATATTCTTTATTGCACTTATAAGATGTACAGAAAATAGGTACAAGAAGTCACAATGTGAACAAAGGTGGGCTTATCCCTAAAAGATACCTCTTCCAACCAACCCATAGGTGTAGGAAATGTAATGTAATAACATTTAGGTGGTTTATATTAAGATCCTTTTTGTCGACACAGTTATAGTCTCACTACTATCTTCCATCAGTCTTCCAATTGATGATGACTGAAGACCATTACAGATATGGCACTTCAAATTTAGGGTTCCGTACAAACCAGTAGGTATATAAGTCAAAGTTCACCCATCACGAGAATTTTGTCATGGTTTTTTTTACACACTGAAATTCATAACATTTCAAATCATCATCATCATTCTCTTGCCCTGTTCCCAGTTTATCTAGGGTCTGCGCAGTATGTTTCACGCTTCCGTTTAACATTACAAATATGGAAAGCTAAATTAAAGACAAAGGTTTCTTTATCGTTTCAGTAATCCTTTAATAATATCAAAGTTTTTTATTTACTAGTCGTCTCCCGCGACGTCGCCCGCGTATATTTTGGATGTCCCGTGAAATGGTTCAAAGTAATTACTATCGAGGTCACCCACACCACACCTTACCACGCTTAAAATACTCGCTTAATATCAGCTTGAACTATAAAAATGACTTGACTATCATGTGTTAGAAAGTAAGAAAATAGTAAGGCAAAAGTAGTTAGTAGTAATCTCTCATTTAGATGCAATACTTTTTTCGGCGAAGTTCACTATCAAATATACTGAGCATTGAACTTGGCTATCATTTTTCACATTGATGTTTTTGGTGGGATATCATAACTTTTTATAGAAATATTTATTTGCTTATTCATAAATCATTAATACATATTTTGTGCAAGCTTCCATCCACTTAATTATAACGGTTTCAGACGCTACAATTAAAAAACTTTCTTTTGTTTTCAGATTTTTTCCTTCGCTTACACATTATTACCTACCTAGCTAGATGCCATATTTCAACTGTCTAGGTTTGTTAATTAGAGCACCGCACCCACACAATTACTTTGATAAACCATATATGGTTTTGCCATGTTTGACTTTTTGTAGTCTAGCTTATAGACCTTTTTTACTATAAAACTGTAATTTGGCATGGGTTTCTTTATATCCTAATCACACCGCCTAAAATATGTATTTTAAAATATTTTTGAGACACCTCCCTACAAGAAATGAATTATGATGAGCATGAGTTCCTACACCGAAAGGGCAACACCAGGGTTTATCTCATGAATCGTGATAGTAAGACAGTTGAAATTTTCAGGAAGGATGTATTCATGTTGCCGTTGAAAAAACAAAAACTTAAAAAACAGTTTTTTTTCAGGTTGCTCTCATACAACTTATCTACTCTGATAAAGATAATAATGAGGGGCTGCCCCATTATTAGGACTTCATATCTTTTGTATGGGACTCCCTAACAACAGATATGATGTTTATGCCATTTTCATAGATAATGGTACGGAACCCTTCGTGACCCCGAAGCGCCATTTGGCGCTAACTACAAGATTAATAGAATTATTATGTGTCACAAACACCAAAGTTGTTTTGGATATTCAGTAACAGCAATTTGAGGAACGGTTATAAAAATAAAATTAAGACAGTCTCCACACATTTTCGACAGAACAAAATTGAAAAAATTATTCAGATTTGACATTTCTGAATGCAAATATAATTGGATTATACTGAGTAATCTCCATGTTCGTCGCTCAAGTCCATGTCACCAAATAAGAGATAGATAGTCAATGCATTATTACTACACGATTCAGAAAATGTGTACGTACGTACGTAAATAACATGGAAACCTGAGTTCCATACACGAAGAGAGCTAGACCGACCTTAACTTAACCTCCAATGTTTGTATTTTGTCACATGAGTCTAGATGTAAATAAATAAATAAAATTAATATAGACCTATCACCTAATAATTTTCTCCCTCCCTCAAATTCATATAATATTTCCTCGTCTCCAATATACTAGAGTCACCAGGGCACAGCTTTAGCATTTGAGATTACTGCTAAACCTACAGTTATGGTTTAGCTCTGATTTTTCCAAATAGAGAAAATGTTCAAAACTACAATAATTTGACATGAGTGTTTTATGCTTTTTGTTTATATTGTTACTATAGAAACGGATTCATCTCTACGATTGGTACAAAAATATAGTTCATTTATTCACAACAATTATATATGTCGCTACAGCCTTTCTCTTTTTATTTTGCTTAACACGTAGAGGTTGGGGGTTCCATCCTCATGGCATTGAGGAGATTTATCCGCATGGTGATGATGTTTTTGATACTAATTTTCTTTTTGAAATTTATTTTCATTGTTATGTAGTTTTTTTAATAGGATTTGCTACTTTAAAAAAAAACCTAAAATTTTAATTAGTTTTTATTTTTAATTTTTTTTATTTTAAATGTTAAAATGTCCAAAAATTAAAATAAATACTTATTTCGTTTTCTAAAAAAATATTGTGACTATGTAGAAAAATATTCATGATACCCCCGATTTGAACTCGCGACCTTTGATTAGTATAAGACTGGTGCTGATCCAACTGAGCGTGACGCGGCGCGGCGAAATTAGCTATTATTAGTTCTTAGGTGTTTTACGTAATTAAGTACGCAAATAAAATTGCAAAAATTGACATAGGTCCAGCGTTCGCAGTGGCGTCAAGGGGAATGAGGAAATGGTATCTCGTGCTTGTCATTTGAATAAAAAGATAGCGCTATTTCTGCTTGCATGTATAGAACAGAGATGACACGACGATCAACTGTTGCGTCAAAGTCGTTGCGCGAATCACCATCGTCACAAGTGTGAGAATCACTAAATCAGTGTTTTATGAATGAAAATGTTAATAAAACTGGAAAAAAACGATTGGACGCCCTGTGTCTAAAGTAATCTTAAAAAGACAATTGGAAGAATTTGCTGCTTGTAAGAAAGAATACAGACTAATGAAAAAAATGGACCTTTCTTTGCCTGAACATAACACCGATAAAAACTAAAAAAAAATCATTTGATTCATAGCTGAGATCTCACTTATGTGGTCAAAATGTATATTCTTATAATCCTCTGTTCCTCACATCTGTGTAGCTTGAGCAAATCAAGATCAAAAAAGTCGAAATAGGTCAAATAAAGTGTTTTTAGATATTTCGTTATTCTGATCTAAAAAACAAACATTTTGAAATCATTTTAACATGTATATGTGTAGAATGGAATTACCTACTAAAATATGTGATTTTCATAAATATAAGTCCAATAATTTGAAAACTACATAGAAAATACGAAAAAAATGGGGCCCACTTCTGAGGCAATTATTATCGAGCAAAGTAATTACAATCGTGTTTCCAACCACAATCCAGCTTTCTAGTAATCTTCTTCTATAACATATATAGATTCGAGATTTAAATAATTAGTGTTTCCATGTTTAAACTCAATCGAAACATCGTAAAAATGGAATATCTAAGCCTTAAATTAATTATCTTTTTTCCTGCCAGAACAAACAGTATTACTTTCAAAAGTGGTTAGTGCCCTCATTTTGCTCTGCAATATGTTTTCCTATTGTTAGGTCATCATTGCTGTGGTAATAATAAAATGGATAGCTATTTGGATTTTATAATTTTTTAGCACAGGGAACCATCCCTGTGGCTATTCCTGCGTGAAGGTCACATCTCAAAAAATAATGTTGTGAATTGAAAAGCCTATGTACTATTCTGATGTCCCTATGAGCTATATTATTGTCAAGTTTCATCAAAATCCTTTCCATAGTTTTAGCATGAAGGAGTAACAAACATACCCCAATCCACACAAAATTTAATTTAGCATTTATATTATAACTAGCTTTTGCCCGCGACTTCGTTCGCGTGGACTTCAGGTTCGTCCCGTCTAGTAGCGCAAAAAATGTGTTTTTTTACGACCTCACATTAGAAACCTCAAAAATTGTAGCCTATATGTTATTCTGATGTATAAGCTATATTGTGGTAAAGTTTCATTCAAATCCATTCAGTAGTTTTTACGTGAAAGAGTAACAAACATCCATACATCCATACATCCATACTTACAAACTTTCGCCTTTATAATAGTAGTAGGATAGGATATTTGCTAGATAAGGAATATTATACTTAGTAGTTTGGAATTGAATTAATTACAATTGAGTAAGTTAATATTCATAATTATTTCAGCACTTCTAAAAATTAGGTACTACTCGTCATTTTGGTTTTGATTTCTAATTACAGTGTATTATTAAGCTTTGTAATTTAGCCATGGGTCAATAGAGGGACGGCTAAATATTATTTTATTTTTCCATTAATTTGTGTTATTAACCTATAGCTGAATTTAATAAGATCACGTTTCTCGCAATCGCGAATTATATTCATGATGAAACGATTTCACACAGACTTCGTTATGTGTCAATTATGATGCAGAGGGTTAAATGACCCACCCACTGCAGTTAACTGCTTTTCGTCTAACTGACCAAATTACTTTTTAGACGCAAAGTTATTTCAGCCAGTAACAGAATTGATTCACACAACCTGTTGTAGTGCAGTGGGCTAATGACCCAGGTTGGCAGTCAGCCATTCGCTTTTGGAACGGCCACGAAGCATAGCACTTACCTCTCAAAACCAAGCATTCGATGTTCGTAAACCCGAATGCCTAATTAGTGATGTTTTAGTGTTTGTTAGTGACTGTTTTTGCTGTGATGGCTTGATTGCCATGCATGCTCATCTTGGAAAAGAACATACAGAGTCAGAGTAGTAAAGATAGACCTTCCTAGTTCCTATTAATATCATAAACGCGAAAGTTTGTGAGGATGTATGGATGGATGTAGTATGCATGTTACCTAACTGAATAGGTTTTGATGAAACGTCCTAAAAATATAGCTACATTACATTAGCATATAGGCTATAATTTACAATGATATTTTGTGAGATACGATATTTACGCGGGTAAAGCCGCGGGAAAGCTAGTTCTGTCATAGCTACCTACCTACCTACCAGGCTACCAGACCTTATCTATCAGTGTTGCGAAAAGGATGACAAGATAGTAGTCGAGTTATTCACTAAGCAAGCTTGTCCCACATAAGACTACCTGGGTACCTATAGTAGTTACCTTAATTTCGAGGACCTGCGCCTTATGTGAGTTTCTTTCCTCGATTCGTTCGATTGCGAGCGCGGTAGAATTTTGAAAAAAAGTGTATGGTTAAGATAAAGTCAAGGTTTGTGGGCGCTGCAACTTTTCCATACAAAATTTTAACGCGCTCGCAATCTTAAGTGAGTGGAAAAACAATTCTGCTCTCAGCAGACTAACGTCTACAAAAAATATTTGTGAATGCTAACTCCGAGGCAAGATCAAGTAGAAATCAGTAAACCCATCAAATCTGTACGATGGTGTCGTGATTGCTAAGCATTTATATTAGCTTTAATAAAAATATCAATGTCAGTGTCGGCATGATTACTAACTATACATTAGCTAGTCTACAATCAAATATATCTGCTCCTGTCCTGATATGATAATCATCATGGCTCACATCCCACAGCCTATAGGTTGGGAACGCAAAAGTTGGTTATTTTTTTTTTATTTATTTCCACAGAATTTATAAAACATTGTAACATAATACATATTGCCAAACTGAATTTCATCACAACATTAAACTATTAAGTATTCGCGAATTTTGATTTCAACAATTGAAAATCAAAATTTGCTTATATCCAAACCAAACCGCCCGATCGTAAAATAAACCAGAATCCCACATGGATGATATTAAATTTACAATGTATGTTTGTTTTCTAACGCCCATGACCCAGTATTTCTAAATGTTCGGTTATGTTGTTTAAGAAAATCTTCATATTGTTAGCAATGGGCATTAGGCCATAGGGGTCCCCGGTTCAAAGTCGATACAGTTTTCAATTCTTTCAGTTATGCTCATGAATTTTTATAACAGCTTAGAAACCTTGAATTGTAAAAAAACATGTCTTTTTCATTTTCTCAACATTGTCGTCGCTTTTTCAGGATTGTAGTTATTTCATAACCAATTTGTAAAGGTTCACATTTAAAAATACTGTTGTTGGAAATGTTAATTTTGAAATTTGGCCCCAATGATTCTTAAATTATTGCATGCTTGGTAAAAATATTACGATCTTTAAATTGAATCTGGAAAACCATGCTGTGTTTGATAAAATTGGTTGTTAGATTAAATTGGTTGTAGCCAAATCAAAATCTTGAGATTTTCGAAAATCCTCTAATCTTTTTACTGCTTTCGCATTTATGAAAATTTATCCATAAATTATGCTTTCTTTCAGTTGCTTTTCCTATGTAAAATCTGCAAGTACCATGACGTTTTCTAATTAAACCAAATTCCGCGCATGCAAAGTGATATCGTAACAATTCCGATTGTTTCATATCAGTCATGTGTTCATTTCGACCCTAATCAATAGTTCTGTTGTCATTCTCAACTCAATAGGAACATGGTTTCATTTATCTCGATACAACACGATTAAATTGTCCGAGAAAAAACCACCACGAGAATAATCTGATTAGCAAATTTTTGTAGACTTTTGTGAGCGTTTGTCTGTTTGTGTATGTGTGTGTTTGTGATGTCCTTAATCAATAAAAGCTTTTCTTTCTTTTTTTTCTTTCAATTTCATTTTCTTCTGTGTAATATTGACGAATATTCTCATATGTGTCTCGTTTCTACATTTGTGTTAGATAAATATGTTGTCCCAATTTCTAGGTACATGCCATTTCCATACACCCACCATACTTATATGTTACTGTTATAAGCGGGATTTAGTAGTCATTATTGCAATAAATTCATAATTTTTCACAGGTCTTATCGAACTAAACACAGCCTTCAAGAGAAATTTATGAACGATATATGCCTATTTTCGAAAACATTGTTCAGCAACTTTCACATAAAGTTACTGACTTTACGCGGTCAAAAGCGATCACTTTTATTGCCGTTTTCACCTATCAACGACATGCGGTCCAACATTAACTAAGTACCCGATATACAGTTAAAAAGTAAAATAAATATCTACTACTAGTATGCATAAAATACTGTAGACGACCGTACCGTGACAACGTTAGGGTTATTATGAGTGTTATTTGCACTGATAGCGCTGTTATAGACAGTAATGACTGCAAAATCACATATCACGCTGGCATGGCATAGTTTGCATCTTTTTATTACAACATTTAGTACCTTTGGCGCCTCCTTGGCTTATTTGACAAGTGAATCAAATATCAAGGTTACTACTACCATTACTGTGACTGCAAGTTTCATGTACAATAGAGTCGCTACAAACGATTTTATTGCTCTGTTACAAAAGATTATCAATCTTGACGTTCTACTACCACTTTAGAATGATTAAAGTCACGTTTAGAATCAAGACAGTTAATTTTCTAATTAGATCTCCGAAGCCAGCCCACTAGCTCGTTCCCCATTTTCCTTATTAGATTTTATAGTTCTGCTTTGCTTGATTCCGCTTTCGTATGTTGGATGTAGAATTAGAAAGAGATCAACTTTTTGTAGAGTTTGTGCTTGCCTCAGAGAACCAATGCCATATGCATTCCGTAGAATAGTTATCAAAACTTACCTAAAAAGCTTTCAGGTTTTAAACGTAATGTATCACACACAATAAGGGTTACTTTTGTCAATTATTCGAGAAAATCTCTGTTCTGTTATCTCTTTTATTGTGATTATTTTCTGCTTAGTTTTAATTACATAAGCTCCTTTCATAAAATCATGCCATTTCCATTGGTTACGAGTGTTACGAACAGTTAAATAATAATTTCTATGTCTAGCTGGAACTTTGCCAAACCTTCATGAATTCTCCGAATAATTCCTCCTTTAATAATTTTAACCGCTTGACGTAATAATAACATCAAATTCAATTTGTTCAGTCAGCCGAACATCAATCAAATGCTTGATGGAATGCTCAAATAGTCATCGAAAACTATGCAAAAGCCACTCCATCATCCATGTAAAAAAGTAGGCGTCTCATCTTGGTGACCAGATAAGAGGTGTGAAATTGGCAATCACCACGTGATACGGTTCTGCAGACCGTTAGTTAACAATTAAGTTTAGAAAAAGTGATAGCACCCGACCGGCGAGTGGTCGTATCTATTATTTATCTTAGCCACTCAATAGATTGAACCCTTCTCTGACCTCAGACCGGTTTCGAACATTCCTTGGCCAACTAGCTCCTCCAGCATTTATCAAATATGGATAATCGTGTTATCATTAATTCTAATACTCAGGTTTATCCTATGAGTCATATTTGAAAATGTTTTCTGCGTTTTATTTGTTTATCTTATCTTTTGCTTTTCTTTCAACGTGTATGATCATTTACGTATTAAGATTTTCACATCTCGTGTTCTCATAATTTTACACTTCAATAAGACAATATTTACGCAATCTTTTTCTTTTTAAGAAGTCTTGGCTGTAATACTGATGTTTACTTTCAATTTCTCTCAAGTATGTGATTTAAACTTCCAATATATGTCTTCCACCCTAAATCGGGATGATTTCTGAATAATTTCGAAACCAATGTAAGAAACAAACTGTTCACTTATGCAGTGTGCAACACAACTCAATCTTCGTTAATCTGCAAACGTCGAGTGCAGGATGCACCTTCCATTAAATAGGTAGCTCAGATCTACGATAAAGCAACCTTGACTCGATCTCCGCTTGTTATTTCCTTGTTTATAATTTTATTTTTTAGGTCTGAAAGCAAACAGATGCTAGTAATGTCCAAAAACTTTTGGAAGTTCTTCGCGTTCAATTTCACATTTCCTATCTGGTCCTGTTAGATAGTACATGGTTTCACCGGTTGACTCATTTACCTTCATTCCTTGTTACCAAAACCCATCAAATACAAATACTTCTTGCCTTATTTCTTTTTCTCCAATATATTTTGTTTCTATTTACACCATCTTCACCACAGTTGAAATCAGAGCATAAACAGCCTTTTTTTCCGAAACCCGTAATAAAAGTTAATCCTGACAACTTGTTTACTTACGTCCATCAGCGCCCCGGTGTCGGAAACCTGTGCCATATAACTAAAATAGAAACGCCTGTACGGCCCTTTTTTACGCTTCACTCCTGCGAGACGCATGTGTGGTTTTTCATATAATAAAACGCATTTCTCTGCACTTACTGTCTGAGATTAATCTTAATTTTCTTACCTTTAGAGAGAAGCTGTTAAAGATTTTTCTTTCCATATTCTCTCAAGACATGTCTATGGTGTGACTGATAAAATTTTATCCTTAGCATCATTTTGCTCACATTTACTCTGTAGTTGCTCAAGTGCATTTTACAGAAAGTAATTACTGAGTGCTTCGTCGCAGTCGTCTTAGAAGACGCATAATTTACATGGAATCTCAAGGTTGACATTCCAAAAACTATAAACATCTTTACATTCTTCACCAATTATTTGAACTCGTTAACTAGTCGTCTAAAATCTCATGTTTGAACATAACAAAGTCTAGTTTTGTGTGGCCCACCAGTTAGAAGGTTGCGGAGGTCGGTACGTGACAATGCCGACTACAAACAGTTGTGCTAACTGTGCACTCGTCATGGGAACGCCTCTGAATGCCCCGACGCCCATAACTCATGGTTTCATTTGTACCTTTCCGCTGTTTTTGTCATATTCTATGATCATGTCTCCAACTTTGCTGCATGCATCAATCAAGTATACTGCAGTCAATCCTTTCTAAACTCAAACTCGTAACGTCAGACATTTTATTGTTACTAACACCACAATTAACCACCAATGTGTTTTGACAACCAAAGAATAATGTGGAATCGAAAGTGGTCACTCCAATAGTATCTTCTTACATTTCTGATGCAAATCCACACCTACACTGTCAATGTATGGTCATTTTTAGCTTTGTCAAGATGAGAGACTTTCTATGTCCCCATTGCGTCGACGGGCTCCGACTACCAATGGTCAAACAAATACCACACATATGCTAATTCAACTACTGTTTTAGTTTGCGTACAGGACATTTCTAATCTATATCCTTTTGTCTCGTGACCCAGTCTCTGTCAGATCTGTCACATGGTTTTTTGTTCACCGACAGCTCCGCGCCTCTCGCTTTATCTTTCAATTGCCGCCGATAAATCAAGGTCGAACAATGGTGCCTGTAATATTACAAAACGCAAGTAACATCATTGCAACCGTGAACAGATGTTCGGAACAATAAATTATACGGCCGGCCCAGTTTATTTACATAGTACCCATGAATCATCAACTATCACGCTGGAGGCTCTATCATCGCATCTCTTCACGATTTCGGTGCATTAAGATTCTTTGAGAGAAACTTGTTTCTTTTAAGTGTGTTCACTTTTGAAAGATATCAAAGTCTGCAAGCTGCTTTCGTTGAACAACATACCAAGGGTCTTCGACCGGTGACATCATCGTGAATCCGATTTTGTACATTTTTAATATAAAGCGTTGCTGGCTCTCTCGTGGCTGTGTCGTCCTTGACGGCTTATGCACCCACATTCAAACCGCTTCGTTCCTGTCCCACGCTACGCCTACCACTATTATGGAGCCAGCACTTTCATTTAATCAGATTGCTTAATAAAACTGAGATTTACGTGGGGAAACCGATAGATGCATCTCACTTAAATGAGTACAAACGTCGCAACCTGTCCGTTTTATTTTCAGTCGTGTATCTTTGAATCTGGAAATATTTTCAGAGTTTGTCCATCGTTTATCAGTTATCTAACATCATCATTCAAAATTATCTTGAAATCAGCAAGGTCATCTTAACCAGAAGGCTCCGAATCTTGTGTAGTTTAAATTTAACCGTTATCTGAAGGTTTCTTAATATCTATTGGTACACTTGATTTCTCTCGTCGTGTTCAATCGTTTGTGTTAGAATAAGTATAAATAGCATGTTACAATGGTTCGGCACACATTTCACCACCGCCTGTCGCCAGCTTCCTCTGGCGCCTGCCAATTGTAACGCTTTTCAATGTCTATGATACCGTTTCGCTCCATTATTACGAATATATCATATCAAAATCGATCACGCGTTACCCTCAATTCACCATTGCGTGAACTACGATCTACTTTTTGACAAAAACTCACTTAATTTTTTTTTTAAATACTTCACTCCTATTTTTCTTCCTATTCTCACTGAGCATCCAGCTCACTTGTAAAAAAAACGTATCGGAAATCAAAATTGTCAAATTTTACTTTCACATCCAAGGTAGTTCAAGAATGTGCATTTTTTCCAAACCTCCGCGGTTGAATTGAAGATTTATGATATTTTATGGTCTGCCAAAATAACCCGCGAAAGATCGGGCCGTCAAACGATGCCGACGGATTCTGAAAAGGCAATCAAAAGGCCGGTGATTTCGCACAGTCTCTACCAGGTGTTAAATTATCGATGCTTTGAATATCGATACGATGAATAAGAAAACTTTTGTAAGTATTTCTATTAAAAAACAACAATAAACATTAGTTTTCGATATAAGTGATACCTCTTTGAAAGCAAATACTACCGTTAATATTGTTGATCCACTTTATTATTGATATTTACTATTTGAAAAATATCGTCATCTTACGTGCTTTTCATTGCCTTCTCTATATCACATGCTTTCATAATTCGTGTGCAGATCTTCTAACCATGTTCCTTCACCGCTGGGCAGCCGATTTCTTCAAAAATTCTGTATTTAGTTGAAATCACGTTATGTGAAATGAAGTGGTATACGAATTGAGCTATCGATAGTCCGAGTATCGATAAGAAAGACTCCTGCGCACCCACCGCGCCAAATTCCGATCTGACCGCGGGCGTAGCCTCCACGCACTTTCTTCTCGCTACTTGTACTTTCTCGACGGACCGGACACGACGCATGCATCGAAAATAAGACCTGTCTGTTATTATTGAACATGTCGGAATGTTTTTTAAAGATTCAAAAGTCTTGTGGAAATCCTACTTTTACGGAAGTTTTCCAAAATTTCCGCAGCCGTCATGTAGAAGTCTGAAGCTGTCCAAGATTCTCCATTTTCAAGGGTGGACAACTCTGACATTCTATTCGATTCATATTAAAAATCATTTTCTAGAACCTAACTTTCTTCAACTTTGTCTATCATTTGTTTTGTGTTACTACAATAGGGTAAAAACACTTTACAAATGGGCCCAGAAACTCGAGCATCTATGAAAACATTTGTAAATTATATCGTGTTTAACTGAATGGCGACTTTGCAATATACTGTGTCATATACAAGTTGTGAGAAGGTTATTCTTTACTTAATATTTTATATCTCAAATGTAATTTTCTTTTCACAGGTAAGACCGCCAAGGCCAGTCGTTAGTTCTTTAACGAGTAAGTTATATTATTCCTCCACATTGTGTTTGGACTGACGTAGGTATCACATCTCAGTATTTTTCCTCGTTTTATCTGATAAAATCAACGTGACACCCATGTAGAGGCGTAGCAGCATCACTGATTTGTATACATACTCTAATTGATAGTAGGTGATTATTATTAATGATTAAATACAGATTTGATGTAAACATTGCACATTCGATGGTGGTATTTTTATTATTTTCCTTGTAGATAGGTATATTTTGGTTTGGGTTGAAGCTAGCTAACATTAAAACTTTCCAATATTTGGCAGTACCAAAATGGGAAGATGCATAAAAGATAAGCTATATTACACGCGTCAAACAGCGATCTCTTTAAATGTCTCATTGGGAACAAACTTGATATTCTTCGTGTCATCAGAATCATTGCGAATTATTTATATGTGCGATACCATTGTATATTGGACATGCCTGATAACACTATCTCTTCAATCGTTGCCCAGTGTCTGTATGTTTGTTTTCAATGTCCTATCGATGCACTCTACTTTTATTCATGTATTTATTATCAATATAAAGCGCATTGTATGTCAATTCCTTTTATAGAGTTGACCATGAACAATAGTCTCGTGAAATTGAAATTATAATAATATACAATTGATTTTCTTTGTTTGCACAATAATGAGAATACATTAACTATTTATTTGATTGAACTCATATTATGCCCCTTAACAGAAACGTATATCATAATAGCTCAATATATTACAATAAGCTACAGTTGGTTTCTCAAGAGAAACTTTACTCAAGAAATAATTTCACACTCTACAAAGACAGTTTATCTTCATTATTTATGTTTCCTGTTTTGAAATTTTATAGAGATTCTTGGTATTGGATTCTCAGTACTATAATTTAAATTAGCTCCAGTTATTGAAATTCTAGAGATGTTAACCGTCGTGTTAATAGTTATTGAGTTGTTAATTAAGTCGTATGCTGTTGAACTTCTTCAAATGCCACCTGCATGAGCAGTCCAAGTGTACTCTTTATTCTCGTCTCGCCTGACTATGTTATTAGAGTTTTTTTGAAGGCTCGCTTTGTGTAAAGTAAGTGATAAATAGGAGTATAAAACATGTACTTAAGTCGAATTCAGGTATTTTGAAAATAAACAACCTTTTAATCAGGGAACCGACTCATCAGCCTCTGCAGGTGAACGGCCTATAACCCACGCACATTTGCGAAAATCGCTCCACGCTTCTAAATATGGTGGTCCCTCTGACCACACTGACTCTTACTGATATGGTCATTACCGCTTAGACTTGATCAATATCAAGGATCTACACTCAACAGATTAGCTTCAAACTGGAATTCCTGTTATCTTGATGTCCATGTTTATTTCATAGCCCTACGGTTATAGGCGTTCCTGTAGCTCGTAAAGATTTACGCCTGGACCGTATCTTATCTACACATTCGCTATTGCTAGTAAAATTTACAAGATTACACAAGTTTTTGAGATACGTTGCGAAATTGTTGTAACGCAAGTGGTCAGTTCCTAATAAAGAGATCACGAATGGCTGACGAAAATGGATGTATCAAGCTCAGTTAGACATCGTGTGCTAATGTGTTACTGTGTTAAAAATCTCGTGAGCAGAGAAAAATCAAGTGACGAAATTCTTGTACTGTCTCTGTCTGTATGACCCTGCTTATTTTGTGTACCTTTCTGTATAAAACACCTGAAAAGTGTACCATAAAATCAGCAAGATTTGAAATGTCTGAGATTCAGTACACAAAGTACATAATATTACATCAATTGCTTGATAAATAAACCCTTTTATTTGCTCTGATGAATACAAATACGAATCGTTTAAAATGAGATCTTCTCACGTCTTGGAATAGTAGAAAATAGTTTTTTCCGATTTCTCGATGCTGCTTTCCGCTAGGACGTTCCACGCACCGTAGCCGCAACATTCCAACCTTTCTCTCAGATACAGGTATTACCCAGATTACCCTGCAGGTACTAATCCGGTAACCAGCGTTGAGTAGTGTAATCTCAAATATGCCCAGACTAAAATGTGTCACTGGGACACTCTTCTCTCTCAAGATTTCGACGAAAATAAAATGTGCCACCGTTTCACACACTGTGCCCCATTATTTATCTTCCAGTTTTATCGTTTCAGTTTCCGCCCTAAATATAACGAATGAATACAAACTCGTATAAAAATCAACATTGGATTCATAAATTACATTAAAACGAAAAATTTTATCGATGTGAAACTGCAGAAGTCATGTCAACCTCATTAACCTTGCACTTCCCATTTACCTCTGATTTACATCGGAAAGACTAGAAGAATGGGTCGTAATTCTTCCGGAAGCATTCCTGTGACGTATCGAGTTCATCGTCAACTGAAATTACGTAAGGAGCGCAGACGCAACTTATATCTGTCTCCGCTTACTCACGTCGCCCCATCTCCTCGAACTCTTCAGAGGAAAACGGACCTAAAAAACTAATGGGGCAAGATTGAAAATCGCGTAAGGTGTTGATGAGAGGGGACTTTTTAGAGTTGTTTCAGACATGGCTGACGGCCAGGCCGGGATGATGTGACTATTCCCGTCTGGTACTGGATACTGTGTCTGTTCGAAGCGCGATTTTCTTTTTGGCACGTATCATTCAATTTTAGCGCCGTTTTAGTGTCTTTGACACTTACCCATTGCTCTGTTATTTATTTTTTGAACAAATAAAATTAAAAAATCGCATGTTTTCAAGTTCTTTTGGTCTTCTGTCCGGTTAATAAACAGTGCTACATTTATTCTGATCATTCGTTGGACCCTAATTAAACATGAAATCGTCCACATCAAAACAATCATGCATGAGGCTAATCGAATTAGCCGTCATTCACTCCTAAATTGTTCTCATAATCACTGTCATGTTGCGAACTAAATCAAATGTAAAGTGATCTTTATGCGTCATTACCAGAATTAATTATGGCTCTGTTGCATGCACATCAAATACTTTGTGCTTTATTTGGTTGTGTTTGTTTCAAGTTTTGGCATCTTGTGTCATTGTCATTGTAATCAGTACAACGACATCATTAATTTGGCGTTAAATAAATGTGTCGTTACTCCTTTCTAGACGATGGACCCTAAAAGGGCGGTACTCTCTATCTTTCTCAAGATAAACAAGTTTATTGATATTGCTACCTCGACCGACAAAAAGCTTTGGAACCTGCCTATGCCCAGAGTCAATAGGCGCTTACTCGATCTAACCAGACGAGTTTTGTTGCATACCATTTTTACCATGCTTCTTATGTCGTATGCGTTTCTTTTTATCGACTGGACATTCTTTGATACCAAATAATTCCAACGACATTCTGAAGACCGATATAGGATAACGATAGATTGGCTTCGACTTGGTGGTCCTCTATGAAATCACAATCGTGTTAGCATTCAGGACTGTCGTTTCAAACTTTATGAGAACCACGCCTAGTCAGCGTTAAAATAAGATAAAGTTTATTACTGCTGTGTAAATCTTCGTTGCGTTCTCGGTGTTAATGTTTAACAACGAAGCTTGGAATATGATCGCTATCAGTTCTAAATCTGTTTTGAACACAACGATTTTCGAGTCGATTGCATTGGCCGTCACATCCCGTAAAATACTAAGCCAGTTTTAGGTCAAGAACGTCTTCAAAGAAATAATAAACGCACCGAGTAGCCGTTATCTTTAGGACATAAAAAAGATATGAAGTTAAATGAGAATTACTTTCTGTTGTCCAATTGTTTCTGTTAAACCAGGTCACCCCACTTCCACTAATTAGATTGTTACTATGTTTGTACAACTACGGATACCATAACGAAAACTCATTATTCTGTTAGTAGTTTTAAACGAAAGTGCTTCAATTCAGATCCGTGTGTTTAATAAATTGTCTATGTAGTTCAAACATGGAACGATTAAGATTTCAATTTATTTAGCAGAATCAGGTTGTTTTCCGCTAAATAACTGCATATCATTTGCTGTGTTTGATTTCAATTGAACGGCCCTTAGTTTCACTTTTGACGGAAAGGTCAGGTAAGTTTGTGGCATTGTTATTTATTATGTCATTTGTCTCGTCCAATGAACTGAGTGATCCACAGCTGAACGAAATCGAAAACAAGGTCGCTACGGAGACTGAGTATTTGGGCTATCGTAACACCATTGTAATCCATCTTATCTGCTTTTTAATGCTCTTTAGCTGACCTCGATAACCTCCGCTTACTACTGTAGTTCGCAACTATTCAGGAATAATAAGGTCGCATTGAATTTAAGAAGTATGCTGACACCAGCATACTTCTTAAATTCAATGCGACCTTATTACCTCTATTATTATTATAATAAGGTAGAGAAGATATCACATCTACACAGATGTGATATCTTCTCTACCTTATAACCGATTTCACTTACAGTCTCTTCGAATCTATTTTACCATTTTTCTATCGTTTCTAAATCTGTATTAGTAGCTTAAGCGACAGTCTCTTCAATAGCATTAGTCAAGATCCGAAAAAGAAATGAGGTCAAGAGCTTCCTTTATTTATGGATGATCTGTTTGTTTTTCAATGCGGACGATATATTGATCTATTGCACACCGATCATAATAAATAGAGTTATCAAAACTGATGTTGTTATTACTCTTAGAACATTTCAATTAGAAATTGTCTTTACAACTGAGTTCCTCGTAAGTAATTTGTTGTTTGCAAGCGTCTGTTTTCGCAAAAGCGTTCCCAAGAATGCGGCAAGTGAACGTCACTGTGCTTCAGGCATTCCGAGCAATGCCTTTGCCTCAACTATGCACCTAAATGTCATGAAGGCAAGCGTGACCTCCCAAAGCTATGGCGCAACAACCCGTTGTATAATTCAAATCATTTGTAACGTCAATTTCATAGTACTTTACATCTTATCAGCTGTACAAACCACCTCTGTTTTAATATTCATTAACTCATTTAATAATCACTTATATGTAATTTGGAAATACTTAAGTTTACTTAACTGCTTTGTTTTCAGACTCGTTTCCTACTACTTCATTGCCATTGCGATTATCTACTCTTTCAATTATAAACGATTGTTGTGTTGCTACGTAATTGATTTGAAAACACACTCCAACACCAGCAGTATCAAGTTCCTAATTACGCAGTCCATCAATACATTTCTCTATCTCGTTGGAAAGCCAGATGTTTATGTGTGGATCTCGTTAGACTGGCCGCTGCCCTGTCCCTTTTCTTTTTGCGTCGAGTTAGTTCCGTCTGTGTTTTATCTCTTTCGTTCCCCCTCTCCGATTCACCTGCGCCCGCGACACACATCTCGCGTCTTCCGTCCATTGCTTTCTATTTTCGCTGGTCGCACTTGATTTGTTTTCGTGTGCGTAATTTTTACACTTACATCTACATTTACTTCTTGATCTCACCAAACATCATTTTTTAAGGCGCCAACGAAAATAAACGCTGCATAATTATTATTCCCCGTGTCAAGTTTACGGCCGTCTATTGTCTGGGTGGATGCTTTCGCGAAATTTTTCCCATGTGCCTAATACACCATTGTTTTTAAACTCTTACTGCACGTGATTAATAACTTCAACAAGATCTTTATATATATTTTTAATAACACCGTTTATGTTTTTCTCACCTCCATTCGTTGTTAATTGACCATCGGATATTAGTATAACACTTTTAGTAATATTATTGTTCTAATAATTCTTGTTTAAAAACAAGACAAGTTCAATCCAAGACCTTGATAATAACTCAAGTTCACTTTGTTTTTCTCATTTTTACTGGCTGCTTAGCATCGTCAAAAGGCTCCATGAATAAGAATTACCCATTGTATTTAGTTGAAGAAAAGATGTCATCATGTTTTGAATTTTGTTTCAACATCAACTTTACTGGTGCATTTGATAAAAATACAATGTTCATATTATTTATATATTTTGTGTCTGTTCATCGCTTATCTTTATAGTCTTTTTACTTTGCAGTATTACCTTTACTGTTTCTTTTCTCTTTCTCCATTTACACAACATTTGTCCAGAACTTGAATGAAGTAACTATTCAGTTGTAATCCGATCTTAGTTCTATGTATAAAGTATCTGCCACAGTCCGATCGCCACGCAGGTACTTTATCAACAAAGGGCGCGATTGCTTTCGAATATTAATTGGAACATTCGTACAGCTTTGCGGTTGCGCAGTGCATTGAATTTGAATTCAATTATTCATTGATACAGCCTAGAATCTGTTATAGTTTAGCCCAAGGCTCCTGCTGGTTTCTTGTTGATTGATTATGGTTTGCTTTGAATTGTGACACCTATTTAGATGACAGGTCTTCTTGCTGTATAAAATCATGTTTCAGGAACTTTGTTGAATTCACGAAATTCTTGAATGGTGTTGTTTTGATACTACGCCGATACCAGCCTATTTGTTAACAATAAAATTTTTCGTAAGCCATGTTGCACATTTGGTCGTATCGGCCAAAAATAAAGAAATATTATATCGCAAATGAAGTAATCCGTGGAATTGTAACAACGCATGTTTCGCGCTTATTACGAAACTACGCTTAATGCTTTTTGTGTTTAGTGCACATGTTGCATTAATTGGATCGTTGAAATTATTGTATCATCGTTATATTACACGCGATGAAAATATAAATTAACTTTTTTACTGTTATGATAATCAATTAACATTTACGATAACAGGTCATCATCATTATAGATTAGTTAGTGAGATGATCTGCTAGGCTAGAATGCGACCATTGATAAATTATGTTACGTCTACAAAATAATTACCGAATATAATTTTTGCGAATTCGTACAAATTTTCTATCTTTGAAGGAGCTTTAAATGTGTAGAGAGCGCAGTTAAAATGAGAACTTATATTGATGATTCTCATTCCCTTTTGAAAGTAATCGCCTTACAGATAATACTAGCTATTAAACCAGCCATACACGCTATTGTGCATGTAAAAATCATTACCTACGAGTAAGCAAGTTCTCAATAGTAGGTGAACGATGTCACGACTGTCTGACGCAGAACAACCACTCAATAGTATAGGTATTCATGTCCTCGACACTGGTACTTCTCAAAATAAACTCAAGTGAAGCAGCGATATTCGAAATTGAATGGGAAAATAAAAAGTTCACATTACTGGCACGATGGAATAATTTCCCACACTTGGCTGGCTACCTATACCTACCTCAACAGAAAGTAAGATGTGATGTGACGCATGAGACAAAACTTAGCAAATTTTTTATCACTATGCTATGCAGATATAAATGGTACTAATAGTAATGAAAAGTGCAGCCAGATATAAGATTAGTACTATAATATGTATTATTAGAAATCTATGTTTTATATCAGATGGAGACTTGTCATTTGAATTGCAGATGTTAAAAATATCAGACAAATTATGATAAATATTCGGTCAACCAGTTTGACTTGACACTGAATTCGCAAAATTTGGAGCAAGGTCACATCTTCTTATATTTCCGCCTACTTTTGTGGAGGGAGATAGATAGATAATTTCAACTGGAATTATGATGACTTCATTGTTTGGTTTAGAAGTCTATAATTAGCTATCGTTATCTACCATCGATATTTCTGCTATATATTTTCCTCCACTCTCCGTCCCTTCAAAGATCATTGAGCTTGGGTAAGAGTGAAGTGCATTATATCTTCATTAAAGCCAGCATTCAGAATCCTAATGTCGGTGGTGGTTACTTAATCTAGCAGTCATCAGGTAGGTAGAGTTCTCATACACGCGCAATATCAACTACAATTTATTACTTATTATGTTTTAGTCATTGTAAAATAATGTTTGAGGATATTGTAAATGCAGTTGTCAAACACGCTATACATTTTAAAAGAAAGTCCTCGAACAAATGTAAAAGTGAAAACTTTCTGACAAACAGTTGTGAAAGTGAAACCGAAAATGACAAAAACAGTGATCTACGTGCACTAAAGTACGTGCATAGAAACCAAACGTCTAGTAAAAGGGACAGAGTAGTTACCCTTGGCTGTCAGGCGTCAAGTGACCGAGTGCATCCCTACAAATGCGATCTCGATGCAACTCGACCTCTTTGTCAACATACTTGTAACGAAAACAACTATGACCTGACGATTTCACCTTAAGAATGAAGATGTCAAAGTTTAGAATAAGAACATTTGCTTAAAATTATAATTATTGCATTCGTATTAGTAAAGACACCTTTATTTATTTAATAGATCGTAAACAACAAAACACATTAAAATAGCATACCTAATATATAATTCACAAATTGAGCTACTACGAACGTCCTTAGTCTTTTGTTATTACAGTTGACAGTTAATTAACCTCAGGGCTCATGTGCATAAATAAATTACGCAAAATTCTTTGATGTTAAACAAAATTCTTCTTACGATGAATTATTTCTGCATTCTCTAAGAGGCCTAACTTTATCAATGTGATAAAGTTATTGTCTTTATCTATTTTCTTTTCCATTTCTTCAAGCTTCAACATAACGTTATAAATTCTTCCAATATGGTCCTGATTACGTATTTTACTGATTCTAATTATCTTACAATCCCTGCACATCCAACAACAAAATTACAGGTGTTGTTGCCCCCACAGTATTGTGGTCATAATCAGCTTTAATAAGCCGTTTAGTGCAGCAAACTAGCAAATCGTTAACAACATCATGACGATCAAGGTCGACCATAATGAATGATGAATAACGCACCAGATGCATGGGGTTTTCTAACAACAGCCGTTGTTTCTGTGGTTCTTAAAATAGCGAGGGAATCTTATGTATTTGGGACATGTTTCATAGGTCTGTGAGCATGAATTATGAATTAGGTTGGTTACGCTGGTTGATTCGTTTGTCATAGATTGTGAGCATCTGGAACTCGTTTGCTACTGGGAAATGACAGTGACTTGATTATGCCCTTTCATCTTTTTGCTGTTGAAATTCTGAAATGTATTGAATCGTTATATCTCGAAGCTGTAAGAAGATAAAAACGATAAACGGATCTTAATGCTCGTTATTTTAAATGAGAACCTCCACCATGTGCAGTTCACGAGGTGAATCTAAAACAATCGCCGATCGGTCATCTCATAAAACAAAATCTCTTCTCAATCGACGCGGCAGTATAATAAAGCTAGTTTAAAAAAGACAGTAGTTTTGGCAGTGCGCCGAGTCGAGCAGATTCCTCTGTGCGCGGGCGCCCGTCATGCGTTCAACGATAGTTTTTTACAATTCAAACGATCTAGGCTGGGAGTTTCTGTAGGAAAAGAATTGCGGCTGTCCTAGGATCTATTTACTGCCAGTGTCTCCACTCCATGGTCATAGATAGCTTCTCGTTGATGATATTTCTATATTCTGAATGTTATTCTCGATAAAAGAAAAGGAAATAGTCTTATTTCTAATTGTAGCGCATTCGAGTTAGGTTTCCATACAGAAATCATTCCCCGAGACGAATCTTGAGCCTTCGTAAAATTGAAATCAACCTTGATCCTACAAATCTATACTAATATTATAAAGCTGAAGAGTTTGTTTGTTTTTTTGTTTGTTTGTTTGTTTGAACGCGCTAATCTCCGAAACTACTGGTTCGAATTGAATAATTCTTTTTGTGTTGGATAGTCTAATTATCGAGGAAGGCTTTAGGCTATATAAAATCACGCTACGACCAATAGGAGCAAAGATATAGTGGTAAATGTGTAAAAAACGGGAGAAAGAAGTCACTATTCCACGCGGACGAAGTCGCGGGCAAAAGCTAGTATATTTATGAAAGTTAAAAAAAACATTTTTATTAATATCGAGTACTTTTATCTCATCTGCAGTGTTCAACGTTTTAATTTCTTTAACGTTGTAATATTCGTCAGTGTTCTAAATTCGTGTAACGCAAAAGTAAACATTTAAAACAGTGATTATTTAAATTATTTTATTTTCTATACCACACCGCAGTACGGTCTCGTCAAATAACATTGTTAATATCAACCTTGCAGCTACAGATAAGGTGATATGCTTTGTCAACAAAAATTTGCTAACTAAAACTGGCGTGGAAATGTCATCTGATATATTGTAAAGTGAAACTCTTATGTTTTGTCTTTGTGACGAAATGTACACCATGAGATTCCAGTCAGCGAAAAATTTTGTACCATTATTGCTGACACTTGCTGTAACAAGTGTTACCATTTTAACCTTCAGTCAATAAGCTATTAGACGTGTATCTAAAATTCAAAGACTACAGCTTACCCTCTATCTAGTAGGTTGTGCGTAGGTTGTTTTAACTTTCCAGTATTTGTATGACAATATGTGCGCGAATTTGCAAACGAGAATTGTGAAACAACACCTGTTTGTGGATATACTTGTCTTTTACCGTTAGGACCCCCAAGTGAACCGCAAAGACGGAGTCCATTTGATTGATGGCCGCATTGTGGAGTCGACAATGGACAGCGCTGCGTATACGCATAGGGCAGAGATAACAGCCAAAACAGATGGTCAAACTTTTTAGAAAATTGTGAAAACTTAGACCTAATATCTGTTAATGAGTTTTTTGCTACTGGATGAATATTCTTAGCATTTCCTGTTTGCTGAATTGAGTATTCTCTCTCACTCAAAGCACTTTACCATATTGGTAAAGTTACATTTAATAACTGTATTCTTAAAATAAAATGTCATTTTCGTAATCCTTGACACGGAGAAATTAAGGTATTATTCTTAAAAGATGAAATATGAAACCAAAAATTGCGCACGGGCGGGATTCGAACCAGCATCTTTCTGGCAATCCGGGCCAACTGCTCTTCCAATTGAGCTACCGTGCTGTCGGTCCGACCGCGCGAAATTCTTGGTCTCATTGATACGTCATTGCGTGACGTTAGCGCCATCTACCCGTCTGTTTATGCAACAGCGGGCCAAGTAGTTATTCTTTACAGAATAAATTCAACTTGGACAATGACGTATCAATGAGACCAAGAATTTCGCGCGGTCGGACCGACAGCACGGTAGCTCAATTGGAAGAGCAGTTGGCCCGGATTGCCAGAAAGATGCTGGTTCGAATCCCGCCCGTGCGCAATTTTTGGTTTCATATTTCATCTTTTAAGAATAAAATATGACACTGTAAGTGTTAAATATTGTAAAACCATTAAGGTATTATTGTTGGTTGGAAGCATTAACCCCAAGTCTTAAAAGACTTTCTTTAAACAAGGTTCGCCTTGTTAATTCAAGCTTCTTAGATAGGCTAATCTTCATTACTGAACTAGCTGTAATCTCCAGGCTTTGGCACAAGTGAGACATTATCGCAAACTGCTGTTCAGAATCCGAATACACAAATAGCCTTTTAAGCCCTGCTCGTGTTGAAACTTTCGCCTTGGGGAGCGATAAGGTTTGTTAGAAATCGGGATTGTTGTATTTGTAAGATTGTGCAACATCTGTTTACCAAGTTTTGAATGGAAAGCCGGGTCTGTGTTATATCAGTAAATTTTTATGCTCCGTGTAAAGATGCAAGTTCATGAAGCTTGTATCATTTGCGTATGGATACTTAGTGAACTCCACATTATGTTATTACTTTGTGTTGTTATCGTCATTTGTACTTTTTTAAATTAATATTAGATATAAAAAAATCTGGTTTCATTTGAATTGATTTGCTTTCATTAATGTCACGCACTTTGATATTAATTGTCAAAACTACCTGTATTGCAGTAACTATGCGGTTTTCTGTAAGGCAACGTGATTTGCCATGATACCTGTACCAATCGGTATTGAATAACGATATCGAGTTCTCGCAATCGCTAACTTGCGGTTATTATACATTTGTATCCTGATATCTGAAAATATCTAGGTGTTATTATGAAACGTAACCAACAGTCGGTCACGTTTTCAGCACTTTATTTGCTTTGACGGCTGTTTATGTAAAACTACTTTGTGTACACTTTGATTTTCATCTTGTACGTCATCTACATAAATATCTGTAAACGCTGTGTCTAGATACAGCGGCTTAACTATACTGACAAGCTTATAACTATAGAAATCATGCATCACTGGTTGCAGAAAATGTTCGTCACCTGGTACCTATATCAAATTACGTAATGTCTAGCACTATAAGAGCAATTAAGTTCCAAAGCAGCAAAACGAATTGTAAAATACCTTCATGTTTAAAGTTAACAACAGCTAAAAAATCGCAGTGCCATAGATGCTTGGTTAAAGTGTTTTTTTTTACAATGGTGTGTGTAGAATTGTAAGTGCTATGATTATCATCATTGACGTTTACTTATCTCAGTCAAACGAATAAAAGATTTCAGGTTTATAATACCTAAACAGAAACGTCGTCAAACCCTCATTGTTTTCCTTCCATGTAAGCAATTTCGTTCACTACATTTTCTTTGGTCACATTTTTATCATCCGACGAGACGATCGTGATTCATGCATACTGCAACTCTATTCCTGCAATTGGCGAACAATGATTTGCAGATAGTTCTATCTTCAAATTCTATTATGGTTGAAATTGTATCACGCCTGTTGCTAGTCACCGTATTCGCTTGAGGTCTGCATTCACGTCTCAAGTTTTTATTGCATGATTGTCGTCTGTCAGTCGTCAAGTCGACTGCAATTACGTTCGGCTCGCCTCTTCAGTGTCAACCTTCGTTCTTGCGAGGAGAACACGCAAAATATAGGTTCACGTAATTTTGTAATTGATGGTTGAGGTTAGTATGCGACAGTCCACTTGGTAAAGCAAAAAATAACCATGATTTGAGAAGGCAAACAGTGGCTCAAAATTGCAGACGCTAGATTTCGCATTCTGTCTCAAAATTCAACCGGCATACTATGTTGATTCTTATTCATTTACCGTAAAAATCTAAACATTCTTTCTTGGAGAGCATTTCTGTATTGCTCCGTTTAAAATTATTTTATGCAAACAACTATTTTCATGTGTCTTCAGGTGAATCATATTCATAAGACATGCGCATAAACGTGATAATCCAATATTTATAATTGCTTGCTTTGGTCCGTTTAAATATGGGAAAGCAAATTCGACCCTGTGTTGAAAGGAAACGTAATAATTAGATTTCATACACCTCCGCTTCACACCTAATAATGCTGTTAATTATTCTTTTGTGTTCCTTCCTAAAACAATAGAATTAATTCTCTTCTTGGATACAACTTAATCAGTGGTTTTGATGTCTTCTGATTTATTGAATTTCCTCATTGTAATTTGTCTAAGGATCTTTCAAATCACTTTTGCATTGCTCGTGTACACGTGCATATAACATTAAATAACCTTCATGATGATTCACAACATAATTTATTATTATGTTTGCTTATACGTCTTCGTTATTGTTTTGGTGTGTTTTGATAAAAACTGTTTTCTGTTGCAAGTTGTTGTTTGTAGGGTAATTATATCCCACGTTTTTTGACCATTGACACAGTGACCGTAGTGTATCCTGCAAAACAGGATATATTCGGATAGAAGTATTATTTAGGTAAAAATCTCAGCATTGTTTGTTGATTAATACAAGCTTTATTTTTTGCATTTAACAACATCTCAATTTTTTATTATAGAAGACATGGTTTCAAATCAATCTTTTGCTGTCAGAACATAATCATCATTATCATCAGCCAAGTCAATGGTTACTACAACTTTGGTATATAAGTAAGTTGCCTTTAAGCAGTAATAGCTAATCGCATGAAGTGTCCCGCTAAAAGGATTATTTGGTAATCCGGCCGGTGCAGTAAGGTTGCGTTCATGTTCATACTTCATACATGCTAGTGCAATGGAAGCGCTGAACGCTCTATTTCTCCTTCCTTGTCTGATATTTACACTCTTGCGTAACAATTGCCACATGAATATATTACAAGTACTTTGAACGGGTCATAATTATGTGTTGGAAATTGGTCCGAAAATTTAACTAGTTTGGTTTTCCGTAATAGGCTAGTTGTAACCGCCAATATTTGAAGAACTTTTTGTTTATTTTTAAAACGCTATTCTTTTTTACTATGGCGATTTGAAACTACGACGTCATAATTTTATGTGTTCATCTGGCGCACATTTTACTAGTTTTTACTGTTTACAGAGCTTAATTTTGTAAATTATTAAAAATGGTAAATGTAAAGTTGGCCTAAAATATAGTATTTTCTTTAAGTATTGGGGTCGTCGAATTGTTGGTAATTGCAGGAAACTACCCAATCTTAATTTGATAATTGGATCTGCTAAAGACACTTTACATTATATCTTTGTACTGTACATAACAATATAAAGAATCCAAACCCCATCATTATTTTCTAATTTAATTTGTGACCTCTTTTTTCTGTCTGCTTCTCTCGAAGTTCATAGTCACCGTTAACAGACGAATTTATTTCCTTAAATCTTCGTTCAAATGTAAGCAATAAAAGTAAACTATTAACATAAACTGCAGCTTCGGATAGAATCGGCGCAGAACGCGCATAAGAACGATAATGAATATGTAGATCAGAAGAAATATCCATTCAACTACCTACTGCGAGTTGAAATGATTTATGGATCCGTGTCGATGAAGTAGGTATTAATTGTGTTTATTGAGAAATAATGCATTGATCATACGTGTTCAATTCATGCAAAGGTATCTGAAGAATTTTTATAACTTGTAAGTATAATAATTTTATCAAAGGAACGCTTCCTATAATTATCTTAATCTCCAATATTGTAAACTGTTATAATAAACAGCCCCCTGGGTGGTCGACGCTATTACTACGCCCCCAGTAAAACGCGTTGGATTCTTTGGTAACCAAACTTTACCCATCATAATTTCAACGTAAATCGTATTTTACTGTCTGTCTTTACCGTATATTTACCTATCTATAAAATGCCAATCCGTCATAAACGGTATCTCAGATAAAAATTCTCGTGGATTTGTAAAAAAGGATAAGAGAAATATAAAAACTCGAATAAACAGCTAGAAAACAAAGCAGGTTATCGACGTGTTATTTTTAGATGACGAGTATAGCGACCCGCATGGTCGCAAACGCATCACAGCTAAGGAACATACAGTACGTCATGTATAGTGTAACTAAAATATTGATATTTTTTTTATTCTCGGCTAAGCAGATATTTGACCTCGATCGCACCCGGTGTTTAGGTGTAGATGAGGTCTAGGATGGGATGGTGCATATCTGCTTAGTAGCAGCCTGTTCACTCTTGCCTTAAAGAGACTTAGGTCATATTCCTTAGTATTTATTACATATATTATTATGTTTTATTATATTTCTATTTATTATATTTTATTTTAAAAAGATATAAAACATCATCACCAAAGAAAGACAGACATACCTGACTGAATATCTCATAATGTCGAACCAAATCTGTATGATTATATCAATACAATTTAACTTGTTCTCGGATGATTCATTTTAATAGGTCAAAATGTCAGTGATGATAGCTAATTAAAATTTATGGCGTTACCGAATACACAACGCGGCGGCAATAACGTGTGTTGTTTTAATAATAACTGTTACCTTAAGGAGCAATGTACTCCTATAACCTTGCCGCAATTGATCCGAACATTTAACGTGTCACCGGGTTCCAGTGTGAGTCAGCTACGGAATGAAAACGTAATAGACTCGTCGCGGTAGCTCTTATTACGAAATCATGTTGTATAATTACCGAATCTGTAGTATCAGTTGAGATGGTTTTATCAATGAACTTCATGCTTACTTCAAAATAAAATTTTAACTGCTAACGATTATCCGATAGATTAATTAACTATAAACTGAGTAAAGGTTTTCATAAAATGATAACGGTCTAATTCTGATTTGATCTTTATAAATGTTTTATTATCCTCACTATCTAATATTGTGAAAACTTATAGGTTTAAATTTCACTAGGTCCATGTTTGATTCCTGAAAGTTACTCGAACAAAAACTTAACTATTTTATATTTATATCTTTAAAAACTACTGTTTCAAAAATCGTATACTGTGGAATAGGTGCGCCGGCGCATGTTTGATGCATCCTTTACATATTCATAGTGTCGTCCGTCCGTCTGGCCATAGCGATTCGAGCCAACACCACGTTAACTCCTAAACTTTATGAATAAATATCCAACGAATGCCATTCCGGTACGTTCACCCGCGTATATGCGTGAGATGCCAACGGATGTGTTGAAACTTAATTGTGATCCTCGTTTACATCGATTATAGTTTTTAATTTCCCGGTAACGAGTGATTAAGTTTTACCAGATTTCGAAATGTCCATATCGATAAGGTTACGGAACTCAGACCAAAATTCGACAATTCATCGAGTAAGGGCGAAAGAAATATCTCATGTTAATCATCAAATATTTAAGATGATCATGACGAAAGACCGTAATCCAATAGGTTTAAATTTGAAAATGTAGAGCTAGGTGCTGATGTATTTTGTAAATACACCACTTATTATAATATAAAAGCTGCATACAACAATGTTTAAAAATTGCACATTTTCTAGTGTATTAGTTTATTGTCTGATCGTTTAAGATTGATTTGTTTACAAACTGCTGATTTATTTGTGTCAGCCTTTGAATGATTATGTTAGTCGATTGATGTGCTAAATATCTATCCATTAATACCAGACGAAGACTAAACAAAACCAACTCAACTTTTTCTGCAGTAAAAGCTGTTAGTGAAAGTGTGTAGTTATGAAATTATCTGTTAGATGAAACACCACATATTACGCTGGTAATATTATCTCTACGAGTTTATTCTTTGCACACATCGTACAATAGTGAAGTACTTCACGTGGGTCCAAAACAGTGAGAGCAATGAAAACAAACATCCCAAGAACAGTATTTTTCTCATTGTGTAATTACATTACATTCAAGTTTCCAAGATTTATGCTGATATTAAGTTGAAAACTATGCGTTTCGTCGTAATATTCTTGAAATTCCTCAGCGGAAGGTTTATATCAGTATCAATTACTGAATTATATGCGTTAACAATCGTTTAATTAATACCGGTTATTTTTATAGCGTTCATTGAATGTTCGAATACATTATTAAAATTGATGTAAAATAATATCTGTATTTTTTCATACCTGGGTCATATTGATAAAGTCATTGAACTAATGCAATTATATTACGTGTAATCCGTATATGATACGAGTGACTCCAATAAACAATCAGAAGCAGACTATAATGGGCCTAATTGACAGGGCGATAAGAGTGTTTATGATTACGATGAAACTATGCGACGCGTGCGCAAAGACAATGGCCGCAATTAGTGAGGCGCAACCATCGACACTTGACCTTGGGATCACATCGAGAGGTCTACGGATGCATAAGAATTGGCAGTGCATTATGCATGCAAATCTAGAACCATGAATGAGCAATAGAAAATAAACATATTTTTAAGCTTTCTAATTTGATAAAAAATAACCAATTTGGCAATGACTAAAAGGATATTTTTATTTAAGTTGACTACTTATCTCTCTGTTTGTATTCCTTTTATCAAACATTTCGATAAAATCTCTAATCTAGACATGTAGATAAGTATTTATTTATTGTTTTGTAAAGTCATTGCTAAGATCTACATTTCTCATGCGCAAGGCTAAGGAGTGGAATTCGCTGCCGACAGAAGTGTTTCCTAGCTATTACAATTTGGGTGAATTCAAGAAGAGAGTGATTAGGCTGTATCATATGTATAACTAGTCAGGCATGATCCATCCTAGGCCATATCATCACTTACCATCAGGTGAGATTGTGGCCAAATGTCTGCCTAGTTGCTATAAAAAAAAAGATCTTAAGTCCTGTATTGGATGTTTGTTGTATTGTACAAAGCTGTAACCTCGATTCCTAGTAGAGATGCGCCGAGTAGCACTTTTGCCGAGTACCGAGTACCGAGTATTACTCGGTTCATTTTTTTTCCAACCGAGTACTCGGCCGAGTAACTCGGTTCAATCAAACTCCTGTTTTGGGTGTGTAAACAAGTACAAACCAGGTTCGCGCAGAATAAGCTTTCATCAAGCCACTGGACCTGGCTTATGCTGAGTGAGGTCCTCTTGATTTGGACATCACCGACACACGGCACACCGTGGCACGCACTGCATGGTTGTTTTTTTTTGTCTGTTTTTGTTTTTTGATTGTTTTTTTTTGTTTTTTTGTAATATGTTAATTTGTCATGTGATTGTGTATGTTTTTTTTTGTGAACTCGTTCAAATGTGTGTGTGTTTGTGATGTCCTAAATTAATAAATTCATTTTCTTTCTTTCTTTCTTTAAAGCGCAATGATCCTAAAATCCCCATTACTTTTTTTGTGTTACAAAATTCACAGCATTATGATAACATAAAATATAGACACGTAAGACTTAGAGCCAATGACGAATTTTCATTTTATTTACTAAATTTAAATAAGGTCGCTATTTCAAAGATAATTTGCTAGCAAAAGACAAGTGTCCGTTCGAGTGGTGGTCAGGGCCCCTAACAAGGTATTTAGAACTAGCACGCTTAACAAGAGTGTTTCTATGAGCACCTGCAAGCACCATTCACAGCTGATTATTTTCGGAGGCTGGTAAAGTCTACGAAGAAAAATGGAATTGTCTGTTACTAACACGTGCAGAGAGCTTTGCATCACCACAACCCAATCTAAGTTTATAAAATTTCACATATTATTATTTTTATTAACGTTTTCTTCATTTTGTCTCTACTCATTCATTATCATAATTAAGGTTGTGATAGATTTTCCCAGTCGTTTATATAATTTTTACCTAAATATATTGCTTTACTTAAACCGAGTATATTCGGCATTGAAACCGAGTTACTCGGCCGAGTACGAGTATTAAAAAAACTGCCGAGTACGCCGAGTACCGAGTATTAACCGAGTACTCGGCCCATCTCTAATTCCTAGTAAGTCATGATTCCCTTTCTATGTTAAATTTTACTTATTTACAGAGAAGTGAAATACTAATTTAAGGCTTCATGAAATAGTACACATATAGTATAGGTAGTATCGATAAGTTTTCTCGGCATACCATGAATTTATCGCATCACTATGTAATTAGAGGCCTCGGTCAAAGACAATCGAAAATGAAAGGAAGCGTGTGAGGATGTGACGTCAACGCTTATGATGGAGGCAATGGCTCACCTGATAGCAATTTCCGAATACGGTACAACTCGTCTCGAAATTAATTCATCCGAAGAAAAGAATTTGATCAAGAATTCCATATTTCCGTAAGCTTGATGGTCAATTGTAGAGTAATTCATAAAAAGGAATGGAAGTCTCAAACTATTCATTATTTTAATGGAATAATGGTTTCTCTTCGTTCGTTACTAATAAAGAAACAGCAAGAAACAGTCTTCGCAAAGAGCAAAACTACATCCGTTCTTTAGTTCCTTGTCTCAAATGTTCGTAAGTGCTGTTCACGAAACTATATTCACAAAGATACTTGAATATTGACGTCGGAATGATAGAGTCACTGGGAATATTTATTTCAGACTTATGGAGCAAATAAATGTCTTGGAAAATTCACCATTATTGGTCTCCGGATATTTATTTATTTTCAAGTTCATGCCCAAAACATAATGTTGTACATGTGGCGGACTTTAGTGCCAAAAGCATCATCTACCAGTTCACCATAGGTCTGAAAAGAGAAAATACAGGTAATTGACACGTAACTCGTCTCAATCCTTCATGATGATAATGACTATATTTCATCATCAATTACAGAAAATCTGATATTTGCCGCATCTTTTATAAAACATCATAATTAAATACAAGATGAACGTGCAAGCGTGGTGTGAAACTATTCTACTGCTATTTTGGCTTTTTTGATATGACGTGGGAACGGAGTCATTAGTGAAATAACTATTTACTCTTATCTAAATGTATTTGCTCGAGTTTATATCTGTTCAGATATTATACCAGGTTATTGGTAATTTTGGGCGCTTCTGTTTAGATTTTAGAGTCATGTGAATCATTACCAATATTTATGAATCCTGCTTCAATGTAAAAGTTGTGAAACTATACTTAGTTTCTTTTTGTTAAAGAGCGTTTTGTTATGAAAACAATTATCGTTTTTATTACTATCTACATAGACGTCTTTCATGATTCATGACGCAAGTCCTATTCAAGCAAGTATGCTTTATGTAAACACGTTTTGATTGATCAAGGGAAATTTTCACTACGAGTTTCTGCCGGGAAAAGATGACATGAATAGGATTGTAATCTTTATAGATACTTGACATTAGGTTCCGTGTGAATTCTCAACCAGCTATCATTACTGGACTATGGGTACCGGTTAAATACCGTAATGTAGCGACCTAGGATTGCGCGTTACGAATATACTAGAAGTCGCTAATTTATTTGCAGTATGCATTTAATAGCCGATGGTCCGTCTGGGTACTGCCAATAAAAAAATAAAAGTTTATATTGGAACTTTGGCATAAAATTTAACCTTGTGTTTTTTTAATGATCGTATTTTTTTTTATTTTTGCATAAGAGTCACAATAACATACGAACCTGGTGCTTGATCTGTTCTATCGTCAAATTGGTTTGACTCTTTAGCATTTTCTTACTCGACCCATAACTCTGAATCTTCTTTAAATTCTTTCAAATGACATCCAATCAGATGAACATGGTTCTATTGCACCATCCTAAACTTTGATGGGAGTATTTATTATATTGAGTTGTTGGGCCCTATTGTAGCCTGCTCGACCAGTTATGATCTATTGTGGCAGCCCTTATGCTTTAAAGTTCACTGCTTAGTCCCGCTGAGTCTATAAATTGCCAGATTCTTTGGAGCGTGATATCTGTTATCTCATCCGGGTGCACGATGTGCCGCCCAAGATGGATACTTCTTTTGCTCATAAGCGGACCGCAAGAGCAGAGGATATGCATGGCCGTTTCTTCTTCTGTATTACAGAATCTGCACAGAGCGTCTTCGGTCATGTTCATTTTGGACAAATGTTTGTTCAGTTTGCAGTGACCGGTTAGTATTCTGGTCACTGCACAGGCTTTGTATCTTTCGAACTTTAATAGTTCTTTAGTTACTTTGTTGTTGTAACCTTGAATGAGTGCTTTTGAGTGTGTTTGTCCTGGTGCAGACTTCCACAGCTCAATAGCCTCTTGTTTACAGAGGGTGGTTAGAAGCGTAGTGGCGCGTTGTTTGGTGATGCCACAGAACGGTTCTACGCCAACTTGAGGGTTATCGGCTCCTTTTCTAGCGAGTTCATCTGCTACTTCGTTTCCTTCAACATTAGAATGCCCTGGTACCCATGTAAGTGTGACTTTGTTGGTGTTTCCCAGATCATTCAATTTCTCAGTGCATGTTTGCACCAGTTTTGACATTTGTTCGAAGGATTTTAACGCCAGCAATGCGGCTTGGCTGTCGGAGTTGATGTAGATGTGTTGATTCCGGAGCTTCCTCTCAAGGTTTATCTCTGCACATTTGTTAATGGCAAAGACCTCGGCTTGGAAGATCGAGGATTCAGTCCCCATGTTTACACTAACTTTGAGCTTAGGCCTCTCTCCATAGATCCCACAACCTACATCATTTCCCTTTTTGGATCCGTCCGTGTACCAGACGTGGCTACCTTTCTTAAATGACATTTGGCCTTCTAGCCATTTGTCTCTAGAGGGTATGTTTACGGAGTATAGCTTAGTAAAGTTACATTCCGTATGCATGTCGTCACTAGGCATGCTTAGTAGTCGATTTTCAAGTATTGATTCCTTGAGTCTTATCAGACTTTGAGAAGCCCATCTGACTTTCGTGCGGGAACAGATTCTATATATGCTCTGCTTGGCCTCTTTTTGCACGTGCAAATGCAGAGGTGTTAGATCCAGCAGAGCATTCAAAGCTGCCCCTGGTGTCGTAGACAGTGCTCCAGTTGCTGTAATGCAGGCAAGCCTTTGTAGGCTGCTCAGTTTCTGTATTGTTGTCGCTTGGTTGACCTTGCTGTACCAGGCGGCTGGTGCATATGTTATTACTGGTCTCACGACCGCTGTGTACAGCCATAGGGAAATTTTGGGTTTTAGTCCCCATCTTGACCCCGCCATTCGACAGCAGCTCCACAGAGCCATTTTGGCTTTTTGAATGATGTTATCTAGGTGCGAGTTCCAAGTAAGATTTTGATCAAACGTCACCCCTAGATACTTGGTTTCGCTAGAGTAAGGAAGAATTTTACCGTTTAACTTCGGATTTACCAGTTTTTCCAGTTTTCTCTTCCTTGTGAAAGGGATTACCACTGTTTTATCTGCATTGATAGATAATTCGTTTTTTTCAATTCCACCACTGTCTCACCGTTACGCAAACAGTTTCATCCGAACCGCGTTCGCTGTTTACCACGTAGGTGGCACAAGTAGTCTGAGACCACTTTCGCTACTTCCCACGTATGATCTAATCATGCGCATGCTAATGCACCGTTTGACAGATCAGCTCTTACGTATCGAGGCTGATTAATTAGGATATAATTAGTGCGACGACCTTGGATACGCTCCACTGACAGTAACTTAAGTATGCTGAACTTAATGTCGTGACGTTTACATTATGCAATCAGATGTTTTACTTTCTTTAATAGTCCAGCATAATTATATTATCTTGCGTTTTACAACCTGCATGAATTATTGCCTGTACACTTGATTGTTTGGGTTTAAAAGATTTATTTGCCCTCAATACAAATGAACATTTATTGCCACCTATTAATACGTTCCCGGTAACTCTATATTTATCGTGCCGGAACAATGTAATAATGTTGCAATTGCAATAGATTAAACTATGCCCTGTGCAGTGTTCTGAGTTGTGTTCATTTGAATATGTCAGACTGACCTTAATGTCATGTTTCAATGGAGCTGGTGAAAATCCAGGGTCCTTACTGTCATAGATGGCAAGAAAGCTGGTTGTCTTGGCTAACAACCTCTAAGTGCTAAATTCAAATCCCTTGACCAATTTCCTCCGCATACAAACAAACGATGTGTCGGCCGGTACCTAACGTTAATATATCAGCAAATCCAAATAAGGAAATCAATAGACTGCAGAGAAATGAGCTCTTGAAGGAATAAAGGGCTTAAGTGAAAGATCAAACACAAAAGCGAGCTATATTTCAATGCTTTGAATCACAAATAAATTCTCTTGCTGCCGGAGTTTGTATTACCATTGTCTAGGTAGGATTTTCTCAATGAAATATGGGATATAACTATGATTTGGAAAGTTATTGCATCGTCATCGTTAGATGATCCAATCATCACCGCTCTTTATCATGCACGAAATAAGCATTTGATTGAATTATACAGCCAGGATCTACTTATATACCTACATATAAATCGGATTGATAAAGAATACATTTTCTTTTACATATCGCGAGAGTTTAGTTATCTTAACCACTCCCCTCCACTGTCCCTCAATCGGTCTAATAAAGTAGGCCACCATGATATTGCATTAATCATCTGTAAAGATACAATACCAAACCTGACTGAATATAAATATAATGTGATCTCTTTACCTAAAATTTGGATTCTCTTGTCCCCAGCTTCTCCAAAACCTGGGCAAAGTGGACCGGACCCTGGACGACATATTCGAGGAACACCTGCAGAACTTCAACCGACAGCACCAGCAGGCCACGCGGCTACAGAAGGAATTCAACAACTACATAAGATGTATAAGAGGTGAGCTTACGTCTTACCATTAAACTTTTTCCTCCATCATCTTGCAGAGCTTAATTGTCATTTATTTATTAAAACTTGTAGCGACATCTATGGTCAACCGATGTCACTACATATCATCGTAACACGCTGACTCGGCTCGACACGACTAGATGGCGCTGTTAGTCGATTTATGGAGAGTGAACCGCGATATTAAAGATTTATATCGGACTGCGGACATAACTACATATGAATAAACCAAGACGGTGGACATCGGACCTTGGTCCCCGGCCATAATACCCGGTCGGTAGGAAGTGCTTCCCTTTGCCTTCCTAACCCTGTTGCACAAAAAACTCTTGATTCTGATGTCATTTATATGATTTAGAATTAAAAAAATGCCCTTTTTACCTTTTTCAGCCGTACAAACAGCGTCCAAATCCCTAATGGAGGCCATCACGGAGGTGTACGAGAGCGGCTGGTCTGGTCACGACCTGCTCTATGTACAGGCGCAAAACATGGAGATGCTGTGGCAGGACTTCTCGCACAAGCTCGGCGACCAGGTGCTGATACCGCTCAACACATACACCAACCAGTTCCCTGAATTCAGAGTGAGTAACTTTTTTAATTTTTTATATGGTATGGGTTTACTCATGTCTCTAGACTATACGAGGGGTAATTGTGTAAAGCAATCGTATTCATTTGATAGTTCAAATCGTACGATATGATCTGTCAAACCTTTTGTTCTTTGCCGTTTGACAGTTCTTATCGTACGTTTTGAACTGTCAAATTAATACGATTGTTTTACACAATTCCATACCAGATGTAGGATAGACATGAACGACGATGAAGAAAGCTCACCCAGAAGAAGCCTGTTCACTCTTTTTCACAACTGACTCTGTGGGTCATATACTATACCCAATTGAACGCAATGACGGCCACAACTAAAACAAAAATCGATAGATTAAATCAAAATAAATGGAAATATTATTTCGTAAATCTTCGTCAAATGTTAGGTGTTCGAATTATAAGCTGTTAAAGATGTAAAACTAAAATTCGTTTACGGCCCGTTTATGGGCTAAACGTGACTGTTCAGGAGATTTGTCATATAATATTTTATTAGTAAAATATTGCAATTCATTGATTTTTTAAGGTTTTTTGATGGCCTCTACTTTCTAACATACCTTATTAAAATAGCGAACCGAAAAGGGAGCCACAATTTCCATACGCCTTTCTTATGCTAAGCACTTTATCTCACTATTATCTTCTATCTCAGCTTGGTCATTCAACTTGGTTAAGAATCTTCCTCATACGTCAAAAACAGTTTTACGAGCCCTTTGTTACTTTTGTTTTCATTTTGGGCGAATCTTGTAGAGACATCAAATAGTCTGAGCCTTGTTCCACTGTTATCATTTATCTTAGTCTTCAAAAAGGCTAAGAATAGGGTAGGCAGAAACCATTACAACTGAACTACTTATAAGGACTGCAAATTCGCTTTTGCTTAACTTGTGCTAAAGATGTTTTCGTTACTTTTGTGTTACAGAAAAAAGTAGAGAAACGAGGACGCAAACTGGTGGACTACGACAGCCAAAGACATAGCTTCCAGAACCTACAGGCGAACGCGGCGAAGAGAAAGGACGACGTTAAGGTACTATACCTTCAAATTAGCCGGGACATATTTTGTTATAACAGCGATAGCATGAAAAGTTAAAATTTGCGATGATTCATCGTGTTAAGTCGTTTGTTATAGGCCATGCTAATCACTAACAAATTTCGTTCCTGTTTTGTTGATGACAATCAGCAACCGTCTTATTGCATCATTTGCCAAGAAAAAAGATGGTAGAATTTTGGACACACATACATTGATCTGATCCCAAAGAAGGAAGCTTATGCACTAGTATTATGAAAATCAGCAACAACGGTTGGTACCACAACACCCAGACCTTTCAGAAAATTATAATTTCTACATTGACCCGACCGGATTTCATCGATTGATGTATTGAATCGAACCCGGGACCTCGGTGCGACGGTATAATACTATAAATTCCCTAGATCTCCCAGAATTAAATGTGAATTTAAAGTCTGTTTTTCCTTGCTCGTCCAATATTGTAAACAATCTTGACATTCCTTTTTAACGAAATAATTCATTTTAAAATAAGAAACTCAACACCTATTAAGTAATTCATCGTTAAACACTGAGATCTTTTTATTAATTTTATTAACGGGTATTATTTTAAAAGTTATAAAAAGATTGTTTACAATATTCGACTAGCGAAGAGAAACGGACTATAGACCTCCTTCTTCCAGGTGACAAAAGGCAGGGAACAGCTGGAAGAGGCCAAGAGGACATACGAAGTGCTGAACTCGGAGCTGCACGACGAGCTGCCGGCGCTGTTCGACTCGCGCGTGCTGTTCTACGTCAACAACCTGCAGACACTGTTCTCGGCCGAGCAGCTGTTCCACGCGGAGAGCTCCAAGGTGCAATATAATATTATTCATAGCAATGACCAAAAAACTACATGAAGATGGGCTATAGGTAAACCGCTTCATTAAGCGGCGGGACACTGCAGGAGGCGAACGTGCTGTGCGTGAGAGGTGCGGGCGGCTGTATCCGCTTTCCACGCCGCCCGCACCCCTCCCGCAACCCGCTCTCGCTTCCCCCGCAGGCGATGTTTCAATATCGCGGTCTACCTATACTCGTAACCCTGCGACAAACCTGCTGATGTGATGTATGGATTTGGGACCCTTTAATAAGAAGCTTAGTGATGTCTAATGTACATGTGAAAGATGGTTGAACGACCTTCTAAAGGTCTCTATATTGGACCACTTGTTCGTTATGAAATCATCCAGTAAATCCTTGGTAGTTACTGGAGAAAGCTGAACTGTCATAGGCTGTGAAATGGATCTGAATGTTCTAGCTTAGCTAATTGAATCCTACTACTATTATAAAGGCGAAAGTTTGTATGGATGTATGGATGTTTGTTACTCTTTGACGTAAAAACTACTGAATGGATTTGAATGAAACTTTACCACAATATAGCTTATACATCAGAATAACATATAGGCTACAATTTAGGGCTCTGCAGTGCTTACTTAGTTACCGTATTTCTTACTTATTACTAGACTAGACGGGACGAACCTGAAGTCCACGCGAACGGAGTCGCGGGCAAAAGCTAGTACTATTATACTCGCTGTTGTCCTATGCAGAAATTCAATTCTCCGTTCAGCGAACGTCTGCTTCTGAAAGTAATCTGAAAAATTTCCTCTCGTGATTTCTAGATTAAGAAGACCGAGATAGTACTTGAGCTTTTAATACTTAAAAAAAAACGCCAATCCCTTTCAGGTGTTCGCAGAACTAGAAGCCATCACGGACAAACTGGCGAACGACTGCCAGCGCGGTTCCTACACCAAGAAGATAAACGCCAACAACGTGTCGCCAACGATCAACAACGCCAACTCGCACAACGGAAACGCGCCCTCGCCCACCAACACCGTGCAGAGTGAGTTGATGACAATGTTGATGCGATTGGCTGTTGTTGTGTGTTGATTTGATTAACGTGTGTTGATGTAGTGGAATTTTTTAACGTTTGAAACGTTGATTTTGCTCGGGAATATGATTGAAATATTGATGTCCTCAGACATTCGAGTAAGCTTTGTCAACACAGTGGATGTGTTTGATTGATGTTGATTATAGATTAGATAAATATCAATTGCATTTATCTTGCAATGAACTCGATATTATTTTATTTAAAAGCAAAATGTTCTGATAATTCAAATATATCCAAATGTTTCCAAAATCTTACATATTTTAAATACAAAAATATTAAGGAGCAATGTCATGCCCTTTAATGAGCTTCCAAATCTTGAATATTGTATCGTGAACTTTAACAACCTGTTTGATGTTTTGTTATTGTGTTTGTGTCCATTTTATACTTACTGGTTGCCGGCGTTTGTTTGTGGTAATTATTCGGGTAAAATAACGACGTGAGCTATATTATTACTGAAAATAAAATTAAATTGTACTGAAGGAATTCCCATTATACTTTATTGAGCACTTAAAATGCGATCAGTTGGCAAAGAAGCGACTCTTGTCGCTATAAATCACGCATATTTTTGCGGGCACTGATGTATTGCAATCGAATTAAAAATAGTATCAATACTACATCATTCATTCGCTGGCCCTGACTATACGTCATGTTTATTTAAATTAACTATTCGTTATCACGTTCCGGGACATAATAAATGTTTTATTGTTTTCACGCCTGTAGGCGTTCACTGTTCCGGAACGTGTTAAGTTAGTCTCGTGATTTCAAATCATTTTTCGATTGACA